>OZ034971.1:32587303-33187303 GCA_964030785.1 Siderastrea siderea
TATCCCTCAAAACAACGACAAAATAACATGAAAACAGCGCCTACCAATCATTCTGGCTAAAGAAGTCTAGAATCCGTTTTCTCGCATAGTTTTGATATCACCGTAAAGCTCAGGCCTTCCTTGTCAACATGGCGGACATACAGAAATCATATTTTCCGCCAGTTTTGAAAAAAAATGCCTGTATTCTAACCCAACTCTCTTGCGGTTTTTGGACCATAGGGCTTTGCGCCCAAAAACAAGATGGCGGCTCTTAGCACGTGGAGGGCATAAAATCCCCAGTGTGTAACACATAATGACTTTTATCAATGTGTCTTTGATTTGCTAAGATAGGATTGGTTTTTGTACTAAGTTTGGGTTTTTCTATTAGCTTCTTGGATCACCTATGGGCAGCCAGCGATATACCCTCCAAGACTTGCCAATGGTCAAATCATGTGCTTAAGGTAATGGCATTAACAATATTATTTACATTAGACTATTGCAATAATGTAACTGTTAATGACATTTTCATCAATTTTAAATGCCATAAAGCCCAATGAATACTATTTAGAACATTTTACTCATCAGTGGCTGATATGGGCTGACAATTCATAATTTTGTGATTTTCAGGTACCACAACAGTTGGAAGGAAGCAATAACTGTGGATTTCAGACGTTCATGTTTGTTGACTTTTTCTTAAAGGTGCCATGTGGAGTAAACTTGTTACAACATAGTCAATAATCACTACAGACCCAATAACTAAATTTAAAAAAAAGAATTACAATAACTCTTAATTGTTTTATAAGTCCCCAGTTATGTTGATTTTTGCAGATGTAATGGCATTCTTGTTGTTTTACCCCATAGGATCTAAAGGAGTATGAAAGCAATCCAAATGGATATGTCAATGCTGAACATCAGTGGTTTGATCCCAAAGATACTGAAACCAAGAGAACATTGACTAGAACTTATTTAGAGGCTCTATTTGTAAATAAATAAAAAGTTAATCGAGGCTATACAACAAAGAGATGGGCAGTGAAACTGTCCAGGAACAAACTATTTAAAAGTTGCTTTTATTACTGATGGTTGTAAATTTACTAGTATTGCACAGTGACAGCAGAGCTAATGTATGGTTTACATGTCACTGGAATAACCCCTTTAAGAAACGTAAATGATTTCAGTCGCCTTATGATACGCTCAATATGAACCCTTGAAGTTGCAACTCGTCTTGCCGCAGTTGATGCTCTTGCAGAAACATTTTCCCGCATGATTGGAGGTGCAATTAGTACAGTTTCATGCAATGCTAGATAATCCTGTATGTTAAAGCCCTTATCAGCCATAACAGCATCACCGGGCTGTAATTTGTCAAGAAAACCACTAACATTCACAATTTCCTTGTCACTGATACTTCCACTGTATAACTTTGACACAAAGTTAAAATGTACAATTGGAGACATTGAAATAAGTAACTTAAATGTGTTTGAGGACTTGTATTACAAGGTTTCTCAACATAGAATTCAGTACAATCTATTAGTGCTCTCAGATTCTTGAAGCAATTCTTTTTGAAGCAATTCGGTTTAGGTATCCCAATCAATTCCTCCCTAGTCGAGAAGAGTAAAAGAAAGCTCAACTCCTTTTCTAGAAATAATATCCATGTTATAAATATTCTGCTGGTAGTCACTAAAAGAAGGAATGACCTAAAATGACCTAAAATGATCTAAAATGACCTAAAATGATCTACAATGACCTACATGGAGATCTAAAATGATCTAAAATGACCTAAAATGACCTACATTGAGATCTACAATGTTCTCAAATGACCTTTAATAATGATCTAAGATGATCTCAGTCGGTTAAATGCTCTTAAAAGGCCTTCAACTAGTTACACAATGGTCTAATAAGCCCTAAAACATTTAACCCAAGCACAAGGACTTTTACCGATCTATTATGAATTGCAAAACACAAAAACATCTTACCTGAAACATGCGAATCAAACGCAGGTATGCGCGTCACGGCAGACGGCAGAAGCGTTGCGTGATGAAGGCAAAAGGGTTGCGTGATGCCCAACCCATATAAGGTTGTGTGGTTCGCCACTTTTATTGTTGTTCCCTTCCCTTTTCCCCAATCTCTGCTAAATGAAGAATACTTAATAAAATAAAGTAAACTGGAAAAGCTGTAGCAAGTTTCGAGTTTCAGTCAGCAACGCGGTTTTGATTGGTGCGGAATCAAAATGGTAAGTTGAGTTTTGCCCAGCAATGCGGTTTTGATTGGTGGGGAGTTATCTGATTTTTGATCTTATCTATAGTAAGCTGAGCTTTGCCCAGCGAACGAGTCTCGATTGGTGCAGATGAATTGTGTAACTTTTTATTCATACACTACGCTTCATCGTGACATGGAGAGGGCATATATTTTCGTTCAGCTTTAGTTCCAGGTACGTACACTTATAAATTATTCATAGCTGTCTTAAATTTCTTGTGTTTGAGGGAATTGTATTTGACCCTCAGTCGCTTTCTTGCTTTCTTGATTGTTGCGTCACGCACAAAAATGCAATTCTTGTGCACATGGAGAATAGAAAGCATTTTTGGCACGGTACTGATTAGCTAGGGATAAGGGTCGAGTCGCACTAGTGTAAAAAGTTGTTTGTTTTACAAAAAATCTGTCATCAGATAGGTTTTCCTGTGCGACCGATTTGTCAGACATTTTCAAAAATGAGCGGAATGTACCAAAATTTCAAAGACGCCGGCACTTAAAATTGCCAAGCTCTGGAGCTCGTCAAAATGTCACAAGAAGTCAAAAAAGCTTTTAAACTGTCAATCATGACGCAAATAGTAAATGAAAAGCGCGGTAAAATCAAGCTACTTGTGATTTGGCGCCAACCTTGTTGGGAAGAGTAAGAAGATGGATCCCTTGTGGCCATATCCAAGTTCAATGCCTATTATATGCCGCTAAGAGCGATGACTCAAGATACAAGAAATTCTTTTGGCCACCACGGAGTCAACTTTAGTCAACCAACGTTCGTTCCATATCAATTCAGTCATAGCTCAAGCGGCTCTTCATCACCGGCTCCACTTGGAGAAGAAACTTTTGAGAGCTGGTCCCCAAGTCAGTCTAACCAACAATCCAAGAAATACGACAAGTGGACAAACGAACAGCAGAAGTACTTGGTGCAATTATGGGCTGAGAAGCAGGATGTGCTAAACAGCAAGGATGCAAGAAATGCTTGGCGTGCGATTGCTGAGGCGATCAACAACAAGTTTGCAACCAACGAGACGGTGGAAAAGTGTATGCGAAAAATTTTGTACATAATTGACGCCTACAAAGAAACCCTACACTTGGTTACAGTTGCTTTCTACTCCTTCCTGTAGCATAATGGGATTCTTTTTTTCCATTTGTTGCAAAACAGTTTATATTCATTCTCGCGGGAGAAGACGAGTATCGCGGAACCAGTGCGCAAAGCATGTGTACAATTTGCATCTTTCCACCCGGGGGGGAGGGGGGAGGGGGGAGGGGGAGGGAGGCAAACATGTTACTTTGTACTTATCGTGGTGCCTGTTTACAGTGACAATCAACCAGTTGTTGAGAATTACATCATCACTTAACATTTCGTGCACTTCTGTTGTAGTGCTAAAAAATTATAATTTTTACAAAAACAGCAGCCCTTTGCCACCGTTTGCCAGTGTGTTTTGCATTGATACGCCTATTAACGAGGTTTTTGACAATTTTCCCAAGATTTCCAACCATTTTCCGAAGATTTCCGAAGATTATAAAAATGTTAACCGAAGGTCATACGAATATTTTCGCACATTTTCCGAAAATTTCCGAATATTTCAGAGGATTGCCGAGGAAGATCCGACTGTATCTCCTACACTAGGCCCTTGCTTCAATTTTTAGTAAAAGTCTCAGTTTTTGCATGGTAAAGGACGGAGCGAGGCACCGCTACTTAGTTTGCCCCAGGCCCCATAAAAGACACAGCTCCCCCCTCCCCTTCCCCAGATTCCCGTCAATCCCTTGTCCCAAACTCTGTTTTATACAATTTCCAAACCTTTCCTTTTGAACCGTATTCGTCCAGACTGCAGTCTCATTTCATTTAAGACTTCAGTTGTTATTTTATTGCGTTTTGCAAAACATCAAATGATCTTAAACCTACATGTATTTGGATCAAGGAGTGGTGGAGATAGTTTTCGGCCTTACGAAAAATTACTACTTAGCAGGAGTTCTCAGAATTGTCCCTTTTGCTCCGAAAAGTCCTACGGAAGCTACGCAGGCCGCAAATCGTCTACGTGTGGTTTTCAAGGTTTGATTTTCTTCGCTTTTTTTCAGGGTGTTCCATTTATTCTACTTTCACAACGTCATGTTACATCTACGTGAAGATCCTGAAGGTATGTTCTGCTCGTATAAAGGGCACTCTCAGTGTTTTAATTTTGCGTTAAAGTATTTTTCTTTAGTGGATAGCCTCAAGCGTCATCTTATAGATAAGACATAGTGATGGTCATATCTAGCTTGATCATGGCGCCCAATCGAATCAAATGGCGTCTTAACGTAAGACGCCAAAATCAATACACAATTTCAAAACAGACAAAGAAATTGATACATAATTTTTATTTATTTTTTTACATCACCTGCAAAATTAATAAGGAACATTTCGAAAATTAAAAAGACTGTTATGAAAGGAGGGTAAACCTGGGGGGGTGGGGTGGGGTGGCGGTGGGGAAGGAATGGGGTTAAGTCTATAATTGGACATACAACGGAAGTCGAATAAGCAGCTGCATGAAGTTTGAACATCCCAGAAGATTTCCCTATTTAAACTCGTAAAATTAATTGAATGAAAAAAGTCACAGAGAGTGACATTCGCCCCTACCCCTCTGCTGTACGTTCATGATATGGGATTGGCTGTAGCCAGGTTTGTTTTAACTGCCCATTTTTATTTACAGAGATCATTAGCATACCTTCCGAATCCGATGGTCAAGAAAGTGACTCGGAGTTTCCTAAAATGGATGACATCTTATGAAAGGTATATTCATGTTGCTGTGCTTTTATGTTAAATTCATTGACACAACGCAATGTTGTTTATAGTCGTATCAGCTGTAACTTAAAAAAGAAAAAAAGACATGCGGGGAATATCATTGTTTTATAAGGTTAAC
This sequence comes from Siderastrea siderea, assembly GCA_964030785.1. NCBI lineage: Eukaryota > Metazoa > Cnidaria > Anthozoa > Scleractinia > Rhizangiidae > Siderastrea > Siderastrea siderea. The sequence continues at coordinate 32,592,418 of OZ034971.1, forward strand.
AACACCAACAACAAATTTAATAAGATAAATTATCATTAGAAGCATTTTTCTCTTTCCTTTCACTGGCTGAAGGGCCGCCACATGACTTGCAAATAACTGCCTACAAATAATGGTCCGCTCATGCGTATAACCATCCAACAGTGTTTTGGCTGCAAATAACATTTTGCTCCTGCTTATTTGTGTCCAGTTAAAAGAAGATTTGCGGGAGAGTGGTTTTATTTGGTTTGATTTGCTCGCCACTAACGAGCCACGTTATTTTACTCGGCCTCATCTAATTACTGTTTATTATTCATCCACAGGTTAAGGACGAGAATTCTTGTCCCAGTAGTCAGAGCCCGTCACACCCACCGCCAACTGTTGATGCCAGGTATTTAAGTAGCAATTATAAATAGCAATTTCAAAACGTATTATCTAGTTATATTTTCAAATACTGGCAAATACACATGGCGTGCTTTTACAAAATACTAAAAGAACAGTTTTTTCTTTTTTTATCAGTAAAGAAAACAAGGAACCGAAGCGCACCAAAGCTGTACAGAAAGATGATGCTGATCACTTAACAATTCTCAACATTCTACTGCAAAATCCGGAAGAGTTAGATCTAAAGCATAAGCCCTCAGCCATACGAGAGAACAAGATTTTCACACTGGGTAAGCGAGAAATCCCTGTCTCTTCTGCTGAAGCCGACGACAATGGCGCCTATATTTCAAAAGGCAGTGCTAAGCAATATTACACGCATGGCCTCTTGAGTTATACGACAGCACACAAAAGTGAAAAAGGGGCGTGGTATGTGAATGTTAAAGTATCCAAACGATAGAAAAGAAAGTACGTCAGTGAAAGAAACGTTTATGAGCTTACCCGCCTCTACCGCACGAGTAACAACAACCCAGACTTTTCCCGCACAAATGCAATGCAACAAGAACGAGCCAAAGCCGTTCTACCCAGTGATGTATCGCTGGGCAAGGGATGACCAGGGAACTGGGGACTTCGTTCTACCACGACATGGAAACGCATCACGGCCCACAACAAGTGCTTACTACCGATGAGATCCCAAAATATTCACCCAAATCGACGGTATGTTGGAAAAGGGCATGTCGACAGACAGCATCTACAGCAACATTTCTAAGCAAAAGGAGGCAACAGTAAGTCAAACTGTCACTGGCCCTAAAGTAATTGAAAACAGAAAGTACGCATCAAAGAAGCCTTCGTCGGACGACATTCAACCGGAAGTGCACAGTGAGGCTGAAGTGCTTGTGTCCAGCCTTCATACTGTTCCAATGGTCAACGGCGTGACTTTTAGCAAAGAGCAGTATCTTAGTGTTAACTGTTTGCCTAATATGATGAACGATTTAAGCAGATTCTGTGTCCTCGGAAATTCCATTCTTCACGTGGACACGACCTTTGAACTGGTTGATGGCCTTTGGCTCACTGACACGACATATACCAACGAAGCACTGATCAACCTGAATGGAAAGCATCCTGAGTTTCCCAGGCCAAGCTTTTGGCACTTCCGGAAGACATGTGAAAGTTACCGTCGTTTCACGGGAGAGCTCATTATAGCAAAAACCAGGCCTTCCGGGTTTGAAGAAAATTGGCCACAACCTCGACAAAGCCCTATCAAATGGCTTCACTGACATTTTACAAGACGCAAAGATACTGTACTGCACCCAGCACATGCAGGAGTGAGACGCATTTAAGCTACAATCCCTCGGATGCAACCAGCGGTCAAAAGCGAGCATCGTGACAGATATTTACGGTTCCCAAAATGATGTACTTCTTCAGAGTGGACTTGCAGATACAGCGGACGAAGAAGATTTTGACGTAAAACTGGACAGCCTCAAAAGCATCTGGGAAAAGAAAGCACCTGGATTTCATGACTGGTTTTCCAGAAATAGATCACAACACTTCAAGGAGTCACTTGTTATGTTCTCTCGAAAAGCCTTGGTATCGAAGGACGCTTCTATACAAACGGGCTGGAATTGAAGCACAAGCTCCGACGTTCCGAAAGAAGTCTTAGCGGTGACAGAGCAACTGCAAAAATGGTCGGAAGAGTTTTATGTGGAGGAAACCAGAGCAGTTCGTGGTTTGGGCAAATACCGTCTTGCGCCTGGATATGAGAAATTCCTCGTTGAGCCCACCACGTGGAACCGCTGAGGCCCAGAAAGGCAAACTCAGCATATCAAGGCTTTTCGTGAGTTTGTACCTAAATCGTACGACACATACAAAAAGCCCAATTCGAAGTCCAGCAAGAGACGAGCGGAGCTGCCAGAGCCAGAGCTCTTCGGTCACCGCGTAGCTGGTGCCAATCTGGCTCCTGTGACACCCCTATGCCTGTCAAAAGTTGGAAGAACCTCAGAATGACAGGTAGGATTGATCAATAAGGAATACTCTTACAAGTGCCATTTTGAGTAAACTTGAGGGTTTTAAGTGAAAAAAATCACTGTTGTGTTTATTTTAGAGGCGGGGTGGGGGGGTGGGTTCTTCAAGTTAGCAGAAAATAATACCCGGTGGATGGATTTAAAGGAAATAAAATCGTTGTTTTCCACTGCTAACAGCTACAAAAATAATTAGAAAATTATATCTTGACATCTATTCCATCTTATTCTAAAACATTTGAATGAATTGCGTTTTTCAAGTGAGGTTTAAATAGTATGATTGACTAGATGAAGGTTTTGTCATACCGCACATTCTTGTAAAAATGTTCCTATTGTAAAGTTTAGTCTTCCTTCCATAGGTGAACCAACCTACCACCTCAACTCCCCGGGCATCAACTCAAGTGGACACCCTTGACCCAGACAGAATCGCAGGAAAGCATTTTGAACTTGTCCACAGGGAAGACCACAACCTGTGCCCCAAAGCGGTCCAGAGGTGCGAGCAATGCAGAGTTGGTTTTAACGTGGCGGACAAAGTCGTAAAAAGTGTGGGTGTTCATGAGCGAACCGATAAATCTGGTAAGATAGTGAAGTATTCAGGCAATGTATACCTTCACTACCTGACAACTTGTCTGAGAGAGTATGACCAAAATTTCTCCTTTCATGCCATCACTGTTCCCTCCAGAACCCTCAAGTATCTGCCGAGAGGGAGCAGAGAGACCCTTTTGGCAAAGGGTCTTCAAGTGATTCGTTTCTGACCACCTGTAGTCTTTAAGGTTGGCAGTGGCATATCCTTCCGTTAAGGTGTTTTTTTTGCATCGTTTTGTTAGTTTCTCGGAGATGTGGTTAAGAAAGCGATTAAAAATGGAGAAGTTAGACATGCAAATTAAGTAAGTGATTTGTAAAGGTTCTTTGATACACTTAAAATGCAATCCTTTGTAATATTTTGTGAAAGAGAGCAAATAAGGCTCAAAGATGATGCTTTTTTATTTTTCTAACAAATTGCCACCTGATTCGTTTTAGTCTCTTAGTGGTCATACAATGACTTTTCATCAGTTCTTAAGTTGCATGAGACAAAAATATACTTCAAACCTGTGCAAAGTCACAGAAAATGGTTTACCGTGGAGACGATAGCTCATAATCGAGAGTCGATCATGTTTGATACTGCATGCACTAGTGAACGTCAAACATGCACTTGGCCATCGATACTAGTAGGTGTAAGGTTAGCTTAGCAGACATTCAGGTTAACAAGCGTTCATGTTGCTGTTATTGAAGTAAGTTACAAGAGAATTATGTAAGAAAATAATGATTATAGTAAAATATATTTTTTTATATCATGCCATTGCCATTATGTTATTTTTACTGAAGCTATCTTACAAAAGTTCACAGCTAATGTGCAAGCTGAGTTAAAAGTTAAAGTTAATGTTGGAAAATGACGTTTTGTTATCTTCAATGTTTCCTGTTCTCCATGGTTCACGTTGTTCGTGGCTTGCAGAAAGTGCAAAAGCTCTTTCCTTGCCTCCCTGGGCCTTGCCTTTACTGGAAACTATAAATTACTGCAGGTCGCCTTGGAAATACGCGCATCTGTCTAGTACAAGACTCATAGCGAAAGAAGAAGAAAAAGTTTGGAAAAGCACAGGAAAATCAGTCCAATTTATTATTTGGGTTATGTCACACAATACCTCGGCCCAAAGGGGGAGGGGTAGCACGTAAAATTACTTCCGTTCGCAACAGCTTCTGTACAGGGAAAGTTGTCTACAGTCCACAACTTCCATCAACATCTGCTTTATTAAAATATCTCATTCATTGGGTGGTCGCGTCCGCAGCACGCATCTTAAAACCCGCATAGCCTTATTTGGGTTGGACATCACGTAATGCTTCTGCCGTCAGAAACTGACTTTGCGTGACGCGTATACATGCATTCATTTTGATTCACATGTTTCAGGTAAGATGTTTTTGTGTTTTGCAATTCATAATAGATCGGTAAAAGTCCTTGTACTAAGGTTAAATGTTCTAGGGCTTATTAGACCATTGTGTAACTAGTTGAAGGCCTTTTAAGAGCATTTAACCGATTGAGATCATCGTAGATCATTATTAAAGGTCATTTGAGAACATTTTAGATCTCAATGTAGGTCATTTTAGGTCATTTTAGATCATTCTAGATCTCCATGTAGGTCATTGTAGATCATTTTAGGTCATTGTAGATCATTTTAGGTCATTTTAGGTCATTCCTTCTTTTAGTGACTACCATATTCTGCTTCCAGTTTTCTGATATAATACATAATGACAAATGCCTGCTTCAACAGTAAACAAAAACATAGATATCTCGTTAAACAAACCTTCAAATACTTGTCCTGGATCTTCCAGCCTTGGTTTTTCATGAACCCTTCCACATGTTCATCCGTTGACTTTTTTCTTTAACTTCACTGTAAATCAGCTCAAGGCATTCCTTTGTCATACCTGTAATATCAGCAAATATATTGTTAGCGCTTAGTTGTTCTGTTGACTACAATGAAATCGCCTTTATAAAGTATACATAATTTAGTTCATGTACCTGTGTAGTGATAGGTTTTCTTTGGGTCCATTACTTTCTCCATAAATAAAATCTTCATCAGCTCGTCCTTACCTAAAGCCTGATTCAGAAAGAGAACAGAACAGAAGAACAAGTTTATTTATTAAGTTATGACAATAAAAGGTGCATACAGCTAGGAAAATATATTCAGTTTTTAATAATGTTTCACTAACTTGCGCACTGCATTCTCTTAGTAGTTTATCATCAGTCTGTGTGTTGCAGTCGATGTGAGACACGATCCGTTCAGGAAACTCATCTGTTTGCTCTTCGAGTTCGTGCGTGCTTTCCTCATCGTCCTCTCCTGAACTCTCGACTGGCGCTAAGGACAGATCTAAAAGGGCCCTGGCAGCTGCATGTTCCTCTTTTGATTTACCAGTATGGCAATTAAGCGTCAACAGGGTTTTAGCCACTGATCAGATTTTGTTCCCTTTCTCTCTGTCTGCTTCTCATTCACCAGATGCCTTTCGTTTACGATTGAGTTGCAAAGCCTAGGCACGGTATAAAATAATAATTCATACAACAAAACGTGCTGTAAAAGCATATTAAATAGATGAACTTACCCCTTCTTTACTAGCAAAAGCAGATATTGGGTCAGGATCCTCTCTTGTTGGACCGTTTCCACCAACAAAATGTATACTACAAATATAACTATCCTTCGTACACACAAACGAGTCACCGCGATGACATGCTTTTATCCACTTTTGCCTTCTCTCGTTTTGTCTTACTGCGCCAGGAAAATGAAAGAACGTGACTGGATCACCATTCGGGTTTCTTACCCAGGACTGAGTGTATCGTGAATCATTTTTACAAGTACCATAAGCACATCTTTTAGGTGTGACCATTTCGGAAACTCGAAATAGCGACTCGTAGTTCGTACACGTGTGGTGAGCGGATGTCCGAACTTTCGCGGTTTGTTTACATCAGAAGTCACATGACACAACACGCGAAATCTAACGCCGAAAAGGTGAATTAGAGCACTTTGCACGAATTCCTGCAAAACAGCAGGATACTGGAACACAATTAGGGACGCCATTATGCAGACATCCCTTTTCTGAATGAAGCAAAGGAAAGAAGAAACGTCTGCAAGCAGGCTAAAATGAAACTGCAAGTGGCAGAATTCATGACTGGTCAATCTTCAACAAATGATGACCTTCTGGAAGAGTTGATCTCTTTGGAATTTGCTGGATTGCACTGGCACACGTTGTTAACTTGACCAAGAAACCTCTTGGTCAAGAGAATCACAAGACAGTGATACCAAGTTGGCATGACACTTGAATGCATATATGCCACACAGTAACTGCAGAGATGAATAACCAACATTAAAGGGACACAGTCAGCTGGTGCACATGCACAGTGGATACCATTTTCAGCTAATTAGCACATTCCACTTTTGACAGAGATTTGTGCGCAAATCGGCAGCTTGCAAATTCTACGCCAAACATTTGCTAGTGGAAGGTTCCTGGCATCTAGAGTTAGTGAATATAGGGGCAAAGTTGCCTTGATTTTAGTAATACTATAGACGAGGAACCTATGGAGATTTCCAGAGAAAGCGGAAGGTAAAAAAATGCCTCCATACCATCACTGTCAGCAGAGGTGAGAAACACAAATGTTTGTACTTTTGAATGCTCTGTCAGACTTTTACTTGCGTATTTTCGTTGTACAAAAGATCCATCCACTGTTTATTTTTAGGAATCTAACCCCTGTCAACGCAAGAGTTCTTGCTCAACGAGCAGAAAACAGGGCTTGATCTACGCAAGGTTGCCCTTGCCGAGCCAAGAATCGCCTGTGTACTTAAGCTTGTCAATATTAAGACACCGCAGACATATGAAGGACAACAATGAGGTGTGATATTTTGCTTCTACTATTATTTTTGTCTTCACTCTAGTATTGTTATTTACTAGTGCAACCTCCTCAATGTTGCCCATGAGGTCTTTTTGACTTGATCCTGACATCAACCTTCGATTAAATTCCATCTTCTTTCATGACAAGCTTTTGTTTGCTTTTAGTTCACCATAATGACAACTGTTAGCAAACAATATTAACGACAACATAGCAAGCAATCTGGAAAAGTAGTAAACATACATGTAACCTTGGTAAAACTTCATATGGCAGCCCCATAACCCACCATCACCCTGTTTGGTCATCATGGTGCTTCCTTGTCAGGAGCAATGTTTTTTTATGAAGCTTGAATTGTACATAAATAGCCACCTTAGCAACCAAAAACGATGCGGTCACACTTATCGTCTCTCCAAGTTATTCCCTCACCAGTGTGTTGAAGAGGTTGCGGAGGGGCATTTTGTCGCATGCAAGTCACAAAACCAATTTTTAAGCTGTTCTTTGCAAGAGGTTGACTCATTAAGACGGTCATTTTTAGCACTGACTCGGCATTGTACCAGTGTGACCAAATCTAGACCGGCGGAAATTTTGTGGGCCAAATTCCATATTTCATAAAACCAAAGAGGGGTTTTTCTTACGATTATGATACATTGTATGTTGTGGCTGCTTCGAATAAAAACTTCAACAACCATCAATAAAAAAATGCCACAAATTTCAATGTACCCACTGTTCTCTAATGCCACGTGTAACGTGATAAACTGTATATCAATTCACAGTCTGCTTAGTCATGTCCTTGATCGAGCATCTAACCATGGCGGAATCATCAAGCTCGAATAGTGAGAGATCTAGGTCTCCCTCTCCTGTGCCTGCTGGAAACAACAGTAACGAAAACATTTTTCGGGCTCAGCGAAAGAGTTAAGATCACCCCATGTGGTAAAGGGTGGGACAAACTAAATAGAGATGGGCGAGTTCAAGAAGTAGAGTTTGATGTGAAATTTAGTGAGAGGCGTATGCGACATTTAAGAGCGGATGTCAGTAAATATCGACCGGAGGCGTGCAATAGTGAAATTTCGAAAATTCTCAAAAAAATTCACAAAGTAGCCCTAGGTAAGCTATTATCAGAAATATATTTTTTACTTCGATCCGGTAAATATTTTTGACGTACAGACGTGATCGTGGTTTCGCAGCTCTCTGACCGTGTTTTACGGGTCTGATACCGTGCATTACGCGGACCCCGTTTCAAAAATCAAAACAATTGTAACGAGAACAAAAAGTAGCTTATCACATAAAATAGATAACTATAAACATTTTAAGTGCTAATTTTCTCGTTTTGAACAAAAATTGAATATTTGGGAGATTTTTCAATATTTATATCAATTTGAGCGTTTTCTTTCAATGCAAAATTGACAAACTTCAGCGCCAAAAATCATCGACTGGTACATGGCTTACAGTAAAGCGGGTTATACCACGTTAACAAGCATCATTTCCTCTTTCCAAATCTGTTTTCAAAATCATAGGCAACTCAAAAGAAAATTTTTGAGGCCCCAAAATACAAGAAGTACTTTTGTGAAATTTGAGCTTTCCCGACTCGGCAGTCCGACGCTAAAAACTCAATCAAACACAGCACAAAAACACTTTTGAACAACAGTGGTTTAATAGCACTAGCTGTCAGACACCTGCACATGTTTAAAAGACGTCCTGGAAGGATTTGCTATCGTTTTTGGGCAATAACAGAAGATTTCGGCTGTAAAAATCGACTTCGAGTTTCAACGTATACACGAGTCACGTAAAATTTGTCAAAGGTCAAACACTCTTTCAAAATTAAAATCAACCCAAATCGGAGTGTTTTACGATCAGCAATTACGTTCTTACATATAAAACAATAGCTATATAAAGTGTACCTTAACGGTACCTTGGAGTAAGAGTCCTAGATTATTGAAGAATTCCAGGAGAATAATCAGGAAGAAGGTCTTCGCCGGTTCAAAACTTGAGTCAAATGGCATAGATTGCGTTACATTTCACAGAGCGACCGCTAGTCAAGGTTTTCTTGGCTTGTGGTTGCGCTTTCCCTGAGCAAACAATGATAAAAGACATTGTCTTATTTGTTTACTTAATGCTCGGAATAAATATTCCAGTTCTAAGTTGATTTTTGCTACCGTATAAGGAGACTGATTTCGCAAATTACTGTACACGCATTACATTCCACTGCTGGACCACGCATTTGCTGGCATTTAGATTACACTTTTATTTCAGTTGATTCTCTTACGGGGTCCTTTGTTTTATTATTCTGAATCCTGTTTTAGTATAACTTTCAGCCACGATAGACAACACATTTTATGGTAAATTTGCGCGATTGTCTAGTAAATGGCATCGTGTGAGTATGCCGGCCTAGTTGGCGGGCACTGTGGAAGCGCTGTTGGAAATCCAGCGAATTCTCAGTGTATTACAATCGAAAACTGCGACAAAGACATCAGGAATCATCTGAGGTCCTTTGGTGCTGGCTTTGCTGACTCAACCGTGAAGACTGAGGCAGAACTTCTTTTAGCCAGAGCAGGTAAGTCGATGAAATCGAAGGAGTATCCTTCTCGACATTCTTACGTGTACACGCATACAAGCGGTGGAGCGCGCTAGTGCGCAAAAGTTTTTCTTTTAAACCACATCATTCACACGTAATTTTGAAAGCGTGCAAAGCAGGCGTATTTTGAGTGCGAATGAGCGTCGAGATAAGCCTCGGGCTAGGCGAGCGGCAAAGGGTATGGATAGCTCTCCCATGCCCCGGCCAGATATTGCTAAACCAAAATAGCGACGAAACAGTTCTGAACCGCACTCAACCCACGGAAGCGCCTCCAATGCAGGCTAGAATTTTTATCGCTGGGCTAAATATTTTGAATAAAGGCTCCCTGTGTAAAAGGCAGTGTGACTGTTTGGTACCTCCTTACACAAGTTACTGATATTTATAACCAGCGTTAAGTGCCAGTTCGGAAAGAGCATTTCGAAGGTACGCACGAAAAGGAAGTCCCCCTCCCCACCCCCTCCCCATTCCCTTTCGTCCCACGTTTTATTCTAAACCGGCTGTGATTTATATGCGTGTTTATACTGTCCGAATTCAGCATTGTAAGTCAAAAATAGTTCTAATAACCCCTAGCGGATAATTCACCTGTCTTCAAATCGTTAATTTTATTGATTTGCTTATTGTTTCCAGGTATATTCGAAATTGACGAAAGCCATCTTAGCATGTCTATTTGCCCAAGACATCGGAATGCATTTGGGATCAGGTGGCGCTGCCAAAAACGATTTTGTGCTCTCCCGCCAAGTTGGGCACCACATCGGGCGAAGCAAATGAAGGGAGATCGAAGTATTACGTTTGTGCAATCAAGGTTAATCTACAAGATGACCTCCACGCTAGTGCCTATCGGATCTCGAGAGTAATCCTCGCATTTAAGCCGAAGGAACCTTAAGCGGCCTTCACACGTCAAACTAATGTTGGCCAACTCGTGTCGGCAAACTCAAAATTGGTGTGTGTGAACGACAAAACAAATAGAACTTGTCTCTATTCTCGCCAACAGTTTGCCAACATGTTGTTGTGTCGTTCACACTCACCAATTTGAGTTTGCCAACATTAGTTTGACGTCTGAAGGCCGCTTTAGTCTGATCAATTTTCACTGAGAAATTAATGATAACTATATCCGGCTGGAGTTTAATCAAGAAACGGCAGTTTAAAATGTAAATGCTCATATTCTCATTAATTTTCAACGTTTTAAGAAATACTACTTTATTGTTTTATTGGTTGCAGCAATATGTAGGCTGTGTCGTGTTTTGTTGAGTACATCAGGTCCAACCGCCCCAGCTCAAACAAAAGAGGCTAATGCGCCACCAGCTGAAGCCGCTGAAAAACAAATGCGAGAAAAAACGCCGTCGTCACCTCCAGCGGAGTCCACTGTCTCCACTGAAAGTCAAACTGTGAGTACAACAAAAATTGATTCTTACATCACTATTTTGCCTTCGTATCTATTAATAAAATGCTTATATTGTACATTTTTCTATATCAGAAAAGTCGCAATTTTCCAAGGTAGCCAAAGCTTGAAATATGAGCGCATTTGTGTGGGGAAAATCAATTGTTTTTAAAACCTAAAAATATGGAAGACGTTTTTGTTTTCTGTGTGGTTGCTGAGCTGATTTATGGCCATTAAATAGGTTTTAGTGAGATCAGTTTGCTCTTTCTAGAGAAGTAAGCCGTTTTTTATTTAAAATTCTTTCATGTTATTAGGTTTTAGAAACAATTGTTTATCCCCATAGAAATCCTGATATTTCAAAGATTACTCAACAGTACCATCGCTCATATTTCGAGCTTGGGGTTCCATGCAGTTTTTAGTTTTGGCTCGAGTCATTGAAAGTGATTATTATAACATATGATATTCTCTCACGAATTTCCTGTTTCTGCTCTGAATCGTAGGATAACGAGAGTGTAAGCAGAAGTGATGAGCTGTGTGAGGCCATGAAAAATATAACCATTATGTCAAGCGACACAAGTCTTTACTCACCCGAGAAAACAGAGCCGAGCAGTAGTGAGTTGTCAGGTGATAGCAGAGACAAGGCCAACCTCAGTCTCCGCCGTACAAAGCCTAATGAGTTTTTGGTTGCCAGTGGAAAGACCGTCGTTACACAGCCAAGAAAACCTTGGAGTCAGCAGGTAGATTCCTGTACCAGGCTTGTACACGTCGCCAAAGCAAGAGATGCAGTGGTAGCAGCGCTGGAAGTGATTATTCCAGATGACGCAGGTGGTCTGTGGAAAGCATTGAAAGAGTCTGGTGAAGTAGAGAGTGCCCTGGGTGTGCTGATTGACCCCAACCCAGCTGACGAGAAATATCTCAAATCCTTGGCAGAAACATACCAAAACGCTGCGAGCTGGGACACACGACGACAAATTCTCTCCATCATGGCAGATCTTGTGCCATATAGTCTCCTCCAGCGATACTTACCAGGCATAACAGAATATCGAATTAAGTCTGCACAGCAGCACGCAGCAAAATTCGGGCGTGGCTCAGCTCTACTTGTGTCCAAGAGCCCTCGGATGCGTGTGAACTATGCCCAACTGGACCATTTCCTAGACTTCACTACAAGTCCACATGTGATACTAGATCTGCCGTTTGGCCAAAGACTACTGTCACTCTCAGATGGAAGTGTCCTCGAAACACCTAATCTTATAAGAACAATGATTCCAGAACGAATTGTGGCACAGTATACTCAGTACTGTGAAGAGAACAACTTCAGACCGTTCAGCAGATCTACAATGCTTCGCATCTTGTCTTCCTGTGCTGCTACAGTCCGAAAGTCTCTACAAGGCCTTGATTACATTGCAGCAGACGGCGCCAAGGCTTTCGATGATCTGGTTGCCATGATACCAAAGCTGCGGGGTGGCGACAGGAGGTGGGTTAGCCACTGGCAAAAGGTACTTAAGGAAGCCAAGCAGTACATCAAAGCTGACTATAAGGTATTTAGAAAATGATGTACTATAGTGTTAGAATTTAAGTGCATTATTACCAGACGCTTGCTTGGAGAATGTAAGGGGGTGTATGTGTGTCTTTTGGGGAGGAAGCTTGGGTAAGAAAAGATATCGGTACCACAGTCTTGAGCAAACTCTTCGCCTTGTTGAGAAATTACCAGCGGGAATGCCGGTAGTCGCGCAAATGGAGAGAAGGGTTCGATGAAAAGAATCGGCCATCAAATGCCTAAAAGTGAAACAAAAAAGTGAAAATCTAACGACCTGATTTGTTTTGATCGATACTATGCGACTATAAGAATGACGCCATCTGTTAAAAGCTAGTAGTTAAAAGATTGGTTCTCCATCGAGTGTCGTAAAGCGAAAAACAAAGTAGTTACTATGACAATGAGATCAGACGCCGATAATCTGAAGAACAAATTAGAACTCAAAGAAATTACATGTAACCGGTGCCAAAAACATAAAAACGCGCACGAAAAGTTCTGGTTTTACTCCAGCTTGGTGGAAAAAGTGCCTTGAGGCTTTCCAATTAAACAAAAAACCGCTCTATTAGAGCAGAGCACGTACTGATAGTAATTATTGAGGTTCTGTGCGGGTTGAAGTCTCTAGTTACGAGCGGAGCACTACACTTACAGAATGGATAAATGTTCACTTGAGTCAACTTGGGTGGTCACTAAGGCATGACGTAGTGGTAAAACCGTTTGGAAAACGCCAAAAATTAAAAACAAAATTTGCAATTTTAATTTTTTTGGCTTTTAAGCCATTTTATTCCTCACCAGAAGCTCCTACGTTTTGCGAAGCAAGCTTTACATAAAATATCCGACCTTTGTTGCAGGCGCATGTTTCAACTCAAGCGACCATACCAGACCACTGCAGCGCTTACGCTTTAAGCGACCCCAAAGACGAACTTCTCCGTACCGACTGCGACCACAGTCATGACGACAGCTGCCCTCAGTGTGAGCAGATTAAGGCTGCCATAAAGGAACTTGGAGATGCTATAGCTGACGCCCAGCTGTCAGACGATGAGCGAGATGACCTGCTCTATACGCTTAATCAGGCTGTGCAGGCAATAGAGTCCTGGAAAGCACACCAACTTAGATCCCTACAGCAGGATAAGGCACGGACATCGCTCCTGGAAAGTCTGGATGAGACATTAGTAATAATAACGCAGGACTGGGCCATGAAATGGTTGCCACAAAAGTACAGGGAAACGCAAGCCGACTGGTTTGGAAAGAGAGGCGTTTCGTGGTATATAAGCGTAGTGGTTCGCAGAATTGCCACGGGAGAACTTGAACAACAGACCTTTGTTCACATAATAGAAGAGTGTAGTCAAGACGCCAATGCTGTTGTTCAAGTTCTTCACCACACACTGAAGACGCTGAAGGCCGAGCATCCGGAAATAATGAGGGCAGCGCTTAGACAGGACAACGCTGGGTGCTACCACGGTGTGGGTATGCTGACAGCATGTTGTTTGATGGGTGCAGAAACCGGAATCGATGTCACAAGAGTCGACTTTAGTGACCCACAAGGCGGCAAAGGCCCTTGTGACAGAAAAGTCGCTACCATCAAAGCTCACATGCGACGCTATATCAACGAGGGCCACGACGTGTTGACAGCGCCTGACCTGAATGAAGCCATGTTATCTCATGGGGGAATAAATGGTGTTCGCGTAGCGCTAGTGACCGATGCCACCAACAAGCCGCAACAAGAGATGGCAGGCCGCTGGGAGGGAATCAGCAGTCTAAACAACTTTCTCCACCTGGAGGACAGCTTCACTGTATGGAAAGCATACGACATTGGACAGGGAAAGACTATATCCTGGTCTCAATTACAAGGTAACAATTACTGCATTCTACCAGTGTTACTAACATGATAAAAAAAATCGATAGTCACACGAAATATGTTTAATGGAGGAGCAGCTTCACGTAGCTTTTTTCTTCCTTTTATCATCTTCATTGGTATACGATCCACAATTTTAAAAAAAGAACTTATGACAATAGTTATGGCAAAGTTACGTGGGGTACTAGGATGCATAGACGTGAAAGGGCGCGAGGCTTATGCAAGGCTCTCCATAATAAATGCAAATTAGTGTGATATGGTCAAACAGAGCAGTTCAAAGAGATCTATACCGAATGCCTCTTCTTTTCATTTCGGGAGGGGGGGAGGGGTGTTACGTACTTTCCACTGGCGTTCGGACTAAAAAAAAGCCATGATGTTTGTGAATTATGATCTCTACTATACTCTACTATTCACAGAATCATTTTATTTTTTCTGTATTCCCCAGTTCCAAACAGGTCAGCCCCTGTATACAACGCCGAGTTATCAAAGGGCGACTTCGTTAGATGCTTAAAGGAAAAGAGTATATCTCGCACGAAGCCTGAAGACGTTGATGAAGAGGAGAACGACGAAGAGAAAGATACCAGTGCGCTGTTGCCGTGTCCTGTGGATGGATGTATATGCACCTACCAAACTTTCCACAATCTAGAGCATCACTTGCTTTTCGGAAAGTGCAAGATCAGGTCAGAGAGACACACCCTCCTAGATAGTGCGAAAGTGTTTTACTTCCAGAAATTGCAAGAGGGTACTACAGCTCAGCCAACACTAGCTGCCCCGACCACATCTGAAGTGAGATTAGAACCGCCCTTGACGCAAGGCTGGGCTCTCAAAGGAACGAAAAAGGGAACGCGCTTCAACGAGAACCAGCGTCAGTATCTTGACGACAAGTCCAGATCGGACAGGAAAGTGGCCACAAAGCCGACCCTGAGAGGGTTTCACGAGACATGCGCTACGCAAAGACTGATAACGGCCAACGGCGCTTTACAATGGACAAATTCTTAACTGCCCAGCAGATTCAAGCCTACTTCTCGCGTACTTCTGCAAAGCTGAGGCACACAACAGCTGCTCAATCAGCGCATGACCTATCTACTGACGACAGCGATATCCAGGCGGCTCAAGATGAAGAAGCTTACTCATCTAACCGTTCAGCTGTCTTAGACCAGTGCCGTCCAGTGCATCCTATCGTGTACGATAATCTTAATATATGCACCTTGTACTCCACCAACCGGCTGGCCAAGCTCAGTGTAGCGCAGCTGCGGCTCATCTGCAGTCACTACAACATGAATGTGGAGGAAAAGCCACCTAGAAAGAAAGCTCCTTACATTAGTTACCTTGCGAATCTTGTTGGGGCATGTTCTTGCACGAGGGTCTAACAGAATCTAGACCCTCAAAACGCGTGGTCAAACGTGACACAAACCAATTGAAAAGTGCCGAATCATTTCCGTTAAGTTTAAAAGATAAGGTCATTTCCAAAAACGTACCTTTTTGTCTTGGATATCTGTTTAAAAGCTACTGCCCGCTTGCCACTATAGTTATCGGTCTCTTGCTGCATTTTTCTTAAAAACTGGCTCAGGTCATAAAGCTCATTCCGTGGCAATGTGAACAGGACGCAGCGCTGAATTTTTTTTTTATGATGGCCATTGCAATTTACAATATAAATTCCTTCTCGTTTTGTTTCTTTCGACTGAAGGCTTCTTGAATTTGTTTAACTGAGAAATATTTTGACGTTCACAATTAATTATATTCACGATGGTGATTTAATTGCGATGAAAGCGGAAGCCGGTAATGGCAACAACGTGTCAGCGGTCTCCACATTCAACGTTCTGTAACGCAATCCGTAGAGTCATCCGTAGATGGAAGTTGAAAAGCTCGCCTTCTGAAGATGTTCTTCGTGATTGCTCTCTGGGATTTTTTTAATGTCACGAACGCTAACTCCAAGGTACAATTAAGGTACACTCAAAGCCATTGTTCTTTGTGTTAAAAGTGTTATCTGAACGCAAAACATTCTGATTTGTTTTGATTTTAAATTTAAAAGAGTGCTTGACCTTTGACAAAATTCACGTGACTCGTGTACACGTTGAAACTCGAAGTCGATTTTTACAGCCGAAATCTTCTGTTATCGCCCAAAAACGATAGCAAATCCTTCCAGGTCGTCTTGTAAACATGTGCTGATGTCTGACAGCTAGTACTATTAAACCACTGTTGTTCAGAAGTGTTTTTGTGTTGTATTTGATTGAGTTTTAGCATCGGACTGCCGAGTCGGGAAAGCTCAAATTTCATAAAAGTACTTCTTGTATTTTTCGGCCTCAAAAATTTTCTTTTGAGTTGCCCGTGATTTTGAAAACAGATTTGGAAAGTGGAAATGATGCTTGTTAATGTGGTATAACCCGCTTTACTGTAAGCCATGTACCAGTCGATGATTTTTGGCGCTCAATTTTGTCAATTTTGCATTGAAAGAAAATGCTCAAATTGATATAAATATTGAAAAATCTCCCAAATATTCAATTTTTGTTCAAAACGAGAAAATTAGCACTTAAAATGTTTATAGTTATCTATTTATGTGATAAGCTACTTTTTGTTCTCGTTACAATTGTTTTGATTTTTGAAACGGGGTCCGAGTAATGCACGGTATCAGACCCATAAAACGCGGTCAGAGAGCTGCGAAACCGTGATCACCTCCGCACGTCAAAAATATTTACCGGATCGAAGTAAAAAATATATTTCTGATAATAGCTTACCTAGGGCTACTTTGTAATTTTTTTTGAGAATTTTCGAAATTTCACTATTGCACGCGTCCGGTCGATATTTACTGACATCCGCTCTTAATATGCCAAACTTTCCCTACATCAGCAGAAGCAGATTTAAACAGGTAAGCTTTGATTTTAAAAAGCAAAATTGTCATTGTGTTAGGGTATGTACATGTAGGTATCATTGCTTCAATTCAGTAAAGGAAAAACGGAAGGAAGGAAATTAAAGTGAAGTTCACTGTAGCATTGGAGTCTGCCACATACTCTGCACGTATTTTTTTGATACTAAAAGTCTGTGCCTCAAGTAATAACCATAGACAAGCCGATTCCTGCTATCCTTTAAATGTAATTTAAAAAGTTTTACATGCCTAGTAAGGTTCCAATAAATGAAGCATACTATGTCTCATTCGAAAGAGAACTGTAAAAGGCAATGCTGCCTCGTGGTAGAGTTTATCCACAGGGGAATGCTTAATGGTAGTTTGGGCACAGGGCACCAGCAATCTGTTTGTGGGCTTCTTAATTGAACATGCTTCACAATATCATCTTAATGGATACACACAAAAGACGGCAGCCCCATACACAACATACTGACATCTTGTTTTGGTCATCATGGTGCTCACTTGTATAAAAACGCTTACAGGCTTACTATTTATAAGTTGCCAATTATAATTGAAATAATTTGGTCCTCTTTTATTTTATTGATTTATTTTATCCTGGAGAAAATTCCTGTTAAAGCTTGATTAGATTTAAAGAAAGAACAAACTTATTTTTTTGTTGTTCATAGCAGTGCTTTTTAAGCTGTTTGATAACTGAAATAAGGAAAAATAAACCATAACAAAGCGTGAATGAAAATGCTAATTTACACAAAGTTGCGTTGTAGAACGATCTACTCACCTGCCGTAAAATTCAAGTCCTTAAACCTTTTCAAGGGATTCCAGTGCGAAAAAATCCTCGTATGGGTTCTCAAAGTCTGTGGTCATCACAGAAAACTGAAAACAAGCACTTCCAATGCTTCAAAAGGCCAAAAAATGATAGGGTCTAGAAATCGACATTTTTGTCCACAAATTGACACAGGATCTGGCAGGCGCTTTGCGTTCTGTTTGTCTCATTCCCACACATGGCTTTCAATTTGCCTCTGAGCGGAAATTTAGTTGGTAACTGCGCTTTATTAACTACGGGTCATATGTCACAGTTAATATTCCTGTTAATAACTAACGCACCAAGCTAGACGTGCAACGCAAGGGTCATAGCGACTTAAAAACGTGATGTGCAGAAGTAGGTGGTGAAAGAAATGTATGCGCAATGATTATTTTTGAATTCTTTATGTATTAAGTCATCATAATAGAGTGGAATAATTTGGGTGTTGTTTGTGATGTCACCATTTTCGAGCCACATCAAAGGGAGACGATGTGACAATGGCAGAAGCATGTGTTTCGAAATAAACGAAATTTCATCTTGATTTAGTGTCTTAAGTTTTCCCAACCAAACCAGTAGTATACCAGTAGTCCCCAAGCATCTTTGCTCACAATTATTGCCTCGCAGTTTTACTACAATTTTGTCTGAGCGATTACGGGAAAATTTTAATACGAGCCTTTTCGGTCTGATGACGTGCGCGCCATGGCTGAAGCAACTGAAGACCTTCAAGATCACTGCAATAATTTAAAGCGTCTGTGCCATGTATGCGAAGGAAAGTTAAAGAAATCGAAGGAGAAATACGAATGCAGCTATAGCTGTATTGAACACAAAGAGCTGATCGCTGAGAAGTACCAACTAAACATCGAAAAAGACGACTGTGATATTCACCCCTCGCATTTTTGTAATGCGTGTTATGTTTCACGGACCCGAACAAGGGCTGAGCATGGACCGACATTTTGGGAGATTCACACAGATAGTTGTAAAACCTGTTTTGCCATTGCAGAAAAGCAAAGCAAGGGGGGAAGGCTGCGAAAAACCAAAAAGGGGTCGAAAACCTACCTCTGATAAATTAAAAAGCCCAGCATCTCATGATAGTTCTGTCCTGGAAGGGCTTCAATCCAAAATTCAGGATATCACTCAGACATTAGAATTGCATCGAATGAGAAATTCACTTTAACAGAAACCTTAAACACTGACTTTAACTGTCCTATTTGTAAGGATATCCTTGATAGGCCACTGGAAACTGCATGTGAACACTACTTCTGTGCCAGTTGAAAACGAACCCAGCACCGAAGCATGCCCAATGTGCAAATTTCCCTTATCAGCCCCCCCAGGTCAAACCAGCCACTAGAATGATCCTGCGATTAATTGGAGAAATAAAAGTGGGATGCAAGAGGTGCAAAACGCAGCTCAATTATGAAGATACAGCTCACCATGTTTGTCCTCCTGCGCCCCACCTGCTCCCACCCCAAGCTGGAACCGCACAACGGCCTCTACCTGCGCTGCCGTTGCTCGCGCTATTCCTGGTCCAGCAATCGAACCTGCAGCTACAGACCCAGTTACCTTGCAAGATGGGCTTGAGGAACTAAGGCAAGGAAAAGTTTCTCCACAAGTGGAAAAACTTGGAACAATGTTTGTCAAGTCCAAACTGAAAGCCTCTAGCTTTGGAAAGTCAGCTCTTCTAAAAACACAGGGCAAGGTAACTAATGTAAAGTTGAAAAAGCTGTTTATCAGTTATAGAACGAAACGAAATTTTGAATTTCTATTCATCCCGATTTATTAAAATCTTGCCCATCCAAATTGTCCATGTGCCACGAGCTGAGAAGTCCAGTGATGAAGTTGGTGAACGCCAGTTAAGGAGCCGTACAAGGGATCTTCAGAATGTTGGCGATGCACTCAGCAAAGGCCAGATGGACATCCAACTGGTGCAGTATTTGAAAACAAAAAAAAGCAAGCGAGAGCGCGAAGAAATCATTAGGGAGGCCCTGGGTAAAGATTTGATTTTGGAGATACCTGACAAGCAGTCTTTGGCTATGAAAGCTGACCTAGGGATGTCATGGTTTTGCCTTAACAAACTGAGAAGGTATTTGGTACATGTTCTCATTTTGATAAATATAAACCCAATCTATCATACGCTTTGAAACATACCTGCATGAGGGTGTGTCTTTTTTTTTCTTTGAAGGTGGTTCAAACAATGGGAAATAAAAATGGAGAGCAGGAAGTTACAGAGAAAACAAAAAAAGGATCAGAATGGTGATAATCTAGAAGCAAAAATGGTACCTATGGAACACACGGTCAAAAAAGAAGGAAAAATTGTAACTTTTATAAAAGCGACCCCATGTGCCTACGTGGATAACTTGGCAGAACAAATTAAAACCTTTGCTGATGAAAATGCAAAGTAAATGTAATGTTAATGTAAACTTAATATTATGTATAACTTATGTATGTTTTAATACACGCTAATACATTGTGTACAATCTTATTCTCTTATCAGAGCTGAATTGCTGACTACACATGGTGGCATGATCCCTGAAGATCAACTCTATGTCAAACTGGGAGGAGATCATGGCCAAGGCTCCATGAAGTTCGCATTTCAGCTTGCCAACCTGGAGAAACCAATTCCTAGCATGACAACGGTTGTGTTCTCATTGTTTGAAGCAAAGGACACAAGGAACAACTTGAGGACTTCTCTCGAGAGATATAATGAGCAGCTAGAGGAACTTAAGCAAACTAAGCTGCAGTAAGATATTCCTTTTTATTTCTTGAAAATTTACTAGGCAAATTGAAAGAATATTTTATGTGTCAAAAAGTAGTATTTTTTGGTTATTTATTACAATTGAAGCCAATATTAACTTTGCAGAAATCAATCAGAGGTGCTGTTCTTATTTGGTGACTATGAATTCCTCTGCAAGATCATGGGAATTTCTGGGGCAAGAGGTAAGAACTTAAACTCAAATACAATGATATATAATATTACATATAACACCCGGTTGGCCAATGATATCCATAGTGCAGTTTGATGCCCAATATTGTTGTTGCACTTTATTTTACTTTAGGGACCTATCCCTGCTTGTGGTGTTTAATTCTTGGGACTGCAATGCACCTGCCCAAAAATCAAAGAGGAGAAGCACAAAAGAGAACACTTGATGGTATGCGTGAACACCTAAGGGAATTCAAGGACAAAGGAAGGGGAGACCTGAAGAAGGCAAAGTCATTCTTCAATGTCATTTATGAACCACTGTTGGAAATACCTATTGATCAAATAAGTTGAACAGCAATGACAAATGTAATAGGAGAGCAAAATTAACATCCTGACAACTACTTACTGTTATATTTCACAGATCTGTGTTCCTGGGTTGCTCATCAGCCTTGGTTTATTCTTAAAATTTTATGAATTGCTGTTGGACGATTGTGCTGTCCTTGACGCAAAGATAGCCACCAGGAAAGCCGAGACTGATGAAGCAGCTGGAGACACAGACTTGGATCATTACATTACCCAGCTACGTGAAGCAAGAAAGCACCACCAGTTCGCTAGTTCTTATCTAGAAGAGGCCTAACAGACTGTTGGATATGCAACTTATCTTATAACAGCTGGTGCGCTAATTCATACAGAGGAGGCACTGAACCCAATTGTGGTACAACTCCTGCAGCATGCTCAGGATATGCAAAACAAGGCAAAGCAGGAGGTACATGATCACATATTTACGACATACTTCATTGTTACAACTAGTAAGGGCCTGTTACGTGAGCCTGACTGCCTTGACCTTGCCTTATGTTTGTTAAAAACTGTAATTGTATTCTCTCTAGGGGCTCCGCACAAAAAAGCCTTAAAACGCAGATTACGTAACCCTAGCATGCTGCGTTCAGTCCGTGGCAATCCATCACGTGTCTCATTAGTATGGGGCTCTTATATAAGGCCACTCCCTTGTCGCGATAGCTCATTCAGTCTTTTCGGTGTTTCAAATGCTTCTTTTCGCGCTTTTTGTTTTCGCTTCATCGCTGCGCCACACTTTAATTCTTATGGCTGGCCAAGTTCCTGTTGCTCCGGCTGATGTTCAACAATTACAAGACGCTTTAGCAGTTCCGCCAGCACAAGCTGGAGCTGCTCAGGACGCTCAAAATATTGATGGCGGCGATCCACCAGCTGCAGTAGCGCAAGTTGCGGTCCCTGCAGCTCAACCTGCTCATCAACCTCATGTTGATGTGGTAAGTCGTTCTTGCCTTTCGTTCGCCTGCTTTGCTTTCTTTCTGCTATTGGTGGCTAGCGTTTACGTTTTGCGGATCGTCGCAGCTTTAGTTTCCCGTTTGGTTAGCTTTATACGCTAGTTTGTCTTGATTATAGCATTGTTGTTATAGGTTTCAAGTGAGTTTGTTTCGCCCCTCCTGCCTATCGTATTTGTTCCGCTCTTTGTTGTGGTCACTAGTTTCATTCGAAGTCTCGTACTCGGTTCGTATTCATGTCACCCGAACTGTCCTAGCGAGTTAGTCTCGCTTGGGTTGGTGTATAGCTAGTTTTTTACTGCAGTGTTGCGGTGAGTTTGTTTTATTTCGCTTAGAAGCGTTTACAGTGAGTTTGTCTCCGAAGTGTTTTTGTGAGTTTGTCCCTCCAAAGTGTCAGTGAGTTTGTCTCACCGAAGTGTTAGTGAGTTTGTCTTACCGAAGTGTCAGTGAGTTTGTCTCACCGAATTGTTAGTGAGTTTGTCTCACCGAAGTGTTAGTGAGTTTGTCTCACTGAAGTGTTAGTGAGTTTGTCTCACCGAAGTGTTTTTTGTGAGTTTGTCTCACCAAAGTGTTAGTGAGTTTGTCTCACCGAAGTGTTAGTGAGTTTGTCTCACCGAAGTGTTAGTGAGTTTGCCTCACCGAAGTGTTTTAGTGAAGTTTGTCTCACCGATGTATTTTAGTGAGTTTGTCTCACCGAAGTGTTTTTAGTGAGTTTGTCTCAACAAAATGCTGAAGTGAGTTTGTCTCGTCGTAGTTCTATTATGAGTTTCCCTTACTGAAGTGTTAAAGTGAGTTTGTCTCATTGACGTGTTGTAGTGAGTTTGTCTCACCGAGATATTCTAGTGAGTTTGTCTCACCTAGATGTTCTAGTGCGTTTGTCTCGCTGTAGTTCTATTGTGAGTTTACCTCTCTAAGTGTTATAGTGAGTCTACCTCGTTGATGTGTCGTAGTGAGTTTGTCTCGCTGAGATGTTCTAGTGAGTTTGTCTCTCTGAAGCGTTTTATCAGTTTGTCTCACCCAAATGTCATGGTGGGTTTGTCTTTCTAGGATATTTATATTGTGCGTTTGTCTCGTTGCCGGAGCTTTTCGCTCCGCTTGCGGCGATGTTAAGAGTTTATCTCGTTGAAGAACTGTTATTGTGTCTTGTCTCGCTTTAGAGTGCTAGAGTGAATTTGTCTCACTTCACGTGTTTTAGCGATTTTGTCCGGCCGTGTGCTAATTTTTTACTTTCTTTGGTTTAAGAATGTTAATGCATTGAAAGACAAGGTAGAGCAGTTGGAATCAACCCTGACTCGTACTAGCGTTACGTCGGCCCTCGATACTGTGCGTCAGCTGGCCAGCCGCCCTACTCCCCTGGTTGACCGGTACGCCCTTATTGCTGCTCTTGAACAGTTGGCGGATGTTCCAAGGGAGACAGTCCACCCCGATCGCAAGAGATTCGATGCGATCTTTAAACAGTGCAGACCACTTGTCGATGAACCCCGCCTTGCCGCCATTATCATCAATTTGTTGGGTGACAAGGAAGAGAAACTGGTAGCGGGCCAGATTCATAAGCTTTTGAAATCAAGCAATCCGTCTCCGTTGCCGCGTGGTCCTGTCCTTCAATTTGGCCAAGGTTCTCAGCCGGGTCCCAGTTCTTGGGGCCCTATGTTCTCCACCGGCTTCAGAGGCCGTAGAGGCGGGCGCTCAGGTCCCTTACGGGGCAAATGCTTCAATTGTAAGAGCGTAGGGCACTTTATTGCCAATTGCCCTTTGAATAAGAGGAAATAATAAAGATGTACTGTTTGTGTGTCAGTTCCTTCTGAATTTCGTTTTTTCTCTTGTGTCTAGTTGTATTCTCGTTTCCCCGCTCGAGCTAGGCTTCCCCGAAGGGGTTATCTTATACCCTTCATTGCTCTGTCCCTGGACGGGGTATTTCGGGGTTGCTTCACTTTGGGTTTTCCCCCCTCATAGTTCGCTTCATTTCCTTTCAGGGGAATTGTAAACGATTTAAGACATTTCATTTCAACCCAGAAGAAGCCGCGCTCCAGCGTGTTTCCGTTACCTGGTGTGATTGGAAGGGTAAACCCCAAGGCGTCGTAACCCCGGTACCCTCGGTTCAGATGGTTTCCTCGCTCATGGCCAAAGCTTCACCTAGTCTTCTTTCATTCCGAAACCCGGACGCCTTTGTAGCTGGGGAGTTGCACAGGCATGTTGACAAGTGGGAGGAAATCCTCGCCCAGCATCCAAAACAAGATGAGATTTTATCATACATCAAATATAAGGTTAACGTTAAGGACTTTTTCACCTGCTTTCCAGGGGATTTTCAAGGAACATTTTACGATTCTCCTTGCCCGCCAAGAGCAGAGTTCAGCAATAACAAATCGTGTCTTGGCTTTGAGGATTTTATTTCTTCTACAATTTTGGAACGTGTTAAAAATGGATCTCTCTCAGTCTGGGGAAGGGTTGGTGAAGACAATCCCCCTCATCTTGTTATGCCTTTGACTATAGAACCCTCTAAGCCAAGGTTATGCCACGATGAAGGCTTTCTCAATTTGTGGATAAGAGATTTGCCCCTCAAGTTGGATTACATATCTGATTTACCTCGTTATGTCGGAAAATACCATTTCCAAACAACTATGGACGATAAAAGTGGTTATGACCACGTTGAAATTTCCGAAGAGAGTAGAAAATATTTTGGCCTACAATGGCAAGGCTGGTATTTTGTTTATAATACTATCCCTTTTGGCTGGAAGGGCGGTGCATACGTCTACCACTCTATTGGTATGGCTGCTACCAGCTACATTAGATCCCTGGGAGTGCCATGTAGCCAGTATATTGATGACAGACATGTTGGACAGCTTTCTCCTCCCCCTGAATCATGTGCGTCTGCGGAGGATTGGTCGGATTTAGAGTTTGCCAATGCTGCCATTTTCAAAGCTGCTTTTGTTCTTATTTCTTTGGGATATTTTATTGGCTTATCCAAGTCGTCGCTTATCCCTGCTCGAGTAGTCAAATTCCTTGGATTCTTGGTTGACTCTCAACTTTGCGCCTTCCTTTTACCGGAGGATAAGAAGATTAAGTTTGCAACTTTACGTGAGCACATCTTAGCCAACCGGGAGGTCTCAGTTAAGACCCTCCAGCGTCTGGCGGGTAAAATATCTTCTTTTTGTATCGCGGTCCCTGTGGCCTTGCTCTATGCTAGGGACATTTTCCGGTCCACTGCTGGCTTCTCTAGGTCTTCGCGTTTAGTTCGGGTGACGGGAGCCCTCAGGAAGGAAATAGAACATTGGCGCTTCCTTGACTCTTGGGAGGGTTGTCTGCCGTGGCTTAATGAAAAACACGTTGTGGTCAAGATTTCCTCTGATGCTTCGAATTCTGGTTGGGGAGGTTCTATCGTGTCACCGGGCTTGCCGCCTTTCGAAGTTCGCGATTACTGGACCAGCGATACTAGATCTCACCCGATTGTCGTTAAAGAAGCCCTCGCCTTTGTTAATACCTTGCAAGCTGGTAAATCCCTTGTTACCAATGCGCGTGTGGATGCTCACACCGACAGTTTGGCCTTTTTACAGTCTTGGGAGAAAATAGGCGGTAGGAATGTGCAGCTCAATGACGCTCTCAAAAAGTTGCAGGAAACAGCCTTCGCACTCAACGCAGTAATTTCGCTCAAGTATGTCCCATCTTCTGCCAATCCAGCCGATCCGCCGTCCCTTGTCTTCTCGGATCTGGATTGCACGCTTTCTAGGAAAGCTTGGCGAGAACTAGAACAGAAGTTTGGTCCTCATACAATTGACCTCATGTCTCTGGATTCGAAAGCCCAGATTGATAGCAAGGGCAAAACGTTAAGGCACTTCACCCCCTTTTTTATGCCGCACTCTTTAGGGGTGAACGTTTTTGCTCAAACTATTTCGCCAGCCGAGAATGCTTACGTGTTTCCTCCATTTGTGCTCGTTGGTCCACTTTTGAGATTTCTGCTGGAATCCGAGCTGTGCTTCTCTATTGCCGTTCCCAAGCTCTACCCACTCCCGTTTTGGTGGCCTATCCTGGTTTCTCGCAGCCACGCCCGTTTACAATTGGGAAGTAAAGAGGATTTGGGGATTCTTCTTTTTCCTTCACGTAATGCAAGTTTTGAATCTCGCCCACTTCCATGGGACCTTTTTACCTTCAGAGTAGCGAGTGGAAAGTAGACATTTTCCTCTTTTTCTCTCTCAGTCCAGACGACCCAGAATTTGGAGACCGGCTGTCCCATGTCCGCAATGTGCCTATCTCAACGATGATTCGTTTAACTTTTGTCAGAGGTGTGGATTTAGAAGAGATCTAGTTGTGTTGGATAATGCCCAAGACCTGGTAAAAATCGACCTTAAAGATATTGAAGACCGTATTTCGGAACTCAAGGAGATCAGGTCCAACAAACCGTATGAGAAACAAAAGTCCTCTACTCACCGGGAGCTGGTTAGATTTCTGGCATCTTTACCCACTCCCAAGTCTCTCTCCTCTGCCTCCCCTGGGGACATCCAGAAATTCCTCGTTTGGAAGGACAAGTCAGGCCGAACAAAAGTCCATCAGATGTCATGTCCACAAGCGGGCCAAACTCAACCTTCCTCTTGTAGTTGCCCTACGAGGTTAGCTGCCGGTACGGTCGACAGCCTGTTGGGAAAGCTCAGGGCCATCTTTGCTGAAGCTGGACTCGGGGGAGAATGGGATGACAGGTTGGGAATTGGAAACCCTGTTTCCCATCCATCTATTAAGAAGTATTTGAAATTAATTAAGAAAGAACAGGCTAAAGCCAGAGTTTGCCCAAAGAAGGCTGTACCTTTGTTTCTTAAAAAACTTCAAATTATAGCTCAGTTTATTCTCGCTCAACTTCAAAGCCCACGGATCTCCCCTATTTCCCTGTATATTTTTAGTCGAGATCTTTGTTTTTTCACTACCGACTTTTTCTCGGGAGACCACTCTTCCGATTTGGGTAGGGTCCTGTCCAGAGAGGTTTTATATTTTCCCTATTCCTCTGGGATATTATTTAACCATACGTTTGGGAAAACTTTGACAGGGGATTCGGTTAACACGTTTGCAGTGCATCGCTGCGACAATCTAGTTGTGTGCCCAGTCAAGAATTTTGAGCGTTATATTGCAGTCGCTAAGTTAATTAAAATCAACCTAGCTCAGGGTTTTTTATTTCGTGTTACTAAAGATAATAATGTTACCCGGGAACCTTTTATTGGTTCTGCAGTTCATGGTCGCCTAAAGTTCTATCTAGACCAAATTCAAGCCAATGATGGAGAAACCCCTCACAGCTCTCGTAGTGGCTGCTCCATAACGCTTTCTCTGCTCGGAGCCTCCAAGGAAGCAGTTGCTAACCATGTCAGTTGGGCTAGTACGAAGATGGTTGACCACTATAATGACCTCCGGAACATATTACGCCCTAATGCGCCAGCTGCGTTACTCTCTGCGGAAGCTTCTGGCTCTTCATGCAATGTTGCTATGGTTTACGAGTCCTTTGCGGATATTTCTGCTTTTAAGCCAGTTTTTCCATAGAGCTTTTTCTTTTTTTTTTTTTTTTTCTCTGTAATGCTTAAACTTTGTTCTAGATTTTAGACTTGTTAGCTTCTGTAAGTTTCTGGCCTATTTTTTAGTATCATTTGAGTTTTGGGAGGAATGTACGTTCAGAGTTTATGGGATCATAGATTTTATATTCATATGGAGTTTCCAGGAGACTCTCCGCCGTAGGGCTGAGTCTCTCATATCTTATCTAGTCTAAGGCATTGTTTGCGGACAGCCCCGGAGAGAATATATTACTATTCTCTCTAGGGGCTCCGCACAAAAAAGCCTTAAAACGCTGATTACGTAACCCTGGCATGCTGCGTTCAGTCCGTGGCAATCCATCACATGTCTCATTAGTATGGGGCTCTTATATAAGGCCACTCCCTTGTCGCGATAGCTCATTCAGTCTTTTCGGTGTTTCGAATGCTTCTTTTCGCGTCCCGCCCACCTCCCCGCAGCGATGAACCGGCACTCCACCAGGAGCTCCCCGCTCCTGGCCGCCTTAGGCTGAGTCTCTCATATCTTATCTAGTCTAAGGCATTGTTTGCGGACAGCCCCGGAGAGAATATATTACTGTTAGCACAGTTATTAAGTAGAATTAGAAAAGGTCACCACGCTCATAAAAACAATTCTCCAAAATATACTCCTTAACCCAATGCTAATGCTTTTTGTATTAACAGGAAACACTTGGCAGTCAAATCAACGAAAGTGCTAAATTTTCACCAGACACCGGGTTGGTATACAAAGCCTTGGAAGACACCTTGCAGTCCATAAATGTCAAGAGGCAAGCATACCACAGCCATAGTTTTGTTGGAAACCACATTGACATCTGTCTTAAGGTGATCCCCTTGAATTGCAAGGCGCATCCTTTCTGCGCATCATTTTTTGCGTGATTAGCACGCGCACAAGCGCGTTCACCTTCGGAACTTGATAGGTTTTCTATGAAAGCTGAGCAGTTCAGAGAAATAACTGGTTGTTTTCTCCTAAACGAGCTCTGTGACCCCTATTTTTTGAAACACAAATTCAAATGGCACACAGTCAAGCACAATATATCGCGATTTCAAGAAAAGTTAAAAATTCTGCTTTGAGGTATTTTTATTTTAAAGGCGAAAAGAGTACGTCTTTAGGTACAGCAGGGTATGCACGCATGCGCAAAATTCTTTAATTTTTTTCATATCTTTGATCTTTTTTCAACTAAAACAGTATAGAATACAAGATAAATGTCTATTCTGATCAACTGCTCCAATATTTCAATACAAGCAATGACTTTTTAAGGCAATTATAGTTCTTATTTCTGATTACTAGGGTTTCTCAGGAAAACCTTGCGGGTTGTATAGTTGCTATCGATGGCTCTCCATGTTGTGCCAAAACAAGCTCAGTGACCCCAAATTTTTAATGCATTTTTGAAATGTACTTAATATAATTACCGATTGGACCAAGTCTTAGAAAATTTTAAATATTCCTTCTATTTCGAAGGAATCACCTTAAGGTAAATTTTGTAAATAGAAACAAAACTTGACTTTATATACTAACTTAATAACAAAATGGCATGATGCAAGACCATTTTATCCTCATTAGGAGTCAAGCATTCAAAAAACTACAAGAACTGTTGTGGACAAGACAAGTGAGCAGTGTCCTGGCCTTACCGAAGAGGCAAAGTCAATTGAGCACAAGCTCCACACACTGTTCACTCTTTTTGCCAAATGCCATTTCAGATACAATGCCAGTGCTCCGATGACGGATGAAGAAATCACCACCTTAGGTAATGAAAATTATGATTAAATAGTGATAGGGTACAAGTGGTAGGGTTATTTCATTTTCCATTTTCTTCCTTTTATTCACAGAACAGGACATCTGCACATTTGCGAACTACTTCAGGGAACAGTTTCCTCAGGCAACCATCCCTCCAAAGCTGCACATGCTGGAGGACCATGTTTCAGCTTCATTCAGAAGCAGCATTTTCCTCTGGGCTTCTTTGGCGAACAGGGTGGAGAGTCAATTCACCATGAGTTTGTGGATTTGGCTGCCACCTTTGCTCGTGTCCATCCCGCTCCTGACCGTTTAAAGAGAATGCTCGAGGAGCACTTTGTTGTGGTTCATCCCAAAAACAGAGAACTCATTCCGCAAAAACAGCGTCAAAATCTAAAAAGACAAAGAGAACACCTCTGATTGTAAACGCTATACATGTATAGCTTGCCGTAAAAATGTAAATAAATATATAAATAGAGAAAATAAGCTT
This sequence comes from Siderastrea siderea, assembly GCA_964030785.1. Classification (NCBI taxonomy): domain Eukaryota; kingdom Metazoa; phylum Cnidaria; class Anthozoa; order Scleractinia; family Rhizangiidae; genus Siderastrea; species Siderastrea siderea. The sequence goes on from OZ034971.1 coordinate 32,622,173, forward strand.
GCGCATTACAACGAATTACACAGAATTCCAAAAGTGATTTACAGTTGAATTGTCTCGAGGCGCTTAGGTGCCCTGTTTCGTGCACTTCTTACAATAAATGTGCATAACCGAATCTCTTGTGTGTTCATATCTTGCGTGTTCATCAAGACTAGCTCAATGCAAGCCGAACGAAAATTCAAACACAAGCGATGAAAAATACCAGAGGTAGCCCTCAAATATAAAACGGACATTTAAACATGGCGGCATTAACACACGCAATACCATGTCAAAAAAATATCCCAAAGCGTTGCAAAACAAAATTGTAGTAAAACACTTACCACTGATTTCGGTCCTTGAATGATATAACTTTGAAGCTATCCAGGTGGAATCGTCCAGAAAAGTTCGCTTTTCTTGCAATCTTACGGTTTTTAAAACCCTTTAGAAATTACAGCGACACGTCTTTCATTCCTTAGGTGCGAAATAAATCTCACCTTTCCCCGAATTTGAGCTAAAAACATGCGGTTTTCGATTGCTTTCCTTCAGTTCATTTCTTGTGCTGCCATATTAGCTCGTGGGATGATGAAATTCTGCCTAACAGGCTGAATTTGATTGGTTAAAAGACAAAGCATATTCTCCCCTTGAATCGTAAACAAAGATGCTGCCTCCGGTTGCTAAGGAGTTGCTAGAGAAAAAAAGGCGTGCGCTGATTTGCTTGACTGTGGGCGTAAGCAAACTAAATTTCCGCTCCGAAAGCGACGTGCCCATGGTGCCTTGCGCTTTGCTTGTTTTTGCAGTTGATTGCTCTTTGTGCTTGTTCAAATGCGAAGGCCCGTGAGAAGGCAGTCAGTGATCTATGCTGTGCCAGAGACCCTTCTCACTGCCAAGGCCAGAGTGGACCAACATCCTCAATGATAACGTTTTCGATGCAGGCATGTGATTTAAATGGTGGAGGCATCGTTTTTGAAGCAGACATGTCTTTGGATCCCTGTAGGTACCAAGATTCATGGTTCCATCCCTGGTAGAGTACCAGATTCTGTTGGTGGATGCCAACCAAGCATACTAGATCACCATGTTTGGTCCTCCCAGTGAGAAGCAATTGATCTTGCTCCACCAGGACAAGCATTATGCTGTCACCACCAAACTGCTGTTTTCTTGGCCTGTAGCTACGTGTCTGCCCACTGTTCCACACCTCACAATGACGATGGAAAAACTCCATTGCCTGGCTTTTTGTCCCACAAAGAGCTGCGAAAGCGTGGCACAAATGCTGGTCAAGTTTATGCCCATGTAAAGTGGACTCATGAGTTTGTCTCATTAAAACGGACACATTACATCTTTTGAAATATAGCTTATAACAAATGTTTAAAGATTGACATATAATATTGCGTTACCTCCACACTTCCTGCTTCAACCAGAATATGGTGCAAACTTAAGAGTTGATTTGAAGTTGATCATATCTTCTTCATAGGATTGGTGGCCTAGTCTTTTAATTGTACATTTTATCCCTAAAAGTGAGAAAACAGGGAAAGATGAGCAAAAACAAAAGATTAGTCAAGTAGCTTTAACTTTGTGGGAGGCATCCTCTTTTTAGGTCCACACCTACCACGTCCTTAACCTTTTTAAGGGGTATGTGAACTGTCCACCAACACGTGAAAATGGCTACCCACCAATATTTCATCAAGAGGTTAAAAATGCCCCAACAACACGAGGAACAGAGGGAAAATAAAACATTGACGTCAGAAAGGACCACAAGCCAAACGTGGTGCAGGCACTGGTCTGCAAATGCTGTTTGCCAATGAAGATAGCAGTGACAACAACAAGGACAATGAGTATGACCCACCACCTTCACATGTGCTCTTTGATATCGAAGCCCAACAAGACATGCAGCTTCATGTAGCCAATCTTGTGGTGGCTGCAACGGAACATGACAACAGACCCCTGCATTTTCTCGGGGAGCATTGCATTTGAGATTTTCTCAAATAGTTGGACACCCTTATATAACCAAGAATGACACACAACTTCCCACAGTTCTGGCGCACAATTTCCAAGGGTACAGTGGGTACTTCCTGATGAATGAGTACCATCGTCAAAAGCTTGTCATCAAACAAATCTACAACGGGGCCAAACTTGTGCCATATGCTTTATCAGATCTGCTTTATCATCTTGATGTCCTTCTTCCAGATGTCACTGTCTGTATTCCCCAAAACCTTGGGGATCAAGGAACTGAAAAAAAGGGATTTTCCTCACTTGTTGAACACCTCTGAGCATTAAGACTACTTGGGGCCCGTGCCAGCCTTGGATTATGATTATTACACATTCATACATTACTCAAGCGCCTCCCATGACACTCTGTCGCCGACTACATTTGGAGAGAAAAGTCAGCTCGAGAGCCAGCTTGGGAAAAAGTATAATAAGTTGCCAAACGACCAGCAGTGCTGTTTGGTCCAGTCCTGCACACAAAGTAAGGCAAAATCAATAGCAAAGATTCTCATGTTGCATGGCAAGACATTGATCAAATTGCAGTTTCCAAAAAACAAGACTGAGAAATAAAGTACTTGGTCAATGCCTTAAGAAAAAGAATGAATGGAATAAAATTCGGACCAGCGGCAACTAAAGGAAAGGCCAAAGGAGCAATTATGTACCTGTAAAGAACTTAATGCTAAGGATGATGATGATAAACGATGAAACAATGATAACCATGGACAGGATGAACAGGGAACAAGGAAAACCTGTTTATGTAATAGAGAAATTTTGCTTTCATTTTATACCTTTCTCTCCCACTTTCTTCGCTCATACTGTTTTCCGTTTTTGAAATTTCTGCCTCTTGGGAGCAAAATGGGTAAAACACATTATTATGGGCTTTACTTTTACGCAGTTTCAGTTAATTTAGGTGAAATGGAATATGTCATATTATTCTTGTAATTTATCGTATTTTTGCACTTGGATAAACACTGTACAGTTAACACTACAGTGCAATCTCAAAACATGTACTGTTGGGAAAACAGAACAACGTAAGATACCAGAAGTTTGAATTCTTGGAGGTCAAAGTAAAATATGGATTGAAGCAACTCAGGGAAAACTGCATTTACCACAAGGGAAGGACAAGTTTCGGTTTATGATCAGAGTATTAGTGAGCAAGATTCTACTGTGGTAGTTACAGTATATACTCAGGGTCTCAAAATAACGCATTGCCATCTTTGGAGAAAGAAGGGGGCAAAATGAATCAGCTTCTCAAGGCAAATTAATGGGATCACTGTCTGCTTTCATATAACCTACTACGATCTTTGGATAAAGAAGGGAGCAAAATGAATCGGCTTCGTAAGGCAAATTAATGGGATCACTGTCTGCTTTTATATGACTTACTGCAATCCTTGGAGAAAGAAGCATGCAAAATGAATCTGCTTCTGAAGGTATTAATTAATTAATTAATTAATTAATCGGTTTAGTGCCTGCTTTTATAAAACTTACTGCGATCTTTGGAGAAAGATGGAGCAAAACAAATGAATCGGCTTCTTAAGGAAAATTAATTGGTTCACCGTCTGCTTTTATATAACTTACAGCGATCTTCGGAGAACGAAGATTGCAAAATATATCGACTTCTTAAAGTATTAATCAGTGGGTTCCCTGTCTGCTTTTATATAACTTACTGCAATCTTTGGAGAAAGAAGGATGCAAAATGAATCAGCTTCTTAAGGCAAATTAATGGGAACACTGTCTGCTTTTATATAACTTACGCCGAACTTTGGAGAAAGAAAGGAGCAAAATGAATCAGCTCCTTAAGACAAATTAATGGGATCACTGTTTGCTTTCAAACATTAAAGTTACTGCGATTGTTGGAGAAAGAAGGATGCAAAATGAATCGGCTTCTTAAGGTATTAATTAATTGGTTCACTGCCTGCTTTTAGATGACTTCCTGCGATCTTTGGAGAAAGAAGGGGGCAAAATGAATCAGCTTCTCAAGGCAAATTAATGGGATCACTGTCTGCTTTCATATAACCTACTACGATCTTTGGATAAGGAAGGGAGCAAAATGAATCGGCTTCGTAAGGCAAATTAATGGGATCACTGTCTGCTTTTATATGACTTACTGCAATCCTTGGAGAAAGAAGAATACAAAATGAAGCTGCTTCTGAAGGTATTAATTAATTAATTAATCGGTTTAGTGCCCGCTATTATATAACTTACTGCGAACTTTGGAGAAAGAAGGGAGCAAAACGAATGAATCAGCTTCTTAAGGTAAATTAATTGGCTCACCATCTGCTTTTATATAACTTACAGCCATCTTCGGAGAACGAAGGTTGCAAAATATATCGACTTCTTAAAGTATCAATTAATGGGTTCACTGTCTGCTTTTATATAACTTACTGCGATCTTTGGAGAAAGAAGGATGCAAAATGAATCAGCTTCTTAAGGCAAATTAATGGGAACACTGTCTGCTTTTATATAACTTACTGCGATTGTTGGAGAAAGAAGAATGCAAAATGAATCGGCTTCTTAAGGTATTAATTAATCGGTTCACTGCCTGCTTTTATATAACTTACGCCGAACTTTGGAGAAAGAAAGGAGCAAAATGAATCAGCTTCTTAAGGCAAATTAATGGGATCACTGTCTGCTTTCATATATTAAAGTTACTGCGATTGTTGGAGAAAGAAGGATGCAAAATGAATCGGCTTCTTAAGGTATTAATTAATCGGTTCACTGCCTGGTTTTATATAATTTACTGCAGTCTTTGCAGAAAGAAGGGAGCAAAATGATTCAGCTTCTTAAGGCAAATTAATGGGATCACTGTCTCCTTTTACATAACTTACTGCGATCTTTGGAGAAAGCAGGATGCAAAATGAATCGGCTTCTTAAGGCACTGTAGTAGAGTTACCCAAAGCGTGACAAAGCGTGACATAACAATTTTAGGTAACATTGATTGCGTGATTGTAATCGGAAATATGATCTTTGTTTGACCTATCACTTGTTAAAGTAAGCATGCAAACACATTAGTACCTATTCTAAGTATGTGTCGCGTGGAATATCAAAATGTAGATCGTGTTTTTTCCGTCTCAAAACATGTAGGAAGACTAGTTCCTTCTAGTTCCAAGTTTCAGCGCAGGATTCTGCTCACATAACCGCCTAGTTCCGCAGGATTTACGCAAGTCTTCATCCATATCTCTGTAGTTGCAGTTATGTCATAATTAAGTTGTTTATCCCAAAGAAACTCCATTTATCTTCTATATTTTTCTAGCACGTATTAGTTAGCTACCACCATGTATATGAGAACGTTGATCCAAGCAATAAAGTTGATTGTGCAGCAGTTGACTGTGTCTCACTCCACGAGCGTGCTCCCGATAAGCTAAAAGCCAGCCCAAGCATTGCAACAGTTCAACGCTAACCAACCCTCGCTGTGTTTTTCACTACACTAGTGGGAGCGGCGCGATAAAACCCAAGTCTTCTTGGAGTTCGAAGTTTGGAAAAGAAGCCACAAGGATCAGCAAGTTCGGCAATCCTTGGAGATAAGTAGTAGCCTTTTATTGGTTTAGTTGTTGGGATAGCTGTTGTCGCAATTGAGTTTGCGGGATATTTGCTGGGGAAATTTGCGGTTTATCAAATTGCACTTGGTTTCTAGTTGCTGTAGTTTATGTTAGGTGTAAACTGTGGTTACTGAAAGTGCAAATAGCACCCCTTCCACTTCAGGCGCTATGGCTACACTGTCACAAAACAGGCCCATAGTTATGCCCGAATCGTTCGCGGCCCTCGAAAGCGATGAGTGGGATTAGTGGGTCACACATTCTGAAGATTGTGCGGTAATAAATGCTTGAAACGCCAAACGGAAAGCTCAGTTTCTTGCAGTCGATATGCAGGGAGCAGCTCTGCTCCAGTTACAGCATATTTTGGCGGAAGTACGGGTTAATTACGACAATCTTAAAATATCGCTTTGGGAGAAATTTGTCCCCCAAGAATGTGTCAAGCTTCACAAGGCCGAGTTTCGGTGCAGCATCAAGAAAAGGATGAGAAGCTAACCGATTTATCAGGCTCCTTGTGAAGGACGGTCAGAAGAGCTTATCCTGAAGCCGCAGACGGGTACAGGATAGTCTCACAAAAGACCAATTTATTGATGAGTTGGAGGATCGGGAAATGCGGGTTGAAGCTTCGGGAATCTGGACAAAAAGCGCTCGATGAAGCAGTCACTCGTGCTTTGCAAATCAAGGCGATGGACGAGGCCGAGTCGCGACGTACCAAAGGTCGGTCGGTTAGAGTTGTGCAGGAGCCACCGCCGGAGGACAAGAACAAACCTCAAAGGGGAACGAGCAGAAACAAAACGGTCAGGGACTGGGACCGAACACGAGTCGCACAAGGGATCTTCGGTTCCGGCTTTGTTTCAAGTGCCATAAAAAGGGCCATTTTATGGCAGATTGTAAACAAGCACTGTCAGGAAACAGGTTGCGATCAAGGCTGTGGGTTGAGCGTCGGTCGGGAAATGCGAAGAGAGCCCAAAAATTAAAGAAAACAAAGACTGTCGGCATACATAGTGTTTCTTGTGACGCTGCAGTTTATGTGCCTGGTCGGGTTGGGGGGCAACCTGTTGATCTGTTGGTTGTTACTGGTTCAGCAGTAACGCTTGTACATTATCGTGTATTGCAAAAAGCAAAAAGAGATTTCAAATTCAGACTGGTTAGTGAGTCAGCAGTACCTGCAAATGGCCAACCATTAGACATAAAGGGAAAATGTGAGTTGGTGATGGTGTACTAGGGATAGTTGAACCATCTCTTTGTTTTACCGAAGAACATGATCTCTTGTCGACCCGAGTGGTGATGCAGCCTAAGGAAAACATGGTGCCAGTCTGTGTTGTGAACCTGTCACCTACTCCTGTGACCCTTTACCAGAAGACCTCTGTTGGTACCTTCAGCCAGCTGGAAGGTAGTGCATTGGAGCCAGCCAGTTGCAACTGGCTTGCCACTAAGAATACCCGGAGGCAGACAAAACCATCAGTGTCAGAGAAGTTTGACCTGGACACCATGAACTTGACAAGCCTACAGAAGAACAAACTCGCTAACCTATTAGACGAGTTCTCAAATATCTTCTCAGTGGGCCCAGAAGACCTCGGCCGTACGGGTATCGTAAAGCACCAGAGAGATATTGGGAACCACCCTCCAATTAAGCAAGTGCCCAGACATGTAACAATGCACCAACAGGAAACCTTGGGTAAGCACATGGAAGAGATGTTGCAGCATGGGGTAGTGCAACTATCTACCAGTCCGTGGGCGGCACCAATTGTCCTGGTCAAGAAGAAAGATGGTACCAGGTGCTTCTGTGTCGACTATTGTAAGCTGAATGACATGACCAGGAAGGATGCTTGTCCCCTGCCGCACATAGATGAAACTCTTGATGCTCTGTCGGGTGTGAGTCTTCTCAACCCTGGATTTAGCAAGTGGCTATTGGCAAGTTGAGATGGAATCCACTGACTGCGAGAAAACAGTGTTTGCGACTCGTCATGGTCTCTCCGAATTCCAGGTAATGCCATTTGGTCTCTGTTATGCACCAGGAACGTTCCAGAGGCTTATGGAATTTGTCCTTGCTAAGCTGCAGTAACAGACATCTTTGGTGTACCTGGATGACATCATTGTCTGTGGTCGAGACTTTGATGAGCACTTGGAACGGTTACGAGAGGTGTTCAGTCGGTTCCGCCAGGCAGACCTTAAGGTGGCTAGACCCGGTTTTTCACTAACCATACCTACTCTCTTTGAACAGGAAATACAAAGATGCCGCAAACGGAACAGGAAATTGAGTTATACCTATTTGTAGAGTATAGATTGAAGCTTAAGAAGCGTTTTTTTTGAAGATCCACGTAGCCTGGCAACACCGTGACATCATTGCTATTTTTACTTTCCAGAAAATCCATTTGTTTTTAAAGCTACTTATACTACTTGTAGTTCATGTAATTGTCTTCAGTTGCACCGATTTTGAACAATTGTTATTATTTTTATTTTGAAAGAGAAGTTGGTGTCAGCTCCCGTGTTGGCCTTCCCTTGCTTTACAGAAGAGTTTGTAATGGATTGTAATGGCAGTGACTATGGTCTGGGAGCAGTCATTTCACAGTGGCAAGATGGAGATGAGAAGGTGATTGCATATGCCAGTTGAGTGCTTGAGGACCGCGAGCACCGGTACTGTGCCATCAAAAAGGAGATGTTGGCTATGCCCCCTGCCAGTTCCAATGACTAACCAAGTTGTCGAGAAAAATGCAGTAGACAGCAGTAACCAAACATAGCTTCAAGGTTGGACGACAGCCAACATGAAGTCAAAGCAAGTAGCAGACCCAAACCTGAGACAGATACTGCTCTGGAAACAGAACTGAGCCGCACAACCAACACAGCACAGGAAGTACTAGGTGCCAGCAAAGCCACCAGGAGCCTGTGGGCGCAATGGAACTGGTTACAGCTGGAGAACGGTGTGTTCTACCATAAGTGGGAGACCAAAGATGGTCACGGTACCCACTTACAACTTGTACTTCCACAGTCGCTGGTACCAGATGTCCTGTCAGCTCTTCACAACGCCCCCTCAGCCGAACATGTAGGCGTGACCAAAACTGTCAAACGAGTGTGAGAAAGATTTTATTAGTATGGCCTACAGCATGATGTCGAAGACTGATGTCGAAGACTGGTGCCGACAGTGCAAAAAGTGCGCAAAGAGGAAGTTCCCCCAGAACACAGCTCGAGCACCATTAGTTAGCAGCTGTCCTGGTTATCCATTCGAAAGAATCGCATTGGATATCATGGGCCCCCTGCTGACTACAGAATCTGGTCAAAAGTGTATCCTGGTTGTTGGTGATTACTTCTTGAAGTGGACAGAGGCATTTCCCCTCCCGAATCAAGAAGCAAAGACAGTGGCAGAGAAACTTGTCAATGAAGTCATTGCCAGGTACGGGGCACCGGAGAAAATCCATTCAGACCAGGGACGTAACTTTGAAGTCCAGCTGTTCCAGGAAATGTCTATCCTGTTCAACATGGATAAGACCCATACCTCTCCATATCACCCAGAAAGTGATGGAATGGTCGAACGAATGAATCATACTCTCCAGGATATGTTGGCCAAGTAAGTTTCACACCATCAGCGTGACTGGGATGAGCACCTGCCATTGGTCATGATGGCCTACCGGTCAAGTATTCATGCATCCACCCAGTACACACCGTTTTACCTTTTGTTTGGCCATGAGGTGCGATTACTAATCGACGTGATGTTTGGACGACAGCCAGACCACCAGCCAGAAGTATCCAAATATGTAAGGGACTTGCGTGACACTCTAGAAGAAGTCCATGAGCATGCCAGAGAGCACCTTCGAACTGCCCAGAAACGTCAGAAGGAACATCACGATCAGCGAATTGCCGAAGAGCAAATCGAGGTTGGCGATCGAGTGTTCCTTCATGACCCTGCGGTCAAGAGAGTGCAGACTAAGAAGCTCCACTCACCGTGGCAAGGTCCTTACATTGTAGTAACCAAGATTGGTGATGTGACTTATCGTATCCAGGCAGAAGACAACCCCAGGAAGAGGAAAGTGGCACACTTCAACCGCCTCAAACCCTGTGGTGTACGTAAACCGGTATATCAGCAGCACTGACCTATCCAGGCTGCTAGCTCTGAGTCTAACACTGAAATACGCATGTTCCACCACAGTATGTTCCTGATGAAACTGACCTCATGTATATGGATGAGACAGCAGCCACAATCCCTGAACGCCTTAACCGAGATAAGGGGCCACAAGCTGCAGTCAATGTTCGACCAGTACATGCAGAAAGGCCTAGACGAGAAGTCAGGCCACCAACCTGGATAAGAGACTTTGTAGTAGTTTACTTAGTTTATTGTCTTAGTCCAGGACATTTAACAGATCGTGCTTTAGACCGAAAACAGTAGTTTTGTTAAGATCTAGGTGTTGGTTAACACCTCCCTATAGCTCCCACATGGGGACATGCCTTTTTCAAAGGGGGGAATAGTATAGTAGAGTTAACCAAAGTGTGACAAAGCGTGACATAACAATTTTAGGTAACATTGATTGCATGATTGTAATTGAAATATGATCTTTGTTTGACCTATTGTTTGCTAAAGTAAGCTTGCAAATATTCTAGTGCCTATTCCAAGTATGTGTCACGTGGAATATCAAAATGTAGTTCGTGTTTTTCCGTCTCAAAACACGTAGGAAGACTAGTTCCTACTAGTACCAAATTTCAGCACAGGATTTTGCTCACATAACCGCCTAGTTCCGCAGGATTTACGTAAGTTTTCATCCATATCTCTGTAGTTGTGGTTATGTCACAATTAAGTTGTTTATCCCAAAGAAACTCCATTTATCTCCTATACTTTTCTAGCACGTATTAGTTAGCTACCATCATGCATATAAGAATGTTGATCCAAGCAATAAAGTAGATTCAGTTGATTGTACAGCAGTTGAGTGTGTCTCGCTCCGCGAGTACCCTCCCGATAAGCCAAAGCCAGCCCAAGCATCGCAACAGTTCGACGATAACCAACCCTCGGCTGTGTTTTTCACTACAGTATTAATTAATCGGTTCACTGCCTGTGTTATATATAACTTACAGCGATGGTTGGAGAAAGAAGTGAGCAAAATGAATCGGCCTCTTAAGGTTAATTAATTGGTTCACTGGCTGCTTTTATGATACTTACTGCGATCTTTGGAGGAAGAAGGGAGCAAAACGAAGGAATTGCCTTCTTGTGGTAAATTAACTGGTTCACTGTCTGCTTTTATGTAACTTACAGCGATCTTTGGAGAAAGAAGGTTGCAAAATGAATCGGCTTCTTAACGTACTAATTAGTGGGTTCACTGTCTGCTTTTATATAACTTACAGCGATCTTTAGAGAAAGAAGGAAGCAAAATCAATCGACTTCTTAAGGTGAATTAAACAATTCATGGTCTGCTTTTGAAAAACCAGCAATTTCGGCTGCCATCCATTGAAAGACAGAAGACCATGCGAATGTTTCTGTAAAACATTGTACAGCTCAAAGTACTCCTACTGTTGGACAACACAAAACAATGCAAGACATCAGAAGTTTTAATTCTTCAAGGTGAAATTAAAACATGGATTGAAGCACTGCAGGGAAACCACAGTTATCTCAAGGTACTACAAGTTTCCGTTTACGGTCAGAGTATAAGTGAACAAGATTCTACTTCGGTAATTACCGCTATGTAGTTAAAGTCTGGAAATAATGAATTGTAATCTTTGTTGAAAGAAGGAACCAAAATAAATCGACTTTTTAAGGAATATTAATTGGTTCAATGTCTGCTTTTGAATACCTTGTTCCATCATGAAGAACTAGAATTTGCACCAAGTTCAGTGACCTAAATTTCCCTACAGGAATCAAAAGTAATCTTTCAGTAACCAAGATTAACCATTCAGTAGAAATAGAAGGCACGTCTTAATAGACACATGCTTTTCTGTATCATAAAGAGAACGAAAAGTTTGATAAATACCAAGACCTTGCATTGGAACTCACCCTTGCGAAATGAATTCCCAGCTTTGTGGAAATTCCTAGGAATTCTTAGGAATTCCTAAGAATTCCCAAAACTTCCCAACTATGCAAATTTGCTGTGAGCAAAAAAGCTTGGAATTCTTGGGAATTTCTGGGAATGAAAGATATAAGCTCTGTGTAGGCTTGGAATTCCTAGGAATTCCTGGGAATTGGCTACTATTTAAGAAGCTTGGAATTCTTGGGAACGTCTGGGAATGGATCTTATAACATCTAATAAGGCTTGGAATTGCTAGGAATTCCTAAGAATTCTCAAGATCTTTTCAGGTTAAAGCTTTAAGTGTTAGTTTTAATTTGGGCACAATGTTGTTAAGAGTGGTCATCGAAGTGTAGAAATTTTCAAGAGCTACAGTTTGCTGATCGCTTAACTGCTTTGGAGTTTTCTCACATCAAGTAGCTCTTGTCGTTTGGAGAAAACCAAAACAGCCATCAAATCAGAAAACGGCTATTTCCACAATGTACATGAATCTGTCAAAATATTCAAACTTTCAGATAAGCATATAGATTCAATTTCGTCTTGGAATGTTAAGCTTAGTCTGTGCAAGAATAAACCATAAGACAGGAAAGTCATTTGTCAAAGAATAATCAGTTTTACTTTACCTTGTTAATCTTACATGTTCATATCTGTTCAGCATTGGTTGCGTATTTGTCTGAACATTAAATATTCATGCAGTCACTCAGCAATTTAACAATTAAAATCCGTAGTTTTCAACGATTCAGTAGTGCCTCCTTGGCAGAATGCAATCCTTAATGTGAGTAAGAAAAACGGAGCCAGGAGTAGCCGCCATTTTGGATTCATGAATGTGTTGGGAGAGACTGGTAATGAATGAGCTGCTTTGGTCAGCAGCCTTATCATTGCGGGCTCAGAGAAAACGGTTGAATTTTTTGGCGCCATAAATTTCAAGTCTGTTACAAATATTCACCCATGTTTCCTTGGATTTCTATTCTTTCAAGCTTAAAGAATGCCTCAAAGCAACAAAATTTGGATATCTACTCTTAAGAAGGAGGTAGGTTTAAAGAATGATTTGTAATGGCTTTTGGCTTCCAAATTAACGATTCTAAGAGGATCATGTTCTTTCCTTTCTTCTTGAGTTCGAAGCTATATTTACATGTAACTAGTTACACTTGAGGCAGGCTGAATTTGCAAGTTTATTTAACTAAAGAAGCAGTTATGGCATAATTGTGCAGTTTATAGAAAAGTTAAAATGAAACATGAAATAAAATGTTCTCCAGTGCCTTTCCATTGCAGAGTGTTTCCATTGCTGTATTTTATAAAAGGACACAAGATAACTGATGTTTTGAGTTGACAATGTCTTGATGTGAAAGCAAAAATAGAGATCGTTTTCTAGAGAATTGAAAGAACAGAACTATTAACTGACTACAACAATAACTCAGAACTGATTTTATTCACACAATGTTCTGTTTTGCTCTACTAGGTACACATTCAATTCATGATCAGCTGCTGTTAGAACAGATGTGACACTCATGGCCAGAGCACTGCAGTATCAAGTCAAGAGTAGCCTGCTCTGAGTATTAAAGCTAAGTCACTTTTGATAACTACTAAAACTACCAGGACAAAATGCAATTGTGAATGTACTGTAAGTTGTCTCCGAGAAAAAAGAAAAATCAAGACGATGTCATCTGATTCACTAAAGTGAATACTAATCAAACTTTATTTCAAAGACGTTCTAGGTGTACCAATTCAGAATAAAATAATTGTAATTTTCTCGATGTTGATTTAAATTTCTTCCAGTTACTGACTGCGTTGACAATTCAGAGGACAATAAATACATGTAGGTCATGTACATACGTCTAAAAAACATATTCAATATATTGCATAAAGACTATTGTGAACTTTCTGGAGATGTTATTTTTATCACAGCTACACTGTGTCAGTACAACATGTAGTCTCCAGGCTAGCTTCCAGAGTGTTGAAACTGTGGTGAATAGATGCTCTAAATATATTCACAAGAAAAGGTTTCATAGTACAGGCATTAAGTTTAAAATTTTCATTAAATTCCTAGGAATTCTTAGGAAAAAATTCCTAGGAGTTCTTAGAAAAACCCTAGGATTCCGAGGAATTCCTAGCTTCATTTCCCAAGTGAGCACTGATAGTAACGACTGTGTCAGCTGTTATTGGATCGTTATGGGTTGTATCTAACAACCTGAGAAATAAATGTAAGCACAATGCTAACATTTTAGGTCCTGAACATCTCAGGATACGGGCTTTGACTTGGTCAAGGGACCAAAAACAAACTAAACATCAAAAAAGTTTTTAAGATGTCAATCATGTAAAATCTCCTGATCTGGCCATTCTTAACCAGTTACCTAGCCACCTTACAGTAGACCAGGCGATGTTTAGCTCAGCGTATTCATACAGCCCTTACTCAAGTGCCTCCTGTGAAAGTCCACTGCATTCTGAGAGGAGCAGCAGGCAGCTCGAGAGCCCAAGCAGCTTGGGAAAAAACTATGATAAGTGGTCAAACGAACAGCAGCACCTTTTGGTCCAGTTATGGACAGGAAAGCAAGACAAAATCATTAGCGAAGATTCTTGAATTGCGTGGTAGGACATTGCCGAATTGAAAAGTTTGCAACAAACTAGGTTGCCAAGAAGTGTCTTCGAAAGACAAAGTACAAGTACTTGGTGGATGCCTTTGAGGAAAAGAAGGAATGGGATAAAAATTAGACTGGTGGCAACTTAAAAAAAAATCAGTTTTTTAACAAGGAAATCAATGCAGTCCTCAGATGTCGTGGTACTGTAACTTTTTGGCACATTCTAGCCACACTGGCACTGATATCCCAGAAAGATGTGAGCCTCAGAGCATCAATCATGATTCGCGTGAAATCGTACCAATGGTTGTTTTCACTGGATGTTTAATACTGGTAAACTGAAGGCATGCTTTGTATTTATCAATTAATCTGACGTTCTTACCTGTAAGACATGCTGCTATATTTCAAAGACAAGAAAGTCACGCTTTCTCTTTCTTCATTCGTCTAAATGTGGACGACAACAATAAAGATGGAGGGCAGGACGATAGTGTCTCCCACAGGGCTAAAAAGGTCCCTAACAAGACCTTCTGAAGCTCTTCGTCTTTCTTAAAGAAAAATTAACTAGTGTGCTGCAAAAAAGTGGTCTTAATGATTTAAAACAAGATGGGCACCTGCAAGAGGTGCTCTTCACCAGGAGACACAACGAGAGAGAAATTGGGCGACTGTTGGACGTTTGTCAGCTGACAGTTGGCTGACAGTCAGTGGAGGGGTGCTGTTAATTAGAATTACCAAAAGTCCTATGAAATTAATGAACCTTTAATGTATGAAGTGTTACTAGCTATTTCATAGACAATCCTGTTAGTAAATTGAGGCTATGAAACAGCCATGAAAGGGAGTAGACTTCATACCATCAGATATCAGATTAGGTATGAATATAGCTTTTAGGAAGCCATGAAAGAATCATAAAGATATGAAATTCCCATGGAGAGCTTTTCTGTGAAATGTTCATTAGTATTTCATAGAAATCATTTAGTAAATTAAGGCTAAGTAATAGCCGTGAAAGGCAGCTGACTTCATAGCATCAGATCAGCTATGAAATAGCTATGAAGAAGAAATGAAATGGCCATGAAGATTTGAACGTCCTACGAAATAGCGAGCTTTCCTATGAAGTGTTCGTCATAGGTTGTCCATAGACCATCCTGTTATTAGTGACTGTCACATCATAGGCAAAGTATAATTACCTTTGTATGTATAGGGCATTTAAGAGTTCTTGCTACAGCCAGTTGCAAAAACCTTGAGAAATTCCATAGATTTTCGCTCTTGTGTCACCAACTGAGATGGTATACCTTGGCCCCCTCCCCCCTAATCAATGTTGTATGGATTTCGACCTGTCAATCAAAGTAGCAAGGAACAACATTGAAAGGGGGAGGGGGGTGGGGAATGCAAACAGGGCTTTGATTTCTTTCCAACGGGCCGCTTTAACGTTGAGAGTCCGATTTTCCGAGGGAGTGTCTCAACAATTTTGCAAATGCTTGTAGATTTTTTTTAATATAGTGAAGACCCTTTTCACTCTTTTTTCTCTTTTCCCTCTCCACTGCATGCCTAGAGAGTGCTTGCTTTTCACACATTATTGAATTCTTAAGGATACGTATTGTTAATAATCACGCCTTGGGAGCATGTTCAATCCTAGCAACTATCAGTATCTTGAAAAACAAAATTGTTCTATCTTGGAAAGGATGTGTGGGGACCACAGGTCCTATAACATGCTATCCCTAATTCTCCCACTGTTTGTTCTTCCACTATTTTTTCAGGGTACCTGTTCACAGATTACACTGTACATGCATATTTTGATTTAGCTGTTGCTAATAACTGCACAGGAACACGAAATGCAAAAGTTTGATGTCCTATGTCAATCTGCACTATGGAAGTATTTTTAGAATCCAACATTGAACAAGCAGCCTAAACATGCTGAGTTAACTCTTTCGTTTTGACTTTATTTGTTACAACTTTGTTATTACTATTTATATATTTCTTGGTTTTAATTTTCTGATTTTCAGCTGATTTCGGCATTTAGTTATTTGGTTTTCTTTGTACATTTCTGTCCTCATGGGTGGAATATACAACACCTTGTGCTTACAAAATGTAACGCTGATTTTTAAAACTGAAATCATGAATTACAATGTCAGTGTCAATTCCCATCAGACATCATCGCTTATTGTAATTTCAAATCGTAACTGTAACACTTGCATCTAAAGAGGGTCAAAGATCGATCCAAACATGTTTTCTTTGCAAATCAAAATAGTTGTTTATTTTCTACAAATTCTTGGTTGTCTGCCAGTTAATACAGACCCCTTGGAAGTATTTTACCATTTAAAAAGGATATTTTGCTAGATACGTGAATACAATAACTGATGAGATCTCTCCTTTTTTAGATTAGAGCAGAGCTAGGAAGGATTCTGGATGAACCTGAAATCAACAAGGTTCTGAAAGAACGATTTAATAGAGGTTGGAGGAGCAAATTGCTGTCCCTTCCATGAAAATCCACCAACAAGGATATTGTGGGGATCATGGAGCAGGCAGAAGGGTGGAGTTTCTAGATGAAGAAGGTAGGTTCCAAAGTGTGTTAATTAACTATGTAACATGTCCTAAACAGTGGCGTAGCCAGGGGAGGGTTCCAGGGGTTCCGGAACCCCCCCTTCGGGATATCGCAATAGCTAAGTCACGAGAAAAAATATTATTAGAACCCCCCTTTAATTCCGCCAGATTAGAAAAATAAAATTTTTGAGAAAATAAAATGAAATCTATAAAGTATCACCTTGTGTTTACAATTACAAAATTTCGTGTATACAAGCCTGCGTTGTACGTGGGATCCAGCGCCTTTGGTGGCCTCGGATTCAAATCTGCACACGACATGCACATGGTCGGCTTATGCCACCCTGTTGTCAGATCAAAGGTCACAGCGGGAAAGTCGAAAGAAGCGAAGATTCGATTCAATATGCAGCGTTCTATAACAGGATTTTTCACTAGTAAAAGGTAAGTTATATCATATTCTGTCTATTGAATTAAGAGTATTTAAAATCACTGATACACAAACGATTAAATACTTATTTATGACAGAACTGAGAGTCAAAGCAGCAGCGAAAACCCCAGACGGAATGATGGAGAACCACCAGCGAAACGCGCTAGGTATTTATTTAATTTCGAAAGTGTCACACAAACTGAAACTGCATCCGTGCTATAGTAGACTTAACGTCAGTTTGAAAGGCTTTTATTCACTTTGCATTATGTTCTTAGTCCATTAATAGATGCAGAAACTATCGAGCGAACCGCAAATCCTTCTATTCCAGAGGCAAGGCCAGTAGGTTTGTAATAGTTACTTTAATTTAATTCTCTGGTTAATGTTTAATGTTTAATCTAAATGTTTTGTATATGTAATAGAATGAAATGTTCTTATTAAACGTATTTACTCTTTTTATATATTAGGTGAAGATGCTCAGAAGACAGAGGCCAGTGCAGATTCTTTTAAAAATGCCGACTTCTCCACGATTCTAAAAGGAAACCAATCCACTGCAACCCTAACTGACGCAGAGAAGTATACTCTCTTGACAAATCATTTCAAGCCCAACGACCAATATGCTTTCCCAAAAACAAAGATGCACAAAAAAATGAGGTCCTTTCAGACATCGTGGCAGAGTACATATCCGTGGCTTGTCTACAGCGAATCTGAAGATGGTGGTTTCTGCAAATACTGTATGTTATTTGCGACCAACACCGCAGCCGGTGTATTGGTTAAGTCACCTCTGAAAAACTTCAACAAAGCGACAGATATTCTTAAACAACACCACAAGAAGGAGTACCATATCGCTGCAACAGTAAAGGCGGAGAATTTCATTAGGATCATGCAGGAACCCCAGAAAGCAATAAGCTCAATCATAGATACCCAAAGATCAACCCAGATTGAGAAAAATCGGAAGCTGTTGCACAGTATCATTTCGTGCATAATTTATTGTGGGAGGCAAAATATAGCTCTCAGAGGCCATGTAGAGTCCACTGCAGGAGAAAAGAATCCAGGCAACTTTTTGGCATTATTAAAATTTCGGGCTGATGCAGGTGATGAGGTTCTCGTAAACCATTTCAACGAGGCCTCAAATCGAGCGAAGTACACATCGCCTACTATACAAAATGAACTAATCAGCATAATTGGAGAACAGCTACGAGAAAGTATAGTAAGTGAAATTCCAGCAGAGGCTCCATATTTTTCTCTTCTAGCCGACGAAGTAACCGATGTCGCGAACACTGAACAACTGTCACTCGTCATACGATTTGTTGACAGTGACGGAAATATTCACGAAGATTTTTTAGGGTTCAACAGCCTGCAGAGGATAACGGGGGAGGCGATCGCGCAATCGATTCTACATACTCTGCCACAATGGAACTTGGACATAAAAAACTGTCGGGGACAAGGGTACGACGTCGCGTCTAACATGGCATCCTCTAGGCGCGGCACACAAGCTCTCATACGGGAAAAATGTCCAAAAGCTGTGTACACACACTGCAGGTCTCATTGTCTTAACCTCGCAATCGTTCACTCCTGTGATCAACCCCTCATAAGGAACATGCTTGGAACATTCAATGAAGTGTCCAATTTTTTCAAGTATTCACCCAAACGTAACAAGCTCTTGATCGCGGTGATTGAGAAAGAAAGCCCAGAGGCCAGCAAAACAACATTGCACAACCTGTGTAGAACACGGTGGGTTGAAAGGCATGAAGCACATGAAGTTTTCTTTGCACTTTTCCCATCTATACTGCGAGCACTGGAAGCTATGGCAAATGAGCGACTGTTTGCAAATCAGTATGGGGACACGGCCTGGAACTGGGATACTGAGAGCAGAAACAAGGCGAATAGCCTATTAAATGCAGTATCAAACTTTGCATTCATCGTCACCCAGGTGACCACGATGAAATGCCTGTCCATACTGAAGCCACTCAGTGTCAAGCTGCAAAAGCGAGAAATCGATGTCTATCAGGCATACAACCACATCGGAGATTTTAAGAGAGACCTGCAGAACATCAGAGGAGACATAGAGAAACATTGCACGGATTGGTACAACATGGCTACCACCACAGCGAGAAAAGCAGACATCGAGCCCTCTATGCCACGCGTTGTTGGTCGGCAACAGCACCGAAGCAATGTTGAAGCAGAATCACCCAAGGAGTACTACAAAAGAGCGCTTACAATTCCTCTGCTAGATCACCTTATCTCTGAGATGGATTCATACTTCGACCCAAACAATGATGCTGTGATGTCTTCCCTCCTGTGTGTACTACCAGCCTTGCTTGTTTCTTAAGAAGGAAACCCTGTGCAAGCGGCCATCCAGTACTATGCAGATGATCTACCATCACCCCAAGTTGCAGATGTGGAGCTTGCCTGTTGGCGGAGAAAGTGGCTAAGTGCGGATCAAGATCTACCAAACAGTGCAGTGCAGGCCTTGGCAGAATGTGACAGCGATTTTTATCCAAATGTGCACAAGTTGCTGCGCATCTTGTGCACGTTGCCAATTACTTCTGCAGAATGTGAGCGATCGTTCAGCACATTGCGCAGACTAAAGACATACCTGCGGGCTACAATGACCAGCGAGCGAGAGTCAGGACTTGCTCTTATGAACATACATTACAACAGACAAATTGACATTAGTGCAACAGTCGACATTTTTGCACGGAACATCCACGGCGCCTACTTCTGGCTGATATACTAGCTGACTAGTGAGTGACGGTATGCCGGAAGTAAATGGTACGCCATAAAAATTACCTGGTACGCGGGATTTTGAGCTTCCCTTCTTAGAAATACTAGCTTCAATTGACGCTAAAATTGCTAAAAATTTATGCTCAGAATCAAGGAGATGCCATTTCTGGGGACCACAAATTTGGAAATTTCCCGGGGGGGCATGCCCCCGGACCCCCCTAGACGCCGAGCGCCTCTGGCGCTCGGTTTTATGTTCACAATTACAATTCCCATTTGGAACCCCCCTATACAAAAATCCTGGCTACGCCGCTGTAAAGACAAGAGCTTAACAGAGCTTCTTTAATTTAATTTTTATGCCAAATCTGTGCATCCTAAAATTAAACATTACACATTCCATAACAAAGGACTTAAGTCTTGTCATGCTTGAAATTCTATACTTTTTTCCATTTACACGCTTACTGAATTATGTCAATGAACACAAAAGATTGGAATAAGTAAGTTTATTTCACTTAAAACCTTGCAGCCAACTGGCTGAATATGCTTGAGGTAAAAATCAAGAATTAAAAAGGAATTCACAATAAATTTTTTAAATCAGTTAGACCATGTTTGCAAATTTGAAGGTTTGGATTTTTCAAATCTCTTTTTTTCCTTTTAAAGAGTTGATTTTTTTGATATTAGAGCTTTCATGGAAATAGCTTCTTTGGAACTGTTGAAGTAACCACTTAAAACTAATTGTAAGAACTGTATGTCCACACTTGCATTGCATTATCTTAGGTGTAAAGAATTGTTAAAAGAACCATTAAAAACGTTTTCTTGAACCTCTATTTTGTAGTCAATGTTATCTGCTTCTATCCGTGAAAACAACCTATGTCTGTAACTAAGGCATGGATTGCTCTTAAGAAATTTTTGCGAATGAATGTTTACTTTGTGGTGAAAATCTGTCAACGCATCAAATTTTTAAGTGTGACCACTTAAAAATTTTTCCAAAAATTGGAAAACTGAATAAAAGATCGAACAACTGTTGCGCTTGGGTGGGGCTGACCGATTTTAAAAAATTTAGCTTAAACAAAAGAAGCCACTTCCAGAAATGTGAGAACTTGTCAGTTAAATGAACTTGAAGCTTGTGATCAACATAACTTCTGATCACTTTGAAATCATGGATGGACGTGGACGTGTTTTTTTTCTTGTGTCAACATCCTATCTCAATTTTCCCGGTTACTACTGTGATCAGTCATGACACCAGCCACCGCTTGGATTGCATATGAACCATATAAATTCACAGATGCTGTTAATCGCGGCCGAAAGCAAGTCAGGAGACACTAAGAGGACTGTGACAAAATGCTGTCTGAGATAGGTTCCCACAACACCTAGGAAAAGTGGATCCAGTCCATTCACAAAACTTCTAAAGACAGTAGATGGAGAAAATCAAGAAATAATAAATCTTTCCACTTCTTTAAAATAAGAAGCCACGGCTATAATAAACACAGTGTTGAATTCTAAACTTGACCAGCTGGCAGTTTCAATTGAAACTGTTGTCTATCAAGACACACTTTTTCACGAGAACATCTAACTTTGTGGTTGGGACTGAAACGAAAGTGGATGTTCTAATTTTTTTGTTTTGTTTTGAGCCCGAAACTTTCTCCAGTATGTTCTTAAGTTACGTGGTATACAATTTCAGAAAACCCATAAGAACGTGACCAGGAACCCAACAAAAAGACCATTGTGCATTGTGTCATAGGAAGTAGCCCGCACCAACTCTTGGCCATTTTGGCTTCAAAAAAGCAACCCACCATAGAAGGAATCAGTACGAAATACAGATACCTGAGTTTGTGGAGAAAATCGGGAAGTTGAAGTGCAGTGTGTGCAGCAAACTATTCATCAAACAACAGGGTTTGTCAGTTCACGAAAAGTGTGTTCATGGCGCTATTCATCACTATGTGAATGAGTAATTTGGTATATTTAGTTCACCCAGCTGGTGCGGCAAGTTCAAATGGAAGTGAAAGTGAAATTAAGACTGCTGTTCGCTCTACAATGGATAAATTGCTTTCACTCATGACCATAGGGGAAGAAAATAGTCCTTTTCAGCCAGGTAATGAATGTGTAATTGTTTGCTGCTTTTCCACATGGCTTGTCATGATAATACTTCCTGAGGAGTATGAGGAGCATGCGTGGACTCTGCGAAAGCAGACGTGGATTTTGAGTGGGAGACGTTTCCCTTCCCTCGAACGCAAATACATGTTGTATAAATGCCAAACAACAAGAAAAATAAGAGGGGTGATCGAGGATCCTTGGAAGAAATGCCAAAAGATGTCAAGCATCCAAATTTGGACGCAACCGAAGAATCTCAGTCAACGGAACAATTCCAAGACGAAGACAATATGGCGGACGAAGAAAAGGAACCAACACTAACACAAATAAGGAACATGCTACGAGACCTACAAAAGTCAGTTGCAGCAATTTTAAAAGAAAATAACAACTATCACAAATTAAATCTTCTTTCCAGTCCCAAGGTCATGAAATTAGCAAGTTGAAGGAGACTTTGACGAAGGTCACAAACGAAAATGTATCTCTTGTGAGTCAACTGGAACAAGCTAGGAAGAAATTAAGGGATCAAGAGGAGGAAACAACAAGACTGTGGGCGGAGCAGGATGAGTTAGAGCAGTACAGTAGAAAGAATTCTCTCGAAATTCACGGATTACCCGAGAACGTTTATTCATCCACCGAAGAAGCAGTGTTAAAATTGGCCAGAGCGCTAAATGTCGAAATGTCCGCTAGTGATATTGAAATCTCGCATAAGCTCAGAAGAAAGGGAAAAACTTTCATCATCGCCAAATTCGTCAGTCATAAGGTTAAAACAAGACTATACAAGGAAAGAACGAAATTAAAAGACATCCGAATAGCGAGTGTGTTTCCAAGCTTCTCTAATGCTGCCTCTGCGGGGGTAAATCGTGTTTACATCAACGAAAACTTAACAGCGTATCGTCAAAAACTGGTTGCTATAGGAAGAGAAATGCGGGAAGATGGAACTATTAACAACATCTGGACCATTGACGGCAAAGTATTTGTCAAAACCTCACCGGATGGCTCGCCAACAAGAATCCGTGAAGAGGATGACTTCAAACACCTTTAATTGAGTGAAAGAGTAATCGCTCATACTCTGATAAGTTAACCCAGTTTTTTTTTCCTTTTTGTTTTTCCTTTTCCTTTTTTCCTTCGGACTCTTTATGCTATGGTTTATTGCGTTTAGAGGAGGGGGAAGGGTTTTTTTTGGTCATAAAAGCCGGAAGGAGGGTAAGTACCCTATATCTTGATAAATTTGTGTGTTTGTGTGTGTGTGTGTGTGTACGCTTCTAGTTTATTTGCATTAAAAACCCAATTACCGTGTTAACTTAAATGAGCAATCGGCAAACGTGTAAAATAGTGTCTTTAAACGTTCGGGGTATTAGAGATTCTGCAAAGAGGGGAAGTATTTTTTCACACCTTAAAGATAACCAAGCTACTTTTTATTTTCTTCAGGAAACCTATTCTGATCGCAGCGATGAGTCTGCCTGGAGGAAAGAATGGGACGGTGAAATTTTTTTTTTGCACGGCTCTAGGCATAGCAGAGGAGTATGTATTTTGATTGATCCAGGTGTCAAAGTGGACAAAATGGAGTGCCACTTTAATGACGCCTCGGGTAGAATAGTCTTGATTACTTTGATATTAAACGACCTAAAGTTGTCACTTTGCAATATTTATGCTCCAAATAACCACGCCGACCAACTTGAGTTTATCCAACAACTCAATAGCCTTCTTATTGATAAATCAGATCTCACAGCCCTTATTATAGGTGGCGATTGGAATTGTGCCCTATCAAAAAAAGACAAAAGAGGGGGACTTCAATGGAAACCGACCATGTATAGAAACTCGATTTTAATTACCATGGAAATGTTCGATTTAGTGGACATTCAGCGTGTCAAGCATCCTAATGTAAACAAAATATTCCTATGTATCAAAGGCGCTCAATGTAAAGTCCAGAATCGATTTCTTCCTGATAGCTAAGGGTCTTATAAAATATGTCCGTAAATCAGACTTCTAAGCTCGATTGTACCTGACCATAAATCAATTCACTTATCGTTAGCCTGGACAAAAGAATCCCCCAGAGGTCCTGGTTTCTGGAAATTTAACAATACGCTTTTGAATGACGAAAATTATGTCAAGGAAATTCGTAACATGTACCAAAGCTTTCCGAAAAAATATTGTCATGTCGAAGACAAACAATTGTTTTGGGAACTTTTAAAAATGGAAATTAGATCTACAACCATTTCTTTTGCAAAACGAAAAGCAAATTAGAGTAAAAGTAGAGAGTTTGCCATCAAACAACAGCTGAATAATCTTGATGATATTACTTGCAATAGTGATGATTTACAGAACGTGAGCCCGCAACTAGATCAGTATGAACTCCAAAAACCGTATCAAGACAAAGGTGAAGGGGCTAAATTTAGAAGCAAAAGTATTTGGATCGAGCACGGTGAGCGTCCAACAAAATATTTCTTTAATCTAGAAAAAAGAAATTATAAAAGGAGGGTAATTACGGAGCTAGAAGATGGAAATGGAAAGCGATTATATGAGGAACAAATCCTTGCCGAAATCGAAGCCTACTATAAGAATCTATACTCTTCTAAGATTGACGTAACGCCTGAGTCTTTCTCCCGCTTTAATGAGAATTTAGAGACCCCACGCCTTACGAACGAAGAAAGTGCTAATTTGGAGGGGTTATTAACTTACGAAGAGTGCAAAGAAACGCTGAAAACGTTCCAACATGGCAAGTCTCCCCAGGGGAGGACGGTTTTACCGCGGAATTTTACTTAGAATTTTTCGATCTTCTAGGGGGGGATTTAATAGAAAGCTTTAATGCTGCCTTTAGAACTGGCAAGCTTTCAATTTCCCAGCGTAGAGGAATTATAAACCTGATACCGAAAGAAGACGCGGCACTATTAGAACTCCAAAATTGGCGTCCTATAACTCTCTTAAATGTGGATTACAAAATTGCATCTAAAACCATTGCTAGGCAAATTGAATCGGTTTTGCAATCTGTAATACACCCGGACCAATCAGGGTTTGTCAAAGACAGATACATAGGTGAAAATATAAGGTTGATTAGCGACGTACTGGAGATGACTAAAATAGAAAAGTTATCAGGCATTCTGTTATCGGTGGATTTTCGAAAAGCTTTTGATACGTTAGAATGGTCATGCATTCATTATGCTTTGGAGCTATATAATTTTGGAGATAGCTTAAGAAACTGGGTAAAAGTCTTTTATACTGAAATAGAAAGTGCAGTCATCAACAACGGTTTTGCTACAAATTGGTTTAAACCCACGTCCGGTGTGAGACAAGGATCCCCTCTTTCTCCTTATTTATTCATTCTAACTGCGGAGCTAATGTCCACAAAAATTAGGCAAAGCAACGAGGTTAAAGGCGTTCAACTGTACGGAAATGAAATCAAGTTATGTCAATTTGCCGATGACACTAACCTTTTTTGTGCAGACTTGATGTCTGTAGAAAATGGTCTACGCATCATTAAGGAATTTGGGGAGATTTCGGGTCTTAAGTTAAATATAGAGAAAACAAAAGCCATGTGGCTTGGGAAATGGTCAAAGATGAAGCACAAACCTCTTAGTCTGAAATGGGTTAATTGCCCTACAAAAATTTTGGGAATTCACTTCTCTTATCATGAGAAAGCAAACAATGAATTGAACTTTAACCTCAAACTTCAAAGATTACAATCGAATCTCGACATCTGGTGCTCAAGGGACCTTACGCTATTTGGTAAAGTACTCATAATCAAGACTATGGGACTATCATCACTGGTATATTCAGCCGCTAATATTGATGTACCTTCGGAAGTTATAAATGTTGTCAAAAGTAAAATTTTCAGGTTTTTGTGGAAGAACAAGAGAGACAAAATCAAAAGAGAAGGACTCTATCAGGATTATGAGAAAGGTGGTCTCCGCATGGTTGACTTTGAGACCATGATTAAAGCTTTAAGGCTTGCCTGGATTTCCAGGCTTTTACAAGAATGGCAGGCAAACTGGAAAACTGTTCCAGTCCACTTTTTCAGTAAACTTGGAGGATTAAATTTCTTACTTACTTGCAACTATGATGTAAAATATTGCAAAATCTTACCGCGTTTTTACAGAGACACACTATCTTCCTTCTCCATCCTAAAGTCCCTTTATGAGGATGAAACGTGCAAAAGAGATTTGATTTTGTACAATAACAAAGAAATATTGATTGGTGGAAAGCCTTTTTTCAATAAGGAATGGTTCTCGAAAGGTATCAAATCGATTAGAGATCTTCTTAACCCGGACGGCACCTTCCTAACTTTTGAGGAGCTTAAGGCTAGAAGATACTCCCTAGAGAAAAGTTCTTTTCTGCATTTCTATCAAGTAGTTAGTGCTATCCCAAGCCACCTGTTAAATAAAGCACGAGCTCCAGAAAATCTGCATAGCGAAAACATAGATGATGATGTGACATGCTTCCAACTAGACGGCAGTGTCACGATAAATCTAATGAAAGCAGAAGCAAGCGATTTCTACTGGCTTCTAATTAACAGATTATATAAGAAAGATCAAACGGGCCCAAGCCGGTGGAATAAAGCCATTCCAATGGAGAAGACAGAATGGTCCAAGATCTTCAAATCGACTTATAGAATTTGTAAGGAACCTAAATTGAAAGAATTTAGTTTCAAGTTTACCCACCGTATCATTGTTACAAAAAAAGGAACTTTTCAGGTTTAAGATAAAACCTGATGGCAACTGTGTATATTGTGGGGAGCCAGATTCGATAGATCATACTTTTCTAGCTTGCCGTTGTATACAGTCTTTTGTAGAGAAAGTACTAAAATGGTTTAACCTGGACAATGGCACTGCTTTCAGTTTAAATTCGCGAAAAATTGTTTTTGGTCTATTAAATGAATGCGGGCCGTCAGAAGCTAAATTAAATTATACTTTGCTCTTCTTGCGATACTATATTTATCAAAAGAAACTCCAGGAAGACTCATTGCTGCTCCAACATTTTGTTAGTCAAATAAAATACAAATATTCGCTTGAAAAACTTTAAGCAGTTTTGTCCTTTTATTTCTTATCTACCTTTACTTCCCTTTTTGCCTGTTCTGCTTTTCCTCCAGTGCATGGGTTAACATTGCAAATAAATATAAGCAATAGTATTGTATTATCTGTAATAAGTGTTAGAGTAATGAAGTATTATTATTGATATGAAATTACCTTTCGTGGAAAGGAAGAACAAAACAAAACAAGAATAGCAAGATGTCTGTAAATTGTAATCTAAGGTACTGTAGGCAATGCAAGTAATGTTAATTATGATGTATCTGTACTCTTTTTGATTGTCAATAAAGGATTTCTTAATAATAAAAAAATAATACTCCCTGTGCAGTTAATCGAACGTTCAGTAATCAGCCCAGTCGAACTGAGTTCGATTGGGTTTGGTAACGGAACTCACCTAAAAGTTTCAGTTCAATTAGTTTTGATACCGAACCAATTGCAAATCAGTCGAACTGATTGGGTTCGGTTGAGTTCGATTGATTTTTAGTTCAGTTTTGTTTGATTGATGGAGTGGAAGTCATTTTGGAACCATGGATGCTTTAAATGTAATGACTTATTATCAGTTTCCTTTTTCACTGTTGTTGTTGTTGTTTAATTTTTTCTCGGCGAATTCAGTTTATTGCTGTTCCACAGTAGAGAATGACAAGATAATAGCCTGCTCTCTTTAAACTTCAGTTTGAACTACAAGTTCATGCTGTTTGCAAAAATGCGTTCAGAACTGAAAAAAAATGCTATATCTCTTAGTCTCAGCCTAGGTATGTTCTTAGCATGTTCTTAACATCTGCGTCAATTTCAGCCTCAACGTTCTATAAAAAAGGAGTTCAGGAGCTGGAGCAAACGTTTGAAAAAGTTGAGAGTGAAGTCTGAATTTCAAACAAGATGTGGACGAGTGCATAAACCATGTAGAGCATGTGTTGAAGCCAGACATTGACTATGTCTGTGAGTATGCTGTGGAGAATGAACAGTAGTCCCGAAAAAACAACCTCTAGGGTTCTTGGGTTAAAAGAACATGAGGAGGAACTTGAACACAAATTTGTACAGTTTGTACAAGAAAATCTCAAGAAGAAATTCGAATTGAGGAAATCAAAATTATCATACGGATTGGCCAGAAAAAAAGCAGGAGCTGCAAGGATCAAGTGTCATGGCAACACAGCAGGAAATCGATGAGACATGTCATTGTAAAGTTTGCCTTCAACAAAAGCAAAATGAAAATTCTACTAAAAAGGAAACTCCTGAAAGGAAAGGATTTTTTTTTATCATGGAGGACATGGCGGATGCCATTGCCAAAAAGGCTGAAAGATCTGAAAAACAAGAAGTCTGTTGAAAGATCAAATCTTAACAACACCGTGACCATAGGGTCAAGGAATTAAGAGGCTGTCGTGATCTTAGAAACACTGAATAATTTTTCAGTCATAAGGTACTATAAAGATGTAATTACTGTTGGTTAAATGGTCTCCAATCTAAATGATTCGTTCCCAGCTGAACATCGATGAATTTCATAACTACACAAATCAATGTTAAAATGTTAACCTAAATGACAAAGTAATCAATGAAATCTTATTTTCAACCTTTGTCACAGGAAAGTCGAGAAAAGTCGTATCTAATGCTTGATTCTGACTTAGATCCTGCTCTTAGTACAAAAAAAATAATAAATTGTGAAGCTCTTCTACACTAAGTGCATTTCTTTCGTCCTGAGCCAGACAAGTATCCCTGGGTGGCCAAGCTATCACTTTCCCGTGTTTAGTAGCATCCTACGCGTGTTTTATGGAGGAATTTCCAAAACGTGAGCTCTTAGCTGTCCTTAAAATACTCAATTTTCAGAGACACGTTTTACAGGAAATTGTCTACATTAGAAGCTACAAAAGAATTAATGAATTCTGGTAATTATTTAGTTAACATTCAATTGATGAGATTCATTCTGTCATGCTTACATTTACGCAATAATTTATTATCAATTCAGACTGATGTACAGTTTGTAACTTAATTCTTATCTCCTTGTTACATTATTATTTCTTTTTGTTGAGTTTATGCTTTTGCAATACTGTAAGAACTTACAGTGATGCAAATAAAGCTAATTGTTGTTGTTGTATACATTCTACCCAATTTACCCACACCATCTGCACAAGTGGTTTCCACATGTCAGTGGAGTGCAGTCAACCTAACTATTAGTTTTGAAACGCCTTGGTTTATTCCGCTTGCCACACAAGTTACTGATGACAATAGATACCTTTACTTTAAGTTTAAGATACGTGATTAAGACAAAACTTTCTAGAAATAGTTTGTAATTTTCTTACCAATGCTCAATGGGGCAAATCGTTTACTGTCATTATTACCCCAAAGGAACCTAGATAAATTTGAATGGTGCCAAATCCCATCCATGATCACGATTGGTGGTTCAGCGCAGGATGTCGCAGCCCCTACAGCTAGCCAAGCGAGTGACTCACAGCTTCTCTTATGGCAGCAGCAAGAAGCAATCATGGCATTAACCTTGCCGCAACCGATGTCCCTATTTTTGGCGGCAATCCTATAGGGTACTGCGATTTCATTTGAGCCTTAAAAAATCTAATTGAAGGCAAAACAAGCAGTCCAAGCACCCAGCTTTATTATCTTCTGCAGTACACAAGCAGCCAAGTACAAGACCTTGTATGAAGCTGCCCAGCGATGAGAGAAGATAAAGGCTACAGAGAAGCCAGAAACCTATTGGCTGAACGGTATGGCCAGCCATACAAAATTGCATCAGCATACATTGACCGCATGATTAATAGCCAGTCAATCCACAGAGAATATGGCGCTATACTACAGACATTTTTTATTCTCCTTACAACCTGCAGCAACACATTCAGAGAAATTGGCTATCTGAACCACCTCGAAAATCCTGACAACCTTCACAAAATTGTAGACCGGCTACCTTACCCATTGAGGCTTAAATGGCGTGATTTAGTGGACTCTGTAAACCAAAGAGAAGATAGAGATCCAAACTTAAAGGATATCACCGACTTCGTCAAAAAAAGATCAAGGGTAGCCAATCATCCCATTTTCGGAAGGATCCACGGTGACCAGAAGTCAAGCAACCTCAGCAACCAAAGAAGGGGTGCGAAGTTATTTGGCCAACAAAGACAGCCTCCAACACCAGGTGGTAATTCTGAACAGAAACCTGCGCAATTGAAATGTCCATCATGTAAGAGAAACCACTGGCTTTTGCAATGTGACGACTTCAAGAAAGTACGTCTAAATGACTGCTACAAATTCGTTTGCAATAAAAACTGTGTTTGAACTGCTCAGTTCCGGGACATCTTCTACAAGACTGCCCCAAGAAAAGTTTCTGCCGAATTCAAGGCTATTCAAGGAAGCACTCCACCTTCCTACTTTTCGAAAAGGAACAAGAACAGAAACAAACACCACCAGGCTCCAGCAACAGACAGTAAGGACGAGCCAGCTGCACTCTTCACACAGGCCGGGATGGGTCAGTTCAAAGCAAGACATTCCAAGCATCAAAAAGGCTGTCTGTTGTAGCGATGTCGACTGTTCCCGTGAAGGTCAAGGCAAAGGGCTGAAATCAAGGCGTGCAAACTTATGCGTTCCTAGACTCCAGTCAACGTGGAGAAAACCAACCTTTCACTCACAACCATGCAAGTGGCGAACAAACAAATTGAATCCACGCTGGCTAACTTAGAGGTATCCAACCTTAATGGTGGCATCACAGTAGAACTACCAATGGTGTACTCTAGGCCCAGTCTCCCACTGTCAACTGATACCACCGCCACACAAGAAGATGTAAACCACTGGCCACATCTCAAAGGAATCGAATTACAAAGCATCACGGAGAAATCAGTCTACTGATAGGTAGCAACGTGCCATGAATCCTACAGGCAATCAAAGTGCTTGTAAGCAAACATGGTGGTCCTTTTACAACCTACACCACTTTCAGCTGGACACTAAACGGACCCCTGGGGAGAAACCAGCCCATGTTTCCAACTACTAACTTTATCAACACCAATGCAGACCTCCGCAAGAAAAGCGAAGATTTCTGAAATTAACGATTTAAGCTACGAACCTAAAATGTCAATGCTGCAGAATGATCTGCACGTGTTCAACATGAAACAGCAAAGCTCTCTGATGGTCACTGTGAAATTGGTCTACCATGGAGAAATGAACTGCCTCACCTGGAAAACAACGGGGGTGCAAGCAGAAAGTAGACTGCAAATGCTAAAGAGACGCCTTCAGAAGAATGCTATTTTACACAAGAAGTATAAAGATTTCATGGCAGACCTGCTAGACAAGCACTATTCCAGAAAGGTGACCAGTGAAGAGCAGTCACTTAACGACAAGTGTTACCTACCACACCATCCAGTATTCACGTAGGTTTCAGTCAGGAAATTTAGTTTGTTTGGGCCCTCGAGTGGGCGAGTCAGCGGTAGGCACCATTATGCTCATTTCTCATGGCAACGGAAGACGCCATTTGTTTTCAATTCAAGGGGAAAGGCTATTGTTTTAGAACGAATCAAAATGAAGACCACGAAAGCCTTTGCTGCCCTCAACAGTAGAAAACAAGGCGGAAGGTCTTGAAGAAGCCACGCAACGCAAAAACCCAAAGAAAATCGATTGTATTCTTGATTTTTTCACCTTGAAAACCCGACCCAGAATTTTGCCATCTTAACAGTGCTATTTTGGCCGCCTTGAAACATTCAGTATTTTGGACTGCTCAGAGTCTTTGAGAACAGATGGTACCCAAAAAACACAAAGAGGGATGTCTGATGAACTGGACTGCGAGGTGGGTATTTTGTGAGCAATTTGTTTGATCATGTGAGTTGTTGCTGAAGTTTGTGCTTTTCTGTGATTTGCAGACACCATCTTTAAATTCCTTTCTCTACCCAATATGTCTGTGGATGTCTTAATGTATTTTGTAGACATTTTTATGCCCCCGTTTTGAATATTTTAGTCCGCCATTTTGTGTATAAGCTGATGTAAGCCTAGTTTAACTAAAAAGTAAGCGTGGCTTATACTATTCCAAGTGCGCGTGGGGCAGAAATATATATTCAATTACAAATAACGATATGTATGTTTAAATACGACACACCATACTGGGAATTTACTATCATTGAAAGGACTTATGTACAATTCTCAACAGTTGCAACTAGCTAAACATTTGTTTGAAAGAAAGTCGAAGTTTAAACATGTGGGTTCTCCAGTTTGTTGTACTGATGACATTATGGGTTTCCCCAAGGATCTTCCTGAAACATCAACGGAGTGTCCTAGGGTAGAATGCATTTCCTGTAAACTGCAGCTGCCCATAACAGGGGTGAAATAACACCAGCTGGTATGGCCTAAACACGTCATCACCAAGTACGGTAAAGTACTTAGTAAAAGCCTTCACAGTGGTTATACTGTCCCTGAGTATTGCCAGCCAGATTAACAGAGGCCTTGAAGTTGCCTAAATTTTGGAATTCGATTTCGCTACTCTCATAAAAGTGGTGCAGCTATATCTGAGTGAATTATTTATAAAGTTACTAGTAACAGTGCCCGGACGCCCAGCCGGGAAATGTAGGGCATGGGGGTGGGGAGGGGGGGGAAGATAAGACAACTTCATTTAAACACGATAAGTCCTTCAGGTGAATACAAAAGGTGTAAGACTACAGATGCTAAATATATATTGTGATAATCCCAGCAGCCATTCTACTTAAATCTTCTTGGTTTTGAGTCACAAGAGCAAGGCGTGGGTTTCATGACAACACAGTTTGAACATGTCTTCTGCAGCCTATACAGGAAAACGCACATCTTCAGTATTGCCATTCTAGTCCACCTCCCCATATGTTTGGGTTCCCATATTTTTACTTGTTCTAGAGTTCATATCAGGGAATGGTTTTCCAAAACTGTCTTGCAGTAGATAACAACAGGATCTGAAGCTTATGGAAATGAAGGTGATGAAGGATGCAGTGAACAACCACCAGAGCAAAGGTGTGACAGGGAGACAGTTACCCTCATATTATTGCGATCCACTGGTCTCTTTTGATTGCGTTTGAGACGGCGTTATCTTCCAATAATGTCGTCTTAAAATGCTGGCTTGTGATTGGTTTAACAACTGTTATGACAATGCGGCCAAGGTGAAACTTCAAAATTTTTCTTCACAAAACCGCCGGGAAAATTTTAGTTTTTGCACAGTAATATAGTTCGAAAAAAACTTTATTGTAATGTGATTCATCCCTACAAGCAACTTACCTTGACAGATCGCCAAAAATGTGAGTGCTAAAGCTTTAAAACTCACTGTGAATTGACTGTCAACTCTGTTTGCCGAAAAAAACCAATAGAAAAAGGCCACTTTTGAAATATGCAGTTGACCACATCGTCTTCCAGCATATGCATCCTTGGAGGGAAGGTTGTGTTAGGAAATTCTTGCCTGAAAAAGGTCGTCACTTTGCAGATGCCCTGTGCTGTGAGGGAAAGTAGTAAAACTATTAATTACTTACCACTTGTACCAGTATATGAACTACAAAAACATATAAACACTTGAATGATTTTGTTCCTGGCAATTTCTTCATCTTTCATTGGAAGACTTCCATTGTACTTAAAATGGCAGGGAATCTGCGAACACTGTGAAAAGAAGTTTTATTCTTCTGGGTTGTTGTGCAGCTGTAGAGATGTCGAAATACTGCTCAGTGGTGAGAATATGATTAATTTACATATATTTGGAGTTTTATTGTGGATTTTTTGACTGCTAGTTTCTTCGTGGTTTGGAGGAAGACAGACCAAAAGACAGCCAAAAATAATTGTGAATGACAAAGAATGAGGTTGTGAGCATCATCTACAGAGCAGAGCTACAGCTGTATATTTGCAAAGTATGGAAGCATCCTTCCTTTACGGGCTTTTGGCCAATTTTTCAAGTCGTCAAGTTTCCATGCATCACCATGGTTACTGAAATTCTTAAATTATATGTCCATTCACGAGAGAAGATTTCATTCACGACTGTAACATACAGCATGGGGGCTAGATGACAAGGTTTTCCCAGTCTATGACTTGTGGTGAATGCGAGAAGCAGCCAGCTTGTATAACCCAGAACCCGGGTTTCCATCCTATCATGACAACTTCACAGCGGTTTAAGTGTGTACCTCAAATTTTGAGGTTATTAAACATTCATATATTCAAGCTATTGTTTAAACTCATTGCTTATTCATTCCGATCTATTTGCCGACAAGCCGGCATGCTTCCGAAGATCGTGAAGAGCGCAACCTCTTTGATGTAGGTGAGATGTATTTCTTTTGTAAACATACTGAATAAAATCTCCTGGGAATCTGCTTGACTGATTTTATTTTCTATGCCTTTTATTAAATGCGTGGAATGATTGACTTACTAAAAAACCGCAAACTTTTTTAGAGCGAGTGCCGGGAGTGGACGCGCGCAAAGCAAAGCAAGCTCGCGAATGATTTCTGTTAACCAAGTGAAGTCACAAGCGAATGCTTGCACTTTTTATGACAACATGGCTGTATTTACATAACAAAGCCAAGAAGTAGTTTATTTTAAGCGCACTCGGTCGAATCAAAACCTTAACAAATGCTTTTCAATTGGTAAATAATTGTTTAATGTAAACCAAAAGCTTGGCGTACGCGTGGCACACGATAAAGCTAAGCTACTGAAAGATTATATTTTGAAAGCTTCGCGAAAATTATAAAATTTCAGCAAAAGGCTTACTCGCGTGTAGCACGGTTTCACATTTAACACACATCGTTTAAATCGTCAACGAAGGCTAGGTAAATAAAACTTATAGAGTTCCCGGTGTTCACAATATTATAAATCAAGGTTCACTCGCTTTGTTGTGCGGAAAAATCAAAAAATCAAATCTCTTGTTTTTAATCTGCGGGGAACAGACGACAACGCTTCGACACGCATAAACTTGGCTTAGATAGACCAAGGAAATAAATTCTCGATTAATAACGCTTTGTGTGCACTTAGAAAGCTTGAATAAAATTCCAGCAACAAAAGGAAGAGTTTAAATTTATAAAAAGTGATCTGGGCAAAAACAATTATCAACATGCGTCGGAATATGGCTACGCATAATTGACTCTGTAAATTGATACCGCCGCTCCGCGCTCGGAAAAAACAAAACCAAATTCGCCTACAACGATCAAAACAACTCGTTCAAGATCTCTTTTTAAAGCTCTCAACACGCTCCTTACTAATATAAAAAAATAAAAGCTAAAAATACATTGCGAACGACTTAAATCTTCAAAATGTCCGTAGTGGTTATCAGAAGTTCAATCACACAAGTCAAGAACAAAGGGATACGTTCACAGCTCCGTTCACTCAAGGTTGCTTAATTGCGCTATTGTTCCGGTCTTTTGAAGTCACTTGGGCGGCGTCTTCCAAAATATCTCACCTTTTTTGAAACGAAAGAAACCGAAGTTGTGCGCCACGTTTTCGGTGGCTGCCGAAACTTATACCCATAGGAATAAATGGAGCCTTCAGGCTACAATTTCCAGCGGTATTACCCATTTCAGAAAGACACAAATAAACCGCGATGGAGTCGTAATGATGTGCATCAATAGGTGAGTACCTCAGACAGCTTGGTATCAGCACAAGCAACGATACAAAGACCCATGTGATGGCCCCAGAGAATAAACTATCTATACACATTGGTAATAGGCAGCTGGCTCGATGGTGCTGGAGAATTTTGGGGAAGGAAATAAGGGTAGTTCTTCCATCTTGCGCAGTCTTGTGTATCAGGAACTTTTACCCCCCATCTGGGCCAGAGGAAGAGTATGCTTTTCAAGGTTTGCGGTTTGTGGATGAGTGATGTGTTTTAACCTGATAACACCAACCAAGGGGGTTAAGAAAGTCACTGAACTCACTTATAAATTAGTGTTTGTGAAAAGTTACTGGTTTGATATTTAAGCGATTGTGAAGTTTAAATTTTTTGACTGACTATCAAATGAAAGCTGTAAATCACAGCTTCAGAGAAGCGGTTTGGAAGTGATTTGAATCAGAGTGAAGGCAGTTTACGTTGCAAGTTTCAAATGTTAACTGGTCTGCTGCAACGTAAATGACACGCCTATATTGTCTCAAGTTTCCGTTATTATTAACTCAAGTTACTAATACCATTAAATATTAACTCTCCTTGTGGTGGAGTTTCATGTTTCAATTTAACAGCCACGAGAAGAGAAGAGGACAAGGGGTCAAACTCGCTACGGAAGTTCGTCTAGTCTGTGACTACACTTGAGGTCACCAGTAACGTGCGTGGATATGCGCAAGTGAGTCAAATAACATCTCCCTTTTGTTTTACTCGGTTGCTTTACAGATAAGAATACAAATTTATGTGGACAACCAGAACGTATTTTAGCGAGGGGATCGCTCAGCCTGTAGTCATGGACGTGCTTATTGGATAGAAAACAGTAAATAAAAGTATTTCTTCTTTTGCCGTTTCAAATTAGTTTAATTAAAATTTGAATTTTGGCTTAACGGCTCATAGATACTTGAAAAGGATTTCACTTATTTTTTTCACACCCAAGCATAAATTAAATACCCACGTATACATCAGGTTTTTTTCAATGTAATTTAAAAACTGGCTATTTCTAACCCTTAAGGTTTTATTCCTTTCAGGTTACTAGAAAATTATGGTAGTGTCACAGGCCAAACAACATCAATTAATGATCCCATAGAGCGTTACCACAAAGCAACTCCGGATAAGGAACTTTGCCCGGTACATTTCGAAATATGTAGAATTCTAAAAAGGATCTTCACCAACATCAAGGAAGCTAGGATAAGATGCCCAGAGGGAAGGAAGAAGGTTTATTTAAATTTGGCTCCATGGTTTTCAACCACTACTTAATTGCGATGCACTCCATTTAACATGGCAATCCCTGCAGGCGTACGAGCCGAAAATTGATTTTTATTGGGGTAAGCAGAGAGCTGAATTTCTAGAGCTTGCTAGTGTCAGCATTGATGATCACCTAAATGGAAATCCGGTAGTGCGTGAGGTAAGGCTCAACAATGCCCTGCAGGTCGAAATTTTCATGGCGGGGAGACTTTCCAACCCAAATCAACACACTGGCAGACTTAGACAATATTTTACATTTGGTCGCCTTGAGTGACCTGTGCAGAGGATTCCCTGTGGTTTCTGAAAGAAAATGTTGTAATAGGAATGGTGAAGTTACCACTGAATGCGAACAGTGGAATACCGGTGTGGTTGAAACAAGCCTTCGCCATCGCTCTGTCAACCGCGAGGTCCCCCTCAGCATTTCTAGCAAATCAGCGATGTGTTCTTACAGCAAACATGTCAGATTTAGCTGGGGCAAATATTCAACTGACCCGGCGCCTGCCAGTGGCAATGAAAAAGTTGAAACTGAAAAGAGGAAAAGAGAAGATCTAATGCATAGAGAAGAACTTCTTCTAAAGCTCCAGGAAGAAAAAAGGCTACCTACGACAGAAGGCCAATGTGGAAACGCTGGAGTTGGGCAAGGAAGACAACGTAAATTTTAAAACTATGTTTGAAAAAATCCCATGCGATAAGCTGAATGAAGACCAGTTATTATTTTGGGAGGAGCATGAGTAGGTCTTAAGAGCAAAAGGGGCAACAGGACATCGGTGGCACCCAAAGTAAGTTTGATTTTGGACATAAAACAAAGCCTGCAGATAAAAACTCGTCAAAAACCTATTTACAAAAATATCGCAATTTAAAGGTGTTGGAAAAGTGAAGCCTTCTTCAGAGGTCCCCAACCGTTCATTTCAAATACTTTTCAGCAGTTCAAAAATTACCTAACACTCTCAAATTTATTGGCATAAACTTAGCTTTTTAATGGGAAACACCAACTCGGACTTTTGTTGCTCGAGTTCCAATTGTTTTCGAGGGTGAACTGTATAGCTCAGATGTACAAATAAGGCCACCTAGTATTCTCTGCCAGCCATCATTAGTGCAGAATTTCATTGTATAAGTTCGATTCCCTGGGCTAAAATTTCTGGGTACTTTTCAAATCTGCTCAGCTTCAGCTTAGCCAAGTATGCCTTTTAAGGGGGACTGGGGCTAGTTGTCATGGCGGTTGGTGCGTCTCTTTAACCGTCCAAGAAACTATGGCAGATTCATGACACCGGAGATTTAATTGGTACTGCTGTTGACTTGAATCAAACCCTTTTGACTTGCAAAAAACTGACTTACAATGAAAAAAGGGTTTTCAGACCTAAAAATGGCAAAAAACAAAGAAAAGAAACGTGCACGTGGGTCAAGTTCGACTGCCGAAGATGTATCAGACGAAATGATCCTGGAAAAGCTGTCCAAGATTCACGAGGACATTAAAGCATTAAAGGAGGAACTCAAAGGTGAAATTCAGGCAGTCAAATCAGAATTAAGCGAAGCAATGAAGTCGTTGAGCGCCGTATGGGAAGAAGTGCAATCACTTAGACAGACAAAGATTTACAAGACCAATGCGATAGCACCACGAGAGAGAACAACAAACTAAACGAGGAGATCAGCACTCTTAAAAATCGTCTAATTAAACTGGAAGATTACTCTAGGCGAGAGAGTCTTCGTTTCTACAACATTCCAGAAAATCCTGAAGAGAGCAATGAGGAATGTTCGCGTAAAGTGATGGAAGTACTAACTGAACTCGGCGCCGTTCCAGAAAACATTATGTTTCATGCTATACATCGAACAGCAAATCCAAATAATACAGCTTCCTCGAACAGCGCTGTAAACAACGAAGAGTCGACAGAGTCAAGAGAAGGGGCACCAGGTCCTCCACGCCCACGTCCAATTTTAGTCCGTTTCGTTTCAAGAATGGATAGCGATTGGATTTGGGAAAACAGGAAGAAGCTAATGAACAGTTCTCGCTTCTCATCGGTGTTTATTGACAAAGACCTTTCCCCGGAATCAGCAAAACAACGCAGGAAGCTCTGCGCCGCATATAAGAAAGCCAAGGAACTGGACATCGGGAAAGTATTCATAAAAGGTAAAAAATTTGACAGTAAATAGTACCATTTATTCAGTGGACAACCTACCGGACTATCTTTTGCCACAGAAAAATGTCAGTGATTAGCTAACATGCAAGCTTATCCTTAAAATTTATTAGTCTTAGTACCAATTTATGGTTTTTCTTTTCAAGAATTTTAATATTGCTAGTGTAGGATTCAGTATTCGCGTAATGATTATCATATATATATATATTTTTTTCGCGGTTAGCTTCGTTTTGCTTGTTTAAACAACTTTGCTAAAATTTACATGTTAAAACTGCTTCGCCAGTCCAAAGCGCATAAATTTACTTGCCATAGTTTGAATGTTTTTCAAAACAATAGTCCCGAGCCCCTGAGGTCGCACTAGAGGTGTGAATCTTACAAACCTTTTTTAACAACTACGGTAGATTAGGTTATTTCTCTTTTCTTTCTCCGGCCTTAAGATCTGTATAAAATGCTCCCTTTATATGTATATCGCTGCTTAGTTGCAAGAGGCATGCTTAATTGTTTAAGTTCAATTATATGTTTAATTTTATTTTACTTTCTTACTTGTGCTTTAATATTTCTTTTCATTCCCTTCACTGGTGGAGTTTTCTTTCAGTTTTCTCACATTTTTCGACCCTTTCACACTTGTTTGAACGAATGGTTATTTCCTTTTACACATAGCTCACTACGCAACTTTTCCCCCGGCCTATATTCCTTTCGTCCTCGCAGTATGGTGTGTAAAAATATTAATTTTAAACTTGTATCCCTAACCGTCCGAGGGATTCGCTCCTTTGAGAAGCGAAAGGCCGTATTTAATTGGCTTCACAAATCTCAGGCCGATATATGTTTTTTACAAGAGACCTACAGTTCTCCAGAAGTAGTTAACATATGGAAAAAACAATGGAAGGGCGATACCTTTTTCTCGCATGGTAGTTGTCACAGTAAAGGTACAATGATTCTCGTGAAGGAACATTTAGATTTCAAGCTAATTTCGTCAAAGATTGATCCATCAGGCCGCTACATTTTTTTGGAAGTTGAGATCCAAGATTCGCCTTTCGTTCTTCTGAACATTTATGCTCCTAATAAATGTGCAGAACAATGTGTTTTTTTTAAGCAAATTATCGGAAGAACTTAAAGATTTTGTCACAGATGAAGACAAGTCCGTTGTCATTGGAGGGGATTTTAACGTCATTCTTGATCCAGACCTAGATGGGCGAGGGGGAAATAAAAAGAGAAAGGATCCTGTGCGATATGTGGAAGATATGATTATCGAACATGATCTAGTAGATATATGGCGTATCCGTAATCCCACTGAAACATGATTCACTTGGCGTCAAAA
The DNA here is from genome assembly GCA_964030785.1 of Siderastrea siderea. NCBI lineage: Eukaryota > Metazoa > Cnidaria > Anthozoa > Scleractinia > Rhizangiidae > Siderastrea > Siderastrea siderea. Next base: position 32,662,263 of record OZ034971.1, read on the forward strand.
ATCGCCGCTAATACAAAGACGCTTAGATTACTGGCTAATCAGCAACGACTTACAAGAAGATGTTGAGTCAGTAGAAATAATAACCGCAATTAAATCAGATCACTCTGCCATTGCACTGTCAATTAACGGCCTTGATGAAAACGAATGGGGACCAAGTTTTTGGAAATTTAACTCTACTCTTATTAATGACCAAGAGTACTGTAACCTTCTCCGCTCTGAATATAAAAACTGGTTAGAAGAATTTAAAGAAGTTAATGATAAATGAGTCCTATGGGACCTAATTAAATACAAAATACGACAGCGAACAATTATCTATAGTAAAGCCAAGGCTCGTAAAAAAAAGAGAAAAAGTAAAGCATCTAGAAGAAAGTCTAAGAGACTGCACTACTAAATGCGATAACAACCCTTCTAAAGAAAACTTGGATGAGCTAGAATGCCTACAAGCAGAATATGACCAGTTGTACGACTACATCACAGAAGGGGCTATTATTCGCTCTCGTGCAACCTGGTACGAGCTGGGTGAAAAAAACAAATATTTCTTGAATTTAGAAAAATCAAACAAGAAGAAGAGCAGTGTCCGTAAAATATTTCCCAGGGATGGAAAACTAACTGACAACCCCAAAAAGATTATGGATGAGCTGGAATCATTTTATGCTGACCTTTACGATGGAAGCAGTTGCCCATCAGATTCAGCCACCTCTCCATGTTTTTAGATAACTATACGGGATTTCCAGCATTAGCTGATGACTCGAGGAAAATTTGTGAAGGGAAATTAGGATACAGTGAATGTTTCAGTGTGTTGGGAACCTTTCCTAAAATAAAACTCCTGGAAATGACGGTTTGACAATTGAATTCTACCTGGCATTCTGGCCCTTGTTCGGAAGGCTATTAGTAGACAGTCTGAACTACGCCTTTGAGTTTGGGGAGCTTTCGAATTCACAGAAACAAGCCATAATAACCTTAATAGAAAAGAAAGGCAAGGATAAAAGGATGATTAGAAACTGGTGCCCCATATCCTTGATTAATGTTGATGCGAAGATAGCTTCTAAAACGCTGGCAAAACGTTTGGAAAAGGTTTTACCCGAAATAATACACTCTAACCAAAACGCGTTTGTTAAAGGAAGATCTATTTTTGACGCAATCAGAACAATTGATGATTTGATGGAGTATACTAAAGAGAAGGATCTACCAGGAATTTTAGAAGCTATTGATTTTGAAAAGGCTTTTGACAAGCTTAATCTCAATTTTTTAATAAGAACACTACACAAGTTGAATTTTGGCCCTTCTTTTATTCAGTGGATTCGAACATTGTACAAAAACGTAAAAAGTTGTGTAATGAACAATGGTTTTACAACAGGCCCCTTCACGTTAAGCAGAGGAGTCCGCCAAGGCGATCCACTTTCACCGTATCTCTTCATCATTGCGTTAGAAACTCTAACTATCAAGATTAGAAATGACGATTCAATCAAAGGATTTAAAACAGGAGGAGAAACTACTAAACTTTCTTTATTTGTGGATGATATGACCTGTTTTGTACGAGACAAGGAATCTTATGCTTCCCTCTTTGTTATTCTGGAATCCTTTGGATCATGCTCTGGTTTGCATGTGAATCACGAAAAAACGGAGATTTTAGCACTTGGTAATAGTATTCTACACGAGAATGATTTTAATAACCATAGGGTTTGTGAAATTATTAAGATCTTGGGAGTTTATTTTGGTTATGACGAAAAACAGAGGAACGACTTAAATTTCCGACAAACATTAAAATCTATTAAAAAATCAATCAACATGTGGAACTGGAGGAACTTATCTCTTTTGGGTAAAATCCAAATTATTAAAACTTTCGCAATTCCCAAGTTAATGTTCAGAGCATCAGTAATTCCGATATCCAATGACCTTGTTAAAGAAGCTAATTCGATCTTCTACAACTTTATTTGGAATGGAAAAGATAAAGTTAAGTGCTGTGCGCTCATTTCAGATATTGATAAAGGCGGGATAAAGATGCTAGATATCGAGTCTATGGTCAGTGCTAGACGTGTCATTTGTTTAAAGAAATTCTTAGAAGACTACCCAAATACTTGGAAATCGATTTTAAACAGTTTTATTTTACCTATTGGTGGGAGTCTAGTTCTGCATTGCAACTTTGACACAGTCAAATTAGCAACTCAGCTCCCGAAATATTACAAAGAATGTTTTGACGCATGGTCAGGTTTAAAAAGTAGTACGCCTGTCACTTTTAATGATATTATGAACGAGATCATTTGGAATAATAAGTTTATCTGCATTGATAAAAAGGCTGTCTATAGAAATGATCTAGTTAACTTAGGAATCATGAAGGTGGGTGACCTTATTACGGATAACAATCTTTTCTTGCACGAAGACCCCCATGTGCCGAACTCTCCTGAACAACGTTTCTTTATTATGGGAGTCATTCACTCCCTTCCATCGGATTGGAAAACGATTATTAGATCTTCTGTCTGTACAAATGAAATAAAACCCATCCCTTGCACACCATATATTAAACTAAACTGTGGCTCTGTCCCTATCCCTGATGTCACCTCTAAACAGATATACGACTCTTTTTTGCGAAAAAACAAACTCCTCCGACAGCTCAACAAAAATTAACAGACAAGTACTCAGAGACAACCATTAACTGGGAAAAGGTTTACTCTCTCCCTTTCCGCACTACACTTGATTCCAAACTGAATTTCAATACAAAATTCTTAACAACATTGTTTTTAAAAATATAAAAAGCATTCTCTGGTTTAAAAAGTTTAAGAGAAATATAAGCTTTCGGCTATTATACTATAGCCTTTAACGAATATAAAAAGATGATGGCGCTACCGTGATAGACAAAGGCAATTACCGTATTCGAAGAACACTAGAATCCTGGCACACTGCCAAAACTGTCGGTGCAGACAATAATTCCAAACCGCTACCAAGACAATACTCTATCTTATTGTAATTCTTATTTTGTCCGTTTTTGTCCATTTTTAGCTTTTTTACACTTCTATTGTATTCTTGTGTTTAATCTCTTCACACCCTCCCTTGCATATATTTCCAATCATGCTCTTTCATTTCTTTTTATATTCGTTAAAGGCTATAGTATAATAGCCGAGAGCTTATATTTCTCTTAAACTTTTTAAACCAGAGAACGCTTTTTATATTTTTAATATGTCTTATCCTGGTTACAGTTCAATTTTTAACATTGTCTTTACAAAGGATAAATTATTTCGCTTTGGCCTTTCGCAATCCCCTAATTGTACGTTTTGCAATGAAGAACCAGAATCCATCGAACATTTACTCTCCCATTGTAAAGTGTCTTCTGAATTTTGGAAAGAAGTCTTGTCATGGCTGAAAGATAATAACATCATTATAGAATCCGTAAATGAGATAGGTTTGTTTTTAGGGAATTTTGAAAAAACGGAAGATTTCTTTATAATTAATCACATTCTGTTATTAGGTAAATATTACATTTATGTAAGGAAATGTCATGGAAGCTTACCCTCATTGAGAGGTTTTATTGCCAGGATAAGACGTGTTTATAACATCGAACTCCATATTGCGAGGGAGAGGAATAAACTCACTACTCATTTTAAAAAATGGGAAAAGTTGGTAGCTGTCATGAACATTTAGTAGAAAATAACCTTGTTGTATCTAGTTGGTCTTCTTCACTTTTAGTTAACAACTATTTGCTTTGTATTTAATGTTTTCGTAACGTGTACAGTAATCAAGCTATTGTAAGTAATATATTGTAAGTACTGTAACGTGTATTGTAAGTAAGTTACTGTAAGTAATGTATTGTACGTACTGTAACGCTTTTTGTAAGTTAAGTGATTGTAGGTAATGTATCCTAAGTACTGTATTGTGTTGTTGCAAAAAAAAATAAATTACAAAAAAAAAGTATGCCTTTAAACCCCTCCCAGATTATTTGAAAAGGGCAAATGATATTTCAGTTATTTTGCTGAAATTAACGTTAGGTTATACCTACTTATTCAATTTCATTTTAGGATAATCCGTCTGTTCCTATCAATTTGGAACAGAAGCCCAGAAGCATACCACGAAATGGCAAACAAGCAGGATGCTTCGGTTGCCTGCCTGCTGGTAGGCTACTCCAATACTACAAAAGTTCAGTCCCTCAGAACAGTGGGTTAAACGTGCTGCAGTGGATGGAGCAGGAAGACAAAAAGCTGAACTTGTCAGAGTTTGGAAAATGCGGAGGAATTATCCTAGATGAAATGTCGATTCAGGGAAAGGCAAATTCAAACACCATTCCTGAAATATATATTACTTTGATCTTTATCAGCACTGAAATAGGCAAATCTACGAACTAATAAAAAAAAGGATGTTACTAAAACCAGGAACAGGGAATAGGGAACGGGGAACAGGAGTCTGGAAACGAGCAGTCAGCAGCATTCGCCATTAAGGAAAGGACCATGAGTCAGAGCAGCAGGAAAATACGGAAGGTAAGCTATGTTTTCAGTGATGAACAGGTGTGATACAGATCTGATCTTCTGAAAAGTGCATATCTAAGATAAAACGAGGCTTTGTACCACAAGGCGAAATTAATAACCTGAACACTGCAGCTAAAATGTTACATTTAAAGGTCTTTGAACAAAAAAAAAGATATACTGTAGAGATTGCAAATATCATTGAGCTCATCAAAGCTGAACTGAAGGTTCTTTTAACGTTCCTATCAGTACTATCGCAGTAAATGTAGCGATTTACAGCTGAATTGTGAAATGCCTCCCCTCGACAGCAAGAGGTGAACGCCTAAAATTCGCTGGCCCTTTTGAAAGAGCATTTTACCACGTTTGCTAACTAGTGCACCTCTTACCCCAGAAAAGTGAAGAGAAAAAAACGTCCAACAAAAGTTAAAGTTTTTTTGCTAGCCATGGTTTTACAAACTCGACCCCTTTTCTCTGAAAAACACATGTGGACACAGACGGCCGGGTGTGTCTTCAGATTGGCCGTCTTGAGATAGTGGAGAAGAGAAAGAACACTCAGGGAGGGCAACGATTGTTTCGTTCTCAAGTGGAAGTGCCCTTGTATGGGTTGCATAATTTCAAGTTGGGAGAGAAACAGAGTAATTTGAAACATATCTTGCCACTTAAAAGTAGGTTGTTGAATCGATTAAAGACAGTTTAAAGCTAAGATATCAATTTGTAAAGGTGTGTAAGCCCATGCGGCCCCTTCCTTCTGGCTATGCTGTTCTAGTTGGAATAAGAGGAACTTTGCCACATTCCCACTCAACAAATATCACTGGGAAGGGTTACCCAAGGAACAACAACCTCTGGAGAGCGGGCCCTTGAGCAGGCTTTCACAGAGGGATTTCCATCTGGTGTGAAGCTGAGATGTATGAGCCATTTTAGGAACAACCATCTTAAAGCCCTTGAAGTGTCAGAAAGGAATGAAATCATAGACCAGATATTTGGCTACAACACTGGGGATGGAGTATACCATGAAGGAATGGTCGATGCTGACTCACCACAAATGTTTGACACCCTCTATGAATCTGTACGGGAGGAATGGGAGAAGAAGTGTCCTCCTTTTGTCTAATGGTTTGACAAAAACACCTCCTTAGTCAAGGAAACGATGCTTGCCAACGTAAGAACATCTGGTGGCCTGGGTTACTCTCCCAAGAAATTCTACACCCACAACTCAGAGAGCAATAACCACGTTATCAAACACAAAGAGAAGTACCAGGAGGTGTCTTTATCTAAATTCGTGCAGGACATGAAACAGCTTAGGGTAGATTACGATGATGAGTTCATTAAGGCCATAATGAGAAGAGGAGAGTACAAAATGGAGTACCCTCACATTAACCACAGACCAGTGGTTCAAGATGACCGTGAAGCAGAGAGAATCATATGTGAAGAAGTTAAGAGGAATGACCATGGCAGACGTGTTGCAGGGGCGGACAACTGCTGTCCAAACTGTGGCGTCTACAGGTCCTCTATCAGCCTCATGGGAAATCCTAGAAAGTCCTCTTGATGACGTAGTATTAAGCCTACCTACGACAGAAGGCCAATGTGGAAATGCTGGAGTTCTGCGAGGAAGACAACGTAAATTTTAAAACTATGTTTGAAAAAATTCCATGTGATAAGCTGAATGAAGACCAGATGTTATTTTGGGAGGAACAGGAGTAGGTCTTAAGAGCAAAAGGGGCAACAGGACATCGGTGGCACCCAAAGTTCGATTTTGGACATAAAACAAAGCCTGCAGATAAAAACTCGTCAAAAAACCTATTTAAAGTTATTGGAAAAGTGAAACCTTCTTCAGAAGTGTCCAACCGTTCCTTTCAAATACTTTTCAGCAGTTCAAAAATTACCTAACATGACCAGAACTATCGTGACTGCCCAGCATTACAACCAGATGTCACATTTAGGATTCAGATAATTGACAAGTGAAATTGAAATAGGAGACGAACAAGTATTATGAAATAGATAGGTTTTGAGAGGAGACACAACGCAAACAACACAAGGATCGCGAGGGCAGTTATTTTGTATTTTGTTTTATTTTCGTTATTAAACCCTGGAATTGTCTATACATCGTGAGTGCTTTTGTGTGCCGTACAACTTCGGGATAAACACTCTCAAATTTATTGGTGTAAGCTTAGCTTTTTAATGGGAAACACCAACTCGGACTTTCCTTGCTCGAGTTCCAGTTGTGTTCGAGGGTGAACTGTGTAGCTCAGATATACAAATAAGGCCACCTAGTATTTTCCGCCAGCCATCATTAGTGCAGAATTTCATTGTATGAGTTCGATTCCCTGGGCTAAAATTTCTGGGTACTTTTCAAATCTGCTCAGCATTAGCTTAGCCAAGTATGCCTTTAAACCCCTCCCAGATTATTTAAAAAGGGGAAATAATATTTCAGTTATTTTGCTGAAATTAACATCAGGTTAATGTTCTTATCAATTTGGAACAGAAGCCCAGAAGCATACCACGAAATTACAACAAGTGGAATGCTCCGGTTGCCATCTGGTAGGCTACTCCAATACTACAAAAATTCAGTCCCTCAGAACAGTGGGTTAAACGTGCTACAGTGGATGGAACAGGAAGCTAAAAAGCTGAACTTGTCAGAGTTTGGAAAATGTGGAGGAATTATTCTACATGTAGATGACATGTCAATTCAGGCAGAGACTTCAATGTACATTTAAATGCTGATTTAGACAATCATGGCAGTCAAAAAGAGAGAAAAGATTTAGTTAAATTATGACTGACATCAAACTAGAATACGATCTTGTTGATATCTTATGAATAAGGAATCCAGACAAAAGACAACATACTTGGAAGCAAAGGAAACCTTTCGTGCAGTGATGCTTAGACTATTGGTTAGATAGTGATGCCTCAAAGACCTCATTGAACACACTGAAACAAACTCAAAGAACTTAAAAACAAGACTTCTCCTGCGGTGATCAAAGTAAAATCGAGTTGAATTCACGAGATTAGTAACTTGCTGTTTCTTTGAGGTTTCATTTAGGCAAAGTTAAACTCAAAGCAGTTGTCAGTCAGCGGGATGCTTTTGTCACCATTCTTAGGGGGTCCCTTAGCAGACCCATTGCTAGCCTACTTGAATGTTACTTGCTTCGCTTGCATAGCCTGCTGGAATTTGCATTGATTTTTTTCTCTTAGTTCTAGCTGCCTTTTAGCTTTTCTCAAGCTCATCAAAGTCCACACCACCCATAACAGTCAGAACGTGGCTAACCCTTTAAGATAAACCATGCGCTCATAAAATAGCTTTCCGGGCCCGAAAAGCTATCGGGACTTTTGAGAAACGGGCCCCAGGGCCACTAAAAGTTGAGGTTTGACCACATAATGGGCGACTACGATTTGAGAAATACGAAAAGAATGACAATAACAATAAAACAAAATGTTCTTCCCTTGGAGTACCTTTCTTTTCTTTCCTTTCTTTCCTCAACTCTAAGTTCATCAATTGTAGTAAAGGTTTAGTTCTAAAGTGCAAAATTCAAAGTCGTTCATGATCGGGTTTTTTAGATTACTCTGATATGTAGATGCCATTTTGATTTTACTGACACGTGACTCCAGACTTACCCAGAGTTCTATGCGGTACTAACACGAATATCAGCAAAGTCACTCACCAGATGCGGAGATTCCTCGCTGGATGTGAGAGGACTAGAGGATGATGATTCGTTAACAACCTAATCAATAAATACTTGTAAAAACTGCCAGTGCAATACACATAAAAAATGCTTGAATAAAAATTGTGTTCATTAAAACAATTCAGATACGTCAATGTCTACGAATAATTAACCCATTTCTGGGAGCATAAGTTAAAAGACGTTGGGCGTTTATTCAAGTTTATACAAAAACATTTTGGTGTTAGTGGCCGAAATTTGAGGGCCACTTTATTTTGGCCTGGGCAACTAAGAATTCAGGGATACTGGCCCAAGTGGTGACCAAGAACTGAAGTTAATTTTTAGCCCTATGTTCACCACCTTTATGGCTGATTCAGTTCACCACATGATCATTAAAGTTTACCTCTCAACTATGCATTCCCTGCACATTGATCACGGTTTTCTCCACACGTTAATTGGATGCCTTTGCCTACAGCGGGTTGTTCGGGGGCATTAAGCATTTTCAAGGTTCTTCCGAACAAGAGCCGGTACCAGTAACAGACTCCTTGGAAATGTCGCACCCAGACCATAGCATGTTCTGGGTAGATTGCACGTTAGCCTAGCGGTAATGCATGATTATAAAACTGTTTGCTTGACTGAATTAACTGATCCAATTAACTGCTCTATTATTTTTCCTAATGTATAATTATTCTCCCAGGCAAAGGCAGCTAAGAAACTAGCCAACAAGGAAAAGGCTAATGAAGAAAAAGCCAGAAACCAAGAAAATCTTGAACAAACCCAAAAGTAACTGAAAATCTCACACAAAAACATGCCATTGATATAAACTAATTTACACTTCAATTTTTATCAGTGCATGCCAACTAATCCAGCTGCCATCACCTATCAAAAGTATCTCTCGACCCCGTTTCTCACAGTTTGCTTTGTTATCTTAAAACTGCATTTAACTAATTATGTAAATTTTCATATTCCTACTTATCCTGGTAGTAGCTATGTTAGAAATAGGAGAAGTCCCTGTGTCCAAGAACCTACAGAAAAATACGTTTACTGTCAGAGGAGGCTGGACAGCAGCCATCGTAGTATCACGGGTAAAATTTTGTTCGGCCTGTCATGGTAGAGCACAGATCTCTCACTTGTTGTCTCGTCAGGAAAAATGGACGCCATTGAAGAACAAGAGTCTCAGAGTGACCTTTTCAAGACTTTGAGTCGCATTCATTTGCATTTCTGCGATGTTTAGAATTTATTTGACTTCACTGTGCCGAGTTTGCCAATTCTGCGACTCAATGGGGTTTTTGCTCACTTCAGTTTTCTGAATTCTCTGTTGGAAAGGTGAATGAGTATTTTACCTCTTAGCAAGAAGCTTCTTAAGAAATTAAATGGGTGGAAGTCACCTGCGGTTGTTGAGGTCTGTTTGTGTAATTTTTGAGGTATGTGTTATTTCTGTGCATTAGTGTTTGCTTTGGAGGCTGGAGCCAATTATCATCCGTGTATTCTGCAATGTTATCGCACCTACATGAAAGTGCTATGTATATAAAAGGGTTTTATCTAGCCTTTACAGTTTCATGCTGGTATTTCCCTGGATGGGAAAACACCAGCACGAATCCTACTAGACTATCTTGAAGTCATTGATTTTTACTCTGGGCTAAGTATAAGACTGAGCTTTCAATTTTTGTTTACAGTTTGATCCAGAGGAGAGGGATGAAATGAGCATGTTGTTAATCTCCGAAAAAGAGACCTTTCCCCGACGCTCCATTATTGGACGTCGATAAACTTTCAACACCTTGCAACTGCAAGTTATTTCCAGAGGCAGCTGGAATACTCTGCAATCGAGCAGACGAGTCGAATAGCGAAGATGAAGGTAATATTTTTGTTTAGTCAATTGATTAGCATGGTTGAGTTGCTCTATCAAGTACCAGGAAACAAAAATGCAATAATGTTGGTCTGTAAAAGAGTGGCTGATTCCATCCAAAGACAGGCCACCACAAAATTAAAAATGCTGCATAACATCAATTTTTACTTGTATTGCTACATATTAACTGATTCCTTCTGTTTCAAGCTTCAGTTGTCACCTCTGGATCTGCTGACGAAACCACTGGAAGCCCTTTCTGCAGTGATGAGTCAAGCCCTGAAAGCTATGACACTGATGGGAGTGATAATGATGAAAATGAAAGTGTGGAGCACACAAGAGGATTTAAGTGTATTGGTGCTGCACACGAGAAGCCTAGGCAACAATTTTTAAAAGATGCGGAAAGGAAAATGGAGATTGAAAAACTTCCCGTGAAAGTTAGACTAAGAGCTGAGCCAGAAAATGAATAGGACAAAAATGCCATTGCCATAGATATGGACCATGATACTGGTTGGTTTCCTGTTGGATACATTGCCAGTGAACTGACAGCATACCTCCATCCTCTGGTTTTGGAGGGCAAAATTGTGGAAACATGTGAAGCATATGGCTTTCAGAGTTCATTTTGCACGCATTGGTTTTTATCCTTTAATTATGATGACATGGAATGGGAAGTGGGAGAAATTACTGATCTCAGGTTTTTTATTAAGAGCTCCTGACCACAAATATCGAGAATCCGACGACAGAAGCAAAATTTCGCATTTCATTTTATTTCACCAGAAATACCGCTTTAGTGAACTGTTTTCAAAAATCCTATTTAAAAGTTCCTCCGCTTTTTTTGTTTGTTTTTTTTCTTTTCAAAAATTAAAAAAGTTCGAAACATGGCCAAAGGCTCGCTTGTGTCCCCCGGAAACAAGGGAAAATCGTGCTCATAAGCAACAACGGGAACTGTTCCTGTTTTACCATTTGGCTCATAAGTATATCTTTTTTTCCTCTATCTAAAAATATAAAAATCAGGTACAAATTTGAATTTTTAGTCTGCTTGTTGACCAGTTGAAGATACTAACCTTGAAGGGTTTGAAGTCAAAGTGAAATCTGGGTCAACTTCAGAGGCATATAACTGACCTAGCATATATTTTTCAGATCAAGAATATACATCAAGTGTAAGCTCAATCATTCGTTTTTACTGTCTGAAAGAGTCGTTTTTGGCCCGTTAAAAGCGACACGTTGAGAATAAAAAGTGTGCAGGGTAATTTTAGCATTTCGGTAGAACAGCTGCTGTCACGCGAGCCACATCGGTTCCACTAAAGCAGTCATAAAACAAGGTTTCAGTGGCTCATTGTTTTGAAGATGTTAATGAAATTAAAAGACTAGACTTTTCAATGGGAGGTAACCATGTTACTGTGGGTTTAGGGGCAACCCAGCTGGCTTTTCTACAATGCAAATTTGTTTAAAATGTAAAAATATTATTTCATTGATCCAATCTGATAAACCAAACATACTCTCACCTTAAGACTTCATCTTGTGAATCTTTTGGTTCAGGCTATCACTCCTTTTATCAGACTTATTGGCTGCATTAGTTATGTTCATTGTAGATTGACAAAACAAAAGCAACAAAACCTTCTTCAAACTATGCACTCCGTATTCAAATTAGTTTTAATGTGCAAGATGAAATCTGAGCTTATACTGATAGGCACAATACTAAGGATAGCGTGCTGCAGTGTCTTAGAAGGCTTAGAAAGCTGGAAGACCTAACTGGGCTTAAACATAAGTATTAGTTTTCCGGTAAATAGACGTTTTGAATGTGTATAATTATACGAAGTGACATTTCCCTAGTTTGCAGTTTCAAATATGTTAAGGTTGGACCATTAATTTTAGAGGGAGTGGTTGGAAAAAACGAAATATTCCTGCGAAGCTTTGGAGAAGAAATACGGCAAATTAAACACTAGGGAAAGAAAATTCAAGCAAAGCTTTTAGCTCCAAAAAAAAAAAGAAAAAGAATAAATAACTCATAATCATAATAACTCTGCAGAAAATGCAAAAAATTAATGATACATCTCTTAATGTTGTCAGTTTGATCAGTTTTAAATGGAAGTGTGAGTGTTATCTTTAGTCTCGTGGGACACAGTTAACAGAAACCCCGCCACATGAACAACTTGAAACCATTTCTTCTAGTGGGCTGATCTAGGGTACTTTCCTTCTAAGTTCCAAAGGGGGACGTTTACAAGTCAAAGCGCACGCAGTGAAACTGAAAAAGTCTAAGTTTCCGGTTGCCGTTCTTTACCATAGCACAGATGTCATACTGATCGTACCAATGAGGTGTTCCAGTTGAAACCTTGAGAGGATATCTTTTCTTGCTGTACTCGAAGCGGTTTATTTTTATGAGACTAAAGATAGCACTCATGCAGTTGCTGACAATCATTTCTCTTTAAGTCAGAAAAAGCTTTTAGAGAGTTTCACAAACCAAAAAAGTTTTGCGTCCTAGAAAGAGGAGAAAAGAGGAGAAAAGAGGAGGTCGAAATTGCATTGCTGGCACCCCAAACCAGCAGAGTTGCAACAATTCGAAAAAAAAAACTCCGGGAATCAGAATGTACCAGTTCCCATCTAGTCCAGCTGTGAGAGCAAAATGGGTGCAATTCGTTTCAAGACATCAACATGACTTCAAAGATCTGACCTCAAAGTACACGTCTCTGTGCTCAGCACACTTTGACGAGTCGTGCTACGAAACAAATATTTCCCTTGTCAGTGGCGTAGCCCTAAAAATGAAGGATGGAGTTAATCCACCATGTCCTTAAGTTTTAAGTGGCCGCATGAAGTGACAAGTAAGTGAGCACATATTCATATCTACTGTGCAGTACGTTGTAGACACTACACTATTTGTTACAATGAAATATTAAAAAACTGCCAAAAGATACTTAAGATATAGTCATCATCATTTCTTTTTACTAACGGTTTTGGGGAAATTGTTGCTTTTTATATATTTTGTATGATGTTTTGTATTTTACCGCAAGTTTTTTATCAGATGTTCTCGGACAAAACATCGAAACTGCATGAGCATAGGCTATTCGGACAAAACATCGAAACTGCATGAGCATAGGCTATAAATGTGGTCAGTTATAATGGATTACCTATATCAGCTGCTAATATGTAGCTAGTTGATAAACTGTTGTTCTTGTAGATTATGGTTGTTATTTTGGTGACTTATGTTAGGGAAATACTTGATATGGTAAACATAAGCTTACTGCAGAACATCTAAGACCACAAGTATAACAATAAGATGTGTGAAACTGGGATATTCTCAGTGATGATTTCTTCGCCTTCTGTTCAAAGTCACTAAAGTAGTGCAGTGTTTTGATGAATCCAGATTCAGCATGTTAATGCAAGAATCAAGTTGTGAATCAACATCTAAAATATATATATTTTTAATTTTAGCTCATGCGTGATGCTTTCACTGAAGTGACACGCGGGCCAGAGGAAAAAAGAAAGGCATGCACACCAGGAGATGGAGAATTTGAAACTTCTGCTGTCGATGAAACTTCACAACTTCCAGAGGAAGCTGCACTTCCAACTTCTAGTCTAAGTGTGGAATCCACACGTCTATCAGTTTCTGGTGTAAGTGGCCAGTCTGCAGGTCTGATGCTAGTGTATGTGCTGTGAGTCCATCAATTTCTGGTGTGAATGTGCAAGCTGTAAGTCCATCAGTTTCTGGTCTAAATGTACAGTCTGTGACTCCATCAATTTCTGATCTAAACGTACATTCTGTGAGTCCTTCAGTTTCTGGTGGAAGTGTACAGTCTGTGAGTCCATCACTTTGTGGCCAAAGTCCAGCATCTACACCTGTTGCCACACCCATGCCATCACGTCAGCCACCTGTTAGAGCCCAAAGCTGCAAAGTCTACCAACACAAGACAAAGTCAAATAACCTGCAGAGGGCGAACAAGAAGCTAAAAGGGAACGGCTGAAAGGGAAATGTCACATAACATGCCATTACTTAAAGGTTAACTATAGTGAAGTTGCCTTGAGTTCATGTATAATTCACTTTCTTTTTTTCTTTCTTTTCTTCTTTTAGAACAAGTCAATGCAAGTCAAGATGATGTGGATGCAGAAAATGATGCATTTGAAGGTTTTAAAAAATGGTGACTTTGATGATGTGGAAGATGTGTTTGACAATGCAGAAGGACTACGATAGAGATGAAAGGGAGTTAGGGAACTGCAGTGTGTCTTAGACTTGTGAAGCAATGGTCATAGTGGAACAAGTCAGTGGTCGTAGTGGAACAAGTGGTAGGGTGTCTGGGACTGGTGCAGTAGGTACAAAAAATGGTAGAATTATTTATATTATGCGTTAAGCTTCTGGATGGCGTCCACCTCAATTCCCATGGGAACCACTCACTTTATCACAGTCATCAAAAGGCTACATTGAGTTGCAATCAATCTAATAAACGTGTCAATTTCTCATAGCAAATGTGTTTTTTTTTCTTGATATTTGCATCATGCAACGATCTCAGCGAAAAAGACGTGCTGCTTTGTGGCAGAAAGAGAAACCTTATATCAAAATAAGGTTCCCTCAAGACGGGCAACTATGAGACTGGCTGAATCTTGGAAGATTAAGCTAATGGAAAACGGCAAAGAGCTAGATGGCTCTCTGGGCAACTTTAGTTTTCGTGTGGGGCAAGACGTCTGGCACTAATGGCAAACCATTAATGAGACAGAGAAAAGGTATTTCAAAGCAAAAGTTATTGAGGTTTGGGACGAAACTCGGATAGAGAAAAAATTGAGGTCGAGGTACGAGAAATTTCACACCTCAGCTTATGGTTACAAGCTTAAAGTGCCATGAACACCCAAAGGTGCTTTAAATTCACCAAGTGCAGCGTTAGTTTGCAATTTTGTAATCAGTTCCTAGTATTGGTAGGTGTTTTAGATCAAAGTAAGTCACCAATGTATGAAATGTGCAATTAATTATTATTAGGAAGCACAGCTTGACGGTGGTGACCAGCTCCCAGCCGATACCAGAGGGACAAGGAAAAACGGGTACAATTTATCTTTTGCGCATTTTCATTTCATTTTTATTTTAAAACGTCTCTCTAGATAGGGAATCTTAGATTAATTATGTGATATTTCCCTTACTCCTTTAATATGTTAGATTGACTTATTGATAGCACTTACCGAATAATGATTTATATGGTATCGACAGCAGAATGCTTTTTTTTATTTCAGTCATACTATCTACTTATTAAACAACCCTTTCTCGTTTCTCTAATTATCATTTTTACCGTTTCTTGTAGCTGGTTTATGAAGCAAATTCAAACAAAAGAAATCAGATGAATAGAAGGAATATGTGCTCCTTGCAAAAAAGTAAGTTAATATGAATATAGTCTTGTACATTGTTGCACATGTATACTAAACAGTTCAAATGGATATATAGGCAATAAACGTGTAGAATTATCACGACATGTTTCATTTACGTTCATGCTAAATGGGAAAGCTCAATTTTGCTTTTGTTGAACTTTGTTGTTATTATTGTCGTTGTTACTGGACCAATTCTCGGTTTTCACCCACGTGACTTCCGCCTTGACGACGGTTACTATCCGCCATGTTGGTGTCCAAACAAACCCGTTCAACAGAGAGATCACAGTGAGAAAGCAAGCGTGACAATGGTTCTTTGCGTTGTTCTTGGTTGTGGAAGTAGAAGGAATTGGATTTTATCGAATACCTTCAGTGGCCTTCAACAAAGGAGAATTTGAAGAAGAACTGACTACAGAGCGGATAGAAAAATGGATAAATGCGATCAGCCGCGGAGACACGGAATGGAAAGGCGTCCTCAAAAGCGAACGGGTATGTGGAAAGCATTTTGTTTCTGGAAAGCCAGCTCCTTACTGGCATAAGCACGACGTGGATTGGGTGCCCACATTGCAACTTGGCAAGAAAAATTATCGTCGTAAATCAGACCATGAAGCGAACGCAGAAAGAGCTGAAAGGGCAAAGAAGCGAGAGCAACTTGCGGTTGAACGACAACAACGCGAAGTGGCAGAGAAACGTCGAAAGCTTTTGGAAGATAGCCTTCCTGTTGCTCAGATCGACTTTAGTCAGCCAAGTACTTCGACTGAAGAAGAGGGAAGTCGAAACGATGGGAATGAGGAGACCATTTCTTCTGATCTGGTGGCCATAGCAGTAAGCGAAGGTGAAGAAATCAAACCGGAAACTGTTAAGGACGCCGAGTGCCAAACCACCGAGTTTGACTACATGTTTCAGACAAGCAGATATCAAGCCCCAAATAGGGATTTCTTTGACACTGAGGATAAAGTTCGCTTTTACACTCTTGAAATCTGTTGAGCGACTGTGTTTGCCGTGTAACATGTGTTTTCGAGTTCGTCTCCCCACATGTTACACGGCAAACACAGTCGCTCAACAGATTTCAAGAGTTCATCATTGTCCTTATGAAACTAAGACTAAATGCACCGTTGCAGGATCTTGCATACCGGTTTGTTGTTTCAGTGTCTACAATTTCCAGAATATATTCCCACTGGATTGTTGTGATGGACACGAGATTGTTTCGCTTTGTGTACTGGCCTGACAGGGACCAACTGTGGAGGACAATGCCCCAGTGCTTCCAGTATGCATTCGGTAAGAAAACAACTGTTGTGATCGACTGCTTTGAGGTATTTATCGAGAGGCCTTCAAACTTGCTAGCCAGGGCACAGACATTTTCAAATTACAAACATCATAATGCAATCAAAATTCTGGTAGGGATAACACCACAAGGAACAATTTCATTTGTGTCTGAAGCCTGGGGAGGTCGTGTCTCTGATAAATTTTTAACTGAGAACTGTGGCTTCCTGGACAAACTGATTCCTGGAGACATGGTCATAGCAGACCGGGGATTCACCATCACCGAGAGTGTTGGACTGAGAAATGCTAAACTGGTGATACCAGCTTTCACGAAGGGCAAATCTCAGCTTGACCCAGTGGACGTGGAGCAGACAAGAGGCATTGCAAATGTCAGAATTCATGTTGAATGTGTTATTGGACTGCTTAGACGGAAGTATACTATACTGGAAGGTACCTTGCCAACCGACTTTTTGATATGTAATCATGAAAACTCTGATAGGCGTACTGCATTGGTAGATCATATGATTAGAGTTTGTGCAGCTCTTGTTAATTTTTGTCCTCCAATTGTACCATTTGATTAGCTCAACTTCACATTTAAATACTGTACATCAACTCTTCTCATTAAGCCACCTGGGTGTTTGATTTATTCCAGGGGATTTCAAGGGGTGGAATAAAAATTTAGTTAAGTGCAGCTCAGTGAAAGCTATCAGGATATAAAATAGGGTATGATATCAGGACTTACATGTAGGTCCTGATATGAGTTAACGCTGCAAAGTGTTGCTTCTAAATTTGCTTATTACATTAAATTTTCATGACACCTTATTTTTGTAAATTTTGCGATTTAAAAAAGAAGAACGGGCTGTTGGAAATGTGTAACTTTTTGAAAATGTGTTAATAACTCAAGGACTTTTTACATAACATTGCGAAGAAAATAAATCATCTCACTCAAAAACACAAAATTAAAGTGACTCATAATAAACAATTATTGGATGAGGTTGAGCAAGATATCATGAATTATACTTCAAAATACTCGTCTCAATTTAACAATGCAATGTCTCTTTATTCACTCTTTCAAGCTATGAAATTACAGTGACTTTAAAGAATGCGTTACACAACGGTAAAAACGAAACGTATATAGCCGCTGACCCGCCGCTGGCTCTCGTCTTTTTCATTCACTCAACTAAGATGGAGACGAATGCAGACCTCGCGGCCGAAGAAATCCAAAGCAATCCGCCGTCTGAAGTAAGTGTTAGCCGTCAATCTCCCGCCGAATCTATGGTTCAGGCTCTAGTTGCCGACCAGTCCATTATTAATACTCTTTCCCAAGCGATTTTGTCCGCAATCAAACAGGATCTTCCTCAACACGCGACCGAGCGATCGCGAACTGACACTGCCGCAGAGCATGTGGGCCAGTCGGCTAAACAATCTGCCGTAGAGTCTGTGGACCAAACCGGCAAAGTCAGGGCAGCAAAAAGAAGCCTCCCAATCGATGTTGTTGTCATCGAGGAGAATACTCAAGCTAAATATCCGCACACGGATAAACCCACCATTACTAACACTAGTGGCGAACAAGATAGTCAGTCGCTGGCAGGCGACGATTATGACCTTGAGGGGCTGTTTTCCCCCAACTCACGCTGGGAACCTAGCGAAGAGCTTGATGCCCTGCTTAAAGTTATGTTGAAACCTCTGCAACGTTTCGAACGACGAGCAATTATCAAAGAGTTCCCAAGACCAGCTGCGGACGGAGCTTTTACTCCTAACCTTGACAATTTTCTGACGACCATGATTTCGGGAGCCAAAATTCCCGACAATTCCCTAAGGGATATCCAGGATAAAATCCTCGACATCTTGGGTCCACTGTGCTCCTTGTACGAGAATATTACCCTCACGCACGAGTCCCTGGAAGATGATGCAATTACTTTAGATAAAGCCACCGTTGCGGCTATGCTTGGCTGTGTTAAGAAGGCCATTATGCTGGCAGGAGATACATCTGCCCAGGTTTCCTCAAAACGCCGAGAGCAGGTTTTGACCAAACTCAACCCAGTACTGGCCTCGCTAGGAAAAGAAGCATTCCCAGATTCAGGCAAGCAACTATTTGGGGATGGATTCGAAGCACGCCTCAAACTTCGTTCTGAAACAGCAAATACAGTGGCTGATGCCAAGAAAGCTGGAAAATCGTTTTTTCGAGGCACTGCCCCCCCGAAGATTCCAAGGGCGCTTTCGGGGTGGCAGAGGACAATACCGAGCCCCCTACAGAGGGTACTTTCGCCCAACATCAAGCTATCACAACACAAGCCCATCATTCAGGGGCAGAAACAGGGTTCAACTCCCCCAGTCTCAAGGGCCATACCAGCCAAAACCACAGCAGTAACTGTTGTCCGCCCAAATCATCTTCCCCCAGGTATGTTCAAAAGTTTTTTGCATTCTCTTTCCCACCTGCCCCAAGCGGGTCGGATAAAACATTTTTTACCAGCATGGGAACAGATTACAAAAGACCCCTGGATCCTTCAAGTAGTCTCAGGCTACCAGATAGAATTTCTAGACTATCCTGTGCAACACAAAACCCCTGCTCTTATCCCTTGTACACAGGACCACCAAACCATAATAGATCAGGAAGTTCAGGAACTGCTATCAAAAGGGGCAGTCCATTACATCCAAGACAATACCTATCGGGAACCCGGATTTGTCAGCTCCCTTTTTGTAGTACCCAAAAAGGGTGGGGGACACAGACCAGTTATAAACCTAAAACCCCTAAACTGTTTCATACCTTACGAACACTTCAAAATGGAGTCCATACATATGTTGAAGGACCTTCTAAGAAAAGGGGATTACATGATAAAAATAGACCTAAAGGATGCATATCTGACGGTCCCAATTTGGCAGAATCACCAAAAATATCTACGGTTCATATGGAGAGACTCACTTCTAGAATTCGCATGCCTCCCCTTCGGTTTGGCCAGCGCCCCCAGGGTTTTCACCAAACTGCTAAAACCAGTCTTATCTATACTGAGACAGAGAGGGATCCGGCTCATAGCATACCTAGACGATATCCTTCTCATGGCACCCTCAGTCGATCAGGTTCTTCAGCATGCTGCTTCGACTCTAAATCTTCTGGAAGGCCTAGGCTTCACAGTGAACTATCAAAAGTCCATACTGGTACCTTCCCAGCAAATGGAGTTCCTAGGTTCCCTTGTAAACTCAATCAACCTCACCCTGAGCCTCCCCAGGGACAAAATAACAAAGATCCAGTCAAAATGTCAGGATCTGTTAGAAACACCAGTCACTACTGTGAGAGAATTGCCTCCTGTCCTCATCCATACAGGCAGTCTTTCCCGCTCCCCTTTACTATCGATACCTTCAACAGGCAAAGAACTCTGTACTAAAATCCCACAAGTCTTACGAGGCTCTAGTCCATCTAGACTCAGAGTGCCTCCAGGAGGTAAAGTGGTGGAAAGACAACCTAATAGCGTGGAATGGGAAAGCCCTACTCCAGCAATCAACAGACCTGGTCATAGAGACCGATGCCTCTCGCAAGGGCTGGGGAGCTTATTGCCAGGGAGTGTCAACAGGGGGCAGATGGCTTCCCCACGAGACCTCATACCAATCAATTGCCTGGAACTGCTTGCAGGCTCTCTGGCTATAATGTCCTTTACAAAGAACAAAGTCAGAGCTCAGGTATTATTGTTGATGGACAACATTTCAGCAGTAACATACATAAACAAAATGGGAGGGACACACTCCCCCATGTTGTCCTACCTAGCCAAAAACCTTTGGGATTGGTGCCTTACCCACAATATCTTAGTGTCAGCTCAATACATTCCAGGGGTACAGAATGTAGAAGCAGATCGGGAGTCCAGAGTATTTCAGGACTCCAGCGATTGGAAATTAAATCCAGCGGTTTTCGACCGCCTCTATCACAAGTGGGGTCCACTAAACATCGACCTCTTTGCTTCCTGACTCTCCTTCCAACTAGACCAGTTTGTGAGCTGGCGACCAGACCCACTAGCAGTTCATACAGATGCATTCACTCTAGACTGGGCGACCTTTCGAGGGTATGCTTTCCCCCCATTCGCTCTGATAGGCCGATGCCTCAGACAAATTCAACGTCAACAAGTGTCACACATGGTGTTAGTAGCACCAGTCTGGCCAGCCCAACCTTGGTACCCTCTCCTATTAGACCTATGCATAGACTTCCCTGTCCTCATACCAATTCAGGAGGACCTCCTGACACAGGGAACCAGACCCCACCCACTCAAACACTTGCAACTGGCTGGGTGGCTTCTGCCAACAGAGGATACCAAACGGCAGACATTTCTGATGAGAGTAGAAAAATCCTCATGGCAGCCTGGAGGAAAAACACAACTAGTGCATATTCCTGTGCATGGTCAAAGTGGTGTAACTGGTGTAGTCAACGGGGCAATTCTAATCCCCTTTCACCATCTTTAACTCACATTTTGGACTTTCTTGCGACACAGTTTCATGAGGGCAAAGAGTACAGAACTATAAATGTCTATTGTTCTGCCCTCTCCGCTGTTCTGCCATTGATTGATGGCCACAAAGCGGGTTCACACCCCTTAGTATGTCAGATGCTCAAGGGGGTGTATCAACTACGCCCACCACAACCTCGTTATGCGACAACCTGGCAGGTCTCGAAAGTAGTACAATTTATTTCATCTTTAGGTCCAAATACCCAACTATCCACAAAGCTTTTGTCTTACAAGCTCGTTGGGTTACTTGCTCTTACCGCCGCAGACAGAGCTTCGGGTCTAGCAGCCCGTGACTTGCGCTTCAGATACTTCCACCCCGAAGGAGTTCAATTTAAACTCCCAGAACTGACCAAAACTGCCAGACAAGGCCAGGAACCGAAATCTTGCTTTCACGCCAGCTTTCCTGAAAACGACGATTTGTGTGTATGTAAGTGCCTGCAAGAATATGAGGCTAGAACTCTGCAGTGGAGACCACAGGATTCCTCAAAACCTAACAAGCTTTTGCTATCTCACATACGCCCTCACAAACCAGTTTCCCCTGCCACATTAGCCAGGTGGTTAAAAGAACTGATGCATCTAGCAGGCATTGACACTAGTGTTTTTAAGGGTCACTCTCTGCATGGGGCCGTTGCTACTGAGGTGGCCAAACAGGGTTTTTCTATCCCTGAAATTTTACAGTTTGCTGACTGGTCTCAGGAGAGTACATTTACTAAGTTCTACTACAGGCCCCAGTTTGACCCCTCTGCAGGGAGGGCAGTCTTACAAAGTACCACACAGAATTAATACAATAACAGCTTTGAACTTTGCATTGTTAAATTGAGACGAGTATTTTGAAGTATAATCGGGGATTATGCAAGGCTGTTTACAGCTGATGTGTAATCTAGATTATACGAGAAATAGGAGGCGAGATTTAACAATGCAATCCCTCCCTAGCCCCCCTCATCTTTGTTACATTTTAATCTGCTTTCTTTCAGGTTAGTCTTCGTTCATGAAAAAGACGAGAGCCAGCGGCGGGTCAGCGGCTATATACGTTTCGTTTTTACCGTTGTGTAACGCATTCTTTAAAGTCACTGCAATTTCATAGTTTGAAAGAGTGAATAAAGAGACATTGCATTGTTAAATCTCGCCTCCTATTTCTCGTATAATCTAGATTACACATCGGCTGTAAACAGCCTTGCATAATCCCCGATTATCAAAACCGAGGTCTGTGTTCGGCTTCGGCAGATAATACAGACAAGAGTTTTTGGTAATTCATGATATCATGCGAAAACCGAATTCAATAATTGTTTTATTATACATCAACGTCCTCAGAAACAGAGGCGAAGCGTTCAGCCATTCTGTTTCTGAGGATAACACTTCAAGGGGCTTGGTAACCAGGCAGACTTGACATGATAAATGCAATATTTGCAGCAGATATTGTAATTATCATGTCAAGTTCACAAGCTATTGTAAATTGATTGAACGCTCTTGACCAATAAGATTTTTCATAGTGAGTCTGATGTATAATAATACAAAATGTTCTCATAATGTTGCGAAAAATTATACGCGAACCTGACAGTCATGAAAATTTCATGTAATGAGGTGTGTATTTTTTTTGTGAACGAGGAGGGGTGGCTTCATAAATTTCTTCTAAAGAGGGGTGGCTTAATAGAGGATTGGTATGATTTTGCAAAGGAAATATGAAAGCTTGTTTATATCATGCCTCCGGCCTGTGTATCGATATTCTTATTCCTTTTCCATGTCAGGTTCAGGTATAACATTTTCTTTTAATTCTGCTTTTGCAAACAAAACAAACAACAACAAAATAACGGAAAGTTTTGTTTGAATGTAACTCAGGTCTTGATAAGTTTATTTAGTTGTAATAAGTTTATTAAGAGAACACATTAGTCAAGTTGCCATTAAGAATCTAACCAGTTTCATTATGCAATGAGGCAGCCAAGGAACAAAATCTAAAAGATGCCTACATTTCCATTCATGATATGTATTGACATGTGTCATTGTTCATCCTTAAGTGGGATAGGACTAGATTGCAAAATTTATTTCATTGTGAAGTGTAGTGTACATAGTTGTAGCTAGGGGCATACTAGGATTTTTGAAAACTTGAGGGCCCAGTGTAGTAGTTTAAAATTTGCAGGAACAGTTTAGTAGTTTTTAACAGTTTCATTATTGCATTATTTTCTGTTTTTGGACACAGAAAAAGTACTTTGAATCTTGTAGGCTGTTTACACCCCTAAAAGCTTTGATTGATATGCCAAGGTACTTTGTGTAGGACAAGGCATTCTGTTACTTGCTTGGACACTGCAAAGCATATTAAAGGTATGAAAAGCTAAGGCAGTTTGTTACAAACAGCTTTTTTATCTAGACTGCAAGTGCCAGAAAAAAGTCGGAATATTTCACATACAAGGTAAACAAGTAGCATAACTTTAATTAAATAATATAACTAATGTTCAATTTCAAATTTTTCTAGTTGTTTAGAAAACTGTGAAAATAGGATAATTTTGTAAAAATAAATGTCATGTAATTACACAATACAGTGATTTCTGTAGGAAATAGATACAGAATGATATTAATAATTTGAACATGCTGTTTAACACAATAGATTGTTACATCTTTAATGGTATGACTGTGTGTTCTTCAAAAAAATACAGGTGTCCTACAAGAATCTTACAGGCAATGCATGTATTTTCACAACTTCAGCCAAGTACATTGTATTATTTAAATGGCCTGTATGCTTTGTCCTAGGGAGATGGGAATGTGTGGTTCCAGAAAATATCCATACCACCCTATGGAGAGTCACTGGAAATTCTGAGGGGGAGAGGGTTCTCAAGAGCCAAAATTTATAAGGAAAAGTATGAACCTTGATTGGAAATTCCAGGGGAAAGGGAGGGTTCAAACAAAAAAAACCTTCCCTGGGGGGAGGTATGGATATTTTCTGGAACCACACAATGGCTGCCTGATATCCTATGTGGAGGCTTTGTCTGAATCGCTTTAAATCAAAGCCACAGACTCAAAATTAAAATGCCTGAAAATGATATTATACAAAATTACAGAAGATTTTCCACGTTCCTTTTCCTGTTGTAAAATGGGCATCTGTTTTTAAAATGAAGGAAACAAACTGATTCTGCCATCTCTTAGACATGTTACTAAATGAGCTCTCATACCTTGTACATCAAAATTTATAAATGTGGGGTCTACTCCAAAGACTAAGCAGGTAGCAAATGCAACTGCAAAAACCCCCCAGTCACTCCCATTTGTTTGTTGCTGCACTGGCTTCGGATCAAGAGCAATCAAACGTCCACCTAATAAATCATTTGTTTGTTCCTCTACTTCTTGAATTATGACTGAGTCATGATAGAGGCTATCAAAAAGGTTTACATATCCAGGCACACATCCAATTGAGCTAATGCACACCCAATGATTGTTCCCAGTGTGCAAAATTTGAACAAATTCGCCACTAACAACATCAAAATTTCTAACTGGGCCAAGTGTTGGTCGCTGAAAACCTGCGATTGCCTGATTCTCAAGCTGTAATAAAACATGAGCTTGTTGAATTATATCACAGTCTAGCCATCCAGTAGGATTAATAATTAAATCAAAATGATAGTTTGTCAGATTTGCCAGTGCACTGGTCTTATCAGTTTCACCGTGGGTAACGTTCGTTATAACAACATCACTTTCATCCTCACTACTGGAGGAATCTGACCAAGAAGAACAAGTGGTGGGGGTGGTGGCAGCTTGGGCAGGGGCACTCTTTTTGCATGCAGGGCATTTCCAGGTTGTTCTGTGATTGTTTGGCATTCGCTTCAAATCAAGACACTTGAGGTGGAAGTACTTTCCATCTTTGCAGCTTTCTCCATGGCACTCAAATAACTTGTCTGTAGGGTTAGGCTTTGCCTTGCAAATACAAATGCTATCACATTTCATGGCTGCATGATCTGACACAACAGTACATCCTGGGGATCTTCTGGTATTCCTTTTCCTCTTGAACTGAGGAGGTCTGCAACAGTAAGGGCAGTACCAGGCCTTTGGCATTGCCACGGATGTGAGAGAGAGACAAGAAGGGTGAAACCTTTGATAAGGGCAGTCCTTGTTACTACATAAAATGCTGTCCTCGTCTCTATCTGTTCGACAGAAACAAATGGCATCCTTGCTTGGTAATGTAGGTGGTACTGTGCATCTTCGGGTATACCACCGTCCCAAAATCTCTGGAAGAATGCATATTCTCCAGAATGTTTCTAGTTTAGGCAAAACAAAGTTCCAGTGTTGCACATCTGGATATATACGCTGCACAAATAGGTGAATGTTTTTTGCCTCATCAATGGCACACACCACAAAGTCATCATACTGAGAAAAGCTGCTGCTGTACTTGATAGTAGTAGCTGTGGCTTTTTTCCAGCTGTAAATTGCCATTCACTTTTTCCAGGCAGGAATTTTTATGTTGAACATAGTCATCAAAGTTGCCATCAATGATGACTATTGGACATTTAACTTCCCCGCATCCACTTCCACAGCAGTCACACGACACAAGAAAATCAGGGGTGGAATGAAGAAATAAATTCTCTTTGTTGAGGAATAACCCACACTTTTTGACCTCGAAGTTCACATGACGTCCTTTCATGGATGCTTCATATGCCTTTATGGCTTCACTTTCGTGCTTCTGGCCATACCTCGTAGCTTTGGTGTTGACTTTATAGAGGCTTGGATAACAAATTGTCTTAATCAAAGACGGCGAGGGCTGGGCAAGGTTTGTGTGAAAGGCTGAAAAGCACTGAGAAGCACTAATTCTGCCAGCACGATGTCTATAAAAACCAGAACCACTTGCTTGAGCTTGTGTGCTGATTTCTACTTTGTTGATGTGTTCCTCAGAAACACCCAGAGTTACTTGAACACACATTTTGATTAATTCTGGGTAGTCCAGCTCAAGATTTTTCGTTTCAAACATTGGCAGTGTGCGGCTTTCATCAACAAATTGGTCGGCATAGGGATCGATAAGGCTAAGTGCTACAGCTTTGATTTTGCAAGCGTTTAGTTTGGCATAGACTTCCTGCATTTCCCCATCTGATGGAATCGCATTGGACGCAAATGTTTGATCGCACCGTTGTTCTAAAACTGTTTTGCTTCCTTCCCCGGTATTTTCGATTTTCTGTTCCAGCGCGCTTTTGAGTTTTTTTGCTGATGAAAAGTCTATGTCCCTTACCTTTGCATATGGTACTTCATTCACATATGTTGGTAGAATCCATGTGCATTTCGCTTGTGTACAGGCGAGCTTTCCATTAATCCGTGTCACAGCTTCGATGTAAAACATCACGCTCGCTACATGGGAACAGGATTCAGCCAGTCCTGCCTTGCAGCCTAAGCAATGCGCGGAGATAATGGTGCCGTCCTTTTCCACAATCATCCAAATGTTAACAAGAGGATCGTTCATTCGCTGTGAATGTCTCACCTTGCCCACGACAACAATCTTGCCCACGATTTCCTTGCCTTGAACTAACGCAACGAAACCAGAAACCATTTGGTTGTACGCCTCCAAACTTTTAAAGGCCTTAAACGCGAACAACAAAGGTGAAAGAGTCGACGACAAGAAGGCACGGGTAGAGAACATCGTTTACCGGTAATAGCCTAGCGAAGACTAAAGCCATCAGCTGGACACAAACAGGAGACTGGAATATCACAGGCGAGAAATCTTTGGAAATAGACGATGTAGTTTAAGTAAAGCTTAATAGCACAGCACTACTACAAAACGAGATTCCCCAACAACACGAGAATCGATACAAGGTCTTCGAAATTATAACTCAAACATACTGACTGAATAATGAGAATGAACTCGGCAGCTACAAACTCTTTGAGAAAATGTGTGCTGAACCGATCAGGACCAGTGACTCCGACAAAATGATTTTGTTAGAAGCAACGCGAGCCGACAAAAAATACACAATCATCAGAATACTTTTGCTAGAGCACCTTTCCAACAGATGGTGACTGAACAGATTGGCTCAAAATTATTTCCTCTCTCTACCATTATCTTTACTCTTGATGTACCAGTAATTATCCACACATAGTTATTTTTCCAGGTATGATCAAAACCACAGATCACACAACAGAAGTTAAATTATTTCACAAAATAAGTTTCAGTTACCCAAACAGTGCATATTTGTGCATGAGCAGTTAAAATAATTTAAATTTTAAGTTTACGACGTTCCCCTAAAAATATTTGAAGGAAATAATTTATATTGGATCAGTAAGAATTTATAAGAGTTTATTTTTTCCATTTCGGATATTGACCCTGTTAATAGTTAAAAGAACAATATTCAGAAAGGACGATTTCTCTCACAATTTGAATAGAACTGCACTAACAAGTATTGCTCTGCTCCCCTAGTAAAAACAAGCCCGGAATTCCAGCCCGGAATTCCAGGCATATTCTGCTGGAATTGCGCTGGAATCCGCTGGAATCCACCGGAATTATTGCCAGAATTCCGCCGGTATTCCCCTGGAATTCCGAACATTTCCAACCAGAATTCCCCCGGATTATTGCGGGTATTCCGCTGGGATTCCAGTCGGAATGCCGCCGGAATTATTGCCGGCATTCTGGCGGTATTCCACTGGAATTCCACCTGGAATTCTGCCGGAATTCTGCTGGAATTATTGCCGGCATACCGCTGGTATTCTGGACAACTCCAGCTGGAATTGATTCAGAATTCATACATACAAACATACATACTTATATGCTTTATTTATACACGGTATCAAGTCATTCATATTAAATATTATGCTGACTTGCATCAATCAAGCTCGGTATGCCTGTGTCAGTAGAATATCAACAGACCAGACAGTATAAAACATGGACTGCGGACTATGGACTGGGTATAAAACATGGATTTAGGTATGAAACACAAACTATGGACTGAGGGCTAAGTCTGGGTGTAAAAAGAGGATTACCTCAAAAAATTAATTTTGCACTTATACGAACATAGAGCACTCAAAAATTGAAACTATGAACTTCACAAAAATTTAAACATTTCTCACGGTTGTCCCATCGAACTTACAAAACATCTCTCATTGTAACTTTTTGTATCAAACGTCGCTTGCATAAAACATACTATAAGATATGTCTAGCATCTAAATATAACGCATTTCAAGCCAGTGTTTCACTGTTCAAGAGCATTTGCTCCATCGAACCATATCATGAATTCTGGGCTTTTGGTCTTTTTCCAAACTGTAAACTTTGACTATTAGTTTATCCACGAGTTTTTAAATAGAATAAAACCAAAAGTTTCTGTTGGTCTAAAAATTGCACTGATAACTCTGATCAAAGACAGTCAGTAAAACACAGTTTACAGGATTCAATTCAGTAACTGTGTGTACTTGAAAACACGAGGAAGATCAATAGCTTACTGTATGCAAAAATACTTCACATCCAACTCAACAGTTGCAATGTCATTTTTGATCCCAATTGGAGGATTGGAACACGACACTATTTTGAAGAAGGAAATTTAGCCACCATATCAACCTTGCACAAAACATCTTTGGTTTCTGATTAAATTTATTTGTTTGAATAGTACAGCAAACCCACCCAGAATAAACATTGGCGAGATGCCGACATCTACATCACATGTACGTTTTTGTTTCAGTCAAGCAAGGACAGATTCAGTAGATTTTAAGTTTGCAATTTCTTATTTCTTCAGTTCAATTGCACTCCTACAGGTAGTCTTTATTCTTTGTTCATTTCCATTAAAAAATTAACCGCAGTTAGTTGAGCTAGTCCGCATTTTGTCCAATCCTCTTTTATACCCATTCCGTAGTCCGTAGTCCATTAGTCCACAGTCTTCCCTTTATACTGACCGATCTTTTTAATAACGGAACTCCTTAACATTATCACTGATTCTGCCAAAATGTCGTTCTAGTTCAACTAGAATAACAGACTAAAATTCTGTCACAAGGAAAAGTCAACTCAAGGATTAAGTCACCGCAAATTGTTAATTTAAATTAACCTGCCAATCCAATAGATGAGGCTATGAAGGTTACATTGCAGAGCAGCAAGGATCATTTTTAACCTACCAAAAGACATGCCATCTACTGAAGTCCTTGACCACGCTAAATGGGACACTTTAAGAAATACGTACAAACTTTCGATTCTGAAACTTATCTATAAGATCTACCATAATGACTCCCCCTCCTGCATGGCTCGACTTGTAACCAAGTTTCAACACTCGTACAATTTTAGGAAAAAACATTTATTAATTCCCCCATCAGTTAATACCAATTCCGTGAAACTTTCAACATCTTACAGAGGGGCAGTGCTCTGGAACCTTTTACCACGAGTGTCACGAAGCAATATCCCTCAGGAGTTTTATGAAAATGATGAACACGTCGAACATAATAAAAAATACCGATTTTAACAACCTCTATTGTAAGAGTTCTTAGCGCTTTTTATCTTTTTATCGTTGCAACAATTTTAGCAATTTACCTATTTCTAGCGATTAGTTTAGCGTTTTTACTTCAATATAGTTTAATGTTTGTATCTGCTAGTATTAATGTTTTATTTACACACGACCCCACAAGCTAAGTAGCTTTTTTACCCCATCGTGTCTAAATAAAGGTTTTGTTGTTGTTGTTGTTGTTGCTAGAGAGTCACGTGGTCACGTCCAAAGTATGACTCTGCAGACGAAGTCCTTGCTTGGAGAATTAAGTTGCGAAAAGGCTAGTGAGTTGTAGTTTATGACCTAGTGTTACAACCTAGCCTCAGAGCAAAAATCTGCTGGTGTTAAAGTCATGGAATTGCATTCCCAAACAAACCTTACAAAGTTTTTGTTAAGTAAATTTTTGTGCTACATGTGCCTGCTTTCATTACCTCGACATTGAACATAAAAAAGTAAAGTTGTAAAATGTCAAAAAGTTAGATAATACTGTTGTGACACCTCAAGCCATTTGTCCATACCGGTCATTTTTATAAACACTCACATTTCTGTTATAAATTGAAATATTTCAGGTATTTTATGCTATGTGAGCCACGTCAGCATGTGTCACTTGGAGGTAAGGTACTTGACCACCAACTCATAAACTTTCAGGGAATTTGCAACACGAACTGGAAGAATCTTTTTATCAAACATTTTATGGATGGTGCCAGCAGGTCAAACGTCAGCATACAACCAGTGCATGTCCCAACGCAGATAGGTAAACATATGATCATGGTTTGTTTCTGCTGACTAGTGATTAACATCTCGCCAAACCCAGAGAACACACAGTGAGGTCATTACAAAACTTCTGTGCTGCTTTTACGGCAAATTACCAATCATTTGTGAAGGTTGATACCTCTGATCAATGAAATGCACAAGGGAAGGACCTGATAAATTATGCGGGAATCTGCATGTGGCCGGATTTTTTATGGTGTTTTCTGCTCCGCACAATGCCAGCAAAACGTAACCCAGTTGTTTTCAAGGTCAATTGTTTAAAGAGGGTTTCAGTGTTTCTGTTTCACGTTTTATTCAGGAGACGATAATTGTAAGAGCAGCTGCAGTGATGGGACTTCCTTTGTCGCGTACGCCAAGTGCGATATGATCGTCGAGTTAGAGAATTGTTTCCTAAAGGGGAATTGCATTATGTCAAATTGTGGATTTCTTTTGCTTTCCATGCTTTTATGTGGGTATAAACATTGTCAAATGTTTGATTTCAAACTCTAGATACCACGAATTTGGGATGAAGCTTCGGGAAGGAGTGCAAGTGAATGTGGACAGGGAAGTTGGTGGGCATGATGAGTTTCCACTGCTGTGCAGTGTGCCACATGATTTGAGTCAGGAATACTTGACAAGACCATGCACAGCAGGTCGCTGGAAAAGAGCTACCAAGTCCACAATGTTATTGGAAAACCAGTTGGAGGGGTGCAGTACCTCCTAAATAAGACACTGGTAAAAGAAATGGTAGAGGAGGGGAACAGTTTCTAAGATTGAGGGGTAAGTTCAATTATTTGTATTGACTGTTAATGATAAGGAAAGTGGAAACTGATTAAAAGTCGTACTGTAGGTATATGTAAGGGGTAACATTTCTGTGGCAGATATACAAAAGCGTTACCTTTTCCGCCAAAATTAGTATATAAACCGGTAAGGGTTTGGAGCTTGGGGCAGAGCACCCTGTACAAAACTTTGTAAAGTGCCCCCCCCCCCCCCGCCCCCTCCTCTGGATACTATACTTTAAAACCAGTGAAAATAATTGTCATTCTGTCATTGTTCATATGATAACCAATATTTCATTCTGAAACTGCAAAGTGACTATAAAATGTAAACAAAGCTACAGTTTAAAGAATTACTTCATGTAAGCAATTAAAGGTCATCTGTGGTCTGTTTGGGAAAGACACACATTGGGATACGAGCAGGGGTCTGCTGGAGTAGGGCTTGCCGACTCAGTTTTCCCAGGAGGGTATGTGAGTACTGTATCAGTGACACAAAACAATAAGCGCAGTAGCCACTTCTGATGGTGATTTTCTGTAGTTTGGAATTTTTTAGAGAATCAGTGATAAAACTAGCCTGCGAACGCAGACGTAGTTCCGGCCGTCGCTTGTCTCCGCCGAAAAATAACGTCTGCGAAAACGAGCCCACGAGCGATTTCCATGACGTCATTTTCTGGGGACCAATCACAATCTGGTTCATAAAAGTCAAGAACTAAACTCGCGTGGATTGCGCGAGGCACACGAATACGCGTGTGAAACAAAATGGCGGAAGATGTGGAAAGATGTTTGGATTCAGCGTTTACGAAAGTCTGTGGGAGATTTGGAATCACGAACCTCAATAAGCAGCAGGAGGAAGCAATAAAATGCATCGTTGAGCACAAAAAGGATGTCTTTGTGAATTTGCCGACCGGATTTGGAAAGTCGATGATTTTCCAGGGATTGCCAGAAGTGTTCTCAACGCTGCAATCTCCATGTGAGAAGAATATTGTGATCGTCGTTTCACCATTAGTTAGCCTTATGAAAGATCAAGTAAGCCGGCTAAACTCCCTCGGAATAAGTTCTATTTGTCTGAGCGATATAAGCACAGAATCGCAGAGAAAATCTGTTGAAAGTGGCCAGTATTCCATTGTTTATGGATCGCCTGAATCGTGGCTGGGCGATGAAAGGTGGCGAAAAATGGTCACGAGCAACTGCTACAAGAAGTTCGTACGAGCTCTGGCTGTTGATGAAGCCCACATAATTTCGCATTGGTAAGATTTGAAGCTTATTGACTTTTACTTGAATCGTTCGTCCCCCATCCTTAGCAATTAGTGCTGAAATATCCTTCACATACGAAATAAACAACCTTATCAGTTTCTCTTTGTTGAGCAAATAACTGGAGCCCTACGTGTAGCAAACTTTTTATACCACAGCTCAGTGTTATCCTTTTAGTTGTAAACCTCTCTCAATTGCCTACATATCTGTAGTGTGTTGTGGCTCATAAACTTTGGTTTCTAATTTTTTAAACCACTTTGGAATTTTAATTTTCTGTCTTGTATTTGTTTTCAAAATCTAAACAATGAAAATATAAACTGCTTTGAAAATCTAAAGGAATTATTTTAAAATCAGAAGTGCAGCATATAATGGTGCGCTAGTGCAGCAGTTCATTATCTTAACACCATTTATAAATATGAAATATTTTGTTTTTTCTTAGGGGTAAGTCAAAGTCCAATAAGCATGCAGCTTTCAGAGTGTGGTTTGCCCGACTAAATGAGTTCAGGTCATTGCTTCCTTCAATACCATTTATTGCCCTCACAGCGACAGCTACTGTCGACACAAAAGAAACAATTTTTGAGGTGCTTGCCATGAGAGATCCCCATGTTATCATGGAGAGCCCAAACAAAGACAACATTAGTTATGTTGTTACATACCTGAACAAAAATGCTGACCTTGCACAGTATTTCTACTAGATAGCCAATGAGGTGATTGAACATAGCACAGAAGCTACAAGAACAATCATTTACTGTCAAACTATAAAGCAGTGCGCAGTAATATATTCAACAATAAAGTCAATTCTTGGAGAACATGCTATCGTTAACTCTGAGAATAGTGAGCAGCCTAAGAAGGTGGTCATTGAAATGCTTCATTCTTGTACCCCTGCATCCAACAAAGAGAACATCTTACAGTCCTTCCAAAAACAACAAGGATGTGTGCGAATTTTGGTAGCTACAATAGCTTTTGGCATGGGAGTGGATTGCAAGGAGGTCTACAGGACCATCCATTTTGGACCAGCCAAGAATGTTGAATGTTACATACAAGAGAGTGGAAGGGCTGGGCGAGATGGAAAGCAAAGCACTGCCTACCTCCTCTATCAGGGGATGCAATTAACCCATGTTGAAAAAGAGATGAAAGACTATGTCAAACACAAGGGGTGTAGACGGAAATTTCTCATGCAACATTTTGATAAAGAACATTTGGACCAACACAACCCACATCACTTGTGCTGCGACAACTGCTCTGTTGTTTGCAAGTGTGGTCTTGAGAACTGCAAGGTTCTTAGTTATCCTGTTGACTTTAAGCCCGATGTTAATAAGCCTTCCAGGATACGTGATGTGACAGATGATCAGAGAAAGACGCTTACAAATGAACTAAACATCTATCACAAAAGTTTGATTACCAGCCTGCTCAAAAGAGATGCAAGTGGCAAATTAAAATCCTTCACTCATCCCAAGTTTCTTCTGGGATTTTCTGCTGTTCAAATTACCCAAGTTCTGGACCACTGCCAAGAATTGTTTTCAATCAGTGACATTTGCAACCTGGTTGAAATATGGGATTTGAAACACGCAGTTAAGATTTATGGAATTTTGCGAAGCATTTTCATGGACATGGGTGATGACACCCATAATTGCATCGAAGACAATGACTTGTCATCTGATGAGGAGGAACTTTTGCCAGATGATTGGAGTGATATTGCCCTAGATGACGAATTGGCAAATTTGGCAATTGAGAATCTTAGCTTCTCTCAAATGGATGACTCAAACAATGTATCAATGGACAATGGGGCAAGTGAGGTACTATTTGCTGCCTTAAATGCAGTGATGAATTTAAGCTTTGATTCTGTTCTGCCTTGAGTGACTCTTCTTTAAATTAAATTTTAGCCAGCATACAGAAAGGACTGTATGTCCTTTCATGTGACCAAAGGGATGTTTAGCATTTGAGGTCATCCCAAGTTATGACACCCCCAAATTCAAAGTATCCCCAAAGGTAACCACTCATTGCTCACATTTAAATAAGGGAAATATACATGGTTTTCACTTTGTAGTGTAGAACTACTGTATGTGTATCACTGAATATTTTTTCAGATACATATATGGGGGTGACAGTGTGATGGGATGACTTCACATGCTGGCTTACTGAATAAGTGTCCCTTGTGATTAGTCGGAGTAATAACTTTGGTTCTGGTTTTAAGACATTCAAATGCTCTTAAACTTTGTAGGAAATACTCAACATTTATTTCAATATTTACAAACCTAACTGTGACATTCAACAGTTTAAGAATGCCACTTTAAAAGTTTATTGAGAATTTAATGTGTACATGTATGTAGGTTGGTCTTATTCTTCAAAGATATACATTCAAGCAAAACATTCTTCTATATTGGTTAAATTTTTCTTCTTGTCTTGGTGATTAAAATAATCTTTAATATTAATTCGATGTAGATTTACAAATTTGCTAAAGAAATAAAACCTCTGTTTACAGTTAATTTCATATTAATTTTCTCTGAAAAGTGGAGGACTCCTGGACTCCCACCTGGCTAAAGGCCTGCAAAGAAACAACTTCTCTGGCTCAATCTTATAGTCCCTCATTTAACACTTATAAGTCAAGGATAGACACCTCTTAAAAATTGCCACGGGGCAATTTCTAGTTGAAGTGACCACTGTCTTCAACTTTGTCATTAGATCAATGATTAGGAAATTGATAGTTTATTCACATTATTAGCTAGATTTGTAGATCATTATTTTGTCCCCTCTCGGTTCTAATCAATTATGAATTTGTATTTACATGTTCCAAAAAGAAAACAATTTTCCTTACATTGTTATAAAAACATAAAGGGTGGTATCCATGTTTCATACCAATACAACAATGTAACAATGCAGTCAAGGAAACTTGACCTCACTCAGTCACCTCTTAATACAAATAAATTAGCACCTTAACCAGAACATACTAATTGGACTGCAACAGCAGCCTACTTGTTATTCTTTTGTGAACATGTAAATTGCCCTCCAAGTCTTGCTCTAGGCTCAAACACTTTTTGTTTTGTGCACATGCCAACAAGGCTTGGAGAGCAATATGCATGGACACAAAAGAATATCAAAAAGGCTGCAGAAGCACAGTAGTGTTATACTATCTGGCTTTATTACCAGACGAGAGCTTTTTCTTGTGCTCATTGATCCACACAAACACGTTAGACATGTCAAGATTTTCTAACACATCCCTCTGAAATCCTGTGAAATGCTTCAATTTGCGACCCTCTTGATACTTAAAAACATTGTTCTGTACCAGTTCCTTTAAAAGTTCATCGAAGTCTCCAGTTGGGAATTGCTGAACATGTTTCCCAGAACGTACAAATTGATGAAGACTTCTCTCGACTTTGCCGGTGATCTCTCTTACGGGTTGCTCTGCCTTCGAGATTCGAGTAACAGCTTTCTCATTCACATTTACGCCCAAGTTGCCAATTCCTTGTTTGTTGTAGTTGTTGCTGTGTTCAACTTCAAGATCATGAGGGATGTTCCTACCAGGGCCACCATGATTGTTCACACCTCTGTTCCACACAAGTTTTTCTGCCTCTTTCTCACTCAACCCATGGACAAGGAGCAACTGGTACAAGCTCTCCAGAGCATACTTGGTGCTATGTGAGCCATCTGCCTTGCAGAGTAGCATGAGGTACTTATACTGCCTAATAAGCCTTTCACCATCACCCTCAGACACTGCATCTAAGAAGTTCATAAAAAATAACCCTTCTGAGAGAAGTGCTGAGTTGTAGTTGAACATGTCATCAGTTTCTTTAGATGTTGAAGGTGTTGATTTTTCAGTTGTTGAAGGAAAATCATCTGGAATATCCACTGGTGGATCATGTCCCAGTTCATGTCTTCTACGACTCTTGCCATTGTACTTGAAGGATGCTGTACAGCCTGGAAATCGGCAAGGGAAGCGCCCATCTGGATTGAGCTCCAGTTGCTGTAACACTTCTTGCCTCTCGTGTTCTGACACCATGGCTTGTATTGAACCATCCATCATCTTCTCATCAATTACCAGCTCATCAACAATCTTTGCAGCTGCGTTGTGTAAAAACTGAAGTTTCTGAAACTTGCTCTGGTTGATGAGATCTTCAGGAATTGGCAAATGGGTGGGCATGCCTTGTTTGCTATCTAAGCCAAGCACCTGAAAGGCAGCAGCAATAACATGCGATGTCACCAGCAAGATCATAAAATCTCTGTCTGCCCTGTAGGCTGCGTGAGGATCTTCTCGCACATTGCGACGATTAATCAAATTCCGGTCCGAGAACATGGTGCAGTGGTCATCTGAAGAACTTCCAGAGTAGAAACGTTTATACAACAGCTGTATACAGAAAATAGAAATTGGTTTTGAGCAATAAAAAAATAATATTTAATAAAATGCCTCCATTTAGTGCAAAAATATGCATGGATATTTGTCTATGATGATTACATAACGTCATCTTGATTTGGAAAAACCTAATTTGCATTTACTTTCTACACACTAATTTACATATGCGATTTATAAAACCGGTTTCGTCTAAGACCTCGTCAGTTGATCGCTAAACAAAAAAAAAAACAAAAAACAACAACTGACGAGGTCTTAGACGAAACCGGTTTTATAAATCGCATATGTAAATTAGTGTGTAGAAAGTAAATGCAAATTAGGTTTTTCCAAATCAAGATGATGTTTAGTAATACTTTCTTGGCTTCGACGATCAAAATCTCTCAGAGATTACATAATGTCTGTAGACAAATGTTTTAGCTGAATGAAGGCTGTGGAGTTTAAAATTAAATAGATTTGTCTTCACCAGGTGACATGTTTAGACCAATCAAATGAAATAAAAACTTTTGATGAGTTTCCAAATGGTCCTATATGAAATAGTCATGCATGTGGATTATGTAATGTCTAATAAATGAGCAGCAGTGTTTTATCACTGACTGCAATGAACGGCTTCAAAATCTTCTGAGGTAGATCAACTCATTATTGCACTAATATTTAGATTTGTGATCATTTTGGCCTAGAAAATTGGACGTAAAGTTTAGCCGTGTCTTTGTCAGATATGGACACTCATTAAACATTAATTTCTTTTGTATTTCCTTTATGAATTATTAATGAGTTTTTGAAGTGCTTTTTAAGTGTTGCAATTCTAAAAAAAGGCATGTTGAATAACTTTACCTCAAGGATCTTAACTCCTGTGTGCCAGTCACCAAGCTGGAGATTGAAGCCTTCCAAACGGTCTTCTGCTGTGTATCCATTGGAAACTGAATGGATGGCATTCACTGCCCTCTCGATGGACAACTGATCTCCAACACACAGCTGGCTAACAAACTTCTTCTCTCCATTCCAACTGGAATATGGCAGGTATAACTGAAAACTCCTTAGAATGTCTATGATATCTTCTGTGATGTTTTCATTCTTGAACAGCACACCCATTGGTAACTGGAAATACAGGTAATGAACAATTATTTTTAGCAACATTGAAAAAACCTTATTTACACAAGCTCCTGTCTCATAACTAAATTATGGTTGTTCATTGCATCTGTTTTTTGTACCCCTTACTGCTAGTGGAACTCAAAACAGTAAGCCCAGGAAACACCAGTAGCTTTATCCTAGTGTTTCTAAACCAATTAAGGTATGACCTGCATGCATTTGAGTGAACTGTATTGGCCACTTACACAGACAGATTTTTGGGCCATTTCCTTGGAATACTTGTGCGGAATATGCCTGATGCACACTTCTTTTAGGAAAGAGAAGCTTTCTAAGTGTTCCACAAGCATTCTAGACACAAGCACAATATAATTGTGCCGTTGTTTCTTCTGGTCCTGAACAGTTGGAAGGAAATTGATGTTTGGCACACCACTTATCTCTCTGGGTGAAGTATCGAGCTTGTTGCCAGAAACCCTGTTCATGATGATTTTGTGGTTGACCCAATGAAAATCCAAATTCTGATTCTCCTTGGTCATGTGCTTGCGCTCTATTTTGCCATCAATGTTATCAAATGCAATAGCA
The DNA here is from genome assembly GCA_964030785.1 of Siderastrea siderea. NCBI lineage: Eukaryota > Metazoa > Cnidaria > Anthozoa > Scleractinia > Rhizangiidae > Siderastrea > Siderastrea siderea. Next base: position 32,700,498 of record OZ034971.1, read on the forward strand.
AAGCCTGGATGTAAACTTGACTTTGCCTCTTTAAGCTGTTTACGTGCATTTTCAATGTCCTGGGTACAGTTGTTAGAACAGCAGTGGCCAACTGTGCTACAGCTCTCGGTGAGCACGGTAACTGCTTCCTCTTTATCAACAACAACTTGCTCATCCTTGGACATCTTTTGCTGCAGATCTAATATTTCTTGGTCATGTTTTTCTCCAAGCACATCAAGTTTTGAACGTACTCTCACACTGGAGCATGTCACTTTCATTTTGGATAGTCTATCCATTGTTGCCTAAGAGGAATGATTCAAGAAATGGGATATAATTATTATGCGAAAAACAAAATACAAGGTAAGTGAGGATGGATATTGCAATACCCCCCCCCCCCCCTTCCCACATACACAAACACCCACTACTTTTGCAAGATTGAAACCAAGTATGTTTTAATAAGTACTTCATGTTTGAATGAGTTATTTGGGACTTCCATACCACTTCATAATTGACAAAATTAGGTTTATTTTCGTCAACTTTTATTAATTAGGACACTTTTAATAAGGAACATGCATCTCAACAACTTTCAATCCTGAACTTGTCTGTGCCCGAAAATTAAAAAGATGAAGAAAATGTAAATAAGTAGAAGAAGAGAAATGGGAAAGGGCAAAAATATAGCTAGCTGATTGGATGCCCTTGTTTAAATGACAATAATAATTACTTATTAGGATAAAAAAATTAACTTAACATAGGAGAGGAAGAGGTATAAATAAATTAATGCAGAGCAAAATAATGCTGGTATTGTACTTAAAGAAATTAAGTGCAAGAAGTCACTCAGACTACAAAAGTTGACAAAAATTTACTATTGTATAAGAGAAAGGCATCTTTGGAAGTCAAAGTTACCAGATCGAATCCGCTACATCTAGGTACATCATTTCAAGTTTTCACTAAAAATATTAGAGAGGTTTAGCATGACGTTACCGGCAGACGGCAAACGGTAAAGATAGCTTCTAATTTTGAGTTCTTTTCTTTTGTCCGTAAATAAAGCACACAAAAATGGAATAACGTCTCCTACTATTCATTCAAAATACAAATAATCTCACTCTACTGTACACACAACTAAAGAGAGACGGCAAAAGTTCCATTTTTGCCGGTTGCCGTTTGCCGTAAACGTCATGCTAAACCTCTCTATTTATTATTCTATCCTCACCTCCAGAGATCTTGACTTCAGAAGAATACCAATAACTGTGGCGCAGGCGTTCATATGTGAGTTGCGCTGTTTCAGAAGGACTGACCCTGCTACTGCTACGCTTGGAAGCCAATCAGGAGTTTCCTTTTTAACGCAAGCACTTGTCATCAGAAATGCATAGAATATCGGGGCCCTTGCTTTCAACTCTTGGCAAGCCCTCGCGAAATCGAAATTCACTATTTCCTCCTTTGTATTAGCCCTGAAGATCGAGGGCCGTTTTCTAGAACAAAGTTCATTCAGTTGCACAGTCATCAACTTGAGAACCTTTTCCACGACCATTTGCTTCAGTGTGTCACTCTTCAGAACCGCACTAGCAATCCGCTGTTGAGGACCGTGCACAATTGCTTTGCCAATGACTGCAAGATGGTTTTCTAGTTCACGTTTATAGGTTTTACCACAGGGATAAGTCACAGAAATATGAACTTGCGTCTCAGACGATTCTTTTCCAGACACTTCTTGCGGTTCTTGCACTACTGGTTTACTGCGTGGAGTTGAAGTCAGCGATCCACCGAAGGCTTTTCGGAGAAAACCACTATTTGGCGTCCCAGGTATTGGGCTCACACCACCAAAAGATAACACAGGCGGTCTGGCAAAAGAGGTAAAAACAATTCCCAACGTTGGAGGAGGGAAAAATATCGCAGCGGGACTAGCCTGCGAACTGACATCTTGTGCGGAATTCTCACGTTGACTACTGTCGAACTTTAGGCTTTTTTTCGCCTCTGGCACTCCAGCCGGTTCTTTCGCCAGCCTTTTGACGCGTACAGATTCATCCGATTGAAAGACCTGCTGTATTTCTTGCTGTATTTCTTCAACCTTTCTGAGAGCATTTTGTAAGCGGACGAGCCGATTATAACACTTCGTTCGACAGATATAAAACCTTTCTCTCTCGACGTAAACATTCACATCCACTTTGGTCGCCCTGAGAATTAAACTTGGAATATCCACTGCACTTTTCCCCAGCACTCTAATTTTAGATTTCGGAAGTGAAAAAGTGTCTTTACATAAAAAGCAAAACTCATCCGAACGGGTCAATTTCTTTGGTGTTTCGTCCATCGTTTGCCGTCGCGTTCGCAATAGATGCCAAAGCTACCATTCTCGCCTTTCCACGCGCGCGGGAATTTGAGCCAATCTAAAACTTAACGTAATTGGTCAAAAAGAAGACAAAAGGATTGACGTCATGGAAATCGCTCGTGGGCTCATTTTCGCAGACGTTATTTTTCGGCGGAGACAAGCGACGGCCGGAAATACGTCTGCGTTCGCAGGCTATGATAAAACTAGAAGACAACCAAAATTATCTTTCCTTTTGTTTTTCAAGTCTTTTTATTTCTTCCAAAGATGTTGATGAATTGATTTTCTTTAACTTCTTTTTATTCATAAGAATAATAACAGGAAATGCAAGGGCATCAGCAAGGTCTCTAACATCACAAAAATGGAGAAAAAAAAGCAAGCAGGGGGAGGTGCTGTGATACCATTTACTTGAAGGATTCATATAAAGAATAGGCCAGAGGTTTTAAAAGGGTGTCACATCAGGTGAAAACACTCAGATCAGTGGAGCAATCATCTGAGGGTTGTGACGACATGCAGATAAGAGTAAACTATCCATCTTCAAAAACAATTTTTGTCAACAGAAAAATACAAAAAGGGAAGAACAAACAGAAAACTATGTACAAGAAAATAACTTAAACTTAAATGCTCCTAATCTATGAAATAACTTTAAACTTTTGTTGAAAAAATAATTATAACGTAACCAACTCTAATTATCTGGTACTACCATGCAAATCAATCCATTGATATAATATAGTGTATGTTTGTGGGGAAATAACATTTGGAGGGAAATATTTGATGTTGAGAATAATCTTCTAACATTTATATTTGATGTGAAGTATTTAAAGTATTCAAAGGGTCAGATGACAATAAGCAATTGAGCTTTCTTGAAAAAGACATTGCCTCATTTTAATGCCCCGAGCCTACACGTTACTGAGTCAACATACTGTTCATTGCATTGAATATTACATGCTTTGTACATCTGAATGCATCACGAGTTTACTTAAGCCAAAGTTCCTTCGTTGTTTCCTTTACGGACCATCTTCCAATTTTTTTCACCGATATAGGTTTCGCTTTTATGATATGTGATCCATACTAATGTGTAATGTTTCAATTCTCTCCTGGAGATGGTTCTTCCAGGCCCAAAAAATCTAGAACACAGTAGTTCCTTTGGAACAGGGGTTCTGATGTGTAATTTTGATTCGACTGAACTCAGGCAGTTCCTGAAGATAACAACGAAAGACTATTTTCAGTAAGTAACAACTATGACCGCAGTGTAATTCTTCGGGGGTGGTGCTCTTCCCAGTAAATTCGGTATGAGACAGAGTGTCCTGAGAGAGCTAAAGATGCAGAGAAGGTAATAGACCCAAAACACTCCAATCTTCCGAAGTCAACATTTAGTGTATTGACCACATTTCGAGCCAAGGACTCTAATTTGCACATGAAGCACTACCATGCGGCAACAAACCTTGGACTACTTCGAGCGAATATGACCTGGCGTCACAAGCAGAGGGGAACTGAATAGCACTGCAGTTGACTAAGGCAGCAATTCGAGATATCGAGATGCCAATCTCATCTTGTCACAGGAGGATGTACCACCCGCTGAAGGAGCTGTCGTTGGTCTAGGGGGTGGGGGGAAGTCGCGTAAAAGCCAAACAACAATCAACAGAAAATAATACATCAGACCCATTTATATATAAACTTTTGTATATAATTTACATCTGCTCTGCTTTTCTTTACAATTCACTTCTTTCTACAACCAAAACTCTGCAAACTGACATGGTACCTGCAAAAGGTACTCGCAGCACTACACACAGACAAGCTAATTGTTTTGGACACAAGCCATGTTTTGCACATGGTAACAATAAGTTGTTTTGAAAGTCAAAGGAGTAACTAGTTCTACTCTACAGGATCTGTGAAGGTAACAAACTAATTAATGCACTATATGTAAGAATTGTTATTTGTTGCTACAGTGTCACCATGACAATCAAGAACGTTAGAGAAGATTAGACAGATACTTAACGGTTGAAGGAAAGAGAAGAAGAGGAAAAGAGTTTAAAGGAAGATGAACTGCAGAGAGGAGCGTTTACAGGAAGAATTAAAACAAAGATGTTTCAACAGAAAAGCTGTAGCCTTCTTCAGTCTTTTTTGGCAAAAAAGCAAAACACAACTGTTGCACGTGCATGGCTGACTGACACAGCAAAACAAGCGTACGCTGCGCGAGACAGCGAACATTATGCAAGTGATTTGTGCATGTCTGGGATTTTCACGTTTGTTCCCTCCACTCTGGTCCGTCGGTGAATGCCACACTTCCATAAAAAGCCTCCAGTCGATGCTGTGGCCAAACTGATTTGCTTGTTGTGCAAACAAAGTCACAATCAAGGCAATTAACTTTATATAACACACATCTGGACTGAAATGTGGTGAGTTTTTCCTTTGGTCTTGGGAAGCGAGTCAAGCAGCAGAGCTTTAGCTACAAGAATCAAAGAACACAAAAGAGCTGCAGTCTGTGTTTGCGAGAGCAACTCTAAAATTGCACAACATGCAAATCAGTTTGGCCACAGTCATTGAAATGTCAAGAACCCAATTTTGAATGTATAAATAATAATGCAAAATGAAATCTAAATGTAACTTGTGAGGTCACATGAAATGTGGTCGTAAAAAAGTCTTGCAACAACATGAAAAGACATTTTCATTGCAAAAAACGTGTTTGTAACTTAGGTTTTTAACTGGAACGGCAACTTTGTTCCAAAAACGGAATAGAATATTGAAGTACATTATGAGTTCAACATTGAAATTTGTTTTTTTCACATCTAAACGTAACATACATACATGCAATTAGGTGGCAACTCCTTGACAAGATAATGCACTAGCCACACAATGAAAGTTGATGTCGGTGTCCATTTGAAGGGAGAAGGTCAATGCTCTTTTTACACTCCTCTGTGCATTTAAAAAACCATCATCATCAAAGTGACCCTTATACAACCTTTCACTTAGCACACCTTATATATTCTGTGCATTCTTCTTCTTTCTATTTAGGATGGGTGGGCTAATTGAAGTTTTATAAATTTTGTCTTAGCCTCTAGGTGTCGTCCATGTTCCAGTGGCACGACAACACTCTGACCAAATGAACCCTAGACAACTGCTTGAGCGTACCAAGGCCGTTGAGGCCGTGGGAAAAACCATCAGCAGCAACCGCATGGATGTGCACATGATCCACACCCTTAAACGGAAGAGCCAAGAGGAAAGAAAGCAAATTTTGCATGATGCTCTAGGAAGGGAACTTGTTCTCAACATCCCAGAGGGTCAAGCAAATGCCATGAAAGCGGACCTGGGGATAACTCAGTACCATCTAAATAAGCTGAGGAGATGTGTTCTTACATCTCCTTAGCTTTCTAATCTTACAAGTCGCAAATTTCAGTAGCAATTAATTTATAACACTAATATATTTTGCATATCATTATTTTCCATACTTTACTATACAGGTGGTTTAAAGAGCGGGGAATCAAAATGGAGAGCGAGGGAAAGCAGCGAAAACAGAAGGAGCAACTTGGAAATCTCATTGAAGAGGAGCTCCTTCCCCCAGAGCACACCGAAAAGAGGAGCAACAAGACTTTGACTGTCAGAAAGGAGACTCCATGTGGCTATAACAGTGACCTTAAGCAGCACATCATCTCCTTTGGGGATGACTGTGACTCGTACGTGACCCCTTAACCTGTGTCTTGAAATAGAAAATTTCCATTTCATGATTTTCATACAATTTCTGCCTTTTTCCAGAGCTGGTCGACTTACTTGGCATAATGGCAAAATACCACGGGATAAATATTTCAGTAGTGTAGCAGCTCTCGTAAGCTTGTAATTCTAGTGGTCCTCTAGTGTAGCAGCTGCTATTGTGTTTGGGGCTAGGGGTATTGTTCATATTGTTTGTTCTATTGTTTTCTCGAAGGGTAGCGAGCCATTCATGTGAGACCTTGCGAGAGCTGCTACATCACCCAAATATTTGTGAAATTGGGGGCGATCATGGACAAGGTTCTATGAAATTAGAATTTCAATTGGCCAATGTTATCAAACCCAATTCGAGCAAAAAAAAACTGTGGTATTTTCCATTTATGAAGGCAACGACACCAGGAACAAAAAGCACCAAACAGTGCTTTAACATCATGCTGATTCACTGAGGAAGCTAAATGCTTTGAAATTGAGGTCAGAAAAGCACTGCCTTACTTCAAACACACTGCCTTTTATGTTGTGTTATTTTCCCACACTAATCATTCACTCATTGTCCTTGGAACAAAACTCCGGTGCTGTTTCTTTTCGGCGACTACGAGTTCTTGTGTAAAATCGTGGGGATAAGTGGTGCCGGTAGTAAGTGTTAAACTAATCCAAACATTATGATTGTAGACTCCTTAGTCTCAGGAGAGACTATAGTCTGAGTAATAAGGGAGACTACAGTCTGACTGTAATTATGCACCCTATTGAAGTAAAGTGTTTCTTCTTCTTCTTAGTAACTTTTTATTAAATCTATTTCATAGTACGCCATTCATGTCTTTGGTGTACAATTATTGCTTTGGAGATGAAACTTCCCAGGGACCAAAGGACATCTACCACCCTGAGGACACCCAAGAACCTGCATGAGCAGCATCGGAAAATTCTCGATGGTGGGGGAGACATCAAAAAGGCAAAGAATTACTACAACGTAATTCACAAAGCAATTTTTCAAATTCCAATTGACCAAGGAAACACTTAACTGAAATACTACAGTCGAATATTTCAGAATTGACCACAAACTTAGACATCATGTACTACAGATATTTCCCTTCTAACCTTATATTTGCATTCTTGACCTCAGTGTTTGGATGTTTCCGACGTTTTTTGACATGCATGTCGAGGAGTGTGATGAGTTGGATGCAAAGATTGCCTGGAAATTAGCTGAAGGTAACAATCAGCTAGAAGGTATGGGTGACCTAAGTGAGCACATCACACTCCTTAGACAAGCTTCAAAACGCTCAAAAACAACCGAAGAGGATGATGCCCAGGCTCAGGAAACTGAGGAATACACTATGTATCTACTGACTGTGGCCAGTCATGTGATGGTCTTTGATCAAGACAACTGAAACCGTTTCATTGAGTCAATGCTGCAATCTGCAAAGGAACTCAGAGAAAAGGCTGAAAAAGAGGTTGGTTGTTTACATGTACTTCCATTACTGTATTTAAAGTTTCCCTTCAGCGGGGGAATGAAAATTTTTTTTTTGTCGTTTTAGCCAGTTCAGTCACTGGCCATCGAATCCAGTGCTTCACTGCCAAAGGGGTCAGGGGTGGACAACATGGCTATTGAAACGTTTCTGCAGCAAATAAATGTCAAGAGGCAAGCCTATCACAGCCAACGTTTTGTCGGCAACCATGTTGATATTTGTCTAAGGGTAAGTTGATTCCTGGGTGGAAAGAGAGACGGCTCATACACTGTTTCTTAATCCAGTGAGTAACAAATGTTAAAATAAATTTCTTTTCAGGTAGATAACATCGAGAGTTTGTGTGAAACAATCGTCACAACAACCAGAAGCACTGCTCCATCACTTGAAGCTGAGGCTGTTGTGATCCAAAACAAGTTTGAAACTCTTCTGACACGTTTCTCAAGGTGCCATTCCAAATACAATTCCAGTGAGGCAGTGGAAGACACTGAAATAGACGTGTTAGGTAATACACTTTTACATTTGTCTGTGCTGCCTACAAGCCAGAACTTTTTTTCTCTCACAGTCTAAATTACTTATTGTTTACCTTGTCAACAGAACAAGAAATAGACGCCACATTTCCCTCAAAAATGCACATGCTGGAGGAACATGTCACACCATTTATGAGAAAATGGCACTTCCCACTCGGTTTCTTTGGCGAGCAAGGAGAAGAAAGCATCCATCAAATTTGTTCAACTTTGGTCGAAATTTTCTCATGTGAAGCCAGCAACATCACCCCTCAAGAAAATGTTGGAAGAACACTACCTTGTTGTACATCCTAAGAAAAGGGAAATGATTCCTGAAAAAAGAAGCGTAACTTGAAGAGGAATCAACAAGAGGAATAATTGTAAATCTATGAAAACCAAGACAAATACTGCATTATAAGCTTCTCTAAACTAGGAAATGTAAGCGTTTCATTCATGCATAAGCTCCAACATTAATTCTTTTTGTTGTTGACCTAAATAGAGCTTGGACTTCAAATATTTAAACAATAAATAAATTTAGCTTGAACACTATACAAATGTAAAACAATAAATCGACTTTGAACTCATCCGTTCGCCATATTTTAAGAAGAAAAATAGTTTGGACTTCTCTTCGGTAGAAACGGTCGGTGAAACAGGAGCCATAATTGCGGCTATGAGCACTCAAATTGCCTCCAAAATAAATTCTAATTGCGCACAGAAATAAAATGGGGCTAAAGCACTTGCTTGATATCTGAAGATTTAAACCATCCAACTTCTGTCCTCAATTGGTCTTTCCATTGGGAAAACGTCTGGAAATCCACCATAAGCTCACAAACGTTTCACCCTAAACTATGGCGCAATATCGTCCCTTTCAACAAAGTCATTTCTGGAAGCCACATATCTGAAATTTGGGCCACGAAAATCAAACCAAATTGAACTGGCAAACAATGAACAATAGACACAACATGTAGAATACGATTGGTTTAAAAACAAAGACTAGCTACCCATGCTTAAACAGTCAACAAACCCGTTGCTGGGTGTTGCTAGGTGGCATCTCATTATCATAACGCTAACGCGGCTCATGTTGCATGGGCTCATTAAAAACTTAAGTTCACGCCGAAAGTGCCGTGACTGGCAAAAAAGCAGCAGAGAAGAAAGGCAATGCTTCTCCTACTAACAGAGTAAAGGTAAAAGAAAAAGAAAAAGAAAAGAGGAGTGGCAGCAACAGAGAAATGCTGAAAATTTCCACACTGGCCTCATAGACAGTTAGTTGCATGGACATTTTGCCTGCAAATACATCTGCGATAGTTCCTTGTAAGGTGAACCTCAGCCCCATTCGATCCCAGCAGCACCTTTCACAGCCACAACCACAATGCAATATGATGCTCATTCAAAATCCACAGCAAATGTCACAGTCATTGTCATGGAAATGTGAGCCCTCTTCAACAGCCAAGGCATTTTTGTCACGTAATGTCACCCCTTTTCCAAAACCACCACAACATTCACAGCCACAATGCGAACCACTTCCAGTGATCAACTTCATCCCTGGTGACAAACCCCTCCATTCCCAAGGACAACAGCAGCCATTGTTTGGTATGAAACGTCCACAAGGGACACAGCTGGAGTTATCACCAGAAGACCATACAGGAAAACTTGGTTACTCTTCACGAAAACGGCTAAAGGAAGAAGTTATAAATTTTACGAGACAACTAGCTGCCTATAGCATGCAAAATGGTATGTTGGCCGATTTAACCCTCAGACAAACATGCAACCTTATACCCCGACTGTGGTGCAGGTGAAAACATGCATTTTGTGTCCAAAATGGCCTATTTTTATACCTTTTGGTTCATATTGTAAATGACAGCTATTTTTCTTGGAACAAAGAGTCATTGTAAGTTATTGAAAGTTTAGTTATAGCTTGATAGACCCGAGACTTAAGTCTATCAAGGCGGACTTAAGGCAGAAATTACAACACTACGAACATCGCTCTAGCAGCAAGAGCCAAGACAAGTTGAAAAACTATTCAAACTCACAATTTTTTCAGCTCAGACAGCAAAAATTGCGAAAAGGATAACTTTCTGTTGCAAATTCAGGTAAGAGAAAGAGAGTGGGCCAGAGAGAAAAGATAAACCTTTCCCAAGGAGGTACGAGGCGGTGCTGGGAGGAGGAGAAACCTTCAGTTGAAGGCCTCCTTGCAACCAGTACTCAACGAAGCGGTTCTCAGTGTTGGAACATTCATTGCACTTAGAGAGGATGCTCTTTTTAAAGAGATCTACTTACTGCTGATATGTGGAGTCAGCTGAACTAGGCTCTCCTTCCGAACAGGTATGAAAATCAGGTCAGGCTGGATATAAACTTTATTTTCAGCTGTACATTTAGAGCTTTTCAGTAACAAATGGTTATATCTTGATAGAATTCAAAACATGGTATAGTTTTGTGGAAATGATGTATATACAAGGGTAAAAAAGATAAAAGGGGGTATAAACAATTAAAAGGAACCAAACGCTTTCGACAAGTTTGTCATCATCAGGGTTAAAAGGCCGTTCATGATTTGCATGGTTTTTATACTCAGGTTACTCCCGAAGGGAACAACTGCGCAACATAGCAATTAACTTGTTTGTTCAAAGTTGGGCTCCTTTGTTGGATAATTAGGCCCTCGATGATCTTTCTCTTAAAATAAGATCTTGCTGAACAAAGGACTCTCCACTGGAATGAGTGACTTGGGTTTTCCAAAAGGTGACGTGTTGGTTCCGAGGTGTGGCAGATATTTGAATGTTCAGTTATTCGCACTTCAAAATTTCGCATTGTTTCACCTACATAGTTTTCTCCGCAGGAGCATTCTCCTTCATAAATAACGTGGGACTTGTGAAGGTTTTTGTCCTTGAGGCTGAATAGACTTTTGATTTGTCTAGTTTGCCACAGAATGATGAAAATGTACTTGAAATTAGTGAAGGAGTTCAGTTTTGAAATAAACTTTTTGCTTGCGATTTCATTCTTCTTGCAGTAGGGGAGTTTGACGCAAATCTTTTTCCGTTCTTCGAAGAGAAAAAGCGGGATTAAGGGTTCATCTTCATCTACATTTAGTTTACCAGACGTGGCAAATAATGAAGACAATGTTTACTTGACTTTTTTTGAAGGAGATTTTCCTGCATTACGACATCACAATGTTTACAAAACACGACCTCTCACTGCTTTCTTAAATGAAACACTAATTTTAAATGTGACAATTTTATTGTAACATTGTTTAGAGGTTTAGATTGTGGAGAAGGGAGAATGGGAGGGAGTTGGTTGGTTTCATTTTTTTATACAACGTTTAATTCTTTTATGTGAGATTAGTCTTCAGCCAAGTCAAGCGGCCATGTTTGATAGAAATGGGCTGATAACATGACGTCATGGTGCTCTACCCAACTCTTCACAGACATTTTTGAATCAAGTAATGGTGGCAAAGGGAACCCGAGAGTTACAGCTTAAGTAATCGAAACTTCCTGTTGGAATTTGAGTGTAAATTTTGGAATAGGGATTATATAGTAGGTAAACTTTACAAAACTTAAGACAAAAGGGAAGGTGAATTTTTGAGGATAGTATAACTTTAAGTGCACAACGGACAAAAATTTTTTGACTTTCGTTACTCCACAGATTGAATTTAGATCGAACTCTTCACTGTTTACTGATCATGAAGGCCCTAGTGTAGACTTAAGTCTTTGCTTAGCAATTATTACCTTAGTACCCCTAAAATATCGTATCTCTGACCTCCAAAAATGTGAGATTTTGAACTTATAACAGATGCACCTGTATCACCGCAGATTATTTCAAACATTGGCACACAATGCGTGCAGAGCCAATGACGTTTTGTTCCACAATATGGTGAAATGTCTGAGGACAACCCTAGTTTGACACCACTGCTCCCTGAAATATGCCTCCCAGCCCCAACAACTTGCAGTTAATGTAACATGTCTTCGCCAGAGCAAGTGTTGTTCTACACCACCTTGAAGACTCGAGGAAACTGAAATTGTTAATGATTATAAATAACTGAAGTTATTGTTCACGCTGTAGAAATGCATTACTTCCAAGAAAAGTAAAGGAGAAGGATGGCTATCCAAGTGTAGATCAGTCAATGCAATTCTCAGTGGCCTATTTCCATTTAAAATTCGGACACCTCCCCCTGCCCCTCTCTACAGTTGAGGAGTGAGCTTTCCTTCTTAGCTGTAAAGAATTCCATTGGAAAGTATTCACCTCTATCGACTTCCATAAGAACTGCGTTTACCCCTGAAGAATTTCAGAAAAAAGGATTTATCCCTTAAGAATTCAGTCAAATACTACTTAAATGTTACTTTCTTTATGTTGGATTCTTCTCTAGACTTTGTTCGCAAGGCAGTTGCGGCATCTTCAGGGTCTAAGAATGGGTAATAGATGTTGGACTTTGCAATTAAATTTAAGTGATGGATAAAGCTTAGAGCATTTTCTTGTCACTGAATAATTCACTTCCTGCCCCTGTAACCTACCTTCGAAATTACAATAGGCTACTACAACAGATTACAAGTATGGACGCTCATAAAACGACAATAATGAGCAATAATTAAATTTTTCCGAGCAGTTTCATGCAAGAGCATTCTCTCTAACGAAAAATCCCTGATAGTTTCAGCTTTGTGGCAGACATACATGTATTTCCCCCAGATTTTGTAGGGGAGCAGCCGTTCTCAAGGTCGTCACGCAACCTTTTCCCCCATGGAGGGGGGTGGCGTGACGACCCTAACACATTAGTTCCTGATTGGATGAAACATTTGTACTGGACCAATGAAGTCCAATACTTAATGTGTCACTTTCATTTCTTCTTAAATAAGGGAACAAAGCACGTTCTCAGTGTACCACGTCCAAAAGGAATGGATAGCAATCTGGGAATGAGGGAATGACGAACACCTGGCTAATTTTGCTTCTAAAATGGCGAGATATGAAGTAATTTTGTTGCTTTTGCATCATTGTGGTGTAATCTATGACTCACTGCGCATTGATTTCGCAGAAACGTCTTTTTGCCTCAAGCTAAAAAAGAGAACCTGCAACCACACAAAGAAAAAATCTTAAACAAAAACAACAAGGTAAGAAAATTCGACATTGGCTTACTTACTATACACAGGATAAGTAAAAATTGACATTGCACAGTTTTCTGTAGAAATAATACTAACGACTTTTTTTCAATTATCAGAAAAGGGAACTCAAGCAAAAGAAGATTCATGTTAAGGTTCAACAAGTAAGAAATGATTCGACACAAAAAGTTAGCATCCACTTAGTCTGTTGGGTATTTGCTGAAATAACTACATAACTGTTTCTGTACCAGCGAGTGACAATAATTATTGTATGGCTAGAGCTTGTAAATATATAACACACGCCGTGATTGGCCAATGCTCAGGGCTGGATTTTCCCGTAATGCCCATGGGCATTATAAGCAATGTTAATGCCCGGCTGGTAAACCGGGAATATAGAACATGTGAAAGTACATTTGATTCAAATAGTTGGAATGATGTAAAGCAAAACGAAAAGAGACAGTTTTAACTTTTTCTTGTGCGATATAAATTTCTTGTTTGGAATAAACCTGCTGAGTTTGAATGCTTTTCGTTAAACTGTTTCATTCATCGCAATCCGCCAAGGTTTACTTATCAAGTAGTTAAGTATAAGGTACAGCCATATACTAAACTTCTTATTAACTGTCACTAGCTCGGGACCATACAGGGAGAATATTGCTCTGTCTTTCTTGTATGCACCTCGCTTCGCTTGGTCCGTACTAGAAAGATGTCGAGCAATATTCTCCAAGTGTGGCCCTCATGCTTGCTTAATAAGAAGTAAAAAAAAATGCTTGCTCGGTAATATGTTCTGTCACTGAGTTCAAAAAAAATAACGAATTGAATGTCAACAACGGACTTGAACTTGTATTACATTACAATTAGAATAAATATTTGCACTAGCCAAGCAAAATGTATTTTAATGACTGTTTAGTTGAATAATTTTTACATATATAAAGACCATATTTCAGGAATTGTGTTCTTACACAATATTCTTCTTTACAAAATACAGTAGACTTCCAGATGGCTAAAAGTTCTGCAGCAAAGCTACAACCTAGCACTATTACTACAATTTCTAGTAAGAGAAATATAATTATAATTTATTCTCTTCTTTTGGAATGAGTTTCAATTTAAAGAATTTCTGACACAAATATAGCAGCGCTGATAACCTTCATGTTCTTCTCTACAGAGCCTGTGAAGGAAAAGACAGCACAAAGTACAGTACCATACAAAGGTGAAAGCAGCACACAGAACAAAGATCCTATAATAGGTTATTTTCATAACGTCACACCAGTCAAGGAGAGCAAAAAAACAATATAAATATTTTAATTTTAACATTCAGACCAAAAATGAGGTGCCAGAGGGAGTGTGTTATGAAATAGGCTTGCACAATCATATTTCGCATAAGCAAGAAGTCCAAAAGCCTATAAAACTTTCCATGAAGCCATCAATTTGCAACCCAAACAGTGTCAGTACCGTTACCAACAGAAAAACACAATTAATAAACTGCGAATACGATTTTGAATATACACTGCCAAAGATCATGGTTACAAAAACAGCCGATGTTCCAGAATAAGCCTTTTTTCGCTAAGGTTGCAGTAATTGGCAGAATTCATATTTTTTCAGAACTGAAAAAACAAAAACTGACTGAAGACCAACAAATACTAAGATAGGAATGTAGAATAGGCGGTCAGACTGGTGCTATCAGAATGACCCTACAGGAGGAAGCTATTGACAAAGTTCAAAATGACCATTCCTATCACATAATTGATGCACGAGTAAGAACATACATGGGGCAAAAATACCTTACAGTCAGTACAGATACCATCATCAATGAAGTTCCAGAAATTTCAGAAATTGCCACTCAGTTACATGATACTACCAGCGAAGGCTCAGGCGTTGTAGTAATGGACAAGGCTAAATACACTCACCTACTAAGTGCAGCTTCTAATACTTCCAAGTTTGTTCGCATCAATGATGAGCCACTCAAATCCTGTGGCCGACCACCCAAGTAATTCCATCTACATCTTCAGAAGGAGAAAGAAACTACTGCAGCTTTACGTGAAATACTACCCAAAGACATTGCTGATTCACTTTGCCCTAATGGTTCCAGACTTGCTCACCTCTATGGCCTTCCAAAGACCCACAAAGCTAATCTGAGTATGAGACCTATCTTATCTGCAGCTGGGACTTATAATTACAATCTTGCTAAATGGTTGGA
Organism: Siderastrea siderea; assembly: GCA_964030785.1. Classification (NCBI taxonomy): domain Eukaryota; kingdom Metazoa; phylum Cnidaria; class Anthozoa; order Scleractinia; family Rhizangiidae; genus Siderastrea; species Siderastrea siderea. The sequence goes on from OZ034971.1 coordinate 32,715,734, forward strand.
AGAGAAGCTGAAACCACTCTCTCTTAACAAGTACACAATTACTGATGCCTTTAGTTTCTCCAAAGAAATCCGTGCCCTATCCCTCGACAAGGATGATGTATTGGTTTCTTATGATGTCACAGCCCTGTTTACCAACGTACCGTTAAAAGAGACAATCGAAATTTTGGTCAACAAAGCTTTTACCAATGATTGGTTCAACCAAACCTATGATCTAAACCTCCAAAAGGAACAACTTACCAGACTCCTTGAAATCGCTACTACTAAGCAGCTATTCCAATTCAATGGCCAACTGTATGAGCAAGTTGATGGTGTGGCTATGGGTTCGCCCCTTGGCCCTTTAATGGCTAATGTTTTCATGTGTCATCTTGAGGATAAGCTCACTCGCGATGGCATAATGCCTGCGCTATACAGACGATACATTGATGGTACTTCAGACAGAATGCCTAGCACTGAAGCAGCAACCGATTTTCTTACTACCCTTAACAGTCTTCACCCCAGTCTTTCTTTCACGATTGAATTTCCCGACAACAACAAGATCCCCTTTATTGCCATCAAAATCATTCAAAATGGCACATGGATTGAAACACAGGTTTATAGGAAACCACCCAATACGGGTTTACTACATTTCCAAAGCCACACGGATAAACACTACAAAGAATGCTTGCTGAAAACAATGATCCACCGTGCACATTCCTTATCCTCTACAACTAAAGCTTTCAACAAAGAATGTAACAGATTACGTGGCATCTTTAATCGACTCCAATATCCCATGGCTCTCATAAATTCAACCATTAACAATTTTGTTCGTGATATTTCCTTAGGAGCTGACGTGAAACAGGTGAAAGACAGCTCCGTTGTACGAATCAGTCTTCCTTTCAAAGGTCAAATATCAGCTAATGCGGTTAGAAGGCAAATGAAAGATCTCAGTCACAAGATCGGCACCATCGTTGAACCGATTTTCGTCAGCAAGGAATTGGACGAGATCTCAAGCCAAAAGAAATAAAGCCACCAATCGTAAATCAAGAACGCGTGGTTTATCCGTTTTTATGTGATCTGTGCGATGCAGATTATGTGGGCTATACAGCCCAGCATCTCCACCAGCGCGTTGTTGAACATAAGAACTAGGCCATCGGTAAACACCTTGTGGAAGCTCATGGGCAATTAGGTAACCCCAAAGAAAGCCAATTTCGCATTCTTCGCAAGTGCCAAACGAAGTTAGAATGCCTGATTTATGAGATGCTCTTCATAAAAGAAATCAATCCAAGCTTGAACAACAGGCCGATTCCATTCGTGCAAAACTCTTTGTTTGAACTAACATTCTTACATTTTGTATTAGTTTCTTAATGATGCATTGTTTATCTAGTATTTATACTTTGAAAAAGACACTTATTTTTTGACTTGATAATGACGTTAGTTGAACGTCGAAACATCGTCGTTTTTACCTTTTTTAATGTGAGAAACATTTTAGCACAGTATTTTTTATCCAAAGGCCATATTAGATGGAATAAGCTATGAAGAAAAAGAGAGAATGAAGTCTCTCACAGACGGAGATCTGGGAAGCTAGAAACGGGCTGTTGTGACCTCTGATGGTGTCTTCATCAAGAACGGTTCTTTCATTATAAAGAATTACTTTACAGGAGGTCTTCTTTGGCATGGACACAAATGTATGTGTGCAAATGATATGAGGATTTGTATGAGGGAACGGCCAAATCAACCCCTCATCTACAACTTACTCGGTTTTGATCTGTTTGCTTTGATGAGGTTTACCATAATTTATTTTTTCCAGGTGTTAATGTTAGCGGTTTCTATTTCGGTAATTATTTTAGTACTTTGACATTGGTTTCCTCTTTAGTTAATAATTATTTAGTTTGTTTTGTCGAAACAGCAAATTCCCTTTGACTTGGCCACAAAATATACTCTCCTCCCCTCACCTGACAAATCCTCTCTCCTTTCCGGGAAGGTAATACACCAGTGTTATGACCACCTGCTACTATTATATTTGTTTCCTCAATTGGATCACGCACTTACATGTGGAGCGAAAATGCCGGACGTCGGACAAATCAACTGGCCCTCATGCAAAACTAGGAAAGATATTTATAATTTATACAGAAATGACATGGCCCAGAAATGAATTTCAACAATATTAACCTCGTGTTTAGAGAAATGTGGCAAAAGTACTTTCCTCGTGTGAAAATATACAAGGTAAGATAAAACACAGTGCTAGGCACAAATAAGTTTTGAACTGAGTAAGGTTCAAACTCCCAAACAATTGTTCCTTTCTTTGCGAACAGACCAACAAGTTAACTAAATGCCTGCACCTTGCTTAAAGAGTGAATAATGAAAGCCAGAAATACGGAGTACCGACAAGTTTTGGCACAGAGTCAAAAACGTCACTTGGAACAGCAAACATGAGTAATGCACTTTGAGTGCTTATGGATGGAGAAAAACAAATGCTTTAGTAAAGCAGTACATTGAAAAGAAACGATAAGAACATCACATATAACCTGATTACCTGATCACAACTTTCATACTTAGTTTGTTAATAAAAACATTAAAAACAACAACAAAGAATTAGAAAATGTTATGTTCTCAAGCACAAGTTAAACATTGCACGTACAATACATACCAATAAAATGGATGGATGGATCAGTCAAAGATCAATATTTTACACTTTGCACAACCATTGAAGGTACATTATATCAGTGATAAAAGGGAAAATATCACTTATCTTATTTGAAGAGGACAATAGGACTGAATTGTTATGAAATAAAATGTGGTTTCAAATAGAGATAAAAGAGAGATATCATTTTATGTAAACCACCAGTACCGTCCGCTCCCAGCATAGCACTTTGAGTTGTTGTTGTTAGTTTTTAATTTGAAACTCTAATGCATGATCACCCTTCAATCTCATTTTCATAAATTTCCTCTTTTTTATAAACATTCTAAAATCATGAAAAATTCTGAATTCCTTATGGAGCCTTGTACTCCAAAACTGCTATGATGTGTTTGGATTGCGTAAAACATCAAACCGATAATAATGTAAACAAGGCCGGAACAGAAGACAAACATAGCTTAACAAATGTGAAACTACCCCCTAACATAAAGTTTCAAAAGACGTTTAAGCGAATTATTCTTCTTTTCAGACCGTACGTACCCTCTGAGTTTCTCGAAATTCACATTACTGGTTCAATCTCTCATGGCCCAAAAAAGGTCTTCACCTTTCTCGATCTCATGCGCTGGCCTCACAACACTAATTTGACCCTAAATGTCCTCTTGAGGACTTTTCCACTTCTAGCAAGAGTAATTCTCTTTTTTTTGTCCAGTTGAAAATGTATTAAATAAACAGCGAGCTTTTTCGCCCGTTACCATATTTACCCGCGTATAGGTCACAATTTTTTCAAGGAAAAAACGTTCGAAATTTGGGGTGCTCCTTATACACGGGTACAAGAGTTTTGAGCTCATTAATATGCAAAATTTCCCGACACACAAAGAGTCAACAAAGTTACTGAATGCTTGAAATTTTGATTGAATGTATCGTATGAGGTCAAGTTAATCCATGTCTTCGAAAAATTTTGCTTCTCTCCGTTGCAATGAGTGTATCAAGTTTCCGATTATGTTTGTTATTGGATGAGTCCAAAAAAGTTTGCATGTCAAGCCGCGAAGCCCTTTCAATACCGTTCACGTGAAACTGCATTTGTTTATTTGCCGAACTACACGAAGAATACACAGAACCCATCATAAAAAGAAAAAGTCGTTAATGAAACTGATATAAAATATTACAGTTTCTTAGTTAAATACACATTGCCATGTCTTCAGCGATAAATAAGAAGTGATCTATTTTTACCCTACGTACATTAATTTCCATACGTCAAAAGCGAAATTTGAAACCTTTAAATACACAATGTGTAACGCAACAATGCTTTTGATACAACTCTCACTCTCAACAGACGTTTTGCCTTCCTGTTTCACATGTAAATGTGTAAATTCTTAAACAATCGGAAATTTGGCATCGCTTATACAGAGCTTGTTACTACGCTGAGCCCATGAAATGCCTGCTTTACGCAACAACAGGGAAAAGCTTGAGTTTTTTTCAAGCGACTTTACGTTAGAGCATTTTGTCAAATAGCCGTTTTGTGAATTATCGCAACAATTTCCGTAACATTAAAAACTTTAAGTGGATAACTTAGATAGTGGATAAGTGGATAACTTAGATACCCTATGAGGAAAGGAGCAGTGAATTCTAAACCCACGAGTATCATTTGTCATTATTTGATTGCATAAAACAGCGAAGCTTGCACCTCATTTTTCGACACACTTGTTGGATCTGTAAACAATGCTCGCGATCGAGTTCAGTCCGTTTGTCCCATTCATTTCCTACGAGATCACTCAAGCGACAAGCTCATTAGTTTCTTGACTCGAAACTTGATTCTTCTTCTTGTATAGTTAAGAAATTATTTTTTCCCCAAGATTAGGTCACAAGTTTGGGGGTGCGGCCTATACGTGGGTGTGGCCTATACGCGGGGTAAATACGGTATTTTAAGTTTAATTAATTTGCTTTATCAGCTGTACTTTCAAGTAACTACAAATATTTGTTTTCTGATGCAATCAAACCTCATAGGCAGTTTAAGAGTGTGTCACTTAGACATTATTACAATTGATGTCAAGCATTTTTATAATGAAGTTCTTAGTCCATTTTCATTGTAAATATTTCAACTAAACTTATTCTATCTTCACAAGACGTTTTTCACTTGCTTCTAGGAAGGAGTAGTCCAGGCATTTTATCGCCTAAAAGATGTCAACCTGTTACTAATTGCAACAGAAGGTTTTTTAACGCCTTTTGGTCCAGGAACATGTCCTCTATAACATATCAAAAGTCTCTGAAAATCTGAGCAGGGGAAGGTGAGTAAAACGGGTTTTTTAGAACCCTGTATTGACCCTGTATAATGCAGCATGGAAACGAGGCTCCTGTGCTATCTGCTGTGTCGCTTGAGTTCAATGCCACGTGCAACATGGGCTAGCAAAAAAAAGAGAGATTTTCTTGTGTTCTCCTGATAGGTAAGTCCAATTACATGCAGATTAGATCAGATAATTGCTTAAATAAGATTTTTAAATCCATAAAAATACACAAAGCTTGTAGCAAGCGTCTGCGCTGTTGCTTATCCGTTTGAGGGATTTAGCGTAGGAATTTGTCTTCCGCTAGCAAAGTTAAAATATAAAAAAGAAGTTTTTAAGCTAAAAAAATGGATGTTATGTGCTAAGGTAATGCAGTTCAAGTAATGTGTTATGTGACCTGAGTATTAAGGTTTCAACTCAGTGCAGGAAAAACTTAATTTAAATTCGAATTTACAGAGTAGCAAAAAAATGCTAATTTCTCCGAATGAAAACAAAAACAACAAGGAAATACAGAATTTGAAAAAGATATGCTAAAACTATTTACATCAATTATAATAATAATAATCAAAAATTATAAAAACTATATACATGAATCAGACGATAGAAAATAATTTAAAATAATGTGTTATCTTTTTCTCATAACTTAAAATCTCTGAATGAAAAACTTTCCTAAAATAACAATTTATCCGAGTAATAAATGCGCTTTGAACACAAAACAATTTGCCTGAAATTCATTTTCACTGAAGACTTAATTTGGCAGTAATAAAACCAAACTTTAACAAAAAGAACGTCAAATATAGCACATTTACGGAATCAACCTGGACGTTTCCGAGAACCACAAAGCTGTAAATAGAATTGAGATTGATTTTGTGTAAAAAGCGCTCTTTATTATTTATTCCTGTTATTTCAGAAAACAAGATTCCCAACTATGGATGACACAGAAAAGTGTTATTTGTAAAAAAAACTTGGATGGCGAGGCCGAGGTCGTAACACTAAGAGAAAAAGGAAACACGGGAATAAATCGGGCGAGCACAGAGCGAAATGATTCCATCACTACGGTTCCTGGGCAGCAGGTTCATCAAAACTGCCGGCGAGAGTATTGTCTGCCAAGTAACATCCAGCGAGCCAAGAAAATTCTTACGTCCGAAACAACTAGTAATCGTCGCTCTCTAACTCGCCAAGCAGAACAATGTTTCTGATTCAAAACTGACTGTTTCTTTTGTGGTACCAAAGTTGAGTTCGGGGAACAGAGAAAAAGACTGGGGGAAGCATTCAGGGTAACGACAATTGAAATGAAAGACACGCTATTGAAAATTTGTTCAGAGAGAGAGGACGAGTGGTCTGACATGATAAGAGCTAGGCTTCTAAATGTGCATGATTTGCCTTCTGCTGGCGAGGTTTACCACCAGACCTGCAGTGTAAACTTCTGCACAAAGAGGAAATTACCTAAAGTTTATGAAGTGGATGAGCAACCGGCTGTCAAAAAGAGGAAAGTTGGTCGTCCCCAGGATGAAGAAAAATGCGAGGCCTTTTTTAAAGTTACGAAGTTTCTTGAAGAAAATGACGACGAGCAGATAACAGTGAACGATCTAGTGGAAAAAATGGAGGAATATTTGAGTGGCACAAATAGCGAAGCTTACGGATGGCAGCACATGAAAACCAAACTTCTTGAGTATTTTGGAGATAGGATCGTGATAACGGATATTAACGGTAAGCCGAACGTTGTAACCTTTCGAACCACTGCCACTGCGATTTTACAAGAGTTTTACATACAGCAGGATGACGTGGATATCGAAGAACAAAAAATGAACATCATTAAAACAGCAGCTAAGCTGATAAAAAAAGACCTCAAATCACTTCCGACCTCAAGTGGCAACTACCCCACGATAGACACCGATGCCGAATCTCATGTCCACTTTCTTCCTGCCACGCTTTCTGCATTTCTGGGAGTTCTCATCTCAGAAAAAAATAATTCTTTGAAGGTAGCGTCAATCGGGCAGGCCATTGTTCAAGCTGCGCGGCCACGTGTCGTTATCGCACCTTTACAGATCGGGCTTGCAGTTCAGTTGCACCACAACTTCGCCTCGCGCTTCCTTGTTGACACCTTGCATCACCATGGGTTTTGTTCATCATACCAAGAGGTGCAAATGTTCAACCAGAATGCTGCGCTTAGCCAGGGAACTAATATACCCTCTTTTAATGGCGAGTTTGTCCAATACGCGGCCGACAACGTTGACCACAACACTAGGACACTCGATGGAAATAATACCTTTCATGGTATGGGCATGATCGCAGTTGTTACGCCTGGCACTAAACACAATTGTAATGTCCCACGACGCAAAGTTACTGCTGAAGAAATCTCGACAACTGGAAGGGTAGAGATTCATCCATGTGGACCCAGTCAGGTGAACGTGGAGATCAAATACAATGACGTGGTTCTCGTACGAGCGGAAGACCCCACTTCTAATCTAGACGTCCTGTGGAAGGTATCTTTACTGTTTGGCACCCCGTGTCCATCTTGGAGTGGCATGATGCAATCTGTTCACCAAGGAAGGCACCAGGGCAAGTCTTCAATTATGTTCCTTCCCATAATTGATATGAATCCGAGCGATGTCACATGTGTCTCTTCCACCCTGAACTTTGTATCTGAGCATGCCAAGGAACACGGAATTGCTAATCCCATCATCACATTTGATCAGCCTTTGTGGTTAAAGGCCTTTGACATGATACAGTCTGAACCTGCTGACAGCGATTTACGCAAAGTGATGGTGCGTCTTGGTGCTTTTCACGCGGAGATGAGTTTTCTTGGAAGTATTGGTCACCTGATGGCTGGGTCCGGTTTAAGAGAAGTTCTGGAACTGATTTATGCGTCTAATGCGGTAGACCATATTTTGACCGGAAAAGCAATTGCTCGAGCTGTTCGTGCACACCTCATTGTAGACGCCGCTTTGAATGCGCTACTGTATTCGGAAGCTCTGGAAGTACCCATACCGCACTTACAACACACAGGTAATAGCCATTTATTTACAAAACGTATCTGGTTTAATTGCCATTTCTTATTTTCTTGTTACTTTTTTTATCTTTTAGTTTCTGAGGAAAATTCCATAATTTTTGATGCGAACGGCAAAGATACAGCGAACATAGACAATGAGACTGAGCAGCGAGGTAAAATTAACACGATACACTTTTACATGTCACTCAAAGTAGACAACAATTATATCAGATTATTTTACTTTTATCATTTCAGGTTTTGAGAGTACTGTTGCATCTGAATTAGCTGATGAAATGTCCGAATCATGCATCACCTCCCCTCATACAGAAAGCACTCATAACAGTAAGTATTTAAAGTCAATTCTTTTACTTCGACAAGCGTTGCTAAAATATAGAGAAAATGCAATAAGACAATTTAATTTAATATTGCAGGCCACCAGCATCGTTTGGAGCCGATGCCTGAAGACATCCACTCGCAGGTTGGAATTTCAAAGCTTGGAGAGGCGCGTGCATTGTTTGATAAGTTGATAGGAAGGAAAGTCTCAGCTGAAGAAGCAAGCACAGCAGATGTCCTGAGCGACATTCAAGAATGCGTACGCAGAAAGAAAGACTTCCTCGCTGAGAAAAGCCGCACTGCAGCGCTCTGGATTCAGTACCTAGAAATGGTTGACATTTTGCGCTCCTTTATCAAAGCAGAGCGAACAGCTAATTGGGAACTCCACCTTGAGGCATTGACAAGAATGCTGCCATATCTCGCTGCCTCTGGCCACAACTTGTACGTTAAGTGCGCACGACTATACCTACAGTCGATGACGGACCTCCAAACGAAACATCCGGATGTCTACCGAAACCTCGCTTCCGGTCACCACGTAGCAAGAAGAAGTGATAGGTTTTGGGCCGGATTATCGATTGACCTAATCATCGAGCAGGTACTCATGAGAAGTTTGAAGACGAGCGGAGGCTTGACAAGAGGAAGGGGCCTAACGGAGCAGCAACGTCTTATCTGGCTATTATCTATGCCTGCCTGCGCCGAAACAAACCAGAGGATGCAAGAGTTGACAGGAGTACAGTTTAATTCGGGCGAGCAAAACAAAGATATGTCCAAGGCAAGACAGGCAAGAGACATGAAAGACACAATGACCACCCTCAGTTCTCTGGCTTCACATAATCCTTTCTCTCCCGACAGCGGCTGTCTAAAAAACATCATGAATGGTGTAAATGCTGATAGCAGTGTCAATGCTGATGAAGCCAAATGTGTTGGGGAGAAGATCTTGTCCTCAATGAATGGGAAAAGCCCCACGGATTACACATTCAAGCGAAGTTCCCAGGCAGTCACTATGTCATCGAAGTCCTCTGTGAAGATTAACAATGATCAAGTACAAGTTGACCCGCAGCTTTTATTTCAGCGACTGATCATGGCCTGTGAAAGCTCCCAACTTGCAGAATCATTTCGATACGAGCTCTGCACTTATCCCACATCTTTTCGACTCCCCATCAACGCTGAGACAGCCAGAAAAACCAGCGCTAGCGGACGCACTGTGGGCGAAGCTTTCACCAGAGGCCAAGACGCAACCCGAAGGAAATGTCCAATATGTGTTGCATGGAGGTGCCCTTCTCCACCGAGTCCCGTGGCCGAGAGGTTCTCCGACTACAAGGAAGTGTGCGACTTGTATTGCAGTTACGTGCGTAGGAAATACGGAAGAGCGATAGTGGTATTTGACGGGTATGACAAGATGTCAACTAAAGCTATGACACAGCAGAGGCGCGCATCAGGGAAGGTCGCTGCCACTGTCACCTTTACAGAAAGCATGCCTGTCACGCTGAAGAAAGATAACTTTCTCTCTAACCCCAAGAACAAGCAACGCTTTCTGATGATGCTGAGTCAGGCTCTACAGAATGCAGGCTGCGTGACGCACCACTCCGATGGTGACGCCGATCTACTTATAGTGAAAACTGCCGTAGAGTCTGCCCGAACGAAGACCACGGTTCTTGTAGGGGACGACACAGATTTGCTAGTCCTCTTGTGCTATCATCCTTGTGAAGATGGTTGTGATCTCTATTTTAGACCAGAGCCAAAGGCAAACGCGAGAGGGGCACGGGTTTGGCATATGAAGAAAGTCAAAGATCAGCTGGGTGGGGAAGTTTGCAGAAATCTCCTGTTTCTTCACGCCATAACCGGATGTGACACCACTTCGCGCCTGTATGGAGTTGGCAAGGCAACGGCGCTGAAGAAATTTGAGAATGTACAATGCTTCAGAGAGCAAGCTAACACGTTCAGCTGCCATTCGGCTGTATCTGACGTTGTTGCGGCTGGTGAAAAAGCACTCGTGTCACTTTTTGGTGGAAAGCCAGGGGTTGGTCTCGACTCTCTCAGGTATCAGCGGTACTTTGAGAAACTTGCAACAAAGAAATCTCAGATACAGCCACAGAATCTCCCCCCAAGTGCAGCAGCGGCTCGATTCCACAGCCTGCGCGTCTATCTACAAGTAAAGCAGTGGCAGGGGGAGGATGCAGAAATGTCGATCGAGGACTGGGGATGGAAAGTAATTGGCGATCAATTGGTTCCTGTTGCAACGGACCTCCCGCCGGCGCCAGACTCGCTTCTACAGTTAATCAGATGCAACTGTTTGTCTGACTGCCGCACTATGAGGTGCACCTGCCGTAAGAATGGTATGCAGTGTTCTCCAGCCTGTGGCCAGTGCAAAGGATCCGCGTGCACTAACTGTACCACCGCCCTGGACTTCGAAAGTGAAGATTCGGAAGACTTACTTGTATAGCATGTGTAGATTACAATTCAGAATGACTCTATCTCTAGCGTGAAGATAAGGGATAAACGTGTCTTGGCCAATGTAAACTTTCGAATAACTCAGCATTTAAATTGTTCTTTTATGGTTCTTTATTTCAAGATTAAGGCCGAGAAACAATGTTTTAAGAGTATGTTGTTAATTTTAAAGAAAAGGCATGATTTATACTAATAAAACGGCTGTAAACAGCAACTTTCTGTTTATAGCCTCGTTTTCATGTTGCAGCGGAAAGCGATTTAGACATGGATCGTATTTGGAGGTGTTCCCACGCTTGAATCTTTAGAGACTTTTAGTATGTTGTTGTATAGGTTATTTCTAACTGGTTTACGATGAGAAAGCTTCTGTTGCAATTAGTAGCAGGTCTGATTACAAAATGCCTGGACTAGAGTGTTACCACCCATTTTGTTTTTGCAAATGGACAATGGCTACAGAGAAAACAAGAACAGATACGGAATGGCATTCGCAGGTCTCTTGGTAAAAATGGAAAAAGAGAGGTAACCACCAATTACTTGAAGCTTAAAATCAAAACTGTCCACACTTAGTGGTATGGTTAAATAGCAATAAAACTGGTCTTCTTACATTTATTCCAGGTACACCTGTCTTTCTTAACGCTAGAACACAGCCACCAAGATATGAATCAGTGATTGACGTTTCCTTGGCAACTACTTTTCATGTGACATATTTCTTTATCTTGTAATTTTCTGCTTTAACAATTGAAAAAATCCCTTCCATACTCTCCTTACCCACTTTAGCAATGTTTATTTAACTTACTGCTATCTCAGAAAATGAACCTTTGATAATGAAGGTGGCAGAATTATGATCACTGATAAAATTCCAAAAAAACTGCAAGAGAGAGAGAGATTAGGAATTTCACAGTACTGTCTCCCTCGGCCATAAGAACTCCAAAATACCCAGCCTTATTAATCTGTGTTGAGGTCCCAAAAAACGTTTGGCTATTAAAAGTGAAGAAAAAGCCATTTTCCATGTGTTTCCTCGGTTATTTGATTGCATTCAATTCTGAATTCCTTCAACATAAGTGATTACTTGCTGAGCCATAGCTTGGTATCACATTCCTTGGCCTGAGGAAGTTAATTTTGTTTATAAATAATAAATGAATCAATGAATGGATGGATGGATGGATAAAAAAGAAGTAAATAAATACTATTAACTTATTTTTGATCCACAGTTTTTCAGCAGAATAAGTACAGTTCTTAACCATGAAGATGGTGTCACCTTAGATGCCTAAAAGTTGCTATCAGCTCTTCTTACTCACCAACACCAGAGCCACACGAAATTGAATTCATATTTGACATTTCCTCTTGGTTTGCTCCGCATTTCACCAACATTAAAAATCGGATCCACCCACGCACATTTCGATTTGTCAGCAGTGCAAATGGTCTGCCGGAGATGACATATAAGCACTGGGTAAGAAACAAGGATTGGCTGCTGAACAAGCCACGGCAGATTTTCGAAGCCATGCCACAGGGAATTCCCAGTCTCATTAGGCCATCATCCAACAAGCTGCTTTCACTGGAGGAGCTTTCATCAAAACGACCAACTGTCATGGATATTGTTTGTTCCTTTCATCTAAATTGCCAGTTTGTTAACCCCTTTTTTAATACTGTTTTTTATCGTTTTGTTAGCTAGTGTAGTTTTGTTAGAAAAGGAAAGAATTTACCATTCTTTTCAATGGTAAACAAGAAAAGCCCCAGGGGCATTAGACCCCGCCGTTGTTCTCCCCCCCGGGGTGTAAAATATGTTACGGTCGCTCAAGATAAAAGCCCTTGCCTGTGTAGCGAAAGACACGACGAGTATTTGTTTGGCCGAGCGAAAACCGGAGGTCTGGGGCAAGTGACCACCAAAAAAAAAACCTACGGAAAAAAAATGGGTATTACTAGACCCCGTCCTGACGGCGGGGTAACTAAAGTTCATTTCAAAACATTGTGACTTTATTGTATTTTATTTTCCATTAACATGCAAAAAATGTTCTTAACAAAATCTCAGGCTTGAATGTATTCTTTAAATATTCCTAAAATAAGATTCATATTAAAAAGAATGTTGTCCATTTACAACCATCTCGAGGCTTAATAAACCATTTTCCCATATGATAACCTGCAGAAGCACATCCCCTCATATTTTTATTTTGAAACTGGCGCCAGTTAGACACTGTATGACCAGGCCACTTTCAAGGGGTCATGATTTACAATGGAGAATTGCTGGTGCACATAACCAGTGACCACTCTGCCGGAGTGTGTTCATGGAATGTATCTTTGTGGGTTTTCTCCTTGTTGTTTATGTGTGCCAGAAAGTAAAACATGGATAGTTTTTTATTCCAGTGGTTGAACAGTTGTGGTATTCGACGCAGAGCTACCTTCTCTTACATAAAGGTACAGTATTAATCTTTAATTTCTTGAATAGTTTCTAAGCCACTTAAGCAGTTGGCGGCCATTTTAACCCGTCACAAAAGCAGTTACTTGGCCGAGTTAAGTGACCACACATCAAACTTCCTGTGAAAAAAGTCAGCTTCATTTGAAACATATTCGAATTACCAAATAAGTTGCACATTTAGAAGAATAAAGAATATAAATCCGAGATACCGACTTTTCTTGCCAATGAATAGGTCAAATAAATTTGAATGCCTAAGTTTATATCGTCAAGGAACACTCTCGTTCTCCAGCCAACTGGAATGACCTTTACAACAGCTACCTTTGAATACAGTGCAGCAACACAAACGTTAATCAAACTCAGTCAAAACACTGTTCTAACATCCAATGTTAGAAATGACGATTTCACGTGAGAAATGCCTATTTTTGAAATGAACATTCCCACTACTCTCACTGGATTCCCATGTATGCATAAACCTGTATTCGAATTCATTATGCAAATTCCCTACACAATTTGGGTATAAATAAGCCGATAAAACCCTGCTCACTCCTCTTTTCCATGAAAACAGTCACCAGATGTTTACTTGGCTTTTGTTTCTGTATTTCGCAAGCCATCGCTGCATCTTTTACACCCAAGTGGCTCAAGTTCCTTAAGTTCCTGTGGCCCCTGTTGTTGCTGAACATGATCCTGCTCCGGCGCCTCACATTGTAGAACACCCTGTTGGTGATGCCACCATTTGTGCAGTTGCTGCGGCAGCTCCCCAGTAAAAATAAAGGCGGGATCACGCCGTGATCACGGGTGTGATCACTTGGTGTGATCACGCCGTGATCATGCGTAAAAACTTTTTACGCGTGATCACGGCGTGATCACGACGTGATCACACTTTGGAAATAGCGTGATCACAAAAATATTGTGATCACGGCCAGACTAATTTTAGGCGTGATTGACTCAGTGATCACGGCGTGATCACACTGTGATAGTAGCGTGATCACAGAAAGTATTGTGATTACGGCCAGACGAATTTTAGGCCTTGAATCAATCACGGTCAGATGAAAAGAAAATCACATACGACAAATTTGGAGCCCAATTTCAAGGAACCTCGGGTTTTTTTAGCCTCCCACCCCAAACTCGTGTCCCTTTTTTAGTCAGACTCGTTTTCCTGACGATTTCTAAACTTCCCAATTTCACGAACCAATTGTAGTTTTCCTTGGAGTTTCGAGAAAATTATCGGAATTCTGCCGTCGGTAATTTAACTCAGAGCGAATGAAAATATGGGTTCCCGTACATTGCAAACGTTAAAAGCCACATAACTTAATGACTTTTAAGGATGCCTGCGACTTAAGACAAAGATGAATTTCAATCATCTACAAGTCTCTAAGGGTTTAACTTATTTTAATATTACGTTTCAAGTTGCATTTGAAATTGATTACACACTCCATTTAAATCGTAATTTAAGCTTCACAGGCAGCTTTACTGAAACACCTATCTATACTGCTTGAACCAAACTTGAATAATAATTGTAATAGAAATAATAAACTAGAACACATATGTAATGTTATAAACGATATAAGTCCTTTACATGTCTTTAGCAACGATACAATGGTCCTTTTTTAGTCGTTGGCAGTGATGTTATAAATGATATAAGTTCTTTAAATGTCTTTAGCAACGATGCAGCAATGGTCCTTTTTTAGTCTTTGGCAGTGATGTTTTAAACGACATAAGTCCTTTAAATGTCTTTAGCAACGATGCAATGGTCCTTTTTTAGTCTTTGGCAGTAGTGATGCAATCTTTTCTTTAATCCTTCTTCATTAGGTTTACCCCTGCCCACACAAAACATCTGTCATTTCGGACCATTCTGCACTTCTCATCAATACATTTTTTAATTATGGCCCACTCAACATTTTCATTGGCAGAGAACGTCAGCTCTGTACATTCTTTTACCACTGCTATTCTGTTTGGGTCCAGCTTTAGAAGTTTGTCGCCTTTCCCTTCAACGCTTCCTGTCTTTGCCTCATCCCTGATAAATACAAGTTCGAATAGTTTCAGGGCAAATCCTTTTGCGGTGTGTTTTGGGAGCTGTTCTACCTTTTTCTTTAGCACGTACACTCCCCGGCTCAGGGAGCCAATAAGCATTGTGGACTGCTTGTCGGCCTCCAGCTCATTACAACGCTTTTGCAATTGGTTTCCCAGTGTGGTCTTCTGTGGTCGTAATGGGGTTGAAGAGGAAACTGGTGGGCTGTTCGAGTTGAAGGCTTTTGGTGGAGCTGCGACTGACGGACGTGGTGTTAGTTCAATACTTTGCAGCTTGTCTTCAAAACTGTCGTCTACATCGTCTACTGATTTATAGTGTTTCTTTTTACAGGCTTTACATTTTTCAAATTTGCTGACAGCATCCATGAGGTTATGAAGCTGATCAGCCATTGAAGACACTTGATGGAGGATTTTGTCCACTTTTTCTTCCAGCTCCTTGCGATGTAATGTTCCAGTTCTTAAGACTGAGGAATCTAAATGGCAAAAAAAGAAATTGTCATTAATGTTTTGAGTTCATTGTGTTTTTTTGAGTGTTGGTATTTCTTTTTTGGAACTGAACCATGTTGTTACGTGCTGAGCTATAGTTTTTAAATCGATTGATACACCAAACACATCTAGTTTATTGCAAGATTCCTAAATAAAATATAAATCTATTTTAAACCAGGCGTTTTCCTCGGTTTCATTGTCATCATTGCTTAATTCTCCCTGGCTACTGTGTGCTGTGCAGTGTACTTAAAAATTTTGCTACAGTATCAGCTTATTCATTCTGTAGTTTTTAGAATGAATCATATATACAATATGTACTAGGTATAATTTGATTAACTTAATCTATCATTAATTTAAGGTGTCTTAAGAATTTACTAGTCCAGTTAAATTTCAAGGGCAATAACTTTTGTTAATGATTTGCATTTTGAAAAGATAACAGTCAGATACATGGCTTCTTTGTGTAAATACTCACGATTACTCAAATTATTTCATATGAAAATAATATGAAAGCTAAAGATAACGAGTTTCCTCGGTTTGAACCAAGAATAAATTCTTATATATAGACTACCGCGACAATCCTGGCTCCTTCCCATATGCAGATATAGTAAATAACGACACATTTTAAAATATTAATTGTTTGCAATGTCAGTGTATTCTGTCAACAATTTATTAGTATGATATCTTTCTCAATCTGGTTTCATTTTTTGTCACGTCATAAAGAAGTTAGTTCTGTCGCATGTGGAATGCTCAAAGAAAGCCAATCTGCCTGTGTAAAGGAAAATCTGAATTTTTGACAAGCATAGAGTGACGATAATCAATGGTAAGTTGAAAAGCTTTATCACATATAATGTTAATATAGTTAACAGCCAAATAACTAAGCTAATTTCCCGCACATGAATTTCCGTGAGAACCCTACTGATTGTAACCGTGGTCTCTCTCTGTCCCGCATTTGATACCTAGTGAATTTCATTTACATATATTGTATGATTTTTGCACCAAAAAAGAGTGTAAATGTGATCGAGACGGTATTTGTAGAGGTAAAATCTGATCACACACGAAAACACAGAAAAAAGGTTTTGAAGTGTAGATTTGAGAGAAAAGACGAAAGTTCAGTTATAAATTGACCGGCCATTCTTTTCTTATTTACTTTCTGAGGCTATTAAATAAGTTATAACTTGAATGGAAACGAAACACTTTAATTCTCATTTGCTGTTGTTATTACATTGGCCATGTTAGTTCACATTAAGCTCAGAGATTCCACCTTGGAAAACGGAACACCACGTACGGTGTTTAATTTCTTTTCTTATCGATGAAATCGACTTTGAAAAAATAATGTCTTTTGCACCTCGAAGATTTTACATGGTTGTCTTGTCATAATGTCTGAAGATCTTAAAAGACTTAAATCAAACTTTAGCCAGTAGTTCTTCTTAGGAAGTATTCAAGTCTCAAACGAAATGTTTATTCATTGAAAGAAGAACTTGAAAAAGCGTGGCGGAATGTTGCTGTTTTAGGAATATATGTCACGTTATTATATCGTGGTAAATTTAGATTCTTTAGTTTAGTTAGCAACCAGTACAGTCTTTAGCGAAGACTGTACTACTGAGAAAAAGTTGTTCAACGTTTGGCATGAGCTACTTTTGAAAAAAATAATATTTGTGGTCAATCTTGCATGACTGTTCGTGACTAATTTGCATTTATACTTGAGCACTTGTTTACACAACGCGAGGTTAACGTTTACATTTCTACACCTTTTCGTATACAATTCCACTACTGTAGCGTTTAGAACACTACACTAAAACCGACTGAAGCAATTCCTAAAATATTCATTTTCGAAGAGACTCGACACTGTGTTCTACGTATTTTGGCATCAAGCTATAAATTTAAAAACCAAATTTTCAACATGAAAATGACAGCTTTAATTAACGTGGCCAAAACGCCTGGCGATGGCATCGATGCGCCAACTCACCAACACATGAGAAAAAAATTAAGACAAAGGATTTCAATCACTTGACACGGATAAAACAATTAAGGATTCAGTATAAATTCAATAATCCCGAATCTAGTGTCAAATTCTCTGAAAAATAAAGTAAGGAGTAAAATTAACTCACCCTCTTTTTCTTGCTTTGAGTGGTCGCTTTCCTGCTCTGATGGATAGCTTGGTTCAAAGTCGCTGGTTACATCAACTTCGCCGGCTTCATCTTCGAATTCTCCATCCAGGGTATCAGGGACAATGGTTTTACTGAACTCTGAAAATTAAGTCAAAACAGATCAATTAGTTCCTGCATCTTATGGAATTGCATGAGCTAAGAGCAAATGCAAAAGCTGAAAAGAAATCTCTTCCACTTTGCATTGTTCATTCCATTACAAATGAATGCACATGATTCTTCTACCTGTAGGAATGAAATATTTACGTACGGCAACTGTCGGCTTTCCTCTCAGTGGCATCCACTTATTTTTGTACTGAAATGTTTGCTGCTGGCATCTTGGTTAGTCACGCAGAATAAGACAGGAACAGAAAATCCATGGATTTCAAGATTGCTGAAATAAAACTACTTACCCTTTGACGGTTTACATTCTTCAGATATTGCCACCAGGTCATCAGTTGACCAGTCGTCACATATTCGACCATTTTCATCCATTTTCCACTCTTGTCCTTCAATAACCAGGAGCTGTTTGTCAGATGGAATTCGTGTCATCTGCGTTATAAGGCTTTTCAAGGTCTTGAATGTGGTTTCCGGATCCACAGAAAGATTGAACTCAACGGGTCTGTCCGTTTCAATCCCATGAAGAAGTAACTTCATGCTAAGGGAGACTGTCTTGCCAATGTCAATAGACTGGCTCTCCGCAATTTCAGATCTTGCTTTCTTCAGTGCTGCATTACTTAAGCCTTTCTGTTCGTTTTCCTTGTCTTTTTTCGCCCTTAGTTTTCTCTTCTTCTCCTTAGAACTTGAATCTTTTTGTGGTGGTAGTGACTCTCAGTTTTGGCGGGAAGAACCGCTGGTGGTTTTCCTCTTTTTCCTCGCCTTCGAGGAACGCGCCTTTTGTTGCCAATCGGCAAGAACGGATTTTCCGTCAGCCTCTGGGTCAAATGACTCCGAATCGGACTCCATTATTTCAAGATCTTCTGCGCTAACATTTTTCAATGAAAATTCACGTACTTCAGGCCGTGGTTTTTTTGCTGTTGGCTGCTCTGTAAGATCTTCAAAGTCGTGGTCAGTAAGTTTGTGAGGCTTCTTTCGGCTCCGTTCCGATTTATTGCTTATCTCAGCCTTTTCACGCGATTTCTTAAGGCGGTCAATAAATTCCCCACACTCTTTCTTTGTGCCCTTTTTAAGGCTTGTTGCCTTAAAATATGCCTCTGCTAGCGCACCATTTTCATCCACAACTTTCCACAGAACTCGGGTAGAGCCGTTTTCTTCGTTAACCTTGCTTTCCGGCACAATGTGAGGCCCCCTCGACTTAGCATCCTTTAATGGAAATTCTACTGCATAGAAAACCGCCATGATTCTAACCAAAAGACACACAGATACTATTGAAAGATTGGTGAACACCAAGAGCTCGCTAACTGTCCTAGAGAAGATTTCAAATGTCCCGCTTTGAATTCAACTGACCTCTCACTGGAGAATGGGTAAACTGATACAGAATGAGCAGGGATTGGTTACAGCGGTAAATGTCACGAGAATTGAGTATCACTTTGTCCATTTCACATTAGAAACATTGTAATCTACCATTAGGGGTACACAAGAAATATTTTTTGAAACCAAACTGAGATTAAGAAAAAATATTTTGTCCCAAAAATGGAAGAGCTACAAGCTCAGATAATGGATGCGTTTTCTTTGCTTTGCGTGAGTCATCTAATCAAAACATTCTTCGTATTAAATTCTTCTCCTGCCAAACGACCTTAATGACAGGTAAGTATTAACAGCTGCACGCAAATTCCTTAACAAAGACATGCTTTGATTCCCTTTTTCAACTCGCTGCGTAAGGATAACTTTATAAACCTACAGTATTATGTTTAAGTCAACCCAGTTTGGATATGATGTCTAAACCATTTAAATTACGTTTTTTTTTTGCTTCGCATTATTCACCATCTGATAAAACCATCACGAGAACATTCCTTGCAAGATTGTTTAAGGACTTACATGACAGATAAGCGTTTAATCATTGCCTGAATGAATGCCATGTAAAATAAGGTCTTCACCTGGTAACATTTTGGTTAAGTATGGACAACCTCGACAGTTCGTCAAGCAGCGAGAAAACATATTCAGGTTCTGAACCAAAACAAACATCCAGACAGCTTCAGTATTATCACAGAAAGACCGGAGCGAGAATGAAAAGGAAATAAACACCTTTCAGAGATCAGGAGAATCCCAGTAGACAACTTAAGAGATATCATGGCATTGTGGAAGCCTACAGCACTTTGCCAGCTTCAATGGACACCGCTGGATCAGTGGAAAGAATGAGTGAGACAGACATAAATGAAGAGATGCAGATCGGCACGACTGTGGAAATTCAGAATGAAGAAAAAGAGATTTCCCCTGATAACTTCGAAGACGAAAGCTGCCTTTAATACTAGTACCACTTCTTCGTCAGGGGAGGAAAGTGACATTGAATCATCTTCAGATAGTGAAGATAGTGTTTCCGAAACGGAAAGTGAACAGTGGGATAACAAGCCAGAAGAGATGGTCCCTGAATGAGAAAACGAAACTACGCTTCCTGACGAGGAGAAGGCCACAATTAAGAAAGCAGTTATGGGAGTCAAGGGGCATAGCATTTTCGTGAAGCTTTCGTATCCATTTGATTTAGTACGTTCATTTGCAATCGATTGGATGCACTCCGTTTGTCTTGGAGTTGTAAAGTACATTATGCATCAACAAATGTCCGATGGAAACAAGGACAAAGTCTTTTATATAGGGACAAAGACTTCGTCTATGTCCCGCAAACTTCTTTCAATAAAGCCGCCAGACATTGTAGGTAGATTGCCCAGATCGTTAGAAGATCTTAAACATTGGAAAGCAACAGAACTCAAAAACTGGCTACTGCATTATTCTGTGCCAGTTTTCTTCAAAATCTTAAATCCCTTGTACATTTTTCACTGGTGTCTTCTTGTCGGAGCAATTGGAATCTTGTGTTCCGATTCAATATCAAGCGCAGATCTTGAAGAGGCAGACGGCATGCTACAAGACTTTGTTCTTTTAATGGAAATACTGTATGCGCCAACACAATGCACCATGAATGTCCATTTATTGCAGCATTTAGCTTGTTATGTTTCACGCCAAAGACCACTATGGGAATACAGTTGCTTTGCTTTTGAAAGCATGAATGCTTTTATCAAACCACTTGTTCATGGAACGCATCACGCTATGGAACAAATTGGATGTGCAATTGGTCTTTGTTTCGGCCTTTCTAATTTTACGAAAAAAATTTTGCAAGATAATGACATTCCTAAGGACAGCAAAACGCTGTTGCGAAGTCTTACCGGTTATTCTAAAAGCTCTCACAAAGTGTCTGCCAAAATACAAGGGGGCTACTTACGTGGAAAAGAACGAAGAAACATCGACAGCAACATACAGACCTTGGTAAGGGTCTTTGTAATGGCAAACAAGTTGCCCACATATTATGAACTTGAACCTTATCGCAGATTTGAGAGTGATGACGGACAGAAGTTTTATTCTTTGGGCACGAAAACACAAAACTGACTCAACTGTAATTGAATATACAGACAGAAACAATACGCTTTGTTATGGCAGAGTGACACTGTTTTTAAAGATGCATGATTTTGGACTTTGCATTGGCAATGAACTTGAGGAAAACTCTGACCCGGCCATTACCATTTTTTAATGAGCAAGAATGCACTGAAATCCTACAGTCTTTAACAAACAATAAGCAGAACAAAGATATCGTGCGTGATGTTTTAAGAAAGTATCGCAATAAATGCCTTGCGAAACATCACATGCACATCAAAGCAGGGTCCGGAAGGCCATTTGTGATATCCGTGGAGCAGATAAGACGTAAATGTGTCTTCATTGATATTCTACCCAACAATGCGTGTATGATTTCTCGTTTTCCCGATGTAAATGAACATAACTAAAAACTGTGCAAACATCAATTTTCTGGTTAGTCTTTACTGGTCTTATTAAGTGAGGATTTATTTATAGATGTTACAATAAAAACATCAGAGCGTTACAGACTGCTGCTGCTGTTTTAAATTAAATGATATTGTATAACTAAAATGTGAAGTTAACTCTGTGTTTGTCCTAATCAAGTGAAACTTTGACTCTGCCTGCGTTTGAAGTTAAACTGAATTGATTCTGCGTAAACCAAAGGTCGTTGGGAGTGCATATGTAATTAAATATTGTTTACCATGAAATCAACCGCAAAGTGATCACAGCGGTTATTAGCTCGGCAACTCTGTTTTTTCTTCCGAGCATCAGATGCCGGTTCGCGATGAGTCTGTAATGGGCTGGGTGATGAATTCATACAAAAGAGGAATTCGCTTAGGAGCTTTGTCCATTCTGGCCGGTCTATCAGATTTTCTCAATCGTGCAAATATTCGACCCCTAGAGGGCAAATAAATAGCGCGTAAACAGGCCTGTGCGATAAAGCGCATAAACAGGCCTGTGTAATCGGGCCGATAAATTGCTGGACACAATTCTATTCACTTTCATACTCGAGCAAAAAACATTGTTATAATTTTCCGTTTCTGTCCCTCTGAAAGTGATAAGAAGTCCGATCAGTCAGACCGTGATACGTGATCACACCTTCAGTGATGAAAAAGGCGTGATCACGGGCGTGATCACTGCAATCAGGCATACATCACGCCTTCCTTTTTTGTGATCAGGCTAAAAGGCGTGATCACACCCATGATCACCGGCGTGATTTGTGATCACGCTGTGATCACAAAATATTTTTACTGGGGCTGCTGTGGTTCCAGAGGTTAGTTTCAGCCTTGGTTACTTCTAGTTGCTCTTTCCCATGTGTTCAGGTGTTCTCAGTTTTTTTCCTTGTTATTTGCCCCGTTTTTGTATTGGTTTTTTTTCACCCAGTTTTTGTCTATTGGCATGTGTGCTCACTCCTTGTACTGAGTTCATTGTATTATTTTCATTTTTGGCTACTCTGTAGTTCGTTGTCTACATGGCATTACCATCTGTATTTCTGTCCAGTGTACACAGGTGTGAAGAAGGTCAGTAAACTAGTGAAGCGTGAACTTTCGTTCTTTTGAATTTGGTTTCACTAGTTATCTTTTGTAGTGGACAGTATTGATTTGTAGTTACTTGACTAAATCAAAACATATAAGCTTATCTATATTTCCATGATGGCATTTGTGGATAATGGAATGTGCACTTTTCTGCAGTCTTCATTCAAACACAGCTCATCTTATACACTATTTATTATTGATTTTTTTATTATTCCAGCAAGTCCAACTTTTAAAGAGAGGTGATGGACATACAGGGTCGATGTCAAACCTTTTCCCTTGCTGTGATGGTTGCGACGAAAGTACCAGATTGCAGACATCCGTCAACATCATCCCAAGAGGAGAGTCTTTTGAGGTAAACCAGAGAGCCGTCTATCACTCAATTGAGTCTGGATCTGGATATAAAGGGCTGGCTTCATTCTGTAGCATGATGAACATGCCTTGTTTGTCCAAGAGTGCCTATTATAAGCAAGTAGATACTAGCCTGGGCGAAGGAGACCAGAGGCCGCGAACGCTAATCATGGAGGAACATGGAGATTCAGGTGATACTAAAATTTTAGATGCCGTCATTAGTTTGATGGGACATGGGCTAAGAGAGGCTTTACCTCATTAACTAGGGTGGTGTTTGTGATATCAATGGGTAATGGTGAGCTATTAGATTACCATGTATCATCAAAGGCATGCCAAGCATGTGCCCTCACAAAAACACAATGCAAAAGAGACGAGGAACGGTTTGAAGAGTGAACGAGCGAGCCTTTGGCATCTGGCAAATGTGACATCAACTTCGCAGGGAGTTCAGCGGCCACGGAAAGCTGAGGGTGCTGTAATTCTTTGGAAGAGGTCGATTGAACTGCACAACATCTGCTTTAAATGGATAGTCTCTGATGGAGATGGTAAATCTTTTAACTCTGTAGAACATGTGTATGATGATTACAAAGTAGTGAAGCTTGGCTGTGTAGGCCATGTGCAAAAGAGGATGGGCAATCATCTGTTCTCGCTGAGGCAAGTACTGAAAGCGTATGTGGAGATTTCTCTGTCATAAGAAGACCTGTGACGGAAAAGCGCAACTCAAATACCCTGGCGGCACCTACCACGTCCCTAAACTATCTTTGAAGAGCTGGAAGAAGAAGGAATTACTGTCTTAGAAGAAGGGCACTATTTCCCATCTCGTGCAATGTTTGATTTTAACCATGCATGTGTAGGTACCAATTCCTACTGTTGTCCTTTTGAGTTCCCTGCCACTTATGAAGACGGTTGGGCCACAACCAAGTGTAGTGCCACGAAAGAAAACAAAATGAAACAAATGACCAGGTGAAGCCAATATAACTTTGGATAATCCTAAATTGAATTATTTAGATTTTATTTATCAAGCCATTTTCAAGCGACCCCTGCCACAAAAGTCCTTTATAGAAACTCCAGTGTATGGGCGACATCATACTAGGATCTCAATTATGACTTAATAATTTCCCAAGAGGTATGTAGTAAATTCACCTAGCCAAATAAATTGTGTGATTTCAAGCGTAT
Organism: Siderastrea siderea; assembly: GCA_964030785.1. NCBI lineage: Eukaryota > Metazoa > Cnidaria > Anthozoa > Scleractinia > Rhizangiidae > Siderastrea > Siderastrea siderea. Next base: position 32,740,043 of record OZ034971.1, read on the forward strand.
CGCAAGTAAACTTGGGGAAAAGTCAAATAAAGTTATGCTAATTTTATTTCTTGCTTAGCCAATCACAGATAAAAGAGCCACTTGTGCGTTGAATAATAAGACAATAACGATAGCAACATGTTTTTCAGATGAAAAAAACTATTAAGTATGCCAAAAATCCAAAACAGGAGTTGTTTTGCACCACAATTTTTTTGCTGACTTGGCTTCAAATAAGGCTTCACCAAAGGAAAACCCATTTCCATTTTACACAGTCACATGCACGCAACAGGTATATTAAGCTAATCACCTGCATGCCACAATTCACTTGCAAAAAGTTTTGACTGTGAAAGCTGCTCTTTATGCAGCGTGTGATATGTTCAAAAATTAAATGCAGATATAATAATTATGGTAGTTGGCTGGACTGACAGTTTGGGTGAGTTCGTGTGCATAAACAATGGGAAGTTAGTACTCGAAATAGTACTGATTGAATCTCTTTTTACCTTGCCGACTTTATCTTTCCTAAGTTTACTTTGAGATGCTAATGTGAAGTCACCCGATGTAGTGTTTTAAAATATCTAACAATGTTCAGTTAAAATAGGGCCCATGATAAGTTGTTATTATTGACTTAGCATACTGAATTTAACAATGCGGAGTTTAGTAAAAACCCACTTCAAACTCAAGGAAATGTAAACAATTCAAAATTGCCATTTTTATAATTGAAAAACAGGTATGGTGTATGGGTTTGTGCCTGGCTGACATACATTTCCGTCTAAAAATCATGACATTTATATTATTTACTTCCATTTTGCACTGCTGTCCAGTTACAGTTAAGGCAGGAGTCAAGAACTCATCTTCAAGAACTGGACTGGCACTAGCACTATTTGGACTCTTTTATTCCAAAGAGGAGCTTGGAAGAAGAAGATTGTATGAACTGGACAAGGATATATCATTGAAGCGGTAACAGGTTATGTCTTCAATACTACCAATGCAAAGAAGATGGCAACTCAGTGATAAATAAGTAGTAATAAACCATTTACCCGGTATTGATTCTCTGGCGATTTTGAGTGCTAAGTGTAACTAATTTTATATCCTACTAACAGCCACCTCGATCTCCCCAATAGCCTCTTTGGTCTCAGCATATACATTTACTTTTGTTTTAACCTCTCTAAAATGGCTACCTTTTTACAACAGCCACTTACCTCTATCTCCAGGTAGCCATTGTAGAAAGGTTGACTGTATAATGGCTGCCTGTGTTGCCATGCTAAAAGGAAAGTAAATCGATTCTCATGGTTTGATAAGAATCAATGAGTGAATGAAACCTTTTCTCCTTCTTTAAAATAAAAGCTAGACCTTATTTAGCATAAACGCTTCTAAATTTAATCAGTATTATTCTCTGCTACATTCAATTTCAGATTTTTTTAATGGTCGCAAAACTCGCAAAAGAACCTAAACCAAAAAAGCTAAAAGAAGGAAAGGCAGAAAAGCCACCAACGCCAGTTTCAAGAACTGGCATCAAACAAGCTAAGAGAATCAAATGTAATAGTGTAATCAGCAATCTATGCAAAAAGGTATTACTGTTGGCAGTGCCACTCGACTGATCGTTAATAAGTAAGGTTATTAAATATTGCTGTACTATTGAAAGTAAACAAACAAGTAGGCATCGATCATCAATATAATTTCCCATGGTTGCATTATAAAGTTTACGAAGTTGAAGGCTATGCCAGGAAAAATAAAGTAATTTATTTTTGTTTTCAAATATGTTTGTATAACAGTTACGGCAATCTTTCCTATAGATTGTAGATTTGATCTCATTCCAGAGTTAGAATACTTACAAAAAATAACTTTTTAAGACTGAAATACTTGATTCCTTCACTACCATAATAACATTTTGTAAAATTTCCTGGAATTTTTTCCTTAAAAGGAAACGAAAAAGGTTGCCAAAGAGACAGCAAAAGCTGCTGATTCACAAGAATCTACTAGCTGCTGACCAGAATAAAACAATTTTTTTTATATTTACCTATTTAGTGATTAATGGTAACAAAAGATTTAGCTGTTTAAAATATATTTTATACAGTGTTTCTGTTAATAATTATTTAATATGTGCATGCACATTCATGTATTTGAAATTTTCTCTTCTTTAAGTAAAATAAATGAAATTTTTGTATAACAACATCACCCATTAAACAAGGTCACTGTAGCCACTTTGTTTTCAAATTATATCATATGACTGTAATTTTGTTTCTGTTTTATTCCTAGCATCGCACCATTTATTTAACTTTCCTTTGTCTTGCTTTGGATAAATTGACATTTGCATTTCTTTTTATTTCACCTTATTTAAAGGCTATTTTTTAAGAACAAGTAAGAGAGTTAGTTTCTAAAGAAACTGTGGTGCTGCGTTGGTGGCGACGTGAAACAAAAGTTTGGATTTATGAACAAGGTAAATTGGCCACCGTAAAGAGATTAAAGGCGGGTATAAAGGTCAGTGCCTCTGAAGGTGATCTGCAGTCTAACTCCAACAAACTGATTATTATACTGTGAACGTTAGCCAACGAACGAACATTATGTCCAAGAAAGTAATGACAAAATGGAAGACAAATGATAAGTGGAATGATTGTAAGCAGAGCATTAATCGTAAAGATATCAAACCATTTGATGTTGCATTGGAAAAGGGGCAGCGGGTTAAAATCCTCTTCAACAGGCGCTGGTCAGACGGAGAAGTTTGTGAAGCATGGAGCTCATCGGAAAAGAAAATTCCTTAAGGTAATTTTTAATAAGATATATAAATATCCTGCTTTCACCCTTACGTAGGAAGACGCACTAAGTTTGACCATGTTTATTCCCGCACTTTGTATTATTAATAATGTTGACAGGCCATACACCATTCCCATTGGTGAGATTGTTGTGTCTTTGACCTTCATAGTTTAGCTCGTATGAGTCTGTCTTGTAATGTCTTTCCTTTTCTGTATGACATTATTGGAGAATCATGCACATGCACTTTAGCACACCTGTAGTCATAATTTCCTCAGTCACATGTGATTGTCTTGAAAATTAATAACACCTATAGCTTGCTGAGTAGTCCGCTTCAAGACCTTAAAATTTTGCCACATCCTTTTAATGCTACAGAGAAACGCGGAAAGCAAGGAAATGATTCTAGCAGTGATGGCGATAAGCCACTGTCGAGATACCGGGCGCCAGAAACATCCCCAGTCCAGGCGAAAAAACCAAACGCCGAAGCGCAGTTCCTAGCCGAGTATGTAGCGCGACAAGATGCAAAACTTGCTCACGGGAAAAACAAGCAGTGGTGACCTCCCACCACAAAAAGAGAAGACTGGGGCAGCAGAAATCGAACCAAGAGAAGAAACAGAAAAAGCAGCATTAATGGCACAGCTTCAGGCCGAAAAGAAGAAAAGGGAAGTCCTCCTCGCAGAGAAGATAATAGCAGAAACGAAGTACAACACACTTCAAAACACGCTGGAGAATGAGAGAAAAGACGTGTTATTAATGAAGAGCGAAATCAATAAGTTAGAGGCCGAGAAGAAGGAGCTCACAGAGGCACTTGAGGAAGCAAAGAAAAAAGTGCGATGCAAGGAGACAAACGGGTATGTAGCTCACTTCTCATTACATTAATAATTCGTGAGCCTATAACAAAGAAAATCTTGATCGTGACCGGAGTTTTGATAGCTGTTTGTCCATGCTACTCCACTATCAATTCACGAGCTTCTTGGTGTTAAGAGATTGATTGAAACAATTTCTTTTGTTTGATATAATCATACTTGTATTCCTGACTGTATAGACAACGTCTCCCAAGAATGAGCATGATTATTTAATCTTGATCACAATCTACTATTGTTGTTGGAAAGTTGTAAACATTTAATCATAACACTGTAGTAGTATAAGAGTTGGGGGTACTAGAGCATTTTTATGAAAAATTCTCTCTTACCCATCCAACTCTATACTACATTCCCATATAATGGTAGTCATTTTATGTAAATCTATATGTTTTTTATTTTATGCGGTACCAAATGCATTTACCATTGCGTGACTTTATCCCAAATACAGGAAGTCTTATGATGTCATATGGTGGGACTTTCCCGAGGGAAATGAGTCATCAAATTAGTCAATGTCAATGTCATGAGGTTGTCGTACGATCTCTCTCAACCAATTAAAAACGTACCCATAAATTATTTTTCTGATAAAAATATCAGAAGTTTTTTCCTTGATATAAAATCAGGGCCTTCTGCCTCTTAGTTGTTAACCATGCCTCTTAGTATTGATGAAGCCACTAAACGCTATGAGAGCCACTCTCAAAATATACAAGATGCCATTTTGACTATGGAATCATACATGGGGAGAGTCACAGCATTTTCGTTTGATCTACCACAAGTTATTGGGAACCTCGACAATGTGGACACAACGACTGAAGAACGCAATATTTCATCATGTATAAACGCGCTTGAGGAGTATAGGAAGACAATCATTCTTGAGAGGAAGAGGAGAGCCCAACGTGAAATCATTGATGGGAAAATGAAAGTGGATAACTTGAAGACCGATTTGAAGCTTCGGAGACGCGCTCAACGTCTTGCTTTTACTAATCCTTATAAACTACCACAATCTGGTAATGATGAACAAATGCCTCAAGTTGAAGTGATTGAACAATGAACAGTTTAATGAATACCAATATATCAGAGAAGTAAGGATGATTTTTATTTGTGAATTGCATAATGTCCGTAAGCGTAACTTGTTATCCCGTCATTTAATATGTATCGTTTATCATCGAAGCAAGATAATGACACTTTGTTAAGCTCATAACTTCCTAGTTGATGATTTTCACTTCTGATTGTCTTCATAGTATTGTGCATCTGCTTATTTTCAAATAGTGTTTGTCTATAATTCTCATATTTGATTTCGTCCTTTATGATGTTCTTTTTTATCCCTTTAGCTGTTTTTCCTTCTTTCTGGTTGTCTTTTTTATAACTATACATTTTTGATCGCAAACCAACGAATTCCGTGATTGGCATTCCAGCTGCTTCGTCCTTGAATTTACCAATAATCTTCTTATTCATTTTATTAAAATATGGAGTCTTCTCGATAATCACTATTATGAAATCTATCTTTGTCATTCCAAAAGTCTTTATACACGTCTTCAGTTTCGATCTCATAAGTTAAACTGTCTGTATCAGTAAAAAGCAGCTTAGCCTTATTACCGTACTTGTTTTTGATATAGTTATAATGAAAATCATACATTAGAGTCTTGCTGAGATCGAGGATGCACATACCCACATATGCCGGCCTGTTGAGAGTTAGCGTTTCCTTGATCTTATGCACTGCAACTAGATTTTTGTTGAAGATCTTACTACTCACATAAGTCGGTTTAGATGTTATTTTCAATAGTTTCTTTTCATCAGTTACAAGTCTGACATCAACACGCTTTCTTATATTTTCCATCGTTTTTCCGAACACTGAATTATTACGACGAATCCGTTCTAACATTGATGTCTTTAGCGCTGAACGCATTTACAGGACAATGATCATGCCCATTTTCACTTACTGTGGTCAAAGTACGCTTGGTTGGTCAGAAACACGCAAGCGCAAAATCAGAGACCTGGAACAACGAAGTCACAGGACCATTCTGCCAAATCCTACATGTCTTACTTGTGTACTCCACCTACCCACAGTCGAGAATACTCTAATGAGAAAAACCTGTAATTTTGTTTTTGACTGCCTACAAGGCAACGTTTGCACCCCTTTTAAAAACTATTTTAATTTCTTAACGCATAATCGTGATACGAGGAACTGTAGAGCCACTGTTGTTCTACCTAAAGTGAAACTTGAATTTGCACGAAAAAGTTTTTATTTCTCTGGTGCAAATATTTTTAATTCTTTACCTTTAAAAACTAGACAAACTAGCAGTAGGGTTTTATTTAGGCAGTCTTTAAACGAAGTATTTTTATAGGTTAAGTAAGCATAATTTAATAGATTTTTAACTTTTTACCTTTTATCCTTTTATATGATGTATTTTATTTTTATATTGTTATATATATTTTTCTTTTACAGGACCCCTTTGATAACAGTACGCATGTACTGAAGGGCCATCCTGTTTAAAAATTCGTTATTATTATTATTATTATTATTATTAAGTTTGAAGAAATCTTTTTCGAATGAATTTTTTGCTTGAGTTCTTTTTTGTGTATTGAAGTCAATGTATTGCTTAAGCCATGGAGACTGATTGAATTCTAATACTCTGTGTACTTTTTTCAATTTCAAACCTTGATTAATATACAACTGTAGATTTCTATAGTATAGTGTAAAGAGATTAAAGGCGGGTATAAAGGTCAGTACCTCTGAAGGCGATCTGCAGTCCAACTCCAACAAACTGATTATTATACTGTGAACGTTAGCCAACGAACGAACATTATGTCCAAGAAAGTAATGATAAAATGGAAGACAAATGATAAGTGGAATGATTGTAAGCAGAGCATTAATTGTAAAGATATCAAACCATTTGATGTTGCATTGGAAAAGGGGCAGTGGGTTAAAATCCTCTTCAACAGGCACTGCTCAGACGGAGAAGTTTGTGAAGCATGGAGCTCATCGGAAAAGAAAATTCCTTAAGGTAATTTTTAATAAGATATATAAATATCCTGCTTTCACCCTTACGTAGGAAGACGCACTAAGTTTGACCATGTAGTGGAAAAATAGCTTAACTTGTGAGAATCATGCACATGCACTTTAGCACACCTGTAGTCATAATTTCCTCAGTCACATGTGATTGTCTTGAAAATTAACCTGACAATCTATCCGACATACTTCAAGCCCAAGAAACATCCCAACGAAAACTCAAACTTGAACAAGAGAAAGACAAACTTCAAACTACAGACAAGATCCACAGCTTCACCAATGTCAATCTGCCACCTACCTTCAAGAATCTCCTAAACAAAGGCACTAACTTTATCCCTACTCTTCAACAATCTAACCACAACTTTATTAAGAACACCATCACCGAAGAAGTCAATCAAGCCCTATGCTCTTTAATCAAGAAACAAAATATCAACTCCTGTACACGCAAACAAAAATCATCCAAATCTAACCACCGTTACAAACCTTACCCCAGCACACACCCGCATACGCTCCTCAAACAAGAACAAAGCAGACCACATTTTAACATACACATCGTTGACTACGTACACAACACCACTTCATATACAAAACAATACCTTCAAACAACCAACCTGCACACACTATCCCACCCACACCACACTAACATAACCACAGATCAGTCTACTTACATACACCAACTACAAAACAACAATGACCTCATACTGACTAAAACAGACAAGAACATGGGATGGGCTCTAGTGCCCATCTCATGGTTCCAAACCGAATACGAACGACATTTTTCAGACAAAGAGACATACCAACGAATCGACAATTTTAATTTGACAACAATTGACAACTCTAATTTTTTGTTGAACAAACTAAAAGCACGTTTCAAAACACAGTTTCTGACAGAACTTTACAAAGAACGACTACTGTACAACAAAAAAGAAAAAAACTTACAGATACCCTACATGAAACTCCTACCTAAAGTACATAAACTAAACAATACTGCCTCAACAACTAACACTGACAAACTTACCGGTAGACCGATCATCACTGCACACTCCTGGATAACATCTGACCCCTCACGACTCCTAGGACAAGAACTTGACAATATTATTTTGCAACTGAAAACAATTTTTACTACTAACAACATTCCTTTTCCTTTGGTTAACAACTCTACTGAACTGATAAACAAACTGCAAACCGTTGACATAAAGGACATAGATGACTTTCAGCTCACGACTTTTGACTTTACATCACTTTACACCAACATCTCATATCAAAACACCATACAAGCCATTATCACCAGCTGCAAGCTACTTAATTTGCCTAATCTTTATAGAGACTATTTACTTAACCTTAATAATTTTATTAACCAACGTAATTATTTTAGGGCTGGCAATTTTGTTTATCAGCAAATAAAGGGCGTCGCTATGGGCAGCTATCATAGTCGACAAATTGCTGATCTTGTTTTACTCCTTAGTGAGTATAACTTCTATAACAATTTTAATACTAATGGCATTTTTATTTTTTGTCGTTACATTGACGACGGCTTTATGCTTACTAATAAAGCTAATACTAACATTCTAATTGCTAACTTATGTGCAGCATACCCATCACAAATTCCAATCACTTTTACATCCAGCAATCACTCAGTCAACTACCTCGACCTCACCATTTCATTAAATCACCATACCATCAGATACCACCAAGTTCACTACCACATTTTTCAAAAACCACACCACAAATACATGTACCCGCACTATTCATCTAATCATCCTCAACACATTTTTTCTGGCATCATCAAGACTGAAACTGTACGATACAGCCGACTTAGTAAGACAATTGACGACTACAACTACATACACAATTTATTTCGACTAAGACTGAACGCACTTGACTATCCAGACAAACTTATCACAGACAATTCATTCCCATGGCTCCCTTTCACAGCACACAATAGACGAAACAGAACACAACAAACAAAAACCAAATCGACTGTTTATTACCGAACTATATATAACAAACACTTACGAACAGACAAAATAGTACAACAAATCCTACGAAAATACCACAACTTACGTATTCCCAAACTTTCAAAAGCCTACTGCAACACCACAAAACTCCACACAATGCTCCTCACAAACAAATCACTTCATAATAAATTATCCTTACATACCACAAGCACATGACAATATGTTGCCATAATGATCCATGTTTTTATAAATTATTATTAGCAGAAAAGACTGCAAAGATTGCCTGCAGGCTATACTTCTTGATTTATTTTAGTTATAATAATTTGCTTACTTATATAATTTTTCATTATAAGTGTCATAATTTCCAAAACATTTTCCTGATGTACAGGTGTACATGTACATGTACATAGTAACATCTTTTAATCTCTCTCTTAAAGCCAAAACTTTTAAACAATGATTTATGTAAAATGAACTGTACCATACAGAGCATTTCCCACTAGCTAATTTTGCATTACAAATTATCTAGAGCCTCTGTTTTTAATCTTAATCATTACCAAATAACGTCCACAATATCTATACACTTTTAAACCAAAATACAATTATTGCACATGGATCTTTTTAGTACACCATACACCATGTACAAGCTCTTTGAACAATTTGTAATAAATATTTTAAGCTATGTCTTAAAGCATTTTATATGACATTATTTATATCACATTATATGAGGGCATGGTTCCCTAATGACCAATGTTATGTAACTGTTTTACTTCTTCTGTTTTTCTTCTTTCTCCCCCTAACCATACCTCAGCTCCATTAGACTCCTTACGAATTGAACTCTCCCGAGTTTCTATCTCACTTCTCACAGATACCAACTAAAAATCATGGAAACAGAATATAATTCTACTACCCGACCTTTTACAACTTGCCCACAGGAAAATAGAACGAAGAATAATTCAACCGACCTTTTACAACGTCCCATCGTATACGCGCCACCTTCGTTTTTCTTGGCTGCATGATTATTAGAACGAAGAATCATTCTACCGACCGCGATGTAAAGAACGAACAAATGTTCTGCAACCATGAAAACGGAGTATAGTTCTACCACCCCACCTTTTACAACTTATCCACAAGAAATTACAACGAAAAATAATTCAACCAACCTTTTACAACGTGCCTTCATGTACACGCCACCATCGTTTTCTTGGCTGCATGATGAAATTAGAACGAAGAATCTTTCACCCGACCGCGTGATGTAAAGAACGAAGAATTGCCCTACATGATCTACAAGCTGCATCAACCGTACTCCAATACATATCTCATTTTCTGTTTTACCTCCAATCGACCCTCGAAAAGTCGTACTCCAGATAATTTCAAGATTTTGCCACGAAATAACTCCACAGAACGATGATGAAAGCAACTTACCGCCCGCTCTACATTCGCTCCCAATAAAGACCGCTGACCGATGATACTACAGTAGCGTTTTAATGCGCGTCACATTGATCACGCAATGCTTGCGTGATCAACCCCGCAAAAAAATTTTTTTTTGTTTACGCTCTGCGGGCCTTTTGATACAGTATTTCCCGGCAAAAAATTTTTATTTCAAGTTTTTTAAAGCGTTTGTTAGCAACTTTTGGTTATTTTGACATCGATTTGGATATTACTGGCCTGACGCGGATCATTTACGCAAGGTATTTTATTTATTTCTTCCCGCTAGGTTTTATCTGCTACTATGTTATTGTTACCCAACCCCCGTATGGCTTAAAAATTGTACAAGGATACTCGTACTTTTTTGTTTTTTTAATAGCTTTTTATAAATTTTAATTTTTCCTTTTTATTTAAATTCCCCCTTATATACATTTCACCACGGTACACAACAATTTTCAAGGTTCCGTTTAAAAGTATCCTCGTACATGTAATATTATTAATAAAAATTTTTTTTTTTTTTTTCTGTCCGTCTCTCTCTTTTTACACTGCGTTTCTGTCCTCCTTTTTGGTCTCTATAATCTCTCCTTGATGTTCTCTATTAATCTCTTCATCTCATTTCTATAAGGACTCGGCACGAGGATGTCGGGCAATGACCAGGTACCGGGTTAGAAACATCCTCGCTCGGTTGTGCTTTGCCCCTGATGACTCACAACCATTAGGAGCCTTGGTGTCGATGCATCCTTCTACTGTTTGGCCGGCCAGGCGAATTCCCCGTCTTCTTTCCTATATACATTTCCTTTCTCGGAATTACACCTTTTCTCCTTGACCAATCATATGCACTTTCTTTTGTATTATCACACCATCCATCCCACTCCTATAAAAATAATAAAAAATAATAACATTAGTTTGCATTATATTTTAAACGCATATTATTACCTTTAGATCCGCCCCCTAATACCTTACCCTGTAAACCACCTCATGGCCCCAAGACAGGATATAACCCAGCCCTCAAACCCCCTCCCCTTTTACATCTCGCTTAACCCCATTTTAACCATTAAAAGAACGAAAAAAGATTTAATTTTTCTCTCTTCCCTCCATCAACAAGTTTCCTCTCATCCCACCTTAAAACAGGATGAACCCCCCAACCCCATTTATGTCAATTTGAGAACGAACAGGTTTTATATTTCCATTGACAAGTTCCTCCTTCAACCCCGACACAAGCCAATTTATCTCGACTACAGAACGATATAATTTTTACTACCATTTACACCATACCAAATTCATTTTAATTCCTTTTCTTTCATTTTTACCCAAATAGATTTTATGTTTTTACACAACGAATCAGATTATCACCCACGCATAACCCAAATTCATTATGCTTATTTTAATCTTATTCCTATACTAGACACAACAACTCTTTCCTAACTATGGCTACTGCAGAGACTACAGAAGAATCAACTTTACTATTCTATGCTTCGCACATCCGACCTCTCAACAGACAACAAATTTCCAACCGGCGTTTACAGCTCTTCAACCTACTTAATGGCGATTTATTTTATCCTTTAAACATCTGGCCAAAAGACATTAAAGCACTTTTTTGGAAAAAACCCATAGGAGACTGTGACACTTTCAAACTCTTATTATTTTTCATTGGCAATGGCTGCTCACCTTGTATAATTGCAGAATGGATCTTAACTTCGCAAAACTGGGCCCCGCAATCCAAAGGAGAAAAGCGAGCAAGGCAAATAGATTTTGTCAAAGCTAATCTTGGTTCCAAAAGTGACAGATGGTTCTATTTTGACATTCACCATGAAGAATGGCTGTACCTAAGCGGAGAAAAAAGAGAGTGCAACATTGATTAAAGTTACCGTGAATGTTTCACCATTCTTATTGCATTTTTTTCTGGAATAAAAAGTATTTTTAAAATCTAAAACAGAAGAACGAAAAATAAGTAATATATCAAAATTACTCCTACTCATGTACATTACATGTATATGCAACATTACAACATTTTAACCTAACCCTTCCCCACCTTACAAAACCTCAACCAACCCCACAAGTTAAGCTATTTTTCCACTACATGAAATAATTTTTACCTCCAAATTTAAATTTGTACTTGCCCTCAGGTCTAACGCGAATCCATAAACCTTAATCTAAACTCAAATTTAAACCAAAAAGCAATTTTGCCTTGCCCCCTTTACCTTAAATTTTCCCCTTAGAGATAGTTTACACTACTCTCAGCTTAAACCAACCAAGGAAATCCTTTCCCTACCCTCTAACCTAAAGCCTTTCCCCAACCTTAAACCTTAAACCTGTAATATAACATAACATAAAACTGTTTGTAGGTTTTAACATACAAGCTAAACCTTAATGATGTTTTAAGATATTCTTATTAAATGTTTTGTTATTACTACTATTTTATTATTCTGTGCTAAATTTCAAATTTTATTTTGGTAACAATTACTTAATATTTTATTTGATTTTATTCATTTTATTATTTCATTTCATTTGTGCTGCCTTGTGTTGGACGTGGCTGCATCGCAGTCTGTTGGTCCCTCAACGCTAGTGCAAATTTTATCTTTGTTTTAATTTTACTCAGTTATTTCTGTTACTTTTGCCATTTCCTGCACTACCTTGTGGTAGACGTGGCTGCATTGCAGTTTGTTGGTCCCTCAACGTTAGTGCAGAGTTTTATTTCATTTCACACTTTTTAGTACTGCCTTGTGATGGACGTTGGCTGCACTGCAGTTTGTTGGTCCCTCAACGCTAGTACATTTATTATTTTATTTGACATGTACATACAACATTTCCCCTTCCACATGCATACTTCTCCCCTCCTTATTCCCACTATTTTTAGTGGAGACTTGGGAACCCATTAGCTTGGGATTCCATACATTAACACCTGGGATGCCACAAAGGTTGCTAGTGAAACTACTGGTTTTGTTTGCTTTTTTTTTTTTTTTTTTTTTTCGACAACAGAATCAAATGTAATAGTGTAATCAGCAATCTATGCAAAAAGGTATTACTGTTGGCAGTGCCACTCGACTGATCGTTAATAAGTAAGGTTATTAAATATTGCTGTACTATTGAAAGTAAACAAACAAGTAGGCATCGATCATCAATATAATTTCCCATGGTTGCATTATAAAGTTTACGACGTTGAAGGCTATGCCAGGAAAAATAAAGTAATTTATTTTTGTTTTCAAATATGTTTGTATAACAGTTACGGCAATCTTTCCTATAGATTGTAGATTTGATCTCATTCCAGGGTTAGAATACTTACAAAAAATAACTTTTTAAGACTGAAATACTTGATTCCTTCACTACCATAATAACATTTTGTAAAATTTCCTGGAATTTTTTCCTTAAAAGGAAACGAAAAAGGTTGCCAAAGAGACAGCAAAAGCTGCTGATTCACAAGAATCTACTAGCTGCTGACCAGAATAAAACAATTTTTTTTATATTTACCTATTTAGTGATTAATGGTAACAAAAGATTTAGCTGTTTAAAATATATTTTATACAGTGTTTCTGTTAATAATTATTTAATATGTGCATGCACATTCATGTATTTGAAATTTTCTCTTCTTTAAGTAAAATAAATGAAATTTTTGTATAACAACATCACGCATTAAACAAGGTCACTGTAGCCACTTTGTTTTCAAATTATATCATATGACTGTAATTTTGTTTCTGTTTTATTCCTAGCATCGCACCATTTATTTAACTTTCCTTTGTCTTGCTTTGGATAAATTGACATTTGCATTTCTTTTTATTTCACCTTATTTAAAGGCTATTTTTTAAGAACAAGCAAGAGAGTTAGTTTCTAAAGAAACTGTGGTGCTGAGTTGGTGGCGACGTGAAACAAAAGTTTGGATTTATGAACAAGGTAAATTGGCCACCGTAAAGAGATTAAAGGCGGGTATAAAGCTCAGTGCCTCTGAAGGTGATCTGCAGTCCAACTCCAACAAACTGATTATTATACTGTGAACGTTAGCCAATGAACGAACATTATGTCCAAGAAAGTAATGACAAAATGGAAGACAAATGATAAGTGGAATGATTGTAAGCAGAGCATTAATCGTAAAGATATCAAACCATTTGATGTTGCATTGGAAAAGGGACAGCGGGTTAAAATCCTCTTCAACAGGCGCTGGTCAGACGGAGAAGTTTGTGAAGCATGGAGCTCATCGGAAAAGAAAATTCCTTAAGGTAATTTTTAATAAGATATATAAATATCCTGCTTTCACCCTTACGTAGGAAGACGCACTAAGTTTGACCATGTTTATTCCCGCACTTTGTATTATTAATAATGTTGACAGGCCATACACCATTCCCATTGGTGAGATTGTTGTGTCTTTGACCTTCATAGTTTAGCTCGTATGAGTCTGTCTTGTAATGTCTTTCCTTTTCTGTATGACATTATTGGAGAATCATGCACATGCACTTTAGCACACCTGTAGTCATAATTTCCTCAGTCACATGTGATTGTCTTGAAAATTAATAACACCTATAGCTTGCTGAGTAGTCCGCTTCAAGACCTTAAAATCTTGCCACATCCTTTTAATGCTACAGAGAAACGCGGAAAGCAAGGAAATGATTCTAGCAGTGATGGCGATAAGCCACTGTCGAGATACCGGGCGCCAGAAACATCCCCAGTCCAGGCGAAAAAACCAAACGCCGAAGCGCAGTTCCTAGCCGAGTATGTAGCGCGACAAGATGCAAAACTTGCTCACGGGAAAAACAAGCAGTGGTGACCTCCCACCACAAAAAGAGAAGACTGGGGCAGCAGAAATCGAACCAAGAGAAGAAACAGAAAAAGCAGCATTAATGGCACAGCTTCAGGCCGAAAAGAAGAAAAGGAAGTCCTCCTCGCAGAGAAGATAATAGCAGAAACGAAGTACAACACACTTCAAAACACGCTGGAGAATGAGAGAAAAGACGTGTTATTAATGAAGAGCGAAATCAATAAGTTAGAGGCCGAGAAGAAGGAGCTCACAGAGGCACTTGAGGAAGCAAAGAAAAAAAGTGCGATGCAAGGAGACAAACGGGTATGTAGCTCACTTCTCATTACATTAATAATTCGTGAGCCTATAACAAAGAAAATCTTGATCGTGACCGGAGTTTTGATAGCTGTTTGTCCATGCTACTCCACTATCAACTCACGAGCTTCTTGGTGTTAAGAGATTGATTGAAACAATTTCTTTTGTTTGATATAATCATACTTGTATTCCTGACTGTATAGACAACGTCTCCCAAGAATGAGCATGATTATTTAATCTTGATCACAATCTACTATTGTTGTTGGAAAGTTGTAAACATTTAATCATAACACTGTAGTAGTATAAGAGTTGGGGGTACTAGAGCATTTTTATGAAAAATTCTCTCTTACCCATCCAACTCTATACTACATTCCCATATAATGGTAGTCATTTTATGTAAATCTATATGTTTTTTATTTTATGCGGTACCAAATGCATTTACCATTGCGTGACTTTATCCCAAATACAGGAAGTCTTATGATGTCATATGGTGGGACTTTCCCGAGGGAAATGAGTCATCAAATTAGTCAATGTCAATGTCATGAGGTGGTCGTACGATCTCTCTCAACCAATTAAAAACGTACCCATAAATTATTTTTCTGATAAAAATATCAGAAGTTTTTTCCTTGATATAAAATCAGGGCCTTCTGCCTCTTAGTTGTTAACCATGCCTCTTAGTATTGATGAAGCCACTAAACGCTATGAGAGCCACTCTCAAAATATACAAGATGCCATTTTGACTATGGAATCATACATGGGGAGAGTCACAGCATTTTCGTTTGATCTACCACAAGTTATTGGGAACCTCGACAATGTGGACACAACGACTGAAGAACGCAATATTTCATCATGTATAAACGCGCTTGAGGAGTATAGGAAGACAATCATTCTTGAGAGGAAGAGGAGAGCCCAACGTGAAATCATTGATGGGAAAATGAAAGTGGATAACTTGAAGACCGATTTGAAGCTTCGGAGACGCGCTCAACGTCTTGCTTTTACTAATCCTTATAAACTACCACAATCTGGTAATGATGAACAAATGCCTCAAGTTGAAGTGATTGAACAATGAACAGTTTAATGAATACCAATATATCAGAGAAGTAAGGATGATTTTTATTTGTGAATTGCATAATGTCCGTAAGCGTAACTTGTTATCCCGTCATTTAATATGTATCGTTTATCATCGAAGCAAGATAATGACACTTTGTTAAGCTCATAACTTCCTAGTTGATGATTTTCACTTCTGATTGTCTTCATAGTATTGTGCATCTGCTTATTTTCAAATAGTGTTTGTCTATAATTCTCATCTTTGATTTCGTCCTTTATGATGTTCTTTTTTATCCCTTTAGCTGTTTTTCCTTCTTTCTGGTTGTCTTTTTTATAACTATACATTTTTGATCGCAAACCAACGAATTCCGTGATTGGCATTCCAGCTGCTTCGTCCTTGAATTTACCAATAATCTTCTTATTCATTTTATTAAAATATGGAGTCTTCTCGATAATCACTATTATGAAATCTATCTTTGTCATTCCAAAAGTCTTTATACACGTCTTCAGTTTCGATCTCATAAGTTAAACTGTCTGTATCAGTAAAAAGCAGCTTAGCCTTATTACCGTACTTGTTTTTGATATAGTTATAATGAAAATCATACATTAGAGTCTTGCTGAGATCGAGGATGCACATACCCACATATGCCGGCCTGTTGAGAGTTAGCGTTTCCTTGATCTTATGCACTGCAACTAGATTTTTGTTGAAGATCTTACTACTCACATAAGTCGGTTTAGATGTTATTTTCAATAGTTTCTTTTCATCAGTTACAAGTCTGACATCAACACGCTTTCTTATATTTTCCATCGTTTTTCAGACCACTGAATTATTCATAAGTTTGAAGAAATCTTTTTCGAATGAATTTTTTGCTTGAGTTCTTTTGTGTATTGAAGTCAATGTATTGCTTAAGCCATGGAGACTGATTGAATTCTAATACTCTGTGCACTTTTTTCAATTTCAAACCTTAATTAATATACAACTGTAGATTTCTATAGTATAGTGTAAAGAGATTAAAGGCGGGTATAAAGGTCAGTACCTCTGAAGACGATCTGCAGTCCAACTCCAACAAACATTATTATACTGTGAACGTTAGCCAACGAACGAACATTATGTCCAAGAAAGTAATGATAAAATGGAAGACAAATGATAAGTGGAATGATTGTAAGCAGAGCATTAATTGTAAAGATATCAAACCATTTGATGTTGCATTGGAAAAGGGGCAGCGGGTTAAAATCCTCTTCAACAGGCGCTGGTCAGACGGAGAAGTTTGTGAAGCATGGAGCTCATCGGAAAAGAAAATTCCTTAAGGTAATTTTTAATAAGATATATAAATATCCTGCTTTCACCCTTACGTAGGAAGACGCACTAAGTTTGACCACGTTTATTCCCGCACTTTGTATTATTAATAATGTTGACAGGCCATACACCATTCCCATTGGTGAGATTGTTGTGTCTTTGACCTTCATAGTTTAGCTCGTATGAGTCTGTCTTGTAATGTCTTTCCTTTTCTGTATGACATTATTGGAGAATCATGCACATGCACTTTAGCACACCTGTAGTCATAATTTCCTCAGTCACATGTGATTGTCTTGAAAATTAATAACACCTATAGCTTGCTTAGCCTTATTACCGTACTTGTTTTTGATATAGTTATAATGAAAATCATACATTAGAGTCTTGCTGAGATCGAGGATGCACATACCCACATATGCCGGCCTGTTGAGAGTTAGCGTTTCCTTGATCTTATGCACTGCAACTAGATTTTTGTTGAAGATCTTACTACTCACATAAGTCGGTTTAGATGTTATTTTCAATAGTTTCTTTTCATCAGTTACGCTTTCTTATATTTTCCATCGTTTTTCCGAACACTGAATTATTCATAAGTTTGAAGAAATCTTTTTCGAATGAATTTTTTGCTTGAGTTCTTTTGTGTATTGAAGTCAATGTATTGCTTAAGCCATGGAGACTGATTGAATTCTAATACTCTGTGTACTTTTTTCAATTTCAAACCTGATTAATATACAACTGTAGATTTCTATAGTATAGTGTAAAGAGATTAAAGGCGGGTATAAAGGTCAGTACCTCTGAAGGCGATCTGCAGTCCAACTCCAACAAACTGATTATTATACTGTGAACGTTAGCCAACGAACGAACATTATGTCCAAGAAAGTAATGATAAAATGGAAGACAAATGATAAGTGGAATGATTGTAAGCAGAGCATTAATTGTAAAGATATCAAACCATTTGATGTTGCATTGGAAAAGGGGCAGCGGGTTAAAATCCTCTTCAACAGGCGCTGGTCAGACGGAGAAGTTTGTGAAGCATGGAGCTCATCGGAAAAGAAATTTCCTTAAGGTAATTTTTAATAAGATATATAAATATCCTGCTTTCACCCTTACGTAGGAAGACGCACTAAGTTTGACCACGTTTATTCCCGCACTTTGTATTATTAATAATGTTGACAGGCCATACACCATTCCCATTGGTGAGATTGTTGTGTCTTTGACCTTCATAGTTTAGCTCGTATGAGTCTGTCTTGTAATGTCTTTCCTTTTCTGTATGACATTATTGGAGAATCATGCACATGCACTTTAGCACACCTGTAGTCATAATTTCCTCAGTCACATGTGATTGTCTTGAAAATTAATAACACCTATAGCTTGCTGAGTAGACCGCTTCAAGACCTTAAAATCTTGCCACATCCTTTTAATGCTACAGAGAAACGCAGAAAGCAAGGAAATGATTCTAGCAGTGATGGCGATAAGCCACTGTCGAGATACCGGGCGCCAGAAACATCCCCAGTCCAGGCGAAAAAACCAAACGCCGAAGCGCAGTTCCTAGCCGAGTATGTAGCGCGACAAGATGCAAAACTTGCTCACGGGAAAAACAAGCAGTGGTGACCTCCCACCACAAAAAGAGAAGACTGGGGCAGCAGAAATCGAACCAAGAGAAGAAACAGAAAAAGCAGCATTAATGGCACAGCTTCAGGCCGAAAAGAAGAAAAGGGAAGTCCTCCTCACAGAGAAGATAATAGCAGAAACGAAGTACAACACACTTCAAAACACGCTGGAGAATGAGAGAAAAGACGTGTTATTAATGAAGAGCGAAATCAATAAGTTAGAGGCCGAGAAGAAGGAGCTCACAGAGGCACTTGAGGAAGCAAAGAAAAAAAGTGCGATGCAAGGAGACAAACGGGTATGTAGCTCACTTCTCATTACATTAATAATTCGTGAGCCTATAACAAAGAAAATCTTGATCGTGACCGGAGTTTTGATAGCTGTTTGTCCATGCTACTCCACTATCAACTCACGAGCTTCTTGGTGTTAAGAGATTGATTGAAACAATTTCTTTTGTTTGATATAATCATACTTGTATTCCTGACTGTATAGACAACGTCTCCCAAGAATGAGCATGATTATTTAATCTTGATCACAATCTACTATTGTTGTTGGAAAGTTGTAAACATTTAATCATAACACTGTAGTAGTATAAGAGTTGGGGGTACTAGAGCATTTTTATGAAAAATTCTCTCTTACCCATCCAACTCTATACTACATTCCCATATAATGGTAGTCATTTTATGTAAATCTATATGTTTTTTATTTTATGCGGTACCAAATGCATTTACCATTGCGTGACTTTATCCCAAATACAGGAAGTCTTATGATGTCATATGGTGGGACTTTCCCGAGGGAAATGAGTCATCAAATTAGTCAATGTCAATGTCATGAGGTGGTCGTACGATCTCTCTCAACCAATTAAAAACGTACCCATAAATTATTTTTCTGATAAAAATATCAGAAGTTTTTTCCTTGATATAAAATCAGGGCCTTCTGCCTCTTAGTTGTTAACCATGCCTCTTAGTATTGATGAAGCCACTAAACGCTATGAGAGCCACTCTCAAAATATACAAGATGCCATTTTGACTATGGAATCATACATGGGGAGAGTCACAGCATTTTCGTTTGATCTACCACAAGTTATTGGGAACCTCGACAATGTGGACACAACGACTGAAGAACGCAATATTTCATCATGTATAAACGCGCTTGAGGAGTATAGGAAGACAATCATTCTTGAGAGGAAGAGGAGAGCCCTACGTGAAATCATTGATGGGAAAATGAAAGTGGATAACTTGAAGACCGATTTGAAGCTTCGGAGACGCGCTCAACGTCTTGCTTTTACTAATCCTTATAAACTACCACAATCTGGTAATGATGAACAAATGCCTCAAGTTGAAGTGATTGAACAATGAACAGTTTAATGAATACCAATATATCAGAGAAGTAAGGATGATTTTTATTTGTGAATTGCATAATGTCCGTAAGCGTAACTTGTTATCCCGTCATTTAATATGTATCGTTTATCATCGAAGCAAGATAATGACACTTTGTTAAGCTCATAACTTCCTAGTTGATGATTTTCACTTCTGATTGTCTTCATAGTATTGTGCATCTGCTTATTTTCAAATAGTGTTTGTCTATAATTCTCATATTTGATTTCGTCCTTTATGATGTTCTTTTTTATCCCTTTAGCTGTTTTTCCTTCTTTCTGGTTGTCTTTTTTATAACTATACATTTTTGATCGCAAACCAACGAATTCCGTGATTGGCATTCCAGCTGCTTCGTCCTTGAATTTACCAATAATCTTCTTACTATTTTATTAAAATATGGAGTCTTCTCGATAATCACTATTACGAAATCTATCTTTGTCATTCCAAAAGTCTTTATACACGTCTTCAGTTTCGATCTCATAAGTTAAACTGTCTGTATCAGTAAAAAGCAGCTTAGCCTTATTACCGTACTTGTTTTTGATATAGTTATAATGAAAATCATACATTAGAGTCTTGCTGAGATCGAGGATGCACATACCGACATATGCCGGCCTGTTGAGAGTTAGCGTTTCCTTGATCTTATGCACTGCAACTAGATTTTTGTTGAAGATCTTACTACTCACATAAGTCGGTTTAGATGTTATTTTCAATAGTTTCTTTTCATCAGTTACAAGTCTGACCTCAACACGCTTTCTTATATTTTCCATCGTTTTTCCGAACACTGAATTATTCATAAGTTTGAAGAAATCTTTTTCGAATGAATTTTTTGCTTGAGTTCTTTTTTGTGTATTGAAGTCAATGTATTGCTTAAGCCATGGAGACTGATTGAATTCTAATACTCTGTGTACTTTTTTCAATTTCAAACCTTGATTAATATACAACTGTAGATTTCTATAGTGTAGGACGTATTTCTCTTTATCGTTTAATGTGGGGATTAGTTTGTGAACAAAACTCTGGAAATATTGAACTTTTTCTGTATATTTTTGCAATAGTTTGACAGCATATTGTCTGTTACTTTCACTTTTTCTAGACTTAGAGGATAGTCATTATGTATATAATGTAGTTCTTCAGGATATTCTAGATCGACTTCTAGTATCAATCCTTTCTTACCATCATCTTTATAACCAGCTAAGTTTATTTTGTTGATTTGTTTTTCTGTTAACCATTTGAAACCACCAGTGGGGAGGTATTGACTCATAGCCCAACCGTATAAATTGGTAGCATCAAGATACATGATATACTTCGATGGCGCCTTCTCGTTGTATTCTCTCATGCACTTGTTGTTTGCTTTTCCATATCGATTTGCTATATAAGATATACCTCCTCTCATACCCTTTTCAATGAATTGAAACATGTCTATGTCTGTCATTAGTTCTAGTTGAATATTAGTCATCTTCAACATAGCATCCCATGATAAGCCTGGAGATGTGAAATAGTGACATGGGTCAAGTTTGTAATACTGAAGACAGGTCTTACGGAAGTTTTCAAATACATCAGCTAATAAAAGGATGTCAGACTTAAGATATAGATTGTGGTATTCACCCATTGATTTTAAGTTAAAAGTTTCCCACACAGTTTGAGCATGTTTATAATCTTCATCTGTGATATTTTCATTATTTAAAATGCTGTAAAATTCCTCTTTTGTTGGTAATTCTGTTTTATTGAATTTCTCAAATGAATCCATGTAATCATAAGGATAGACTCCCTTTTGCTTCATTAATTCAAATTGTTCTTGTTTGAATCTATTGCATGTGTATTTTAAAGCTTCTGTGGGTCAGTTGCTAACCAATTTATCAAGACTGGAACTCATAAATTGAAAACTATCGATGAATGTCAGATGATTACCAAGCATGAAAGCCATATATTTCTCCATGTTGTTTGGAATAGCATTTATATTCATCTGTATCTCTTCTCCTTTTTTGTTTTTGTATGTATGTTTCTTCACTATTTCACCAATCTGTTGCATTATGAAGTGGCTGTCATATCCTCTAAGGTTGTGGAATATCACAGGAATTTTAATCATGTCTGGTTCAATTTTTAGTTTCAGATTGCATTCTTGATGAGCTGAGCCTCTATATTTTCCTGTTATATGGCAATGATCTCTGACACGTATGTCTTTGTATATTTTTCCTCACATATATGACATTCATCAGCTTTTTTAAATACTTCTTCATCCTTTTCAGTCATTCTCAATGGTTTGTTGAAACGTTTTTTCATTACTATTCTGCAATACTTTACTTTCTCTAACATAGCTTCCATGAATTGATAAACAGCATTTTCACCTCTGTATATCCGCTCTGGTTTGGTATATTTATCATCATAACAGCACACAACCTTGTATCCATAACCACAGTCTTTATGCTTTTGATAGGCTTCAGTGTATGATTTATCATCACTAGGCATGCATCCTTGCACTTTCTCTGTTATTGCTTCAAAGTCAGCATAGATGACAAACGGTACAGGTTGCTGTTTGTGGAAGTTATTAAATTTTAATATGTTATTGTCTTTATCAGGCATTTTTATAGCTTGTTTACCATTCACTTGTATGTAGTTTTCTTTATGATTTGTTAATACCTTTTCAGAACTAAAATACTGAAGACAGTACGTACAAAAGTGTTTCCTCTCTTTATGCTTTGTTTGGTTGTACATGAACTTGTTAAAATCTTTTATCAGAACGTAATGTTTGTTTACATCTTTCGTGATCAATAGGAGATTCATTTGATTTTCAAACTTTTCTTTTGATACATATATAGGATACGGTTGTTTATCTTCATATCCGAAAATGTTGATATTGATGTTGTTTTGCTTCTCAATTTTGTTGTACTGTTTAACATTAACTGGGAATTCAATGCTTGAGTAATCTAACTTTTCAATATATTGTCTATCGGATTTTTTTATTCTTTGAGGATCCTTTTCTTGTGGGTTCAAATGTCTGATGTGACACCATCTGAAGCATTCATTGTCCTTATTTTTCATGTTGATCAATCCTTTTGCACTGTTTCGTAGTTCTTGTGGTAGTTGAATATAGGACGATCCTTTGAGAGGTTTGTATTTAACAAGATTCAAATAGTGGCTATCAACGGATTGTATCATCCATCCAGATCCTTCTGAAATCCATTGCGATACCTTATTTAGTATCTGTTGTTTAGACAATTGTAACGAGTCAGCGATTTCTATTTGGTTGATTATTGTTTGAGCTGAACTGTTGAAATATGCTGACTTATATACTGCTTCATCACCGGATTGTTTTTCGAAAGTAACCTTTAGTGTTTCAACATATTTCAAGCCTTTCATTTCATTCAACAGTGTGTTAATATGAGATTCTGTAGCCTTTCTGGTGTTTTGCATTTGAACCAAAGGGTCTTTATTGTTTTTAATGCCGATTTCGTACGACTTGGTGTAGCCTCTTAAGGCATTTTCGGTTTGTTCTATTTTAGTCCTCGGTGTTGGAACCAGTTTTTTAACTGCATGTTGTTTAGTTCACGGTGTTGGAATTGGTTTGTAATTATCCATAAACTCTATTGGTGGAAGAATGATGTTTTCTTCATATTCTTTAGCCATCTGTTTGACACTCTTGCGAGGTGTTGGGATTGGTCTCCTTGGTTTGTATGTTCTTGGTGCTGGAACTGGCTTGGTATCATCTACCACGATAATTTCAGGTTTCTTTTGTTTTTTCTCTTGCTTTAATAGCAATTTGATGAGCTCTGATTTGCTTAGTTTCTTGAGACTAGTTTTGTTCATTTCTATATTACTACTAGATATTTCTGATTTCATATATAACTATAGTATGTATAGATATTCTTTTAAATAATATTTGATGGTGTTTGTTTGAATATGGTCAAAATTCAAATGATCCAAATGAGGATCCTTTAAACTGTATTATATGAAATAATTTATTATGTTAATATATGGTATAAAACATCTTCAACTTGTTTACGATCGGTTGCACTTAGTAATACATTGCTGAAATCATTAGTGTTACGTATGATGTAGTGTGATTTAACTTTTTGAATCGTAACGCCACTATTTCGTTCATCAATAAATTCAGGATATCTTTTGCCAGCTGCTCTTTCGTCAAGTTTATTTAAAAGTTGGATGATATACTCCTTTACTAGCATATCGTTTTGTTGTTTGTTAGTGTTAATGTCTACAGATGGTTTAGTTTTTTTCACTGATGGTTTTGGTTTTTTAATGGATGGTTTGATTTTTTTCACTTTATTCCTTTTAAGCAAGTGCAGGAAGAGCAGATGATTTTTTAGTATGACGTTTTCTACATCAACTCGCTTTAATTTGGAAACTTGAAAACCTTTTTTAACATTGATTACATGTACTTCTTTTTTTAGCTCTTTGACGGTGAAGTTTTTAAGATGCATTTTTAATTCATTATGGATTGTCATTATATATAACATATATAATTTCATGTTGAAATATAATAGATATTAAATTTATAATTCGTGTATTTTAGCATGATATTCTAACAAATTGGGTAAATCTCCAATCTTTAACCCAAAATCAGAAGGATAAAAACCAGACTCATGTAACCATATGGCCTTGTTTATTTTCTTTCTGATGTTGCGATTTTCCAAGGCTTCTTCGACTGTTGTATTTATATAATATTCTAATTTTATTTTGTCACTTTTGAATATTAATAGGTTGTTTCTTTTGTTAACCAACCTGAATTTATATTTTGCAGCTTCCTTTTTTAAGGTGTTTATTAATGCTTCTTCATTTTTGCTTTTTTCATATCCAACCATACCAGGTTCATAATGAGATAATTTAGGTAAACTGTCAATATAAATGAAATGGTTGAACTTGCTGAATATTGATTTGCTAACCGGCTTGAAGTCCCAACCAGCTCCAAAATTTTATAGAGTATGACCCTCAGGATTTTTATTATGTTGGTTTTTCATTCCATATATATTACTATAGATTTTTATTTTTAAGTGTCTTCAATTAGTGTGTTTAAATATGGTCAAAATTCAAATGATCCAAAGCATGGATCCTTAGAACTATATTGAAAGAATTTATTTTTTGTGTGTTATGTGAATTATTTTCTCCATGATATTAATTGCATTGCTATTTCTAATGTGCTTTTTTGTTTTTAAATGACAAAATTTTCCAGCTAGTGTATAGTTACGACCTGTTTTACAAATATCACAATACCATACTTTGTCTAGCATGTACTTCGATTTTTGTCGTCTTAAAGCATCCTTCCTCTCTTCTTCAGTTGAATACTTTGGTGGTCTACCTCGACCTCTCTTATTCTGATTTTCCATATATATTAATACTATATATATTTTTAAATAGATTAGGTGTGTTTAAACCTGTTCACCAGAGGAGATGATAGCTCCAGAAATTAGCATAATTCGGATCCTTATATGTTAGATTACTATTTTTATCTCTTATCTTAGATGCTCTTCTTCTGTATTGTACTCGTCTTTTCCAGTCTTGATGTGATAAAAAATCTTCATACCGTGAATCACCAAAATGAATCTTATCACCATTTTTAAGAGTAACCATATATTTTTTATTTTTACGGTCTGAATAGCTCAGATCTCTTGCATTGTATATAACTTTAGCTCTATGTTTTAATAAGTCAAAATCCTTACCAGTTACAATATTCATATATATATTATTATATTGTTTGTAAATCCTTGAACGATATCCAACTGTTAAAATCATCACTGTATCCTTTCCACTTTACTAAAGCTTGTTTCTTCTTATAATCTCTACGGATTACTTTATCAATACGGAAAACATCCTGTCTGGCTTTTAATAATTCGGGTTCATAAAAACTCCCTTGAATATCTTCACCTCTGAAATCCTTTATTTTGTATGTGATTGGATTAGTGTGTTGTATTTTATCAATTGTAAACAGTTCCTCAGTCCAGTTTGGAGTATATCCTTTATCGAACACATTCCGTTTATGCTTAGATATTCGGACCTTATCACCTATTTTAAATTTCGGTTTCTGTTTTAACGTTTCCATATCACCGTATAGATTAAAGTAAACAACTCCTTCATTCTTTTTATTAGATGCTTCTACAGGTGTCATTTTTATTGAACTGTGTTTAGTGTTATTATACTGTTTCAATATTTTAGGTAGCATGTCTAAATATCGCGTATTGCCTTGGATAGTGAACAGCTTCCAAATCTTAGTTTTAATTGTTCTGTTCCATCGTTCACAAACTGACGACTTTTCGTCATTCTCAGTCGAATACAAGGTTATTTTATTCTTATCAAGTAGTTCCTTAACATATTTGTTATAATACTCTTTCCCTTTATCAGTCCATAGATATTGTGGTTTTCTGCCTTCTTTGAAGATTGTTTTGAATGCTTCAGCAACAGCTTCTCCTTTTTTGTCTTTTAAAGGGACAATCCAACCATATTTACTGAAAACATCTAAAACCATGAGAAGGTATCTGTAGCCATCGTTCCATTTTCTGAACTGTTGTATTTCAACAAGATCAGAGCACCATATCTCGTCAATATGGTTTACAATTACCCGCCGCCGATTAAAGTTACGTTTTATGGGTTTGTGTAATTCATCAGCTAATTTTTCTTGCCAGTTTTCTTCACTCGACGGCCTTTCCCGTTTTTTGGCTTCTTTTGTTTGACACCAAGACCAAGACCAAGACCAAGACCAAGTTTTTGTTTTGTGTTAATCATATTCCTAGCTAGCCAATGTCCCCATTGTCTTTCATTGTGAGGCACACTGTCTAGAGCCTTAACCATTTTCCTATCTGCTTTATTTTTGCATTTTCTATCATCTTTACATACTGAATAATCTACATCGTGTTGCATTGCTATTGCATCTGTTTTACCAGTCGGTTTATCATATATTTCTAATATCTCCCCAGTCACTGGATCATATCTTACTTGTTTTTCTAATGGATTATAAGGCCCAGTGTATTTATGACCAGGTAAAGTCCATCCTGATTTTGGTTTCGGAAGCTTTCCAATGGCTTTATGTATATCAACAGCGCCTCCTCTGTAATGATCAATATTATCCTTAACACCTTTGAATGCCTGACCTGCTAAGATCCTAGCTAAACCAGTGACATTATATAAGCAGCTTTATCAACTGCTGTAGGGCCCCGTTTTCTAGCTAAAGCACCTCCTTTTTGGCTTTTGATGAATTTAGTCTTTGTTATTTCACATTCAGAGCATTTACATTTCATCAAAAGCCTCCCATTTATGGCTCTCACACATCTTTCACTCCCGGGTACACAATCTGTTACTTTTTTCTGTTTCACACAATATGATTTTACCATTATATATATACGTTAGATTAAGGTTCAATATATACGTTTTCATATTTACCAGTTTTCTGATTTTTCACCAAACGCATGACAGTACCGTTTTTAGGATGAGTCCAAAACTTTTTACTGGTTATACCTGTTGGTCCTGTGAAAGCACCTTTCAAGACATCACCAGACCAATATCGGTCAAATACATGGTTGGTTGATGGAATTACTTTGCGAGTTATTTGTTCGGCTATTTTGGCTGCCTCAAAAGCTTTACCTAATGGATTTTCACCTCCTTTTTGGCTTTTGATGAATTTAGTCTTTGATATTCCACATTCAGAGCATTTACATTTCATCATAAGCCTCCCATTTTTGGCTCTCACATATCTTTCACTCCCTGGAACACATTCTGTAACCTTTTTTTGTTTCACACAATAAGATTTAACCATTATACATATAAGTTAGATATTTTTGAAATACCGTTCTAGAAACCTCTCATTCTTCATTGTATCATATATATCAAATACCTGAAGCAGATCAAAATATGAATTCCCTTTATTCATCTCATTTAAAAAGTATAAACAGAAATAACCACATGTTGTAGTCTTTATATTCTGGATCTGATTATTTTGGTGAAGCAGAGTCATATTCTCCCTCATCGCATGGTTTACGATCTCCTGAAAGGGGGGGATCCCAAACGAATCAAAGTAATTAATGATGTTATCCTTTACATATGTAGCAAACCAATGGCTCCCACTCATATATGATGGATTAAGATTTAATTGTAAATAAATAATGCTTGTTGATGATTATGTGGGACAGTTTCATCTCGAGACAGAACATCTTTGATTGGGATGTTCAAATATTTACACCATTTTATTAAATCATAATTTGACAATGGAATATTTTGATGAAATTTGGGTTTTACAATAGAATGTTTAGAAGAGGGACGTTTTTGATGGGTGAGTTCTTGCCCAATAGTAGACCTTCGCCCTTTTTCTGAGCTTTTTTTTTTGGAGCCTTTTTTTTTAGTTTTTTTAATTCCCATACCTAATGTTTGATCAGGCCAATTCCCATAAAAAGGCGGAGTTCTATACATTGGGACTAACAAACCACCATCTTGATCGTTAGTAGGAGTTGGTTTTAATACAGATCGTGGCGGTCTTTGTTTAGGCTGTCCCATCTGAGGAGCCCCTGAACCAGTCAAACTCTTGATGGCCTCAATAGCAAGAGGGGCAGCTATACCAGCCAAAAGAGTCCCTAGAAAGCCTCCCTGTTGTACTTTTGTTGGTTTTATATGAACACCGGATCCTTTTTGTAGAGCATTGTAAACGTCTTGTGCTTGCTTCTTGGTTAACATGCTAGTATACGGTAGTATTTGATTTATGTTTTCATATGGCAATAAAAAACCACCTGTTTGAACCCCTTTTCCGGATATCTTTTTCACAATCTGAGATGCTCCTTCACTAGCTGCTCCAGCTAAAGCTGACAAACCTAGTGTTTTCCCTAATGTTGGTCCAAAAGTTCGTCCCAGATTCAAAACTGTAGAGAGGAGTGATCCACCAACTTGCTTTCGAATGACTGTTTTGGCGAGTTTGATGTCCATTCCCTTTTTCAATTTTCTATTTTTATCCAATCGCGTAACTATATTCTGAGGTACATACAGAGTGTCATTCTCAGATAGTGAATCCTTTGTCAGTCTCAAAACGATAGTTTCTCTTTTATGATAAGCGTTGCTTAGATTCTTCTTTTGGTTTTCAGACTGTTTTACATTGATTTCATACAATTGAGTCATATAATATATGTTAGATAAATCTGTTTTTAAAAACATATTCAATTTATATCATTGTCAAAAATCTTTACTTAGACTATTATCCATTCACTTTAAACGATCATCACTTCATTGCCGATTTTTTGGACAATAACCTCACTCTCGTAAAATACGATGCTATGAGCTCGGACGTTTGCAGTATGGGCAGCGTTCAAACGATAATGGAGAATCAATTGTTTGCGGTCTCGTGTTACAACCTCTTTTTGATATGTCAAATCGAAATATATCAATCCGTACAAACTGGTGAAATTGGCGACATTCAATTGCGTCCCTGTGTTGTAATCATTCTTTCGGGATGCATAAGACATCAGATCATTGAAGACTCTCACTTTACTATCTCCATCATATTCGATCTCTGGAAAGAAGACGTTATTACCGTATTCTAAACGAATGGATGAGAGACTACTGTTAGCATCAGCAGCATTGAGCTTGAAAGTATCAAAAATGTATGGTGTCCGTTCGGATTCTTCATTATCCGGTCCATCTGTCCGCTGAAGATAAACAAAAACATGCATGACATTGTCTATAGCTGGGCTTATCTGAAACACATTCTGGATAGCTCTGGTATTAGCACTCTGGTTGTAAAGATCCCGCATATAAGTCCACGTTGTTGGCTTGAGAAAATTAGAAATAAACTGACTATACAGACTGTCTTTTGGGATCAGTTTTGGGAGCCAAAGATACAATCTTTTTACCACAATACGACCATCGTCTGCCGCTGCTGCGTTGTGAATCAATTCATCATCATTATTAAGCGTGATTTCAATTGTGAGCTGCATTGGAGGTAGCATTTTATCCTCAAGTTTTTCGAAAAAGGTGAATCTATTCAACGGAATCATTTCGTTGATGCTCTTAGCTTCCCTACCACCGTTATTCTGATGTGCTTGGGTTAAAATGCGACGGGCCTCATAACCAGTGTTTGTATTTGCTGTTGTTCCATCAGTATCAAGATACCAGAATGAATTCTTTCCAACGGATCGACTGAAGTCCTCGCTGTATTCAAGAAGATTTTTGACAGTTGTTATTCGATGCAAATTATCACTCTCGTACACGATTTTGCCTGAAGATTTAATAGCCATATGTCTAATAAGTGACTGAGATCCGTTGATCATAGTGATTCGATCTACTTGAGCATATCCAGACCCATCAGCTCTTTTTTGAAGCTCTTTAGTCACCTCAAAATACCCGTTGAAGAAATCAAAAAACGTAGATCGATCATTGATTGTGAATCTATAACCCGTCTTTTTCTGGCTTTGATTGTTAGCAGGCTGTTCAATTACATTATCCAAATGGAAACGAACGTATTCATATCGTTGCAGATTTTCATTTGTTCTGAAACTCATTATATATTGATAGTTTAGATAAAATTCACTTTTTATATAAACCATTTCCCACTTATTAGTCTATTTATAATTGGATAAAATTCACTTTTTAAATAACATTTTATCGTCTTGATCCAGTACCAGATATAAGTCTATTCAAAATTGTGTTGTAATCTTCTTCTTGTTTTGGTTTAGTAGGTTTGGTTGGTTTCATGGTTTATTCATTGATTGTTTAGTTGAACCGTGCAATTTTCTCATAATAAACTCTCCACTTTTTTTCAGCTGCTTTTTTTCCCAGTTTGTCTCCAGCATGTGAAATACCAGATTCAAGCGCTTTTTTGGCAAAAGGTTTTAAAACCATTTCTGGAACTTTACTTAACACCCTTCCAACCGGTTTGAAAATATTGTCAACGATCATCCCAGATCCTTTATGTTTGTAAACAAAACGACCTAGTTTTGGGTGATATACACGTTTGTATTCATATGATGGCATCTATATATAATAAGTTACATTAATTTCTCTCTCAGAATTAAACTGAATGATGTGTCAGAATGATTTAAATCGATGATTCTCCTTTTGCCGTCTGAAATATACATTCTTATTTGATTGATAGTATTTTTATTAACAGGATTGAACTGTACTCGTCGAGGCTCTTGTGTGAATGAAAAACTTGGTGTTAAAGTACTAGTACTGAAGCTGTAGACGATGTCTGTTTCATGACCATCAACTAAAGAGTCAGAAATGAGATCACAATGAACGTTTAAGATTTCCCTGTCTTGAGAGAGGTTAGGAATGTAATCTCCAACGTTTTCACTACTAGTCAGTATTTTTTTACTGAAACCGATAAGATTATTGAAATCGGATTGAGTCAAATCTAATCTGTAATTTGAGGCAAGTGTTATTATTGTCCTTAATATCGTGTCGACAAACTCGAGAGTGATAGGATATTGGGGGTTGGATGATGTCCCTGTTTTTGTTCGTTCTTTGATTAAATTGTCAAAATCAACGTAATTCCAGACTCCAGGGTTAATAATAATAATAACAATAACATTTCTAAAGCGCCCTTTCCCAACGGTCCAAAGGCGCTATTTACAATAAAATTATCAATTTAAAAAAGCACGCTTAAAAAGAACTGTTTTCAGCTGTCTTTTAAAAACGTCTAGCGATTCTGCATCCCTAACAAATGGCTACCGATAAAGGATTACATCATCGACAACGATATTGATATTTTTGCTCTCACTGAAACTTGGCTCCATCCTGATGATCGCAATGATCAAATAATCGGGGATTTAACTCCTGATGGATATTCGTTTTACCATGTGCCCAGACAACTCGGTAATGGTGGCGGTGTGGGTATTCTTATTAAGAATGGACTTCATGTGAAGGAATCAACTGGAAGAACTCGTGATTTTACTTCCTTTGAGTTCATTGACTTGCTAATCGCGTCTGCTTCCTCTCGAGAAACTCGTCTCCTGGTTATTTATCGCCCTCCTTCTTGTAATTGTCCAATGTTTCTTGATGATTTTGTCCGCTTAATGTAGCAATATATAATAGACTCCGCACATCTTCTAGTTGCTGGTGATTTTAATTATCGAGTTGATGATGCTGGTGACAAAGCCTCATCTGATTTTTGCAACCTTCTGGGATCACTAAATTTAAAGCAGCATGTGGATAAGTCAACACCACAAACACCATCCAATTAGCACTACTATCTGTCGAATATCTTATTTTCTGATTATTAAGTTCTTTTGTGACGTTAAACCAAGTACAGGACATCGAAATGATTCGGTCGAGGCCGATTTCATATTGTCGATTCGGATCGAGAATTATCGGATTACTGTATTTAATTATGAAATCGCTTGGTTTATTACCATTTCTGTCTTTAACGGAATGACTGGATAATACGATTTGTCTATTCATTACATGATTAGTTTAGACTAAAATAGTTTTTGTATATTTTGTTGTATTGTGACCTATTGAGTGTTGAATTTCTTAACAAGATGTCGAGAAGAGCGACGCCTGTATTCCGTAATTCGATGCTATTATTACTGGCAATCATCGAACCGATGATTATTTCCAGTTTTTTCATCATTTCTGTCGGATTATTGAAAAACATTACCTGTCCACCTCTTTTTGTTTTTTTCTTCAAACCAGACCCTTTAATATTTTTCAGTCTTTGATTATTGTAATTTATATAATCATTCAATACTTTTCTCGTATCATTAATTACTTTTCTTCTCATTTGAGCTTCAGCTTGACTCATTAAACCCTTATTTAATTTTTTGGTAATTAGAGCCAAAAACCCAGGGAGTTGTTTCCGTTTCTCTTTAGCCTTACTCAGGGCCTTGGTAAGATAAGATTTCCTCTTTATGTCATTCATATCTTCTTGTTGAAGTCGTAATTCAATATCATCATAGTTAGGAATTTGAAGTTCATCTAAAGCTTGATTTATTCTATCCTCTTCAAGAATTTCGTAATCTGGTACTTCTTCTTCGTATTCAGGAGGTAGATCTTCTGGTTCATACATGTATTCTGGATCTATATACATTTGTTTTTCACCAGATGCTAAATCATTAAGGGCATCTTCATAACTTGGAGGCTTTGGAACTAACTGTTTATCATATTGTGGTTTAACTTCTTGACCAAACAGATCTTCTAAACCAACATCAGGCACTTCATCATCAATATCAATTCCATAATCTGGAACAGGTCCCTTTTTCTTTGGTAATCTTCTCAATGGCATTTTTGGAGCTGCAATTTCCCTTAACCCGGATGTGATAGGCTTGAAAAGTTTCTCTGCTTGAACTTCACCTATTTGATCAGATATCCTTTTTTGTTTTATGGTCTCTCTTACAGCGTTTATTTTTTTACCTAGCTCAGATCGTCTCTCAGCTAATTCTTTCCATTTAAGTAAACTCATTATATCATTTGTTTACATAAAAGTTTCGTTTTTTTGTTTGTAAAAATTAGGATTATCATATATAAAAATGCTCGCATAGCGAGTCGCATAGCGTGATATGATGAGTCACTAATCAAAAGTTTATGTAATGTATTATCATATGAAGATTTACAATTATGACATTGAAGATTCTGAAAATAACAATTTCGTTCAATTACACGATTGTATGCCTGACAGAACCTTCCGATTGCTTCTCGCATCTCCAAGTGGAGGAGGAAAAAACCAACCTTCTACTTGATATGATCTACAGGCTGTTGTTCTTTGACAAGATATACCTTTACGCTCGCAATCTACAGCAAAGCAAATGTAAGCACCTGTTGAAATCTTTCGAACCAATATCAAAAGAGGTCGGTTATGATGTGATAGAAGCGAGTAACAATGATATAATCCCTTTGACAGATTTGTCTGATGAAGGTCAAAAACTGGTGATCTTCGATGATTATTTGAATACAACAGGAAAGAAAAACGACGAAAGGATAAGAGATTATTTCACTAATAGCAGAAACAAAAACTGCTCTTGTATCTATTTGTCACAAAGTTATTATGGGACAGATAAGACAATCCGTCTGAACTGTTCACATTTTTGTGTTTTTGATTTTCCTTCTAGTAACGAGCAATCGATGATTTGTCGAGAACTGAACATAAATAAATCAGATTATCAAAAAGCTACTAAGGATCCATATAGTTTTCTGTATGTTGATATGGTCAAAAAAAATGTAGCCAAAAATTTTGATGAAAAAATCTAAACTAATATTGTATGAGTTGTTATACTAATGGTATCCTTAATCATGATGATTCTCAAGGACAAGGTCAGATAGGCCCTAGAGGGTTGCCTGGGTTACCTGGTCCTAAAGGCGATAACGGTGATAAAGGTCATAAAGGTGATAAAGGCGATAAGGGTGATAAAGGTGATACAGGCAATAAAGGTGAAAAAGGTGATCCTGGACCTCAGGGTAATGCAAGCGGTTCTTCTGATATTGACATGCAAAATAAGTACAATATTTTAAGATTAAAAAGCAACCCTTATCCTATCCATGGTGATCTGACAAAAGTGATAAACTATCAGGATACGAGAAATATCTTTCTTTCAAAAAAAGAAGGCGGGAAAATGGAAGCAAGCATTGATATGGATAATCATACAATCTTTAGCGTTAAAGATCCATTACAGGCAGATCAAGCAACAAACAAAAAATATGTCGATAATCAGCTTGTGAAAAAATTGGATAAAAATGCTAATATTGATATGAAAAATAATTCGATTATAAATCTTAAATTTCCATCAAATCAAAAAGACGCCACAAGTGTAGAGTTTGTTAACAAAAGACTTAGTGACACACAAAAAAAGTTTCTCAAAGTTGATGGCACTAACAATATGACTGGAAACTTGAATTTAAATAACAATAAAATTATTAACTTACAAACCGATTACAAAGATTCGAAATCCGCAGTTAACGTTGATTTTATGCAAAAATTCGTGAATCTCATATCACTACCTCGGGACAAAAAAGGGACGCCTTCAGATACTTGATGGAAGACAATATCGAGGTTTTGGGTATTAGAGATTTTTCCGAGTCTCCATATCAAATAAATAAAAAAGCTTACTCTCTCAAACTCCTGTTTGAAAAAGGCTCACCCAACCAGTACTGGTCACGCCTCGGTTTTAACCTATATAAACTTCCGATTGCTTA
Organism: Siderastrea siderea; assembly: GCA_964030785.1. NCBI lineage: Eukaryota > Metazoa > Cnidaria > Anthozoa > Scleractinia > Rhizangiidae > Siderastrea > Siderastrea siderea. Next base: position 32,775,494 of record OZ034971.1, read on the forward strand.
CTATACTATGGTCGTTGAATGGTTCCCTCCAGAAATGAATGAGATAAGTGTTACACCACAAGGCACTACGATTTCAATTTCTAATCATACAACCAAAACATTCGAGAAGTACACCAAAACAGTTATCAATTTTCACAGATGGGGTAGCTCACCTCCGCAATTCCTATATCTCGATCTGCACGGTACAGTTAGTAGTCCATCATTTTTAACAATTGGTCATCTAATTGTTTATGGTGTTAAAGAAACAATTTCAAACGTTGATCCAAGTGTCTATGACACTGCTTTTGTTATTGAAAATGGACAAATGGTAATGCAAACAGACCGGTCTTTAAACGGGCATCGTTTGCGTGGTTCCGTTCGTTACATAAATGGGATTTTGAGTACAAAAAATGGGAACACATTTTTATTAAACGGGTATAACAAATTAATTATTCCAAATCATAGCCGCATATTAACTATAACAGTGCTCCATTTCAAAGTCAAACGACGATATACGCCTATTTCTTTAAAAGTAAAACACAGTGACCATTTAACTCAATCAATCACTTACACTTCAACCAAAGCAACTCGACCACAAACAATAATTATTAATTTAGTATTGGCGTTTGGTCATTTGGCTGTAGAATTGGCTTCGGTTATAAAAAATGTGGAACTGTTACTATTGATTGAATACTTGAATGTATAGAGAGATTAATCAAAAACATAAAAAAACTGAAATAACCACACTGACACAATCAAGTATACATACAGCATTGAATAAATTCAAAGTTAAATTACATAAAGCTATAATAGAATTCAGAAACGAGCAAATTCGTGGACGAATCAGTCGGAAGGCTCTCACAATACCGAAGACAAATCACAAGTGGATAAAATTACTTGATGCTTCAGAAATCGATGGAGTGACTACATTACAAGACATAGTCATACAAAATCTATATATCTGTCGCAATGACAGATACCATCATGCAAAATCAGATCTAGTCAGTAACAGTTTCGACCAGCTGTATTATTCGAAAAATAGATTTTAAAGAATATCACTGTTATTTTAATAACCATCCTTCAAATTGGTCGATGGAATGCTTTTCAGAATATATTGTTATCCCAAAAGAAATAAGCGTCGAGGATTCCAATGAAGAAGATAATGAATTATCTAACTTATATATATGAGAACAGCTATTTTAATTAATGAAATTCTCGAAAGCATAGAAAGATTGATCAAAAACATCAGAACATTATACTCAAATATCAAGCAGTCATTTAAGATGAAAAAAATGTAACCATATAATATATATAACTAAAAATATATTTAATTGGAATCACATATCGAGTGATTTGACTGAAGATCAAATATCTGAGTTGAAAGCATTGTACAAATTCTATCATAAAAAATACTGGCTTTTCAAAATGACTTTTAAATATTTCAAAAAAGCAGAACTTACATGTAATATTGGATCTGTTTTATTGGTAGTAACAGGGACAGTAGTTGGTGGTGTAACGCTAAACCCCGCTGTTCTCGGAACAATATCTGGTTTGGGGCTCTTGCTTAAAACATATTCAGAGGCTAAAAATTACAAAAGGAAGATTGAGATGTGTAAATTTCCATACACCTCATATGAAAAGGTTTTAACAGATTTGCGGTCCTTCATGAGAGGACTGGAGTATGGTGACAAAGAATTTCTTGATTATGTCAAAGTTCTCGATGATATAATCATTGATATGTGTCCATTAACTGACAAATTTGAAAAGAAATACAACAAGGTGTTCATCCAACAATAGATTTTATTTTATCACCTATCAACAATAAGATATCTTTCCAATATTGTTTATAGAAAGCTAACGTTTTTTTTGATTTACTAATCGGAATATCCTCAAATGGTAAATTCATCATACTTAACACCTTACGTAAAATGAAATTGATACTTACCATCCTTTTCCTTGTACCATTTACTTCACTGATAATTTTACCAATCTCTGTAAACACCATATCGATCTTATATTTTTGATAGTATGAAATTTTTATATTACATTTTTCTTCAATATCTAGAATTGTATTATTTATATGGTATTCTCTATGGTAAATAGATTTCCTTTTTAATTTATGTCTATTCTCATAAAAATCAACATACTCTACTGATGATTCATATCCTTGAACAATACCGCAACTCCGACATACTAACATCCCGTTGTCGTCGATGATATCCTAACAATCACAGCAAGAATAATATTTTACCAAACGATCTTGTGGTTTTTCATTAGAATCAAATTTTTGGTTACAAAAAGGACACAATATATTTTCTGTTTCACTTAGAGAAACATGTAATTCATCATTACAAGTCATTATATACTATTAGATGAGATATTTATTATGTAGTTACAACATAACGTCACACCACAGCTGTGGCATTCAGTGGTTTCATCAATACTATATAAGAGGCATGGTTAACAACTAAGAGGAAGAAGGCCCTGATTTTTATCAAAATGTAGAAACTTCTGATATTTGTATCAGAAAAATAATTCATGGGTACGTTTTTAATTGGTTGAGAGAGATCGTACGACCACCTCATGACCTTGAAAACGATACTAAATTGATGACTCATTTCCTCGGAAAAGTCCCTATAGTATGATATCATAGACTTCCTGTTTTTCCAAGAATTTTAAGACTTCCTGTATTTGGTCATTTACATAAAATGACTACCATTATATGGGAATGTAGTATAGAGTTGGATGGGTAAGAGAGAATTTTTCATAAAAATGCTCTGGTACCCCCAACTCTTATACTACTCACTGTTTTGAAGGAAAGCATCGGTTCATTAAATAATTCGCCCTTCTCAGGTAGAAGCTCTGTGTGAAACGGATTGTTTCTGCATTGTTGATGACTATTAGTGTTGGTTATCTTTTTTACCGTCTCTCTCTCTCTCTCCCTTTTTCTCTCTCTAGAATGTAGACCCGATGAAGACTGCAACCGATATAACCCCTTTCATGCACACCATGACCAATTCTTTATCAACCATTGAAAATCAATCGTTGGAGTACAATAACAGACTTTCGACAATAGAGACCTTCCTTTGTAATATGTTTACTGTTTCGTCAACACCAGACCCTTCTTCTAGCCCATTACACAACGTTAGCCTTGCTCACGAGATTCCCTCATGTGAGGAAGTTGTAATTACTCCAAATGAACTTAACACGCCACCATCGAGCTCCAGACGAACCTCCACCACTACCACCTCCATTTCCCCATTAGTTTTCAATTTGCCCCCAGAGAAAGCCAGAAAAGTTAAAAAAATGGAAGCAAACGACAGAAACCAATACGTCCGTGGCTGCATGGATGTGTTCTTCACACCTCAAGAAATGGCCCAGTCAAACATGGACAGGAAAAGAAAAAAGGAAAAATTGGACGAAGCAAGAGTCGACCTTGTGAAACGTAACCTGAAACTCTTAACATTAGTTGATTTTTCCATGTAGAAACAAGCCAAGATGAAAGCAAGCCCTATTATGCATTTTTATCCCAATCTAGTGAGAATACTGCTTATAGTTAACAATATTATTGTTAATAATATATTGTCAATATTGTGTGGTAGTATAAATGTCTTAATTTTATCAGATTATTGGTTTGGCTAGCGCCTAAATCTATCAAAGTCGAAAGAGACTGAAAGGGAGTAGTCAAATTGTTTTAGCATAACCCAGTTACCACTAACCTATTTTAAAAAACTTAGAATATGAGCAAAACTGATTTCGTGGCCATTTTGGGCTTTCAGTATCGCTCGATCGATAGTATGTGCCTGGGTACCAAATTACATTGCGAAAATAGCCACCCACCGGCTTGTATTTATAGATTATAGTTAGATGCAATTCACAACAATTTCTAAATCCGTGCTTATGGAACCTTTCTTTGTACTAGTCTTTGAATAATATTACCTGAACAATCATGTTTGTTTGTTTATGCAGGACTAGCAACCACAGTCTTTCCACCAAGTGGCAGCAGCCTGTGTGAAAGAAAAATGAGAAACACTATAAATGCCAAGTGCAGAGAGATCAGGTTTAAGAACAAGGGAGCTGGTGATGCGGCGAATACCTCGTCAAAAGATTAACTAAAGTTTTTATTTTTAATAAGTTATCCCAGCTTTTCCTATCTCAATTGCACAAAGCTAATTCTATCATTTAATTGGCTAAAATGTATCAGAATGCCATTAAAAAACCGGTACAAGTGGATGGTATTCGAGGCAATAGTTTTTGTGAACATATTAGTTATTGTTAAATAATGTTTTGTTATAGAGTTGGCACCTTTTCCGGGGTCTACATATAGTTGACAGCCTTCTCTGACCCCTAGGCTCTAGAATTGTCGTGTTTCACTATCCCAGGCCCTGTTTCCTTTAGTGATAATCTTTCATAGTGGATGTTTTAAAAAATACAATACTGATTGGACAATTTATTAGAATGTCCTAAGAAACATCAAATCACGCAATGTTCTCGCCTAAAACCACGATGTGTTGATTTACTAAATAAAATATATTGTACAATATCAGCGGGTGGAATGATTATTTATAGCTTGCGTACAGGCACCCTCTTACCCATGTATGTTGTAGTAGGAAACCCGATTTCGTGATCTCTTGCCCTGTCTCCTGCGGTGTTTTTGGCTGACAGTCTAGACCGCAGAAAATATTAGGAAACAGAATCCTATTCGCCAAAAATGCGAGCCGCTAATGGCTATCCGAAAAATGCTATCTGACCTTATTTTACACTCTAATAGACATATTTCCCCCCGAAAACAATAGAAATTAATCAGTCCCCTTGTTGCGAAAGTTTGATGTGATGTTCGCCAAAGAAATCTCTTGTTTTTACTGCAAAGAAATTCGAATATCTCAGGCGATTTAGGCCTGCTGAACAGATATTCTACGAAAACGAACCATTGTGTGCCCCTGAGATTAGAGAGTTTTGTCGCCCCGGGACAAGACTTGGTTGTCCTTGCGCCTTAACTTTTCAATGGAACATTGACTTAAAACTGACAGCTCATAAGCAGTAGTTCTACAAACTCCTCAGTTCATAAAGCTGTCTGTCTGTGTCTCAGACTTCAAAGCAAAGGAGATAGTATGTAGATTATTTAGAGAAACTGCGTTTATTTTGCTCGCTCTTTTCTCGTTGGATTTTGATTTATCTTGCTTTCCTCCATTGGTAGCGTCGTTTTAAAATTTTCCTCTAAACTTTGCAGCCATTTAGGTAGTCACGCAACACGTTTTTTCTGCCTGTGAGAGACTGGTACCAAGATTATAGACGATTTGTGTTCAAGTCGCATGTGTAGAGCGAAGAGACAATGTGTTTTCATAGTTGTTTCCTGTCTATGAAACGCAAAAAAGAAATCGAGTTCCTTCTGTCAACACCGGAAGAGAGAAGGAAATAGGAGAAACCGTTTTGAAAGACAATGCCTGATGACATCTAGTGTTCCGAAATTTGACCTTGTTGCTCACATCGGCGTTGATTATAAAAGCTCATAAACAGAGCTCAGGATTAAGGTATGGACACAGAAGTTTTAATAGCAGTTTACACATGTGGAGGCAATGACAGAACGGAGCGATAACAAGACCACATTATGTTCGTGACCTGAGCGTGACAAAGTAAGCGAATTTAGAGTTTCTGGCGTATGTCGCATTCAATTCTTCAGCTTGAACTTGACACAAGATTGAATAACCCCAAGAATTCCATGAAGAAAGTACATTGGTAGCGACCTCAACTTGCGCATTTCTCTATAAAAATAGAATAGATCTTTGAAGTTCAATAATTTTAATTGCTTTTACTACGGGTAAACCTGAACAGTTTCGTGTTTTCCCAGATAACAATAACAATAACAATATAACATTTTGTCTTAAGCTTTTTAGAGCAGAATGTTTAGGCAGAGAGTATGAATGCTTCTCAATGCAAGGCCGTTTCATGGAAATGCGTTGTCAATGTTTTGTAACGATTTGGTAATGGTTTTCAAAGTATTTCGGTTTCGTTGGGGAACATTGCCAACGTTTTAAAACGCATTGAAAATGCGTTTTAAAACGTTGGCAATGCGTTTCAAAACGTTGGCAATGTTTCCCAACGTTTTAAAACGCATTGAAAATGATCTCCAATGCATTCTCAACGTTTGAAAATGCGTTGACATCAAAAAACGGTTCAACACTAATTTCGTTAAGCCTGGTTTTCCCAAATAGGGTCACATATAGACTATTTACCGTGTGTTTTCCTTATTCTTGGTAGTATGTAAAATCTATGTGAACCATATTTAAAGGCTATGTTTATCATCTTTGCTCTTTTCCAATAGGCTATCTAAAAACAAAGCAAACCCTATTCAAGGCTATTTAGCCAATGGTTCCCTATTCCATTGGACTATTTGACTATTTGTGTCAGTGCAAAAACGTTGCCTACAAACAAGGGTGAGAAAAAAATATGTGCTAGTACTGACAATATCTTTAATGAGTGAATGGATTAATTCTATCATTCTAATTTGCCTTGCAGTTGTTTTGACAGTTCTTATAAATTTTACCATTCTTTCCACTTTTTCTCTGATTGACATTGTAGGCTGACACATTGTATCAACAACACTACTACGATGTGGTGGTTCTTTCCCACTCATGCAAGCTAGGACACAAGAAGGAGCGGCATATTTTTTAATATTATGCTACCCCTGGCAAAGCCAGGCAATTTATGGGTGGCATAAATCAAGACCCCTCTTCCTTCAGTAGTATTGTCTACCGAGCGTACAAACACATTTTCCTAAGTATGTTTAGTGTTCCTTTTTTCCAATTAATGTTAGTGATATAGTTATTTACCTCCCTTCTAAACAACAATCAGCAGTTCCATGCTTAATATTTTTTACCCAAAGCATTCCCTGAAAGGAAACTACCTGAATTGCGTTGGATAAGGGGGTTGTCGACGTTAGTTTGGTACAGTGTAAGTAGTTATACGTAAAGTAAGGATACAAAAGATGCCTTAACAGCTTGCACACACTCCAATTACTTCGCACACAGAACACTGCTGACAGTGGAAGAATGCTGGTATTTGAGGGCAAATGGGGCAGACCAGCCAAATGCAACATAAGCACACAGGACACAGCCAAACGTGACATAACCAGATGGGAGACAAGGGAACAGGACACAGCCAATCGTTAACAAGTCACAAAAACAAGAAGAAATAAAAATTATTAAAAAAGACATGAAATGAATGACTCCTCTAATACTAAAAATAGATAATTCTACAATTAGAACAATTTGCACTTTCAATAGGTATGGCTGATGGTAAACGATTTTCCCTAACAAAAAACAATTCAACACCACATCCTGGCTTGTCAAAGATTTCACTCGTCTCTAACGTACAATAAACCACACTGCCTCGCATGGCCTGAGACACAAATGACACAAATCATGTGAGTTTAGAAATATCTGTAAGATGAGACTGGTATACTGCAGCAAACTTGAAAAAACATCGACATCCAAATAGTATCCTTTTGGGAGCAGGTGGGCAACAGCTGTTCCGCCTGTCAGTGACTATTTTAACTTCTACTGTGTACTTTGGACATTTTGCCGAGAATCAAGAACATTGTGTGACCTTGGAACAAGTTCTGGCTGAAAGCGATGCGTATAACAGTGCAGAAGTGAAGAATGTAGGCTAGAAGAATGATGCTGAAAGTGGACCAGACAGTATTTTGACATTAGAAATGATGTGGTTGAAGTTAAGAATGATTTTCAGACAGACCAGACAGAACAATTGCACAATGACACCATTAGTGAGATAACTGATGGTGGAGAGGAACAAATAGTGCTTCCTTCAGTTTGAATGAATAGTAATTACCTAAAAAAACCCTACCCGATAAAGCTTTAGAAAAAATCTTCAAAATCATTTTGATGTCACCACCTTTCTATTCGCTGGTAATGCATACATGCATTCTAAAAGTTATGTGGAGTCAATACACGATTTATGTCGCCAAGGGTTTTTATCACTGGTGTAGTACGTGCACTCTCAAGTAACACAGAACGAACAAAAAAAGGTAAGAAGGTAGCTTGTTGAAATTTCCCAGGATGTACTGTTGATGATTGCAGCAACTGATTTCATTTGATGTAACAGCAAATGTAACGGCAATGGAAGTTAACTGAGGGTGACAGAAGTTTCTTTCGAAACATGTTCTCTTTTTAAACTCAAACTGTCATGCTTATTCTTATCATTGTCAATTTGCTGTCGTCACTACTCCAACTTGCAATGACTCTTCCACTGGATGCACTTGTGCAGGGGCAGAGACATACCTGATACCACCAGTTTTGTACCGAAGGAAAAACTCAATTTCATAAAAACCCTTTCACAACAATTGGTTCTCTGATTAAACCAAATCTAGCTTACTTGATTATTTACAAATTAAGCTCATCTGATTTGATTATTTGATAAGACCAATCTTGCCTACGCTGGGATATCCTGTTTATTTGTTGAAGGACCTTGTAGCGACTAAGGGAGAAGGAGTGACAATACATTTTGTGTATGACATATGTTGTCTTTTTGAAAGTCATCTCAAGGTAAGTACATGTATGGGAATTCTCTTATTTGTAATTATTACCAGTTTTAATCACTTCCCCTTTTACTCAGAAACTGTAGCTTTTTTAATGGCCTAGTGTTATGGCCGTGCATGTGCTTCCCTAAGAAAACGTTTCTTAATTTACAAAATCGACATTATGTGTATTAGTGTCATATCATGCTTTAGTGTGAGCTGTGCTGGAAGGAAATCTGTACAGGCACACTAGAAACATGTACTGCCCTGTGCCATGTGCTTTGAAACGATAATTTTTTTTCTTTTTAAATGTTTGAAGTAGTCGATAATTTTTATTTGGCCATTTTCATCACACAATTCACAAAAACATATAAATTATTAAATGCAAAAAATTATAAACTAAGATGTGTATGATTTAAGGTTCGGTTCTGCCCGCAAATAGCAGAAGCTAATCGAGGCAGGCGGTGCTACAAGGCTACAGCAGTCACAATTACATAAGGATAATTAAATAATCACAATCACAATTACAACTAAATAGGGATACTAAATACTAAAAAACTATATACATTAATTGGCAACTTTTAGAAATTTGCATTCAAGAATTACACGAATTGCAGAAAACAAAATTAATAGAGAAGAGGAAGAACTGAAAGGATACGAAAAATAGGAAAGTTGATCAGTTATACTACATACTTTGCAACTCTGCCTTTACTGGTTATTTACAAATCCAGCTCGCACCTGCCGGATTTGGTCATTTGTTAAAACCAATATGTCAAAAATGGCTGACTTTTGCAGCCAGTACGTATTACAACTAAGTGAAAGCGTATGGTATTGGTGGGAAGTTAGCTGAACTGAAGCCAAACTCAGATAATGGCAGAACATCCTGGAGAGTAGGTTTCTATCCATCCTCCAATTTGTACAGCGGTTTTTGACCTGCTCCTGATTGGTGTGATTAGCTTTGTGGTGATCAATAATACATTTCCAATGGACACCAACAGGTAAGCTTGAATCTTTGTTATATTTACCTTACACAGAAAAAAAATTAAGATTATTACAGAAATATTTCTAACAGAGCAAGTTGATGCTCCAGAAAGAGTGGTTATATCTATTGGAGGGAAGAATTGTTAATGGCAAGGAAGCACCACCCATAGACAAAAAACACACAAATGCTCTCGCCACATCCACGAAATGTGTCTACTACACGAAGGACATTTTTTAGGACATGTTGCTGTACAGCTAGAAATTCAGTGAATTTGGAACAACAGTCTTTTTTCCTAACGGTGAAAATCAAAACCATAAATTGGATTTAACCTCAAATGGCAATTTTCTGCAAATTCGACTGCTGTTTCTGCGGGTAATTACTACCATACATAAACGTAAAAAACACACCTAGACCATGAACAAAGGAAAATTGAAAATTCGCCTTTTTAAGAACTAAAACCCATTGACTGATCAACACGAGAACCTTTGGCAAAACATGGAATGTGTATTTTGACACTGCAGAGTTATCATGAGAGAACTTGTCTCATGCCTATCCTGTAATGTTTTTTTGATTCTGGTTTGAACCTTCATAAGAAAATGCCAAGAACTAAATTTAGGTCAATCAAGGGTCAAGAACTAAACTTAGGCCAATCTGTTTCCCATTTCAAGAAAGCCCAAAAAAGAACCTAGTCTCCTACACAGCCATTTCAAGTGTCACCACACAACGCTCTTCCCTACAAACGGCTGCTTTGATTCGAACCATATTCCTTTCCCTTTGTTGTGAATGCATGGAGTTTGCACGTGATAATTAATGATTCCAACAATCAATTGTTTTGAATAAAACCAATCACATATCAGTATTTTGAAAGCTTCCCGCCCAAATTCATCGGGGTTTTCTGAGAAGCACCAGACATCTCAGTAACTTCCTGTGGATTTCAAATGAATTTCACTCCGACAAAATAAGTAGAATGTACTTCTAAGTCGTTCCATTTTTAAGGCAGCATAAATGTTATACTGCAAAGCAGATGGTTTACATAGCATGAAGTACTCACTCGAATGTCTGTACCAGTTTTTTCTGGTATATGCTTTGTTGTCACCAAGGGATGCTGAATAGTTTACTTGGAACCGAACAGTCATTGACACTGGAACAAGGGGGCGAGTATTCCTCTTGATGAGGACAGAACATCGCAACAATTGCGTCAAGTAAGGTAAAAAAAACCTGGGCCCAAATGTCACAGAGAAAGCTGTGTCACGACTGTCATATTGTGAAAGTCCTTCAAGAAGTATCCTTGCAAATCTTGATGAAGCCATCAAACGCCTGATAAAGTCTGGAAAACACTCAAAAGGACCTACAGCAAGGGATCTTCATGAGCTAGTAAAGAAAGCTGTACAATTTAATATCGTCACCAAACTTAAGGGCAGGGCCTACAGACAATTCTGCAACTTTCAGAGGAACAGATGAGAGAACTTAAATGCCTCTTGTTTGTATCAGTGGATCAACAAGCACAAGAAAAATATTACTTGGGGCATCAGAGCTAGATAGACATGCTGTTTTTCAAATTCACCATTTCATTCCTTTCATCTAGCCGGTTAATGCTAGATGGCATGAAAGTAGTCCTTCTCTTGGGTTCTTCCCATTTCCTGTAATATACCAAGAAAGGCTGTGGGGAGGTCCTTCGGAAAGATGTCCCTAATGACCTTTGTGCAGGGCATTATGTAACTGACGTCAACACCTTGGTTCAACTCCATGAGCAGGGAAAGGCAATAAGAGCATTACCTCCAAGTTCCATCAGAAGTGATGCTTTGACCTGAAGTGCTGCCTGACAACGAAATGGTAAACATGGCCAAGAATTGTTGCCTCTCAGTAGAAGACGTGAAATGCTGGGTGGACCACATCCTGAACACGTCCAAAAACCGCGAGAGGGCGCTAGGGGCTAAAGAGACCAGAGCCCAGAAAAACAACAACAGACATCTTATGAATGCTTCTTAAGGCCTTGTCCATAGTAATCTGGATAAATTCGGCATTTTTGCTACCATCATTATGGCATCATCAACACCGAAAAGTTGGTGTTTTCAAAAGATCCGTTTGCACCATCCACAATGAAAATGCATTTTCAAAAAGCTGTGTTTTTATCCACACTAAATGGCCTTTCTGAAAGAGCTTCAGTCTTTTTTGGTGGATTACATATGGTGTTGACGTGGGGTAAGATGGTTTTGCTTTGAATTAGGGCCTGCAACATGCGTTTCTTGTTTCTTTTTTTATAAGTTACATGTACATGTACTTGGGCACATAAGCACTTCCCACATTTCAAATTTAAGTCAGTAAGAGGCGGCTACACTGGCATGTACCTGAATAATTATAAATAGACCTGCACGTAATCAGCAAGTGCAAAATGTAGAATAGCAAAGGGAATGAAAAAAACGATCACAGATTGATTTTGGTAAATAACAGTTACCAAGGTGGTAAGCTGGGCTTTGCTCCAGCAGAATGCACTTATTCATAAAAATCTGCTCAGTGGAGCCGCAAGAGGTCATGTGATTTACAACCGCAGACTTGAGAATTGCAGGCATGCAAAACTTGTGACCACTTTGGTGGAGTTTGATTCCTGGAGTGTATATTTGTTGGTTTTCCCTGTGTTGTTTATGTGCACCAGAAAGTAAAATATGGATAGCTTTTCATTTCAGTAGCTGAAGAGTTGTGGTATTCGACGCAGAGCTACCTTCTCTTACATTAAGGTACATCTTTAATTTCTTGATTAGGTTCTAATCCACTTATGCAGTTGGCGGCCATTTTGTGTCGTCAGAAAAGCAGTAACTTGGCCAAATTTGGCAGCACGCATAAACGTCCTGTGAAAAAAGTGTGCTTCACTTGAAACATATTCGAATTTTACCAATAAGTCAGACTTTTGGAAGAATATAGAATATAATTCAGACAACGACTTTTCTTGCATTGAATAGGTTGAATAAATTTGAATGCTTGAGTTTATATCATCAGGTAGCACTCTCATTCTGCAGCCAACTGGAACAATCTTTACAACAGCTATACTGCAGATTTGTATACATGCAGTGCAGCAGCACAAACGTTAATCAAACCACAGTTATACTCTGTGTTCGAAAAGCTAAACTTTAGAATATCTGACACCATTTGCATGTCATTGAATAAGAATGGCCTCTTTTATTCATATTCAACACATTGATACACTCGCAAATAAGTGGCTGGTTGTCCTTAACAATAAGGAATATTTTCTTTGTAGGCCAGATCTAAAGAGGATCTTGTGTACCAACACTTTTTGTCTTGGAAAACACAGCGGTTCATGATGTAGAGATTAAAATCAATGACAAAGACCCAAAAAGGTTTCACTTAGAGAAGGGTAAGTGCAATGGGTCTATCGACTAAGATCACTCAGCCCATTGTGTCTTAGTGTGAACGATTTTTTTTATCAGAAGGAAAAGTAAGTGATTCATTTCTCTTATAATTTCATTGCGTGCTCTACTCATTTGAGAGTATGACAGGAGTATATGATGGCTACAACTGTTAGCTTCTTATGCGAGCTGGAGTATTGTACTGTGACTCTGTTGTTTCTCCTCAGTTACCCTGAAAAAGGTTTTTAAAGTGCACATGACCAATTTTTTTTGTGTATTCTCTCTCCTGATTCTAAATCTTCCCCAAAGACTCTGCGAAAAAAAATTTCGATTTCAACAAAACGTGATTTTTAATGATATTTTGTAATCTTCAAAATCCTACATTTATGAGGTCAACCCGCGCAACTGCTTTGAGGTCTATGGGCTCAAGATGTGACGTCACGTGACATAGATTCAGAAACGCGCATTCTGGGTAAACAGAGGCGGTGTAAGCAACTTTCAAAACATCATTTAGAACTTTCGAAACATTCAAAGATGTCCTCCATAGAAAGCTTTTCTGCTTCGGACAGTGAAATTCACGGAGAATCTACCAGCCAGGACAAGTATGAATGCTTTGAAGTTGAGGGGATTGATTGTGAGATCGAGGAAGAGAGTAATTTGCTAGAACTGTACGTGGAGGAGCCACTAGCTGATGAAGAATGGCTCGAAAAATATAACCGAGAGCGAGAAGAAAAGCAAAGTTTGGAGGACGAATTAAAAAAACGTTTGGAGAATAGTATGCGTGTTGGCAATGTCGGAAAATGTTTCACGTATAATTGGTTATTGATTTAGACCGTAACGCAATGCCACGAAATATTAATTATTACACTGATTATTATGAAACACAATGCTTGTAACTCGTAGATTTCGTGACATGAGTTTTGCAACAAGGTGAACAAAGTCCGTAGTTCATTACTGTGAGAGAACAAATGTAATTGCACGTGTATAGCTAGCTAAATTAGGGAAGAGAAAGTGCTATTGTGAAATAGGAATTAAATTTAGTTACATTACAATACTTAGGCTTGGGATTTTACACTACATGTGATCGTGGGGAAATAACTAGTTATGCAAGATGGGCTTTGAAAATTGTAGTAGAGTATAATGTAAGATCAGATTGTGTTAGAATTGTTGAAGTGAAGAACTGTTGGATTGTCAGATTGTCGAATCGCTAGATTATTGGATTGTGAAAGTATCGGTAAGGACTTGGAATGGAACACCGCAAATAAACCTTGAAAAGAAGATATACAATCCTCATTGATTGTTTGACCAGCGACTGCAGGATCTGTAAAGATTCCGCGACAGGCAACTGGTAAGTTCAGCTCTTGTCAAAGTTCTCACTCCAGCATCGACTGCTGACAAAAATTTAAAATATCTCCTTTTCACGTGTAGGTGTACCTGTGGCAACTGTAGCGGGGATCTATTGTCAAACATAAGCAAGTGTTATTGCAGCAAAGAGCTGAAAGTCTGCTGCAAAGCATTAACAAGCGAAATTGTGCACGAGGACCTAACGGAGGAACAAGAGTTGTCCTGTATCACCCAACACCCAGGCTTCAGACCTGTTTGTCTCGAAAAGTGGAGCCTCCGACTAGTAGGTGGAAAGTACAAGACAAAAGGAAAGCAAAGTTACAAGAAAAGTGGATCAGAGAAAAGGTGTGGTAATATTCTTGAGTTTCTTTTTGTTCAAAATTGAGAATAATTGCAGATACCCTTCCCTCTAATTAAAGAATGTCCTTATTGTATCATCTTCTAAACAGTGTAATATACTCGACTTAGTAACTCTCCTATAATTCGCTTTTGGAAAGGAATTCTCTTTTTGAAAAGAAAAAACAACCGTTTTTACCTACCTTTGGTGTACGCTAAGCTTTTAATTAATCTGTGCTACTTACGTAGCATTTTTAAAAAAGCCAACTTTTACTGCTGTTTATACAGAAAGGCTAGGAAGTTCTATCAAACCGGGGAGGGGGTACATAGCAAATCCTGAACAGTCTTCAGTATGCTGAAGTCCATTAATGTAACCAATGACCATAATGTAAGAAACCAATGTAACCAACCATAAAGCAAATCAAGGCAAACTGTTAGAGTTTGTTGGACTTGCGTACTGGGTGCATTGAAAAAGCACAGGTCAGTGGATATTTAAATTGGGAAGGAACATTGGTTCACTGATGATGCTAACAGACATAAATGGTCAGATGAGAAAATCAAAAAAAAAAAAAAGGTCATGGGCACTTAAAATAAGACCGAAATATTGGCATCATAATTTTTTTTACACACATATTTTCTGGCTCTTTTTGGTACCCACAACCGCTACCAATGACTACCACAACAGTCAGCTATACTCGGATGCAGAGAAGCTTAAAGAACAACATGTAGTTCTTTTCATTGTTAAATCTCCAAACTTTTACCACAACGTTCGCCTTTGAAGATAGTTCATTGTTACCTAACAGCAAAACTCAGCTGTTACTTAAATAGCACGACGAAAAGAAGGCCTAACGTTTAGTGCCCAAATTCAACCCCCCCCCCCCCAAAAAAAAAACGTTCAAGGGTTGGAATTGTTGCAGTAACTTTAACATGCTCTCACACTGCCCAAAAAGAGAACATCTAATCTTCAGTCCCATCCAGGTACAAGATTTCCAAGAGGGTGTCATTTTTTTGTTCACTTTAGTTGAGCGTTTGGCTCATCCTTTTTAATCACTTGAAAGAAACGCAAGAATATCTTGCAAGGTCTTGGGACTTGAGTTAATGTCTGGAGTATATTCTACTGTGGATTAACAGAGAGCAAGATTCAATATGAGTTTATACAAAGCATACACCGAATTCGAGTGTTACCGAGGCCAAAATCGAATACCTTGGAGAAATGTGAGTATTTCTGCATCTTCCCGTTTTAATGAGATGAGATTGCTTACAGTCATTCTCAAACCAGAAACAGTTCTCAGTCTTGACCAATAGGATAAAGTATATTTTAACTAGCCACCGGATGTCTGGTAAATGTATGTCATGCATAGCCGATAATTGGAAAATGCAGAATAGTTACTTGTCATCACTTAAATGCCGCACATACAAAGCAAATGATTCGGACTTTTGATATTTACATGCCATGTTCATATAATTGTTCCCAATTAAATTGTTAACAAACAGGAACCTATATATGCTATTGCTAAAATAACGCCAATTTTCAGTTTCAAACATTTCATTGACTGGTTTACAGATACCGAAATAGCTTTATTTTTAGCTGTCAACTTCTGCACAAGTACACACAGACTTACTAGTCATGATCAATGTTGCAGCAGCGTTTGCGTTGTTACAGTGAGACGCTTTTTATGTAACTTTTAGTTGGCCATCATTAAAAGTCCCAGGTTGTAGTTCGAATTTCATTTGCGCTCTTCAATGTTGTTCCCGCCAAATATCAGTAGATAAACCAGACGTATTCTGTCCGTTTTGACCCCAAGCTTTGTGCATTTTTTCTCAACGGGCTCAGATTTTTTCTGAATTGTTACAGAGTTATTTCTTAGCATGAATTTCTGTTTTTCTCCTGCTGAATAGCCAAGTGCCGTCACGCCACTTGGCGAGTGGTACTCGAGATCGCGGGAAAATAATCGTTCTTATAAGCGTTGGCGATCCCATTAAGATGACTGAGAACGATCAGTTTGGACCCTATTGCTTTGCCTTTTTGGTTCTTCCTGTCATGTCATGTCAATTTCTTGGAAGTCTTTTTTCGATTTTTGTTTTGCCGCTTTCCATGCAGCGCGCGGGGCTTAGTGAAATCATAAAAACCGCCAGTGAAACCCACGGTGAGCAATTTAGTGTAGTAATTGAAAATGTATTGTGTGGTTCCAGAAAATATCCATACCCCCCCACGGAAGGTCACTGGAAATTCCGAGGGGGAGGGGGGTTCAAAGGCAGAAATTTCCGAGGGGAGTGGGGGGTTCATAGGAAGCTCCTTTTCCAAAGGGTGAAGAAACACGAAAAAACTGAAAACAACGCACGATTGATCCTAAGCACGAAGTAATACTTACGTAGGCTGTTTTGACCTTCAAAACTATGCAAATATGTTAACCGAAATACCAAATTTTGCGACTTTGATTTGTATGAAATTTCGGTACACCTGATTTGCATATTCACAGTTACGGAAAATTGCGTGTCTCCTTGGCCTTCGGTGAATACTGCACCGTTTCCAATCCTTTCAATGGGAACGTTTTTGTTAAACTCCAAAGTTGTTTAAGCAAATATAAAAACAATTTTATCGCGCAATCCAGCAAACGGTTTTCAGCCGCTTTTCACTGGATATCATCGAGATAGAATTGTTGCATTACATAAACAGTGATGCTCATAATTTGAAAAGGTCAGATTTCATGCGTTATGCAAATTTGATGTGTTTTTAACCTGAAACTAAAAGTTCAGCCTACATTAGCTATTTGTTACAAATTCTTTTCAAGTTGTTATTATCTTTGCGTTTCCATTTGAGCTTCATTTCTTATTTCAATTTTAAACAAAGAATAAGTGCGGGAAGAAATGTTCGATTTGTTTCCCTCTGTGCAATTTATTTTTAGACTCATGGTATGCAAATTCACTTGTGCATAATCCCAGGAAAAAAGCTGCTATTTCACTCTAATTCTCTTTCGAACATCATAACCGTAGAGTTTTAGTGTAATTTACATTCAACAGTTTCACTTTTGACGGCAGGTTTGAGTGTGCCAAACACAATTTCAATTCTCAAAATTCTGGCTTCATTGTTTACGTCGCATTTGGCACACAAATTATTCACGGCAACCCTCGGCACCAACGTAAATAGAACGTTACAACGCTCGGTTTAAACAAATTTCCGTGATAAACATAGAACATTTCAAACCAGATAGCGAACACGCAAATCGTATAGAACACTAACAAAGTGTCGTATGTTGAAAATGGACATTACAATACAACAAAAACCATGTTTGCGTAACATGGAAATTCCTGGGGGGAGGGGGTCATCAAAGTCCCCTTTGGAACGGAAATTCCTAAGGGGTGGGGGTGCAAAACAAACACCTTCTGTGGGAGGGGTATGGATATTTTCTGGAACCACACATTGTGAGATCACGTACATTCTTATCAATGGTAGAGATTATGGGTCATTATTGAGAACTGTTCTCAGTTTTATCCAATCAACGTTTGCATTGTTTGTGATGAGACAAGATCAGAACCGAAGAGATTTCACATTTCAATCAAGTAGTTCAATCTGCTGGTCACAATTAATTAAAACCATTGCAAAGCTGGTTAAGCAAGAGGTTTTTTTTCTTGTGAGATTGGAGATTTGTGTGATCATCCTGTAAGTGTCAGCCCTTGTAGAACCAGACATATGTAAAACCTAAGTTGCCACTATTTTTTTGCTATGTAGGGCTATGTCTTAGCTATGTATAGCTCAAGACTGCCTATGTTATTACTATGTAACATGCTACAGTACATAGTCCAGGGTATGTAAAACATATTGTGAAACTATGCCGAGGCTATTTGAAAATCACATAGTCTTTAAATACATATGTGAACACTAATTAAAATCTTAACATAGCTTTGACATAGATATTTAGTTTCTTTGCTTCTGACAAAGAGTCTATGTATTTACTATGTGACAATTCAACATAGCTTTTAAATAGCATGCTGACATCCAATTTTATAAGTAAAAGGTTACATAGCTTTAACATAATGCTATTTATTTCCTATGTTATGGCAATGACAACTGAAACATCCTATGTATTTACTATGTGACAATCTGACATAGCTGTTAAATAACCATGTTGAAGTTAACATCAAAGGTAAAAGGTGACATAGCTTTTACATAATGCTATTTATTTCCTATGTTGTGGACATAAACAATCAATGCATCCTATGTATTTACTATGTGACCATCCCACTTAGCAGTGTGCACTCAACAATACAGTGTTTTTTACAAATGAAAATGCAGTCAAAGTTCAATTAAGTGGCCACCCTCTATTAAGCCGCCAGTTATCAAAGTCCCCAAATTATTGTTAGTAAAATACTGTATTCAAAACCTCTTCAAAGTGGCCACCTCTATAAAGTGGCTTCTGCCACCTTTTTGGACATCCCTGTGAGGGTTTTCTATTTTCTTTACCCCTATTAAGTAACCACCCAAAATCTAATAAATGGACATGGGGGGTCTGAAAAAGGTGATGACCGATCAAGAGTCCGAAATGGGATTCAACAACTTTTAGAAACTTTCAAACAGTTATCCTTTGCAAAATCAAATGATCTAGTTTATGCATTGAAGCTCCCTAGTCGAAAGCGACAGAGGCATGTGCAGGGTTCTTTTAAGTAATACCCTTTGGTATATAGGGTTCTTTGAGACCTTGTCACAGGATTTTCTTGAAATCAGATTTGTGCGAGAGGATATTGCATTTCCACACAATTTGTGAATACAGTATTAAATAGGCTTTATTATTTGCAACAGTAGTCACAAGCCTCGAAGCATGTTTGTATTTGGATAAATTAATGTTTCTACTAAGTCTCATGCTAATAAATTGCTAACACTACTGTTATAGAGATCATACCATGGAGTTTGTAATGATAACTAATGTGATAATATTTACAGGACAGTGATACTGGTCAGTCTTTTTGATAAGGATCTGGTAGCAGACAAAAGTAATATCCAGATGATGCATCCACTCTGAGAAATTTTCTCATAATGTTGACACCACAGGGACAGCCATGAGTCTAAAAGAGAGAACACAGAAAGTTATTAAATAAGCATATGAAGCTAACTGTAATGCTCTGATAATCAAACGGAAAATCAGGTGCCCAATTAATGGCGTGCTTGCTAGTAACAAAAAATACATAGTCACTGCAAGTGGTGGTGATACATAAGAAAATATCTAATGCAAAAGAAGGTACCTGTTTGATGTCTTCACCCTTGTAATGTGGTTAACCATTGTTCTGTCCCTGTACTTGGGCAGCTGCTCATCGTCTCTCTCTGAAACTTCTACTACTGCAAAGTACTCACAGGGCAGGTCACAGCTGCAACATTTCTGATGACTGCATACTAGTCATCACTCATTTCGAATTCATGACCAATCTTCTGCATGCAGGATGCATCGTGGCCACCAGCTGTAGTTTGCGAACCATCGTTGAAAGATGATTGAGTTTTGTTCATTTCATTAGACAGACATTCGTCTAAAAGTTTTTGCGTCTTAAATGGTGAAGTGTTGTTTCCCAAGTCTACTACGGATGCGTCTACGAACACCTCGGATGAAAAACTGCCCACGAATGTCAACAACTTCGTCTTCACGTGCGGGGCTACTGGAATCAATTTTACGTCGCCATCTTGTTGTTTTGGGCACTTCTACTGTTGAATCGTACAGCCAACGTCTACTCCATCTTGGCGTGGACATTTTACTTTAACTTTTGGGATTTGTGCACTGCGATGTGCATTACACTTCAGTCAATTTGAACGCTACATCGGCCGCCATCTTTTGCTTCACAAGAGCCTGGTTACAAATGCAAACTTTGCTTGGTTACCTAGCAGTAAGCAGCAACTCTGGCGGCTTTCGCAAAATGACAGTGCGGTAAAAATCAAACAAGATTTCTTAGGTGTGATATTTTGCTGTCCAATGGAAATCGTGCCTCCTCAAATGAAAATACAATGCGATCGATGTGTGATATTTCACAGCGTCTCTTCGAGTTTAAGCGTCGCTTCACTATCTTGCTTGTTTGCGGTGGAAACTTCACTTTTATCTTCTTTTAAAGCATGTTCCAGTGGA
Source organism: Siderastrea siderea (assembly GCA_964030785.1). Classification (NCBI taxonomy): domain Eukaryota; kingdom Metazoa; phylum Cnidaria; class Anthozoa; order Scleractinia; family Rhizangiidae; genus Siderastrea; species Siderastrea siderea. The sequence continues at coordinate 32,796,134 of OZ034971.1, forward strand.
TCCAGGTTTCATTAGCTTTTCATTCATTCATCTTTGACACTTTTAAAAGGTAAGAAAGTGAATTTTGCTTATTATAAACTTAAGGGACAGTATCACAAGGATTTTGCTCACGTTTAATTCCACTGAAAAGCCAATAGTCGCATTTACATGTATGAAAGCCTAAAAATACTGGTCATTTTCTTGTTCAGACTACATCCTAATTCAGTGAAGCTATTACTGAGTGTCTTTGGCCACGGATGGCCAAGATGGAAGTGTATTACAACTTGGAAACGTCCGGCGAACGTTTCAAATTCTGTGCTTGTATCTTGCAAAAATCGTGCTCTCCTTCCAAACATTCACTTGATATCTCCCTCTTGATGTTCCAGGAGCATTTTGTGTGTGAGTGAAGGCATTTAATCTCAATTTCAGCGAAGTTTTGACGAAACACGAGGAAAATCCCCGTGATACTGCCCCTTTATTTGAAGATTTATTTGAAGATTGTTTTGAAACTTCAAACCGAAGAAAAACTTGAAACTACAACAGGTTTTCATGTGCGTTTGAACCAAAGGATCCTCGATTTGACAGACTCTTCCTCTTATTTATGTATGGATTGATTTCTTGGAGTACAAAGAATGGTGTAGTGCTAGGAAGAGAAGAACTTGAAGTGAGATCAACTTCAAAGCTAACAATATTATTATGAATGGACGAAGAAGGAACTGGGAGCAACTAAATTAAGTCAAAACCATGTTCTCATTATCTTATCTTGGATGCTTCTCAAAGAAAAAAATTACATTTTTAGTCTTTGAGTGCTCTTTTGTTTTGTAGTTAAGATCATGTTGTTCATTTTAAGCAAAAAGTACCCTTGGAGTTATATTAACATCACAGATTGAAAATGAACCCATCAATATTAAAAATATATATTACTGTTTTCTTTATAGGGAGAGAGGAAAGCCAAAGAGACAACCTCTGAAAATTGAAAGTTCCTGCAGTAACTGTAATTTGTACTGCTGATTTTTGTATTAGGTGTTGTTGCTTAGTATTTATACTTTTTTTGTTTCATATATGGATTATTTCAAGTATTGAGCACTGTAAGAGGAAAAGCTTATTATTAAAAACATTTTAAAGTAATCTGGTGTTCTTGTTTTGATAAGTAAACTGGTTACTTCTGTTTGGATGGATCAGTCAACACCATGTTTCTGCTATATAAATTCTATGCAATGGGATATACTATCAATATTTCAAAGCTATTTAAATGCTATTTATAACATATATTTTTTCTATTCCAATGCTATGTAAAATCTGTCTAAACCCTATTTAAAAACTATTTTTGTCACATGCTTTCTCTATTTGAAAGCTATTGATTATCTATCTCATTCCTATTTAAAGGCTATTTATATTGTATGTTATCACTATGTCAATGCTATCCAATCACTGCCAAGCTGCATTTTGGCTTTGCAAAGCCTTATCTAAAAGCTATGTTAAAACTATTTCAAACATATGCAGATACTATTTAAAAGCTATGTCATTTCTTTGACATTGATCTCTTTGCAACTACATGTACATAGTTTTGAAATAGACTATGTAAAGGTTCCATTTGACTAGCAAAAACATAGCATTTCTTATCAAAAAAAAATAGAAGGGGCATATAAATTACACAGAGTTTAGATAATACCATTGTATGGCACTGAGCATAGTTTTTAAATACTTATGACATACCCTTTGCATAGTACCATGACATAGCATTTACATAAGTTGTACATAGTGTCTGATTCTACAAGGGAGATTACCCGATCATCCGATATTAAGGGAAAAAACACGCTTGCCTTCAGGTTTTCTTATTTCATTTTCAGTCTAAGGAAGGCCGCTTTTCCCTCACAGATTTATATCCCGAGGGCGAGAAATTTGAATTTTACATTGGTGTATGTTCAACTCGAAACTTTAATGATCACTTTTTTTTAAAGTTCATTTCGCTATGTTCGCGATGAAAGCACGCCAAATTAAATTATTACAATGGAGCAAGCAAGTTGTAAATTTCGTAAAAAGAAATTCAGAACGACCACAGCAGGAAAAAATTTTGTTGGCTACAGAATCCTATTTTTCCACCTTGTTCAAACCTTATTTTCATTCAGCGTTAACCTGCGATTATTGTTTGCATTCAGAAACAGTTCTCATTATTATCCAATCACCACCGAGATCTTGTCTGAAAATGTTTTTATCCGAGGACTGTTTTTACTATCACCCAACCCCTTTTTTTCCATGAAATGTTTATTATCTGTCGCGGGGTCATCTCGGCACTGTCTGCGCTGCATCGGCAGCATCGCTTACTGACCGCCACTCGTCCATCAAACATCATATTCCATCACTTCCCATAATAACTTGGAAAGAAAAACGTCGTGGGCCGATCGGACAAAGGAAAGAAGGATGGTCTCACTCTGACAAATACTTTGATGCATCAAACAACCGATCAAAATATGACAAGAACTTTATTAAATTTATCTTTAGCAAGAAATTCTCAGTAGGTAACACAAAACAAGCACACATAAATTATTTAAAACCCAAATAATAATAGTAAGTTAGTAATCCAATGGTTTCTACAGTATTAGCCGACTCGAGAGGATTAAGCGCTGGAGCCAGCAAATACTCGGATGTACTGTTGACGATGTAAGCAAGCAAGTGTCGGTGCCAGTTGCACAGTGATAGTAGACTTTATTTCGTCCCAAGGAAAGAAGACCGACACTCATCTTCAAAATCAACCCAGTACCATAAACAACACTGTCGCATGGGCAATTTATGATTTATTTATCATGCAAGCTGATCCCGTTTTCTTCTTTCTGTGTTTAAGCTTTCTCCCAATGGAAATATATGGAAGCCAACATGTTTGACATGATCTTTTTATTTCACAATTGTCGCGTAAAAGCCCACCAAATTAAATTATGAAATTATGAAGCAGGATGTCGATGTTACGTGTGGCTTATTAAACAGTACCTTTTTTCCCACTGTCGCTGTATAGTTCGTTGAAATCATCCGTATAATGAATGGAGAAAGCGAAAGAACCATGCACAAAGAAAAACCAAAACTGGAAAATGTTGTGTCCCGCTCCACAACAGACCGCCACATATTTTGTGGCGTCTAATGTTAGTGTTGCTCGATAAAATGCAGACGTGACTGTTGTGACTGCTTCCGATATCCACCCCCATCTGAAAAGCCGCGAATTGTCAGCAGAGATTTGGTTTTCCTCTAAAATAAATAACCTTCTTTTTCTTGGTTCCCTCCATTACAGTTATTGAACACATTTAACGCTGCCGATTCCTATGGTTCTTCACTTAAGGTGGCTCGATCGAGTTTTTGAGTGACGATACCTCTCAACTTTAAGCAACTAGTGTACCACAGTGAACAACCCGATAGAAAATCGATCGTTCCTGCTGACCTAGAAAAAGATGAAAGTTTTGCATGAGGTACGTTTCATCGAAATCGGAGTTACCATAACAACGTAATGACGTCATCCCCAATTTTACATGAGAGCTAATTACTTGTCACCAAGAGATAATTCTGGGAAGCGCTCGACTGGATCTTCGACCTGACATATTTGTCTTCACGTCTACAAAATTTGAAGAATTTCTATGAGAGAGTTTTCGAGAAATGTTCGGGTGAAGTTTTAAGGTGTTAAAAAACAACAAAAACAAAATAATTTTGAACTGCTATTGAAAAGTATGTCCACAGCGACTTGATGAAACAACATTTTGGTTTTAAATGAATGTTATGTCATCTAATTACTTTGTGTGAAAATTTCGGGGAAATCGTTCCATTTGATTTTTAGAAACGTTGGCTTGAATATGAACTGGTTAAGTGTGTTACGCGGCTTTTTTATCAAAAATCGACCCTACACTTATTAAAATGATTATGAATTAAAAAGCGGTAGATGAATTTTTTTAAAACTTTGCTTTCAAGGAGAATAATCAATAATCAATACAATCGCCGAGTCTCAAACTCATTGAAACGTTGTAAGGCTATCAATCTTAAGTTTAAACTCAGGAAATTATTGGACTGAATTTCACGCCAGTGGCTTGTTGCTGTTATTATGCATCTCCATTGTTTCGAATAGGCGTGCAATTGTAAACTTCAGTACATCATGAATTCATATAACGCTTGATTGCTTTCGCAAGATGTTCCGAAAAACGTGCTAATGTACCAGGTTAGCATTACAATAACAATGGACAGGCTGACAGCAGTGAGTGCAAACCTCAAGGTTAGCAGAAAGCGCAAGCTTCGGTTAGCAGAGAGCGCAAACGGAAAGCTGCTGTGCTCAGTCAGTGTTCCAGAATCTCATGGCAAGGAGTCAACGAAAAATTTAAACAGGTCAGTAGACGTGGGTCTCCCACAATCTTATCCCAGTCTCAGCACGTTTTCGGAACATCTTCGGAAAGCAATCAAGCGTTATATGAATTCATGATGTAGTGAAATTTACAATTGCACGCCGATTTAAAACAATGGAGATGCATAATGAGAGCAACAAGCCACTGGCGTGAAAATCAGTCAAATATTTTCCTGAGTTTTGGCTCAAAATTGACAGCTTTATAACATTTCAATGAATTTGAAACGCTGGGATTGTATTGAATATTGATTATTCTCCTTGAGGACAAAGATATAAAAAAATTCATCTACCGCTTTTTAATTCATAACCATTTTAATAAGTGTAGTGTAAATTTTTGATAAAAAGCCCAGTAACACACTAAACAAGTTCATATTCAAACCAACGTTTCTAAAAATCAAACGGCACGATTTCCCCGAAATTTTCACACAAAGTAATTAGACGATATAACATTCATTTAAAACCAAAATGTTCTTTCATCAAGCCTTTGTGGACATACTTTTCAATAACAGATCAAAATTATTTTGTTTTTGTTGTTTTTTAACACCCTAAAACTTCACCCGAAAATTTCTCGAAAACGCTCTTATAGAAATTCTTCAAATTTTGGAGACGTGAATACAAATATGTCAGGTCGAAGATCCAGTCGAGCGCTTTCCAGAATTATCTCTTGGTGACAAGTAATCGGCTCTCATGTAAAATGGGGGATGACGTCATTACGTTGCTATGGTAACTCCGAATTCGATGAAACTTACCTCATTTAAAACTTTCATCTTTCTCTAGGTCAGCAGTAACGATCGATTTTCTATTGGGTTGTTCACTGTGGTACGCTAGTTGCTCAAAGTTGAGAGGTATCGTCGCTCAAAAACCCGATCGAGCCACCTTAATCAGTTAATGTGTCAATTTAGCATTGTTTGCATCCAGGAATTGTTCTCATTATCATCCTATCGCCGCCAAGATCTTGTCTGAGACATGATTTTATCTGAGGACTGTTCTCTAATATCACCCGGTCATTTTACCTGTTACCTATTTTGGAATTTGGTCTGTGAGCAAAATTATGCCACACAAGTCCCAGATGTAGCTTCGTATGAACTTTACGAGTTGTCTATTTTCCCTAAAGCATTCTTGTCTATGTAAGAAATGAAATTTATGTCATAGTTAAGTTTTGGAGAAAGGAAAAAGGAGTGAGTCAAGAAAGGCAAGATAGCTGACGGAAAAAGCCGTTTCTCCTTTTTTCCACTGTTTTATTTTTCCTTTGGTATTCCGCCTATCCAATATGAAAGTCAGGATTAGACTTTTTTTTTCATGTGTAGGGACATCCAAAGAGTCAAGCCATTCAGAAAAATGAGGGAAGTACAGCGGCCAGAACAACAACTGAAGTAAGATAATTATAAAAAGGCAGTTGCGTCCTATCTATTAAACTTGTGATTCCGATTTGCAGGAGTGTGTTTTTGATTTCTTGCAGATAAAAGTGTCTTCCAGTAGAACACTTTTGTTGAAGGAGACACTCGCACCATCTACTGTCCCTGAGAAAACAGGCATTGTGCAGGCTCCAAAACAGGAACATGAAACGGTAACGTATTTTTACCTTGAAATTTGTCGGCAACAGGTGGTCGACAGATGTTTGCGGATCCATCAATTTTAACAACTGTTCATTTTTCGATTCAGGTCACTGGTGATACCTGGAAACGGTTGGAGGTAGAGGCTGAGGATGAGGACGAGGACGAATTATTACCACTGGTAAAAACAACTTTTGTCTTTGATGTACCATCAAAGTGCGGATCGCAGTTTAAATTTTCTAACGGTTTAAGTGAGGCATTATGCCGTCATCTGAAGAACTCCTAGAAAGCGTGACCCGCCAGTTAAAGTCTCCATAAGAACTTTTTCTATATTCAACTGTTAAGAAAAATGGTGTGACATTAACATGATTAATACTTCTGATCTATAGGTTACTTTCACACCAGTGAAAAAAAATTAAAGTGGAATTACCAGAAGTAGATAGCGTAAGTTGCTATGTTCTCGTCTCGTTTTTTACCTATGCTCTGGTCTTACAACGGAAACTAGTCAAACTATTTTTAGCAGTTACCTGAATGGGCAGATATAGAAGACGTAAACATCAGTACACCCAATTCCGAAGATCAGGAAAAGAAAACTGAAAGAAAAACACTGGAGGAAGGCCATCAGCTTCAAAAGGTATCTATCACAAATAGCATATTCAGGGTGTTCTTCGCGTTAGTAACTGATTTAAACAACTAGGAAAGTTTTTTCGGAACTTATTTTTCTATATTGACCTCCTAATTAGGCTGCCTCCACACCAGTGAAAAACGTAGAAGTAGAATTAATTTTTTTCTCTTGGTTCTGATCTTTTAAAAAGGGAAACTAATCTACTATTCTTATCAGTTACCTGGTTTAGAAAATGCACCTAGCAGTATGGCCCTAGCCCATGATCAGGAAGCAGGGCAAAGGCCGGAACTTCACGAAGTAATGCAATCAATGCAATCAATCAAGGTATTCTCATAAGGTTACACAGTGAAGGAGACTTTAAGCGTTAATCTTTAATTTATTTCACCGATTTATTTGCAGGACATTATTGGCCAGTATCACGCTGTCGCATACACAAATTGCGACTCCTAGTTTTTGGGGAAGTTGTTGGCTGTTGACGAAGGCATTTTTTCAATCAGCTTTCTGACACATGTAGAAGATGATGGAAAGAAAGCCACATATACCTGGCCGACACCCGCCAAAATAGAGGCAGTCGACAGTGAGCAAGTGTTCATGAGGAACTTGGAAGTGAAGGAAACCAATAAAATCTTTCATTTCCCACAATTGGAAGAAATAGGAAAACGATTCCCGCGCTGTCGGGACAGCCTAATAAGAAGACAAATGAAAGCTCAGGTATTTAACCCAATTTTACCTAATCTGGTGACGAAGGCTGAACTAACATTATACAGCCTCATTTAACCGTTGTTAGTTAGTGTGCAAGATTTATGCGGAAATCACAGTTGCGTATAATGAGCCCAGGGATAAGTCAAGGCAGTGTCGCCTTGTGGGGGTAAGGCTTATTGAAGGTAGCGTGATCGGCACACAATTCACAAAACAAAACCTTTTTTCCAGGTCGAGGCTGTATGGAATGACACCGAGTGTCCATATAGGAGTTTTCCTGATGGTGTCGTTTGGAAAGATATTAAGACACTTCAGGTAGACATGCCAGACGGGCATGCAGCCATGACAGTCGGCCTGTTAAGAAAAGGGGTGTTTTGGCAAAAAGGATGGCTTAACGACGCAGTGAGTACAATGAAATAATGGAAAGGTTAAAATATGATTACTGTCTTATGTGGACGCTTCTTAGAGGCATCAGTCTGATTCAGCGATGTACAGACAAATGCTGACCTCTTTTTATTTTGTGCAACCTAGGTAATAGATGTGTATATGAGAGCTCTAGAAAAAAGAGCAAATAGAAATGTAAGTGCTTGTTAATACGAGAAATTGACTATGAGTGCTCAACTTTGTCGTATTTTATTTTGGTTCTAATGCGCGGTCTTTATGTGTGCATGTGCTCTCTCCTCCGCAGAGGCCTCCTACAGTCGCGCCTTGGGAAAAATATACCCACGGCGTGCGGAGGCTGGGAAGAGGAAAAATTAAAGCGCGTGGGGAATGCTGGGAAGGGGAAAGAAAGAAAGGAGGTCTCTGCCAGATTTTGTGCAGTTCTCTGGCAAGATTTGTGGTTCTGTGGTTTTGGCTAAACCAGACGACGATTTGGACGGTTTTCAACGTCCTATAATAGATCTAAGTATAGAAGGTTAGTAGATGAAATTTTCATACTTTTTTGTGATTGTCCGCCATTTTGAATTTAGCTGTCTGCCTAACATACCCTGTATTTCTCCCTCTTACAAACGTCAACATAGAAGATGATACTGGTTGCCAGCCACTTCCTAGTACCCTAGTTAAGAATGGAGCCAGTGGGCCTACAGGAAAGCATTCGTTGGAGCTGAATTCAGTCTTCGAACGAACCAAACAGAACTGAAGAGCTCGAAAGAGGCACCAAAGATCAGCTGAAGGATATGATGTCCAGTCCAACAGTAGACAAGAGACTTTGTTATCTTTGTTTTAACTGGTTAAGTTCTGATCTAAATTAATTTAGAATCTTTTTAAGAGGCCATTCCCACTAATTTGTGTTGAAGGTGAGAAATTGCCTGACATTTAACTTAAGCTACATGATTATTTATAACATGAACGTGCTTTCACAACAATTAAAGCGTTTGCTCTTTCAAATCAACTTTCATGTCGACTTATCATTGTGTTTATATGCTTTTATAAAATGTCAGTCATTCATTGTAGATACTGGCATCTCTGTTATTTAGGAGTTAATTTTAATTTTAGGGTTTTGTCAAAATATAAAAGCACCACATTAATCACAAGTCTCCTTCTTTAACTCTGAGAGTAAGAGGGTTAAGATAGAAAAACTGTGAGGTGTACTGAAGCCATGAGAGGCTAAGCGAGTTTAAGATTTTGAAATATTCCCATAGTAGTCAAAACATGAGCAGATATTTGTTTCTGTCCTTATTTGTGGGTCAAAATGTAAACTACTGGGGAACCAGTAATTGCGTCCCCCTATTGGCTACGCCGGTAGTTTTTTAGAGGGAACAAGAGTGCAAATTCTCATGGTGAGATGAGATCTTCCTACATGTGTAGGTGTCAGTAACCAGTGCTAATAGGGCTTTGTCATGCGTTGCCATGTTAATTCCTAGGGCCGAAAAAAATCCCACGCCTGACCTCTTTTTTTGTAACTGTTCAAAGCGAGGCTCTGCATGGTTAATATACGGTTCCTAGCCAGTATGGCCGCAGTGTAATTTAAGGTCCAGCTTGATAATAATTCTTGGATCTGACACCCAACTGATCATCCATGAGAAAATGTCTGTTTATTAAACCGTTCACTCTCTAGAGTGTTTAACCTACAGTTATTAGCCCCAATAGTGACCAGCATCACCATGCAGTTTCTCAAGATTGAAGGTCAAGCAAATTAAAGAAATAATCCAACAACTTATCCCAATTGGTTTTACTAGTAAGGAAAATTTGTAAATAACAGGCACAAATAACAAAACAGTAAAAAAAATTTGATGTGAACACCCCCTTGTAGAACCAGACATATGTAAAACCTAAGTTGCCGCTATTTTTTGGCTATGTAGGGCTATGTCTTAGCTATGTATAGCTCAAGACTGCCTATGTTATTACTATGTAACATGCTACATGACATAGTCCAGGGTATGTAAAACATATTTTGAAACTATGCCGAGGCTATTTGAAAATCACATAGTCTTTAAATACATATGTGAACACTAATTAAAATCTTAACATAGCTTTGACATAGATATTTATTTTCTTTGCTTCTGACAAAGAGTCTATGTATTTACTGTGTGACAATTCAACATAGCTTTTAAATAGCATGCTGACATCCAATTTTATAAGTAAAAGGTTACATAGCTTTAACATAATGCTATTTATTTCCTATGTTATGGCAATGACAAATGAAACATCCTAAGTATTTACTATGTGACAATCTGACATAGCTGTTAAATAACCATGTTGAAGTTAACATCAAAGGTAAAACGTGACATAGCTTTTACATAATGCTATTTATTTCCTATGCTGTGGACATAAACAATCAATGCATCTTATGTATTTACTATGTGACCATCCCACTTAGCAGTGTGCACTCAACAATACAGTGTTTTTTACAAATGAAAATGCAGTCAAACTTCAATTAAGTGGCCACCCTCTATTAAGCCGCCAGTCATCAAAGTCCCCAAATTATTGTTAGTAAAATACTGTATATAAAACCTCTTCAAAGTGGCCACCTCTATAAAGTGGCTTCTGCCACCTTTTTGGACATCCCTATGAGGATTCTCTATTTTCTTTACCCCTATTAAGTAACCACCCAAAATCTAATAAATGGACATGGCGGGTCTGAAAAAGGTGATGACCAATTAAGAGTCCGAAATGGGATGCAACAACTTTTAGAAACTTTCAAACAGTTATCCTTTGCCAAATCAAATGATCTAGTTTATGCATTGAAGCTCCCTAGTCCAAAGCGACAGACGCATGTGCAGGATTCTTTTAAGTAATACCCTTTGGTATATAGGGTTCTTTGAGACCTTGTCACAGGATTTTCTTCAAATCAGATTTGTGCGAGAGGATATTGCATTTCCACACAATTTGTAAATACAGTATTAAATAGGCTTTATTATTTGCAACAGTAGTCACAAGCCTCCAAGCATGTTTGTATTTGGATAAGTTGATGTTTCTACTAAGTCTCATGCTAATAAATTGCTAACACTACTGTTATAGACATCATACCATGGAGTTTGTAATGATAACTAATGTGATAATATTTACAGGACAGTGATACTGGTCAGTCTTTTTCATAAGGATCTGGTAGTAGACAAAAGTAATATCCAGATGACACATCCACTCTGAGAAATTCTCTCATAAATTATGTTCACCACAGGGACAGCCATGAGTCTAAAAGAGAGAACACAGAAAGTTATTAAATAAACATGTGAAGCTAACTGTAATGCTCTCAGATAATCAAACGGAAAATCAGGTGCCCAATTAATGGCGTGCTTGCTATTAACAAAAAATACATAGTCACTGCAAGTGGTGGTGATACATAAGAAAATATCTAATGCAAAAGAAGGTACCTGTTTGATGTCTTCACCCTTGTAATGTGGTTAACCATTGTCCTGTCCCTGTACTTGGGCAGCTGCTCATCGTCTCTCTCTGAAACTTCTACTACTGTAAAGTACTCACAGGGCAGGCCACAGCTGCAACATTTCTGATGACTGCATACTAGTCATCACTCATTTCGAATTCATGACCAATCTTCTGCATGCAGGATGCATCGTGGCCACCAGCTGTAGTTTGCGAACCATCGTTGAAAGATGATTGAGTTTTGTTCATTTCATTAGACCGACATTCGTCTAAAGGTTTTTGCTTCTTAAATGGTGAAGTGTTGTTTCCCAAGTCTACCACGGATGCGTCTACGAACACCTCGGATGAAAAACTCCCCACGAATGTCAACAACTTCGTCTTCACGTGCGGGGCTACTGGAATCAATTTTACGTCGCCATCTTGTTGTTTTGGGCACTTCTACTGTTGAATCGTACAGCCAACGTCTACTCCATCTTGGCGTGGACATTTTACTCTAACTTTTTGGGATTTGTGCACTGCGATGTGCATTACACTTCAGTCAATTTGAACGCTACATCGGCCGCCATCTTTTGTTTCACAAGAGCCTGGTTACAAATGCAAACTTTGCTTGGTTACCTAGCACTAAGCAGCAACTCTGGCGGCTTTCGCAAAATGACAGTCCGGTAAAAATCAAACAAGATTTCTTAGGTGTGATATTTTGCTGTCCAATGGAAATCGTGCCTCCTCAAATGAAAATACAATGCGATCGATGTGTGATATTTCACAGCGTCTCTTCGAGTTTAAGCGTCGCTTCACTATCTTGCTTGTTTGCGGTGGAAACTTCACTTTATCTTCTTTTAAAGCACGTTCCAGTGGATCCTTTCATTAGCTTTTCATTCATTCATTCATTCATCTTTGACACTTTTAAAAGGTAAGAAAGTGAATTTTGCTAAGTATAAGCTTAAAGGGACAGCACCACAAGGATTTTGCTCACGTTTAATTTCACTGAAAAGCCCATAGTCGCATTTACATGTATGAAAGCCTAAAAATACTGGTCATTGTCTTGTTCAGACAACATACTAATTCAGTGAAGCTATTACTGAGTGTCTTTGGCCACGGATGGCCAAGATGGAAGTGGATTACAACTGGAAAACATCCGGCGAACGTTTTCAAATTCTGTGCTTGTATCTTGCAAAAATCGTTAAAAACTTATTATGGTTTGCTCTCCTTCCAAACATTCACTTGATATCTCCCTCTTGATGTTCCAGGAGCATTTTGTGTGTGAGTGAAGGCATGTAATCTCAATTTCAGCGAAGTTTTGACGAAACGCGAGGAAAATCGCCGTGACACTGCCCCTTTAAGCTTATTTAAGATTTCTTTGAAGATTGTTTTGAAACTTCAAACCGAAGAAAACCTTGAAACTACAACAGGTTTTCATGTGCGTTTGAGCCAAAGGATCCTCGATTTGACAGACTCTTCCTCTTATTTAGATGTATGTATTGATTTCTTGGAGTACAAAGAATGGTGTAACGCTAGGAAGAGAAGAACTTGAAGTGAGATCAACTTCAAAGCTAACACTATTATTATGAATGGAGGAAAGATGGAACTGGGAGCAACTAAATTAAGTCAAAACCATGTTCTCATTATCTTATCTTGGATGCTTCTCAAAGAAAAAAAATACATTTTTAGTCTTTGAGTGCTCTTTTGTAGTTAAGATCATGTTGTTCATTTTATAGCAAAAAGTACCCTCGGAGTTATATTAACATCACAGATTGAAAATGAACCCATCAATATTAAAAATATATATTGCTGTTTTCTTTATAGGGAGAGAGGAAAGCCGAAGAGACAACCTCTGAAAATTAAAAGTTCCTGCAGTAACTGTAATTTGTACTGCTGATTTTTGTATTAGGTGTTGTTGCTTAGTATTTATACTTTTTTTGCTTCATATATGGATTATTTCAAGTATCGAGCACTGTAAGAGGAAAAGTTTATTATTAAAAACATTTTAAAGTAATCTGGTGTTCTTGTTTTGATAAGTAAACTGGTGAATTCTGTTTGGATGGATCAGTCAACACCATGTTTCTGCTATGTAAATTCTATGCAATGGGATATACTATCAATAGTTCAAAGCTATTTAAATGCTATTTATACCATATATTTTTTCTATTCCAATGCTATGTAAAATCTGTCTAAACCCTATTTAAAAACTATTTTTGTCACATGCTTTCTCTATTTGAAAGCTATTGATTATCTATCTCATTCCTATTTGAAGTCTATTTATATTGTATGTTATCACTATGTCAATGCTATCCAATCACTGCCAAGCTGCATTTTGGCTTTGCAAAGCTTTATCTAAAAGCTATGTTAAAACTATTTCAAACATATGCAGATACTATTTAAAAGCTATGTCATTTCTTTGACATTGATCTCTTTGCAACTACATGTACATAGTTTTGAAATAGACTATGTAAAGGTTCCATTTGACTAGCGAAAACATAGCATTTCTTATCAAAAAAAATAGAAGGGGCATATAAATTACACAGAGTTTAAATAATACCATTGTATGGCACTGAGCATAGTTTTTAAATACTTATGACATACCCTTTGCATAGTACCATGACCTAGCATTTACATAAGTTGTACATAGTGTCTGATTCTACAAGGGCCAGCAATGTGAACTCTCTAATGCAACCACAGCCAATGTCTGCGTAGGAGTGAAAAGCTTGAGACTTGCATAAAATTAAGCGAAAATGACTAGTGCTATTTTGTGAGCATGTAGGCTGCAATAAGGACCTTTCTTGAGTTTCTCATAGTGGGGAGGTCATGTTCAACTTGAATTGTTTGTTTTGTTAGAGTACCAGCTTCTAGCTACAGGCTTTCTAACTTCAAGGGAAATCAAAATAGGTTCGAGTCACAGGGAGTTTGAGTTAATGGGGGATGAGATTCCTGTGGACACCACTTATCACATGTTTTCTCACAGGAAAAACTGACACCTGTTGTGTACCAAAACATGAGGAAACTAGTGAAATTGACACAAAGAACAACCAGACACTTCAAAACTACCATGCTGCTCAATTTTAAAAATTGACTCAAAACAAATTCAGTGTTATTGAGAATGTTTTAAATGTATAGAGCAAATCCTGGGAAAATCAATTTTGGTTTTAGTTAGCACGAGCTTCGAGTTACCAAGGGTTGCAGTTTCCGGAAGTCAACTGTATAAAATGCCACAGAACAGTAAGGAGAATTTGTATGTTGTCCCACCAGATGGATGGCCACTGCTACTTAAATAATAAATAATAATAAAAATAGTAAATGAGGAAGTCATGAGGGAAATGATTACTCCAGTAAGGAGAATTTGGATATTGATAATTCTGTCCACTATGTGACAGTCTACATCTTGCATCAAGGATTAAGTCAACTGTCTTTTGTTCAATATCTTTACAAAATTTTGTTACAGTGATCCAAGTACAAGTGTTTTGTGGCTTAAATATCTCTGTACAGTTCTTTGCTGCAATATCAACATACAGATTTTCTTCAGTTATACTACTTTCTCTTGGTACGGCCAAGTTTTTAATAACATTAGTTGTGACAGGTTGCAAATGTGAGAACCTCAGAGCAACGAATAAACAAGTAGACTACATCAAGAACATTTTAATATCAGTAGTAAATGAAACAAGACTGCAAAACTTTCAAAAAAACTGACAGAGGTTGTTTCTGCAGCAGGGCAATCTCACTACTTCACGGTTTTCATCTGAGGTGCTGTACTGATTGCCTGCAATGTCTGTTTTGTTGCTGTACCAATAAGTGAGACAAATGGCAAGCCGTACTTTCTCAAAATATCTAACTGCTGATAGGAAGGTCTGAAGTCCTTGCTCCAGGTGTCCATACAATGTGCCTCATTTAGATAACAACAAACATTTTGAGTCATTTTTCCTCTCTCAGATTGTCCAGACAGCTTTGGAAACTGTCGGTAAAACACATTCAGAGCTAATGAAAACTAACTGGTATTGGCAATCAGGTTGCTTCAGATTATGCAGAATGTTTTGTCTTTCGTTATCATTTAGCACCTAAACAAATTTTATTATCCACACTGAACACATTTTAGACAATTGATGAACAAAACAAACAACACTCAACTTTTGCCATGCAGACAACTAGATATGATGGTCAAGCCGACATCACAAATAATTTTACACCTCCCAATGCTACAGACTTACAAAAGCAAAAAATAGTTATTGTAGTCCCATTAAACTTATTGCATTAATCTTGTTCAAGCTATATTTCATGGTAATTGTCAATGGGCGATTTATAACACAAATGTGTAGTATAATTTTAACTTTCAATCAATGGAAATTATATTGTCTCAGTTTGTTGATGTTTTCCTGACAACAACAACAACAAAAAAACATACTAACTGTTTGCAATCTTAGTCCGCTTAATCGCTCGAGGACGCTCGCCGTTTCCTCACCGTAGCGATTCTGGAAAACTACCTTGCTCTCGCCACGTACAAAAATGCTGAACTTATTTCAACTCCCTCGGCAAAACAATTGACCAAGCCATCGTCTTCAAAACATTTCAAACATATTACTTTACTGCTTTCTTTCGTCTATTGAAACAGTCGTGCGGAAAGAGAGAAAACTTCCTGCTGTTGTTGCAGTGAATGTTTCGCCACCTTGTTCAGTATTTATGAAGGATATGACTAGCCCCAGCCTCCCTCGGAAATCAGGTGCCATTTTGAAAACATTATCTGGCAGAGGCTCCCGCCTTTTCCCTCTTCCCATCATCGTTCCCCGCGCTCCCGTTTTCTCTCTAGCGCTCCCGCTCCCGTTTCTTTCTCTGGTGTTTACTAACAGGAGCCTCTGCGGAGGAGAGAGGTGCATGTGTGTGTGCTTGTGTGAGGCTGTCTGTGTGTTTCTTTTCTTTACATGTGCTAGTCCTAAAAATTGTGTACTTATATCTTCATAATGTAAACTTAGTGAGTAACTTAGCTTAAATGCCCATTTAGTTTGCCATATTCAGAAATCTTGTGCTATAATTGTACAGCTAACATGAGAGTGGCCAACTCGAAAGCTGTCGCTCCTTTGGCCTCTGTGCACATACCTCCTCAGATTGTGATTTTCTTTTACGCTTCTTTATAGTCTCTAGGGTTGTAAATGTGTTGTAAACAATAATTGTTAATGACAATGTTGTAAACAGTGTGAAATAAAGTTGAATTGAATTGATTCCTTTCTTGTAGGGAAAATCAATTATTTAACTGGAAACACCTTTTTTGACAGGGCGAAGTTGCTCAGGCCATGGCACTCGCGAGTAATAAGTAGACACAATTTCAAGCGCAGTTTCTTGGCTGTTGTTGTTTTTTCCTTTCTGTTCTATTTTCATTTATCTTCTCTCTTCCCTGCATTCTTGCATTTTTTCTTTTCATTTTCCAATGCACAGTTGCGACTGAATTTTGTCGGTTTTCAGATTGAACTGTCATCGTACAAAAAGTTCCCTTTTCCTGGGCAGTGTGGTAAAGAAAACCCCTGGGTGCTTGGCGTAAGTATTACCGTAACCATATTGGAGTAGACAGCAGTAGTAAGCTACAAGAGGAATGCATCTTCCAACAGTTTTTTTGTATTAACAGTTTTTATCGTGTTTTGATGGCAAACAGAGAAATTGACCTGGTGAAACATTGACGGTTTTGACGGTGGACGGTCATTTTAACAGTTATTGCCAAGTTATGACAATTGATGCTTTTATTGGTGGTTTAATTAGGATGTTACTGATTTTTCGTTCATTTTTTTAAATTTCTTGCAGTGCTTTGGTGTCAGATGAAGACATGAAGAACGTCACTTGCTTAAGCTTCAGTTTTCAGTGTTTCGATTTTTGAGGCCGCAGCAGGTTTCCAATGAAGTCTTGAAACAAAACGTTTGAGAAATATTCAGTGGAAGAGTCACAGTTGTAGTAAACCTCCAGCAAACTTACTTATACTGACGTGTCATCACATAATAGTTTGTTGCAAAAACTGTGCACGGTAAGTACTTCTGGATGCTCTAGTGTCATTTGTTCTGTGGACATACCAAATAAGTGACTACTGTAACATAAACTTGAAAGCTACATTAGACTCCATTAAAGGAATGATAGCCATGAAACTATCCCATGTGCAATTTTACTTTTGGTGTGGTATTAACTACAAACTATGTTAACAGAACACTTTGATGGTGTCGTTATAACACAACTGCAAGTGATATTTTACACAAATTGAGTGTACATTTTTTCTAGGTCTAAATTTACCCTGTTTTGGTGTGCATACGGCTGCAAAGTGTTTTACACGATAATAAGCCAGAGTAACACCAGTGTAAGATAAGTTTACACTGAATGAAAGTTACTTTATAATTGAAGGGGCTGATCAAAAAAACTATGCTAATTATTATTATGGGTTTTCTTTTAAGCATAACTGATTCACCCTACGGTGCAGTAAAATAATAGGTTTAAAAACCATTGCCTTGTTTTCTAAAGAAGGAAAAAAGGAGAATTGATAGGGAAAATTTTAAAAAGTAGTGAAAAGTAGACATAAAAGCACGATAGCCGGCTGCTAAGCAAAATGCTCCCACAGGCATGGAGCCTGGTCACGTGACCATCCAGAGGCAAGCATCAGTGTTGCTAGCGCTGGAATATATATAAATTCTGTACAGTCAGTTTCTATCTCCTCCCTGCAAAGTTTCTTCCCTAGCCTCCTTCTGTTAAAATGAGTGAAAAGGAGGAGCCAGACAAGTTGTTGTTTTCCCTAAATTTCAAGTTCAATTGATCGAGGCACCATTTTCTTCAGTTTGGCGTTTAAACTTGCACTGAGATGGCCGTCAGCCCAAGGTTTTGCTCTGTTAGTTAGAACAGGATAGAACTAAAAGATTTGAATTTGGAAGTCTTTGTTTCTTTTGTATACATTCGACAATAGATGCTCAAAATGTTCGTTTTTTACCCTGCCCTAGTGCAAGTTGTGTCCGTATTTTTTTGCTTCACCCTGAAAGCCAGCCATTTCCAAATTCAGGAAAAAGTTTGGTTGTCATGGTGACTGTTCGGTGAACAGGCTAGCAAAACTAGGTAAGAAAACAATGTTTAAACCTTGATCAGCAGTTAAGCGCTCGACCCCATGTTGGATCTTCGCTTTCCAAGGGGTTACTTTGCATTGAATGAATCAGCAAAATATTTTATTTTTCGTCATTTTAAAGAGACTCGTCTTTGTAAGAAGAGCAGGAAATGCGGGAAACAAGACAATCTTAACGGCAGATGTGATTCAAAACGAGAAGTCACCAACAGATTTTGGGAACATTCAAGGACACAAGTTGTGAATAACAAAGAAGATTGACTTCAAAAGGGGCTGTTATTGCCAAGAAACTCGTCCGTGTAAACGAGAAGAGGAGCTTAAAGGAAGAGAGAGAGAATCCACGGAAAAAATCTCTTGCATGGAAACAAGTGAGGAAATCAGTGAGAAACTGTTTTTGACGTCTTATTTGCATGATCCTTCAGGCATTCATTTAAAACAAAAACCTACATCTTCCTGTTTATTATGTATTATTTTGAAAAAGGATCGACCTTCATAACAAAGTGGTTGTGTTAAACAGAGGATAGGGAGGGGGAGCAGAAGATGAAATGATTTAATTAAACATTAATTTATTTTGCTTTTACACAACAGCACAAAAATTGGAGGAAACTGAAGGTCAGCAGGAGCATTTAAACCGGGAGCTGGAGGAAAAGCAAAAGGCATTGGATGAAATAAATAAAATTTAGAAACTCAACGTTTTATTGAAACAAAAAGGATATGCAAAAACTAGAGGACAAAACACTTCAACTACCTACGAGATGATCAATAACAGAAACTCTAGTACTAAATTTAGACGTAAAGAGGAGACACGAAATATTTTGCAATTTATTCATGGTGGGGAAGTAGGCTCACTATAGGGTGCTTGGGACTACCTTTCATCTCATGCATCCACTGAATTAATGGATAAACTGAAAAGTGGGTACAAGAGAGGAAAATATTAACAGGATTTCTTGGTAGGGCTACAGATAACTTTAACAGTTCTGAAGATGATTTGAAGCAACCTGTTGCCATGAAATATCACAACGATCTTTCTAGACATAAATAGATTGCAAAACCTAAAGTTCTGTTTTTGATCCCTCAAAACATGATTGCCTAGGTGTATTAAACATAAGGATATAACTATTTCATTGCCTAAAATAGTCAACGATGCAAAAAAGGACAACTTTGTTAAAAGTCTTGATATCAGTTAGGTTTGTCAAATCCCTGGGTCTCCTGTTGTGTCACGTACTGTCACGGGACTTATATTTACCATTCTTGATTTACACTTATGATTGCGACGCTTGAACAAAAAAGCAATGTGGTTTAATGACAATTTTTTCATTTTAACTTTCAGTTTTAACATGATGGTGGACCAGAATCAAGTGAATTAAGCATGTTGATAGGATCACTGATTTGCTGGAATTTTGAGGACTGGGTTGGTAGTACGGAATATCAGTATTTACTGCACTGTTTAATCAAAGGGGAGAAAGATCCTATCATAGAAGATCTATGGTTGCAGCATTCAGATGAGATGCGGCTACTTGAGGGAAATGTTCTCGCTGTTTGTGGCATCCAGTGCATTGTGGAATTCCAACCCAGTGCTAAACGATACTCCTACAAACTCACAGATGCTCTTAAAGTGCCAAATAAGACACCAACATGGCAAATTAAGAGGCTGGCACTAGGGAAAGTGGCACAGTATTAAAGGGATGCTTGCACATTGCTTAACAAAGACGCCAGGGTTGCTTAGGTTAGAAATTTAAGTAAAGTCCAAATCCTGCCATATATGTACAGTAAAAAGATCTCAGTGCAAAACAGATGCTGAATTCGAAGAGTGGCAAATGGAACATAGTGCAAGTGGTGAATATGACATCAATTTTAGAGGCAGTTGACCTGCTATGGAGGCAGAGGGAGCAAGAATGTTTTGGGGTAGGTCTCCAGAGCGCCATAACATCAGATACAAAAAGATGTTTTGCGAAGGAGGGAGTAAGGCCTTCAATGCTGTTCACCGCTCTTTCAAAGCTCAATATCAGAACTTTGCTGTGCGCCCCCACATTATTAACTTGAGAACATATCAGGTATATTAACCCCATGTTAATACCTAATGCACATTCTTCTCTGTTTGGTCTGTTTTCTTAATCCAAGCAAAAACCCATGCATAGTAAACGACATTGAAAGTAACTATATATGCGCAGTGAGTGTTTTTAGAATCTAGAGGTCATGTAGCTCTAAGGAACGTGACATAGGAATCTTAAAGAAGATTTCATAACGTTGTAAAGCGAGACGTCATTATACCACGCAGTGTAATGGCAGACATACAGAACAGGAAAATCAAAAAAGATTACAGTGTTTTTTCGCAACCTGTGAAGTTTTCCCTGCTGTCTCACCCCTTAACTTAGAATCACCAAACTACATATAATTCATCCCCGTAAGAACATTTTTAGTCCCATTTCTTGAAATCAACATTTTGGCTAACTTAATTTTCTACTTCCTTTGACAATGGCTTTGCCTCACCAGAAAAACCTAAAAGACCTTTGCCGTGTATGCAAATCGAAAGGAGCGGTGACCTAGAAGTTCCAGTGTCTTAAATAGAGGCCATTGGAAAAACGACCTTGAGAAAATTCACCCTCAATATTTTTCTCATCGCATCCTGACCAAAAAACTGTTGGGCTATCTACATGACTGATGCATTATGACGACAGTTGCAGTGTCTGTTCCCATGCAGCAAAAATTAAGAAAGGTGGAAGACCTAAAAAGGCAAGAAGGGGAAGACCCTGACTCTTTTTGAACACAGAACCCTGGCCTTAAACTCCTTCAAGATCTTGATGCTCTGGCGAAGGATTTACCCTCACTTTGCTTTGCTGACTTTTCAGAGAAGTTTTCCTTTCCTGAAAGTCTTGGAAAAGACTTGGTGTATCCAGTTTGCATACAAATGTTGAATAAGGCTGTGGTAACTATTTGCCAACACTACTTTTGTGTCAGTGCATGAAAGGTGTAATGGACAGTGGTCAAAGCAGTTGCTGTCCTGTTTGTAAGGAAAAAATCGGCCTTCTAAAAATCCCCACTCGAATGGTCCCGCGACTCATTGCCGAACAAGAAGTTGCTTGTCAGAAATGTGGCAAGAACGTACACTACGAGGATGGTGCTGCCCATGTTTGGGGTGACACGACTGCACAAGCACCTGCTGCAATTCCTGAACAGCCCATGGTAGCCCCTGAACCAGCTCAGGCTCTCCAGCAGATTCTACAGGACGTCCAAGGACGCAAATTTTTACCAGAAGTAGAGAAAATTTGCACCACTCACATGAAAAACATTAAGGATTCAGTTGCTGGAAAAACTGTTCTCTTCAAGACAGGCGGAAAGGTATTTTGCTTTTTTATTTCCAGCCTTTGTAACCCCTTCCCCCAATGGCCTATCTGAGTGGACTCACTTGTGTTGTTGTTGTTCTTTGCGGACACTAAGTAGCTTTGTTTGTCATCGAAAACAAAGCAGAAGCCAAAGTTTTGTTTAACACATCTTCACGGTCATTTACGTGCACATATACTGTTGGCAGCTTTAGGAAGATTAAAAAGAAGAGGTAAACGCTTGGCAGTTTCAGTGGCTGAAAAGTGTGCTACTTAACTCACAGATGCTCAAATGACTTTTGATTTCACCAATATTTGTCGCTGCAAGAACACTTACAATAACTATTTCTTAACCAAATTCTACTAGCAAGAAGAAGACAATGGTTGTTGTTTTGCTTTGTTTGTAAAGTGGCACATAAAAGACGAAATGCTACTCATCACAGAGCAAAGAAGCCACGTAACCTTCCAGACTTAGCCATCAACCACCACGTTCAGATCAGGAAACATGACAACGATTACACCATTGTTGAACTACAAGGGATGGTAGTTCCATGAAACGTTGAACTGCCTAGAACCTTGGGTCTGGCATCAATGAGCTGCAAGCAATTAGTTTAAATTTTGTTCATGACTAATGTCCCTGAAGTACAGATACAGGACAAACATCAACCAGATGAATACGAGACTGATTCAGATTCTGAAAGTTAGAAGAGGGTCAATCAATCAATCAATCAATAAACTTTATTTACCCTCGAATTTACAGTGTAGCACTCAAGTGCTAATATCTTCGAGCCAATATATTGAAGTAGTTGGCAAGACGTGTATGACCAGGTTAGGAAGAGCAGGAAATGTATTTGTAGGTCTGGATTTATGAGGTTAGTCGTATTTGATAGCCTTCAAGTTACTGAGTCAACATACTCCTCATTGCATTGGAAATCGCATGCTTTGTACATCTGAACTCATCAGGAGTCAAAGTTCTATTCTGACACAGGCTCCTTTTATACAATCAATGTAATTCTTCAGGGGCAGCACTTGTTAATATTGTGCTCCTAAGTGCAGCCCTAATTTGAGGGTGGCGCTCTAACAAGTTAGCACGGTATGAGATAGAGGGTGCTGAGAGCTAAGGATGTTGATTAGACAAAGACCCAGAATTAGGAAAGGGACACTCCAATCTTCCGGAATCAACATTTAGTGTGTTGACCAAATTTCGAGCCAAGGACTCTAATTAACACATGAAGCATTGCCATGTGGCAACAAACCTTGGACTACTTCAAGCGAATATGAAATAAATGGACACCTTGTCTCCGACAAAACACACATTCCACATGTTATTAGGTAGAGAGAGACAAAAATGAAATACGTGGATGCCTTGTCACTCGCGCTACAGACCAATCCACGTGTAATAAATGAATAAATCATGAAACAATTAATTTCGTGCAAAACGTCACCTAGTGATTCTACTAACCACAAAGCACGATCCAAAGAGAAAAAAGTAAAACATCTGTCAATGGAAAAAGGACAACCCGGAAAAAGTACGGCAGCAAAAATGACAATACAGGTAAAAGAAGAGGGACACAGTCAAGGCATAACAACAACAATAACAAGCAAAGAACTGACAAGTTGAAGGCAAAGTTAAAAAAATAAAAGAACAAATTGCTCAGCGTTGCTCCTTGAGAGTGAAACTAGTGGACTTCAGAAAAAAACAAAAACGTCCTCCTCTGTGTAGAAGAGAGCTTACATAGGTACCGAAGGCTTAGGAATATTGAAGAGACTATTCGGGCATGGGTCTCAAAATATTTTTCATGTTAAACTAAAACAAAGTTGCCACCACAATGTACCTGCTGGGATCGAAGAACCAAGAACAGTGCTAGAGAAAAAAAGGAAAATAAACGGTATGCTGAGGCATACTAGTGTGGCTTCAAACTACAGGAGGGGAACCCCGATGTAACAAACCCCTATACAACTAAGACCCCAGTATAACGAATGATATTTTTCAGCCCAGTAATATTAGTCGCACGATTTTACGTTTTCGTGCCGATTTGATTGTCAATCACAACACATTGTATCATCCCATCCCCATTGATACCATCACGAAAAAAATAAGATGCTTATCACAATAAACTCTTGGTTATGTGAGCTACTAGTTTGTGGGTGTGAGGTCAAGCGACTGATTTCCGTTGAATTTGTAATAATGAGACAAAGCACGATATACAATAAAAACTGTCATGTACAAGTGCCAGAATGAGACTGTTTACCGTCATATACCTTCAAATACTAAAACGTAGAGACAAATTGGAAGATAGCCATACACTTTCAAAAGTTGTTGATTTGATTTGGCATTTGAACAATTTGTCAAAATGTTGATTACTCAAGATAATTTCTGTCTGAGACACCTTTGCCTGCTAATTGACACCCGAAGAATAACAAGCGCTTTAGAAGCGTGCACTCTGGCTAGTTTATGAAGGTTGCATTGTTTTCTTTCGTCTACAATATTACGTTAATTAACATCTAACAAGAATATTAAAAACGTAGTGAACCCATCCAGCCAACTAACGCCTCGTCAAGAATCGTAGCTGATAAAACGGAACACGGTGAAAACCACGAAGAAACATAAAGACTAAAATCTTACACTGGAAACTTGACGCAATTTGTACCCCCTGCCTTTATGAACCTTTCTACCCTACATGACATGCGCGACGCACAGTTATCTTCCTTGTTACCGAAAGTATGCCCTCAAGTGGACCAGAGAAATGTGGGTCTATATCCACACACAAACTCCATCGAGTGATAGCAATGTGGTCCTCATTCCATGAAGCCACACAAAAAAACCCCAGAAATTTGGAGAAAAAATAACATTGCATGCAAAGGCCATACATGGTATTGTGAACCGAAAAAAGAGAATTCTATTCGTCAAATGCTACAAATGCTGCAAGACATTCGGCACTAGTTTGCCGTCCCCGATGCTAGGGAACTAGATAAGTTATTGGCTTAAAACATTACGGTCAGTGTGACTGATGAAGTCTTTGTGAGCGTCGTTTTACAGTTTGGGGACATGGAATTGTCTTCTTCTGAGCAAACCTCCCCCAGGAGATCACTGATTGCTAGAACAACATATTTGGAGGAAAAAATAAATTCACCTGACTTTACAAAAAAATGAAGCAGAAAGCTTGTTCCCCACATTTCTGAAAAAGCCTTGTGCCTGCCATGATTGAATGACCAAGGACAGTGCGCAAGAAAAACAAAAAAAAAATTTTATTGTTGGTGAAGAGAAACGAACGTTGCATGCAAAGGACAAGAATGGTAGTGTGAACTGATGAAAAAAAGAGAATTTCATCCACCAAATGCTGCAAGACATTCAGTAGGGAATTTGTAGACCTGAATGATAGGGAATTAGATGAGTTCTTGGCCCAATTCGAGCTCAAAACATTATGGTCAATGTGGCAGGCGAAGTCTTGGCTGGAAGTCAGCTGGGGGACATGGAATCATCTACTTCTAAGCATATCCTTCTCAGGAGGACACTGATTGCTAGAACAACGTATTTGGAGGAGGAAACAAATCCGCCTCACTTAACAAAAACACAGGCTTATTGGCATTTTTCGTCCCTGAGGGAAGGAAAAAAAATCAGTCTATCAACATTCATGGTTTCTTTCACTCTTATGATTTTAAAATTAAAAATGCCAAGCAACTTTGTGAGCGTCTTTCTACAGCTGGGAGACATCTGAGCACAACCTCCTCAGGAGGTCACTGATTGCTAAAACAACGTATTTGGAGGAAGAAACAAATCCACCTCACTTAACAAAAAAAACAGGGTTATTGCCAATTATCGCCCTTGAGGGAAGAAAAAAAATCGGTTTATCAACATTCATGGTTTCTTTTACTCTTGAACAGTGAACAGTGAAAAACATTTGCAGTGTATGCTGCCAGACAAGGCTGCGCCAATCATGACAGCAAGTATGAGTGAAAATATGCTTTACTTTCAAAGCGTAACTAGCAGTAAAAAAACTGGCCACACAACTGTTGGTGAGTGATAAAATATGTGGAAATACTGTTACACTAAAGTTAACCACTAAAAAACGTTCGTTTACCATGTTTATTACTGCTGTTTGTTTTATTTTTAATGACTAGTCCATGTCTTGAACAAATAACAAATAACGAACTTTTATGGAAACCACTTTCAAGGTCAAATGAAAATCTTTCCAGCCCACATTTCTCTCCTGCTGGGCCCAGACCCAAGGTCCTTTGCACATTTACCTAAGTTTAAACGCCAGTTTTGGGGCCACAAAAGTCCGGATTTACTCATTAGAGAAAGTCATCTTTCTCTTCTCACCCTTCGGTGACTGCACAAAGCAGCTTCTATTTTCACATAAATATATTCCTCGTTGATTGTTCTTTCTGTGCTGGTTATTAGTTTTGGATGATCACCACATTCCAAACGGTAAACAACTTGGATTAAGCGCTTATTTTCAAGTTCCTCCATCATTTCCTCCCAAGATGGGATGACCTCAGTGGCAGGAAGGGATCAAACCACTTAAATAAACTGCGACAATCAACGTTTAATCTGTGGAAGGAACGAAAGGAGACTATTGGACTTTAAGAGAGTCTCCATGAGCATTTCAGTTCTACTCCGAGGCAAGGCAAGAGTCTATTATTTACATTTTGTTACCAATAAATTGGCTTCTTTACTGTGGAATAAAGCCGATGTTCTAGCTGGCAATAAGCAATCTTGTGGAAATTATACACAAGAAAAACGTTGAGTGGTCTGTGTTACAACATTTTGAATTTATATACAGAGAGAGGGCAATTGTTCCTGCAATCAATGCCTGACGGAAGAAGTCACGGATGTCGTCAATTCATCTGAACTGGACAGTTGACACTCACAGCCTTAGAAATAGAACCTGAACTTGAACCTATAGTTCCAGCAGCACAAAGCCACCCAGATTTCAGGTGGTGATTCTGCCCCCCAGTCTTCCAGAGTTTGACCCAATAGCATTCCAGCAGTACCTGAAGAACATGAAAACCAGGGTTAAAACTGGCATTGAAGGTCTGACATTGCCTGAGGGGGCATAAAGAAATACCTGGAGTTTTTCAAAGCAGACAGAATGGTTGTGAAGTGGATAGAGTTGTTGACTTGCTTGAGGGTCACAGTCTTGAAATCTGTTGTAGCACCGTGAATAAAGTTGCTGACAAGAAGGTTGAGGCTGGTATAGCACTAATAACACACAACTGTATTCAATGACACGGAGTTGTGTGGAGTTCCTTATTTGTTTTGGGTACAAAACATGGGCAAAAAATGTATTTTTCGTTCCAGGTTGCTTTTTGTTGACAGAAAAGAAACATGAAGGCTTCGGCAAGCTGAGAATGCTATAGAAACAGCCTTGTGATCTTCTTTTTTCTTCTTTGGGAATGAATTTGAGGACCATTCCATCATATGTTGTTTTCGCGCAATGTGTAACTTGAGCCGCGAAACACGTGTTTGCTAAAAAACACATGAGATCGAAAATCCTGCCTATTTTGTCATATTGTTGTGTTTGCTTTCTCATTCAAAACGTCCCTATTGAAATTTATTTCACTGCGCTTAGTTTTTCGATTGCATTTTATGCCAATAACCAAGAGCAATGTTGTATTTTAGCTAAAGTGAGCTATGGAATGCCCAATAAGAGCTTGCTGTTGATTTCTCATTTGTGCATCTGTGGTTTTCGTGGGATAATCTTCTACTCCACTCACAATATTGTCGCACATCCAGTTTGGCATACCCTAGATACATAATTTTATGAAATTGAAATAGTAATAATTTGCAAAATTGCTCTATTATTTTATGATTCTATAATTTCTTGAACATGACCTTTGATCAGATAAATTTCGCAAAAATGGAAATGCAAATTTCTCTCACCTCACTCCTTTTTATGATTTTTGTGGTGCTTTGTACTCTCACAAATGATTTATCTGATGTTGCTTGAGTGTAGTTTTTGCCATTTGTGCATTGTCCATTTTTGTGAAAAGTCACAAAAGCTGACTTTGAAACATAATTTTCTTTTGGTTCCAGTGACCTGGGTACTGTGGAGAATGCCACAGTTTCTGACGCTGATGCAGAAGCGAATGATGGAAGGGACCCTGATTTTCTCGCAGAAAGACCGGCAAGCACTGTGGCGAGAGGGTGAGCGAGGGGAAGGGGAAGGGGAAGGGGAAGAGCAAGAAGAGTAGGTCAACGACGGCCAGTACTAGGGAGGGCTGGGAGTAGGAATCCTCCAGCTGCAGCCGCTCCAGCTGCGCCAGCACCTGCCCCAGCAGCTAAAAGTTATGATGACCCTGACACCCCAAATCAGCTCCCACCTTTCAACCCCAGAAGGTAACCAGGGCTGCATCTAAATATCCCAAGGGTAAGAGGTGCAATGACCAGGGCTGTAGACTTTTTCAGGCTTTTTTTTTTTACTGTGGAGCTTTTTAGGGAAATCTGCACCCACACAAACAGTAATGCCTGGGGTGCTGTGCTAGACAAATCCTACTATGGTGACAGACATGGTGCTCGGATGGAAACAACCCCAGAAGAAATGGAAAAATGATTGCCCTTATTTTAAACTGTGGTCTTGTAAATGTGAGTTCTTTTCATCAGTACTGGAGTACAAAAACATTGTAACATGGGTTGTGGGCAAGAAGAATTATGTTGGTGACTGATTCAAGGCATTGATGGCAATGCTTCATGTTGTGGACCCAGTGCTCAGGATGAACATGACAAGCTGAGAAAGGTACATAGTTTCCTGAAATTTTTCAAGGAAAACTGCAAAGCTCTGTACCAACCATTTCAACGAGTTGCCATTGATGAGAGGATGGTAAAATCAAAGCACCGGTCTGGAATTTGGCAGTACATAAAAAACAAACCAGCCAAATGGGGAATAAAGCTGTGGGTTTTGGCTGATAGTCTGAATGGATACACTTGTGATTTTGATGTTTGCATAGGAAGACATGCAGGACATGAGGTAAGTGCAAATGGGCTGGAATATGATGTGGTCATGAAACTTGTTGCCCCTTTGGTAAATCAGGGAGATCATTTATCCCCCACACCCACCCCAGAGCCAAACGTGAATTACCACACGAATGAAATCCGTCCACGTCCAAGACTCGCCCTATATGATCTATGAGAACTTAACATGTCATAACAGACATATGTATTACCCCCTATATATTACATATATATTACATGTATATTACCCCCTGTTTGACTCACCAAACGTTGTTGAAAATCCAGTTGATTGATGGCACGTTCACAAACCTCATCATCACTCCAATCCATAGGATCGTCCACAGGTAAACCAAACTCTTGATCTTGCTCGCACAGGGAACCCAACACGTGATCTAAACCAAGTTGTGACGGGGGTTGGGTACCAAACACTTCCAAACACTCCAAAGCTTGCACACAAGCTTCATCCTCTTCTAAAATTTGAAAGTAAATATCAAAATCACTCCACATGATGACTCAAAGCCTTGTTACAACGAACGAGTGAATAGAGCTTCACACTTCGATTTTATACCTCTCTTAACAAAGGGAGGATCGAAATGCACCAATCAGGAGTCAACGACCCACATGGGTCAACTTGTTTAAACATGTCCAAGTTCACTCAAGGTGACCTTTTGTAAAACTTTTAACCAATGAAGGTAGCCTATTTCAGCCGCCTATATCAAACCCTTGTTCTCCTATGGTGTAAGGGGTGAACACACCATCTTATGCCAACCAATCATGTTTGAGATGCTAATGGGGCGCATCATTATAAAAATCGAAAAATTGCGCGCTTAATTCAAATATCCTGGCATCAAGTTAGACGTTTACGCCAAGAGCTCGCTTTCCTGTACGATAGACGATTGGAAACCTTTGCCTTGCAGTTAGAACGTGAGGATTGGCCCGTCGTGTACCCACAGTTTACATCGTCTTGGTATATTGAAGGTCTCCATTTCTGTTGTGAAGCATGGCAACATCGTCCAAGAAGACTAAAATCGACTGCCTCCATCAACGCAGTGAAAGAACCGACGAAAGTTACTGGGACAGACTCCCAATCGAGCTGCAAGAAAAAATCCTCATGATGGCTGTGCGTGACGTTCATCGAGAGCAATGGCAAAAGGTAGGTAGACATGTTTAATGTACGCTCAAGGCGAGTCAATCGTAAAAAACCTTTCGTTTCATTCTTAGGTGATTGAACAATTGTCAGGGGTTTGGAGCAACCCGCATGGTATCTTTAACTCAGTGTGGGATGAAGATGATATGTAATGTTTCCTTTACCCTTTTTATCTTAGGTTCTGCACGAAATCAAGAACATTTGGAATTTTAGTAATCTAGAACACCAAGTGTGGCGACGTCAATTTATTGCATCACGAGTAGCTTTATTTCGTATGCGAGGTCTCAAACTCTATTTACAACTTTTAGGTTCACAATGGGTTGATGTATTGGACTGATTTATGTTTCGTCCGCTAAAAAACCATATCTTTCTTTTAAACGAAGGTTTGCCAGTACTTGTACCAAATTTGGGCCATCTGTGACTGCGGTCCTAAACATTGGTTGAAGGAAATAAAATTTTATCGTCCAAGACCCAAGATGCATGTGATGGGTATGAAGAAAACGTTACGCCTACAAGGTTACGTGGCGCGGCATGAAAATTGTTGGAAAAACATTACACAATGTGAATATATTCCTAGGGTGCTGATGGAGTACTAATTGGATAATCGTTTTTTAAATTGCTAGGTTAATGTTGACATTGAAAGAGTGGGACGTGTTCGTCATTCAAATCACTGGCATTTTGGTGTTGTTCACTATTTGCCGTTACGATCTTTTTTGGATTATTTTTGTTAAAACCCGTCTATCTATTTTGTAGGTGATGCATGATGTTAGGCAAATTCGACCTTTCCGACAATGTTGGTGCCATCATAACTGTAATAGTTTTGCAATTAGAGCTATCATCAGCTTTTTGGGGTATTAATTGAAATCTTTGTAAATAAGTGATTTGCCGAAATTGATTTGTTGTGGGACATGGATCATTGTGAATCACCTTATTGGTTGCAAGAACTGAGAAAAAGTTAAACCGTGTAAAAAGGAAACGTATGTAATAAAAAATTGACACGTTAATGATGTCTTTCTTTCTTTTTCTAGAATGATTTTCTTAAACATATCTGCCTGGTGCTTGATCTCGACGGGTATCGCGTCCAGTCTCGTTTCATTGTACGCGAAATGGGGTGGTGTACGAGCGATGGTGATGCCTGGAGTCTTCATTTTGGATCCCCATACAAATATGCTAAATTAAGCGCCCAGGACAAACGCACTGTGAAGCGTGTGTATCAACATGTCCACGCGCTACCTTTCAACGCGCAACCGGAAGAATTAGCGGTGTCTGGCAGAATTATACCCTCCGTGGTTCGTTTTCTCTATCTTAAATCACGCACACAACATCGTCCCTTTGTGGCTTATAAAGGTGGTAACTTGGAAAGGAATCTACTCAAAAAATTAAACATACCCGCCATCAATTTAGAATGGTTTGGTTGCCCTCGGGCAGACCAATTAGGCGACTGCGAACTGACATATGGTTTTCACCACAAAAACATTGGCCATTGCCCCGGGGGAGAAACTTATTTATTCCAGTCATGGATTTCACAACAACTCTCCATGTAAACTATTTTAATAAAATCCGCAACAACAACAACATTACAATTTTAGTTTTTTCTTGGCTTGCATGATTCGTTTGACTACACGTTCCGTCTTGGTTTTCTTGCCGGGTAAACGATCAATTGCTTTGATCATTTTGGTATCCGCTTTCCATTTGTCTTGCAAATTTCTGGCTTTAGAATAATCAATGTCATGCTGTTTGGCAATCTTGTCAAGACGATTGATACCAGGATCTCCACGTTTTAAGCGTTTCTCTAAATGAGTTCCAGGTCCCATGTATTGATAGCCAGGCCAATGAAATTCAAGACCTGTTTTGGCTAGAGCTTTTTGAATATCCAAAGCACCCCCTTTCTTGTAACGCATAGAACCTCCACGTTGTCTACCCACACCCACACGGGCTTTTTGATGCTGTTTCGGTTTCCGCTGGGTTTTACGCTTGGCTGGCATTAGTCACTATCGTAATCCAATCGGCGTCTTAACTTTTTCCCTTGGACCCAATCTGTCCAACCAGGTAATGGTTTTAACTTTTCAACTTCTGTTTTCCTGTTTCTGTTTTGCACGGATTTAGGTTTGGATTCAGGTCGTACCGGCAAAAATCGTTTGGCTTTGGGTTTCGACTCTTTGACTTTTTCCGAGGGTATGATAGCTTTCAGGGTGGTGGGGCTGCCTTTTATCATTTTTTTCACCCATTGATCCACGGGTCCTGTGACTAAACTCTCATCTTCTTCTTCTGACCCACCGGCCCCTACACCTCCAGGAAATTGTCGAATCCGTTTGGTCAGTTTACTCAATTCACGACTAATGGGTTTCACCTCCGCATTGACGATAGGTGGTGGTAACTTGGAATCCAACAACAAATGTTTTTTGGCCACTAAGGTGGCAGCTTTGCTCAATTGAGCATTCTCAGTGAGTTCACCTTTATAATGTTGAATCAGTTGATTTAACTCCATTTTAGGTATCATGTAGACCTCTTCCATGTTTTATTTGACTTCGACTGGGTTGTGTGCACCATATTTATGCCTCTTGTATTCCATAAGGGCGCGAACGAGTTTTTCTGTTTTGGTTTGGGGGCGTTCAATTTGATCAAGTCTCCACATCAATTTAGCATCCGCTTTCCATTTATCTGTTACAATTTTAGCCTGAAGATAAGCCAAGTCATGTTCGGCCACTATGTGATCCAAATCATCGCATACATCGACAGACGACATCGTTCAAACCTTTGAACAAACCACTTCCACGTTGTTGCATTAACAGTTCCCAACGTTTTTTGACGGATTGGCTACGTTGTCCCAAGGTTCTTAAAGCTTTTTTGTGGGGGCGGAGTTTAGCCATGAGGTCAGGTGTCAAGGGAATATTGTTTTTTAACAAATTCAAAACCACTTCACTGATCGTGTTAATTTGATCTGCATTAGCATGATGCAATAACTCTTGACGTTTCTTTCGATTGGCTTCTTTCAACACGGATTGTAAAAAGGGGAGCTGACGTTTTAACCTACTCATCTTCGTCCACGACGACGTTTGCAATGCTTCACATTGTCCGTAATGCCTTTTAAACCCTGACTGGCCAATTTTCCCAACAGAGTTGTAAAGGTAGGAGCAGGTCCTGATAAAAACATACTAGCCCCTTAAGCAATTTTATCCACCACACGAGGTTTGCGCCGGTACAAAGCACCACCGCGTTGCTTTTTTCGTTGATGTTTACGTTTGGCTTTCATGTTGAACAATGACACATTATACTTCTTCATACACGTTTTCATATTTTCCTGTTTTAGCATTTTTCACTAATCGCATGATGGTGCCTTTTCTGGGGTGCGTCCAAAATTTTTTCCTGATGATGCCTGTAGGACCTACCCAACCGTTTTTCAAAATGTGACCACTCCAAAATCGTTTAAAGACATGTTTGGTAGAAGGAATAAACTTTTTCACAGCCGCTTGTGCCACCTTTAAAGCCGTTGAAATACTCCCTTTGCCAGTTTGTCTTAGTCGTCGTTTGGGGGGTTTTCTTTTTCGTTTGACTGCCATAGTGTCAAGGTGGGGTTGGTAAGGGCATCGTTTTTATACGCTCCGTTGACCACGGTTTGATGAAGTTGTTGATATTTTTTAATACAGCTGGGAGGTAACGGGGGTGTTAAATCAACGACAATCTCATCGACGGTCACCATTTTCTTTTGAAATTCATCCGCACAGGTGAAGGTCCTTATTTCCATCAAAGCTTTGGCATACGTGGTGTAAGCAAAATGACACAAAACTGCTTTAAAGCGATAATGTTTGAAATCACTCCAACCTTTCACAAAGGTGCCGGCGGCTGCTAAACAGGCCACCAAGATACTATTTTTCAAAATGGGGCCTACAATCATACCCGTGGACACTAACAACAGAGCCAGACCATTGAGACAGGCGTTCCACCATTTGTAATACTGTAATTGATGCCGATAACACCACCATTGTCGATGATACAGCTTATACAGTCCCATTTTCACCAGTTGAATAGGCGGCGTAACGCGTCGGGATCCATCATCATGGTCCATGCTCGATCTTCCAAAGTCCAAATGAGTTCACGAAAATAAGTTTCACCGTACTGTTCTACCACACGTTCTATCTGAGGCATGCTCCTTTGTCTGATTAAATTATATACTTTTTGCATCATCGGATAATCCATGTCACTCAACAACATGGAAGATACATGATCGCCAGCGACTTTTTCAAAACAGACCCAAAATAAAGGGGGTACTAACCCTTGTAATCTCCGACTTTTCTGAAACAAGTCATTGATTTCCCTAAAATTTGGACGGCATGTAGCCCTCAATGAGTCCCTTTGTATGCCAAAATTTTTCCCGCTTTGGTGCAAACGGCCGGGCATTAGAACGTCTTGAAGGTCGGAATTTCCCATACATTTCTTCTAATTTCAAAACAGTTTCTAAAAAGTGCTTTTTAAAAACGGCATTTTTGCGAACAACTGGACGAGATTTGTTCGGGTGCAAAAATGGATAGCACACTCCAGGTAGACCGTCGTGAGTTCTATACGCATACCAAGTTTCACGTTGGGCTCTTTAATGCTGTTTGAGATATCGGTCTTCAAAGATTTTCGTCACTTTTGGCATCCCATCTATCTCTTCAAAAATGAAAAGTTCTCCGATTTGGCTAAGATTTGGCATGAACACTAGTGCGACATGGGCGCAACCAAGGCCAAAAGATTTCTCCTCTGGGAGCAAACGTGGGAGCGTTAGGACATCTTAAAGGTACGTAGTTTCCACACATTTCCTCTATTGGAAAATCGGTTTTTCAAAAGTTGTCAAAAGGGAAAACGGATAGCACACTCCAGGTAGCATTTGACGCGTACAGTATGCATACCAAGTTTGCAACTGAGATCTTTAAAGCATTCGGAGTTATGACTGTTCAAAGATTACATGTCTGTCACAAGTTGACTTTTGGGACATTCGGGGGTTCGCTAAATGACGTTGTTAACGACAGACCACGATGAACGTAACAATATTTACAGTATACCATCTGTATTGCTCTGTGCTGCATCGACGAAGAATATGATGCATTTGCAAAGGAATAACAGATGGTTGAACTGGTAACAAAACCCACAGAATGCTTAAATCATTGACACTTTTGGGGCGAAAAAAGCTTTTTGGGAATTTTGACAGAGTGTTCACGGAACAGAATGACTTCGCATGAAAGCAACTGAGAAGACATGAAAGCCCGCAAGATGAATTGCAAAGGGCTCCACTTACAGCATCTACAAACTTTCCGTCTTCAATACATGACGATGTAAAGATACCACAAAATGAGTTGAAATCACGTATTTCAAACTTGAGGGCTCACAGTTCCAGACGACGACAACAACGTCGTGCTCCCGCAATACGCACGTAAGACCGCCCTACAACAGTGCGCACCGAAGATAGCCATCCTGGCAGCGAAGCAGACGAGGAATCTACAGCAGACGACGAAGAAGAAGACCTGCAAGAGGAGGAATACGAAGACTTTGAAACTGAACCCCCAAAGAAACGAGGCAAGCAACCAGCACGTGGACCTGCCGTCCGCTCGAAGTCGTTGAAAATTCGGGCTACACGCAGCCGACAAAGCAAACGCCACATCTACTTCCAGTAGACAAAGTAACCAGAAAACAATCTGTCTCGTAGCGTTTTTAACTCAGTACACACTTCACGATATCTTTTTCCACAGCAGATAGGACACACTAAACATTTCCTCTTGCCTTAATACACAAACCCACAGACTTCATTCTGCTCAATACGAGACTTACTGACATCGTTTAACACACAGACCCTTAGACACACACTGCCCATTCTAGGAAAACGTTCCCTTCTCCACCCACAGGCCATGATTGTTACAATCAAATAACAATGAAAGTTCTTCTCTAACACGAGAATCATTTGTAATGCATGTCTTCTCTGACTGACGCTATCCGTTACCCTTAACGGGTCAAGGATCAACGATTGCCAACAGGTAAAGCAACGCTGGGAGGGGATGCCAGAGGCCAGTAGATCCCATAGCGGGTGGGCGGCGAGGGTGAGTCTGTCCTTAAATTCTGACCTCCCTGTCGGAGTAACACTTTGCTAACTTTTATGCCTCTGTAAAGCTTATACAAGATTTGTTTCAAGTTTTGATTCCAGCCACAGGTACAGCTGCTGAGAACAGAAGGGGATTTCCTGAGTCCATGAAAAAGGCACAAGAGTGGGCTCGGCGGAAAGAGAGGAAGAATGAGGTGGGAAAGAGATGGTGTTTGCCTTGTTCAGCTATGGAAGGACAACAGACCAGTGACCATTCTTACATCAATTGAAAGTGCAAATGAATTTGTAATGGTTGCCAGAAAAGAGAAAGTTGGACATGCCTTAAGAAACATCAATGAAAAACAGCCTAAGGCAATCGATGAATACAATCACTATATGAATGGGATGGATCAGTTGGACCAAATTTTGGCAAAGACCTCTGCTCTACGAAAGTGTATGCGGTGGTGGAAGACATTTTTTCATATGATTGACATAGCTATTGTCAACAGTTACAATTTGTTTCAACTTCATCGTACAGATCATCCAGATGAAGAAGCGCTCAAACGCCCGCAGAAGTCTTCACTTGCTGGGTACAGGGAAGAGCTTGTGAGGCAGCTAAAAATTGGCAACAAAAGTCAGCAAATTCCACACCATGCACGCATATGTCCCTGGGGACACCCCCCCAGGATGGCCGCTGATAGATGTAAGTGCATAATGCTAGATAATATATTCTCTGCTGGAAACTACAGGTATTAAATAACATGCTATGATCTACCTGTAACTGGAAGGATCTAGAGCTTGCAAGCTGGCTTTAATTCTATATACTAAGGAACCTTGTAAAATTTGCCTGACAAGGAAAGAGTTTTCGTTCATTTCCCCGAGCCGCCATTTTGAACAAGGAGAAGGCCCTGGGGATGAGGTTGGGGAATAAGAGTACACGAGAGCATGTCAGCGGTACGCCACTCTTGCAAAGTGTTATAGGAGTTTTACTCAAAAGACTCGGCACTCGACGGGAAACTTTGAAAACATTTGAAGAAAATTCTACCTTTTACAAGGAACACTTTTTTCATTAATAAATCTGGATGTGGTTCCTTTCGTGGAGGAATTAAGAACATGAACACATTCTGGCAAGGGTGAAATATCAATATGTTTAAAGATGGCATTTCTGTTCCTGGTTTCACCTTAAAGTAACTGTTTTCGTTTCTGGATGAACAGATTTTCTTCCACCTTTTTGATCAAGCGAACAGTGACATGTACCATCTCATCAGGGACAACAACATAGTTGGTCCTACCATCATCTTCCACTATTACCAGAAGCCGGCAAAACCAAACTCAGAGAAGCGGAGAGAAGTCAGGCTGCTAAGCTCTGTCAGAAAATCATGGGTTATGATGCCAATGCTTTGTACCTGTGGGCTATTATGCACAATGTGCCCATTGGTAGCTATACAAGAAGACTAACAGAGAATGAGTTCAAACCAAAAGGATAGGAGTTCAAACCAGCAAGATAGCGATTCAATGGCTTGTGTGGCTGGTGCATGCAGAAAGAATTCACATCTACCACCAACTCAACGACACAGAGAAGCGTATTGGTGATTGGAAACTACCTGTGGAAGGATTCAACGCTCAGACGCAAACAGGGTACCAGTGTCATGGCTGCTATTGGCATGGACATCACTGCGAACATATGCATGCAAAAGATGCAAAATGAAACAAAAAGTGCAAGAAACCGATGGCTGAGATAAGACCAAGTATATCCGCAGCAAAGGGTACTGCATGGTAGAGATGTATGAATGTGAATGGCGCCGACTCAAAAAAACCAACTGGGCACTGCAGCGATTGAAGTTGGAAGAACGTTGGATGTGGTCATGATTACGAGCTTGGAGCGAATTTTAAGTGAGGTGCAAAATGAGCGTTAATTTGGGTGGGTGAAAGTGGATATTCTTAAAGGAGAAATTCAGTGAAATGCGCCCCATTTTCAAGAACACCAACATGAGCCGTGAGGACATTAGGGAATACATGAAGAGAACATGACATCATGGCACGGCCCTGTCACAGTTTGATTGACAGCATGAAAGGAGATAAGGTCTTACTGGGCACACCCCTTCTCAAGTTGTACCTGGAGCACAGTTTGGAGGTCCCTAAAGCATACCAAGTGATTGAGTTTACTCCCAAGCCCTGCTTCAAACTCTTTGGAGATGCTGTGTCAGATGTGAGACAGGCAAGCGATGGAGACCGTAGCAAAGCCATCATCATGGATACAATGAAGTTTTTATTTTAATTAAGGATTACAGAGATGGGAACTACATGTTTGTCTACAAAAAAATGATTGCAATACTGCTTTTTTAGGTCGAGAATTCAACTTATGGGAAGACGATTACAACCAATTGAAGAAGTGATGCAGAGGCCAGCCAGAAAGTGAAGACCCCTCTGTTGCGGAAATTGGAAAATATCACTACAGACACTTATGAGGTATAGTTACTATTTTTGCCCAAAAATAGTAATAGGACTTTGAGCATAAGCCGATAACAACTTGTCCTTCCCACTAAGTAGAGTCTTGTGAGCAAACCATTAAGCTCAATTTACCCAAGTTGGCTTTTTTTGTTTAACAGTATGCCAAGCTAAGAATGCTGCAGTTAAGATTTACAGACAAGCATTTAGATTGCAGCGATTTCCAAACGTGGGAAATGTATATGGATAGTGCCTACATCGCAATTGCTGGGGAAATTGTGGAGAGTTTAGTGAAAAAATTGCAGAAAATGCATGTATTCAGGATTTGACAGTTAAACGTTTTTTAGTGAGAGCTCATATTTACCTTTCAAATAAAAATAGGACAATTCCCCAATGTTGTTTTTGTATTGTCTTTGAACAATGACGCTGTTATTCCCATTTATCTTTTTTGTTCTGTCCACCACCATTACTTCCTTTGCATGACTAAAAACCAAATGCCTATGCATTGAGAGAATTTAATTGATAGACTCTTTCGGCTTGCAGAAAGTGCCCATTCAGAGAGTGAACTGAAAATTATAGGACCCTGTTACTCCACCCACAGTCATTTAAAGATGGTCACTTTGTCGTTGTTTGTGAAGAAATTTTCTGACATAAAAATGTTAAACTACTCAGTCCTTGGCTTCTGCTACCGTCCACCAGGTGGGTACAGCTAGGGAAGTACATTCGCTCAAACATTCCTAGCAGGAAGTCATACCTTTAACCCAAACAAAGTAGAAACATTTTACTCCAGTACAACTTTGTGAACTGAAAATTATACAACCGTGTTACTCCACCACAACAATTTGAAGATGGTCAATTTGTCGTCGTTTATGAACAAATTTTCTGACGTGAAAATGTTAGACTACTCAGATCTTGGCTTCTACTACCGTCCACCAGGTGGGTACAGCTATGGAAGCACATTCACTCAAACATTCCTAGCTGATTTGATGGATGATTTAGAATTGGAGGAGGCTTACGACACTGGTTTTGAGCAAGATGTTGACGTGGAAATTATCGATGGGTATTATCATGAAAACATTCCTTTTATGAACGACAAGGTCCGACTATTCGCTGAGTATTGGATGGGATTATATTCAAATTGTTATCTACAGCGAGACTATGCAGTAGAATTACTTAATGATGGGAAGCCCGAAAGCTAAAGCTGCCCTTTCTGACTGGCCTGATACAACAGGGTCGTGAAATGTTCCACAGCCATTTGAAGAACCTCTAGAGAGAAAGCAAAAGAAGCAATCGACATATTCGATTGAGTGTGAGGGTGTGATGCTTATCAAGGAAATGGAAGACGATTACATTAGAGGTGAGGGAGTTCATTTTGACGATCCAAATGTACTTCCAGAAGGCAATATGAGTTTAGCTGAATATGAAACTCATATTAAGGTGTGTGAGAACTGTTGAAGACTGTTGAGAACTATGCCATTCAAAATGCTTTTGCATATGGTACATGTTTGAAAATGTTACACTACTCAGACCTTGGCTTCTACTACCGTCCACCAGGTGGGTACAGCTATGGAAGCACATTCGCTCAAACATTCCTAGCTGGATGTCACACCTTAAACCCAAACAAAGAAGAAACAATTTACCCCATCACAACTTTGTGAACTGAAAATTATACCACCCTGTTACTCCACCACAACAATTTGAAGATGGTCAATTTGTCGTCGTTTAAGAACAAATTTTCTGACCTGAAAATGTTAGACTACTCAGGCCTCAGCTTCTACTACCGTCCACCAGGTGGGTACAGCTATGGAAGCACATTCACTCAAACATTCCTAGCTGGAAGTCACACTTTAAACCCAAACAAAGTAGAAACATTTTACTGCAATACAACTTTGTACTATTAAAAGCGCTGAACATTATATTTCAAGAAATGAAAGGAGTCAGTTTATGTCAGTTGTTATGGTTCTCTCTTACTGTATACCATTTATTTGGACTAGGTTGCAAGCTTTATTTGTTTTTGCTTTGTTTTTTACCTAACACATTAATTGCTACGCCTAAGAATCCATAAATGTAAGTGGCAACCGAAAACATCAAGTAGGTCTGGGACATGTGAGCAATAAATCCAAGAAAAATTGGAGAAAATGCCAGGTATTTAGGATTTGCCCAAGATTTAAAGGACAAGCTGACAGTTAAACATTATTTAGTAAGAGCTCATATTTACCTTTCAAATAGAAAAAGAACAATCGTACCATGTTGTTTTTGTACGATCTGTGAGCATTGACGCTGTTATTCCCAATTTCTGTAAACAATTCCTTTAATTCCTTCAATTTCTGTCCTCCAATTCCTTCCGTCAATGGTGTGGTTACGCATTTTAATGTTAGTTTTGCACCACTAGACAGTGCCTGGCAGACAACCTTGGAAAACACTCTTGGGGATGTTTTCTGGAAGGTTTTAATGCATACAAACGATGCAAGTTTTGCGTGGGAATTCCAGAAGAAATCCAATAAAATGTAATGACATGGATTAATAAATAAGTCACTTATAATTGTATTAATTTGGATTCCCAGGAAAAGGCTGCTTTTCACGTAGAGAGGATACCTTATTGCTGCCCTTTGTGAACCAGACATTTCAGGATGGCTACTGTTTTCAACACCCGGCTTCTCCAATTGATGAAAATCGATGATCAGTAAGGTAATCGATCAATCGATATCAATTGATAAAATTAGTTAATTGATATCGATTGGTATCGGCCAATCGATGACCAATCGATAGTCACCTGAAACTTGTTGATTGATTGTCATGGATTGGCAAAACAAGTAGCTCCCAGTTACTTAACGCAAAGAATAAGTACCGCGTGGTACATGCACTCGAATTTAACACCAATTGTCATGGCGGACACGCAGAGAAAGTCTAAGTCGCAAGACGTTGAACTCTGTATAAGCTGCATCGTTTAAGGCTACCACCATTGCCGTTCTGAACTGAATACCAGCGAGCTTTCTACTGCTACCAATCGTTTCCCAATCTTTAAACTCTCGGTTCATTATAGCTTCAACTCGTTCAATTTGTCTGTGGCTAGACAATGTATTCGGAAGGTGAATTCAAAGCGGTGTTACAGTTCAGGGGGAAAAGGAAAATTTACCATCGTGTGATCACGTTCTACACAAAAATTTTAATTTGGTCATTTCACGTTATAGTTGTGTACAGAATGACAAAGAAATGTCCCAACAGGTATAACACACGTGCAGAGTCATGGTTTTGTTAGTTACAGCTTTAATTTTGGGATGTTCTCGTTAGCTGTCCCCCTGATGTTTGCTTAAGATCTATAAAGCGACAGAAGAGAGAGAAAAATAGGTCTTATTATCCAGTTAACGTTCCGCGGAATGAAATCAAATCTGTTGACAACCTGTACCTGAAAAGATGTGATATGTAGTGCCTTTTCCATCAGCTTGCAGACTGTAAAACGGGAAAAAATTTGCAACCAATCGATATCAATTAAGCTATCGATTGCTACTGGAAATCGATGGCAATCAATAAAAGGTCACAAAGATCTGCTTCATCGATTGGTCATCGATTATCAATATCAATCGATTAATTGATATCGATTGATATTGATTGATATCGATTGTCATTGATTGGAGATGCCGGGACCAACAGGACAGTGGTTCCAAACACAAACATTAGTCCAAAATATGATTCTGTAATGAACAGGAAGCCAGTGAAGCTTGATCAAAATAGGGGTGACATGTTCAGACTTTCTTGTATATGTTGATAGGCTAGCTGCTGAGTTCTGAATGAACTGAGCTCTAAAGATGTTTTGTTACGCCATAATACAAGTTACAGTAGCCCAACTTATACCAGCTGCTATCCTAGTGAAGCACACGCCTTACAGCCAGGGGCCACAACAGGCGTTTTTACATGAAAATGTTTGGTTCTTGTGGCAAACACCAACAACTTCCCTTGCCTGGGGCACAATCCACCAGGAACTGTGGCTCCGCTCTCACAGTTGCCAAGATAATGACCTCTGCATTAGTGTTTGTGAACATTAGGTAGCTCTATGTTTGAGATAAAAAATACAGCTGAAACCATCGTTTTACTAGACACGTCTTCATACGGTGGAACCCCAATATAACGATATCCCTGGTATAACGATGAATATGCTATGTCCCGGCAAAAGTTACAGTAAAATGAATGGAACAGCACCCCGATATAACGATCTTCAATATAACGATATTCCCGACATGACGATGAGAATTTAGCGTACCGAGCGCAAAATCTTCCCCGATATAACAATATTACAGTATCAGTGCACAGTTACAATTCAAATAAAAATTGAATTTAATACAATAACATTCGGGTACAGTAATGTGTAACGTTTCTGTCAACAGCTTTCAGTTTGCGATGCCTCTTTATCCTCCTTGTCATTTAATAGTTCTCTCAATTTTAGTATCTTTGACTCCTTCTTGTGACCAAACGGATACGTCGCCGGGATTTCAAGGCCGATGCCTTTGTTCCTGCGTTTTCCTGTAACTTTAACGGAAATCTGCCCTCCATGTTTCAAAAATAAATGAAAGATTCGTGACAGTGTCAGTGGCAAATTGTTTAAGGATATTGCTGCGTGCTTGAAACGCTACATTTGTGAATCATTTGATACTCATTACAAGTTTAATTAAATAATATGCAGTAAAAAAGTACATTTTAATTTTACCCGATATAACAATATTTTCGGCTATTTTACGGCCATATCGTTATATCGGGACTCTCGATATGACGATTCCTCGATATAACGATATAATTTCACTGCTCCCTTGGTATATCGTTATATCGGGGTTCCACTGTACTACAAACTGTTGGCAGCTTTAGGAGTGGTGAAAAAAAGGTGAATGCTCGGCAGTTTCGGTGGCTGAAAGGTGTATCAACTCACAAATGCTCAAATTACTTTTGATTTTAGCAACAGTTGCTGCTGCCATAACCTTTCCAATGACTATTTCTTAAGCAAGTTCTACTAGGAATAAGGAGACAATGGTTGTTATTATTTGCTTTGTTTGGAAAGTGGCACATAGAAAAAGAAATGCACCTCATCACAGGGCAAAAAAGGCCTGCTAACCTTCCAGACTTCGTCATCCACCACCATATTCAGATCATGAAACATGACAAGGATTACACCATGGTTGAACTACAAGGGATGGCAGTTCCATGAAAATTTCAGCTGCGTAAACGGGTGACAACATTAAGAAACTAATTGCTCCAACTGAAAAGAACCTTGTTGCCAGTTTTAATGTTGCCGTCCTGGGTACTTCGTCACGTAAACTCGTACTAAGTACAACATCCACAGTGGTAAAGCTAGTTCAGAAGTGAAGGCGGCCGTTGACAGAAAAGAGTTCAAGTTTAATGTACTCTGGTGATGTTGATGAAATTCTAACTTATGCTATGCTTGATTTAAGTGCAAAGCATATTCCTAACATTAACAGTACATGCCAAATAAAACATACTGTTGCCAAAGTCAAACCTTTACTTTTGTTGCCATCCGTTGGAAATGACACAAGCCCAATTTAATCTTGAACCAGGCAATATTGTAATCAGCAAGGCTACAATGCCTAACAATAGACATTCAAACCACGCAACATCGCACAAGAGGACCCTCACAGAGCCATTCAAAGTGACAATAGGTGTTAGGCAGGTTTGCCTACTGTCACCTCTACTTTTCCTTGTGGCATCAGACTGGTGACTAAAACAGCACATAGAAAATGAAATGTAACATCACAGAGCAAAAAAATGCTCACCATCCAGACTTTCACTTTATCATCAACCAATGCATTCAGATTACGAAGCATAACAACGATTACACCATTGTTGAACTGTAAGAGGAGGAAATCACATGAAATTGCCAGTTACCCAACACCTTAAAGTAAATGTCTGCCACATGCAGACCATGGCATGGCCAGTGCAAATTACCCTCAGTTAACAAGTGACTTTTTAATAATCCTCCATCAAGAAGCTCAGGAGCAATATCCACATAAAAGCGAACACACCGCAGTAGAATGAAGATGAAACAATCATTACTCTTAAATTTTTATGATCTAATTACAACTTTGAAAAATTATGTTGATGAAAGATATATACAAATCGAAGAAATAGTATGTGAGATTGAGAAAGACTTTAAGACATGCTTTGGTTGATGGAGAAGAACATAACAGATAACAGACAACTTAAGAGAAAACTCAAGGTTAAGTATAAAGAAAAAGATAGAGGAAGAGCTCAATGACAGTTTCGACTTATGGTAGAA
Source organism: Siderastrea siderea (assembly GCA_964030785.1). Classification (NCBI taxonomy): domain Eukaryota; kingdom Metazoa; phylum Cnidaria; class Anthozoa; order Scleractinia; family Rhizangiidae; genus Siderastrea; species Siderastrea siderea. The sequence continues at coordinate 32,840,452 of OZ034971.1, forward strand.
ACCATGAAGACCAAGATGGAAGACATGCTATACACAATTATCATATAATTTTTGGATCAATGAAAACACACATTTGGTCATTCAGTTTTCACAATATGGAGCATCATTCAGAGACGGATTTCACATTCACATTGCTGACCAAGCACCATCCAACTCACACTCTTACTCAGACCTTGGTTACTCCTACGGACCACCAAGTGGATACAGCCAGGGAAGCAACATCACCGGAACACTCCTGGCTGGCAGTTATACTTTCCAGCCAGCAGGCAATGGGTCACAAAAGAAACATTCTGGATTAAACGCAGTTTAACTGGCTGTTTATCTAGCAAAGCTACTACTGTATGAAGCACCATACAGAGATGGATATGACATTCACACTGCTGACCAAACACCATCCAACTCACACTCCTACGCAGACCTTGGCTACTCCTACGGACCACCGAATGGGTACAGCCATGGAAGCAACATCACCTGAACATTCCTAGCTGGCAGTTATACCTTCAAGCAAAATGAAGAAGAAGAAACATTTTACAAGACAACTTTAAAATGGAAATTTGTAACCGAGTTTGCTGGATCTTGTCGTCTTCCCAATAGAATGGTGCTATCAAGGGTGATAAATTTAACAGCTTGATTAGTATAATTTTTTACAATATTTTATCGGTTCATATATGTTTAACTGTTAATTGCTTTTTAACCTAGGCGAGTCTTCACTTACACAAAAAAGGAAGAGAAAGTTGTTCAAAGCTATTAAGGTGGTGCCGAGTAACCAGTTTCAATGTTTGCTGAGATACTGGAGAGTGGATGCTCCCTTGCATGCACCAGTGACGAGACAAGATTGCAGGCTCTCGAAGCAATGGAGCAAATGATTACTATGGACACATGGCATCGATTTTGCATCTCAGAAGAGCTTGTTCAGCAATTCTCTGTTAGAGAGGTGGTCATTTTCAAGGATCTGGAAAATGTACCAGCCAAAACCAAAAAACAAACCAAAGACCCGTTTAAGGTAAGAAATGTTTTGCGCGTCAGAAAGAAGAGGACAGCACTAAGTTTTGTATCGAATGAAATGGAAGTAGAACGGAAAACATCAAGTGTCCACCTTCTATGCTGGACCAACGAACAAATTCCTTGAACTAGCACTGTTGGGAACTGACAAAAATTCAGCCAGTTCTCTAACCCAGCAGGAAATTGCAGACGAGGTGGCATGCTTTGCTTGCTTGTTTCGTCTGAAGCACAAAAACAACCAACAAAAGAAAGATATAGTGCTCAAAGATGTAGATAAGTGTATACAAGAGTTGTGGGTCATCAGAAGCATCTGGATAGTCGCTGTTGTCAAGTTTGATGCTATCATCCGCAAAGCAGAATTCAAACTTCTGGATGCTGCTACTGACATTCTCCGTGTCGATGTGAAAGTCCCCCAAGAGGTGATTCAACAGCGAGAGAAGGACATAGATGGCACCATCACTCAGTGGAAAACCCACCTCTCTTAAGTAAAGGAAGTCACCTCCACCCAGGTGGATAATCTCGTCTAAAGGCAGCAGTGTTTGTGGTCAAACTGTCTTCAGACAGTGCCATCACCTGAGCCTCCAAGCATCTACAAGTGGAGATTGCTGGTAAAGAGAGCAAAGGGCGAGAAATGGAGATGAACGAACCTTTCGTCCCAGATGAACAATCGATCCAGGAAATTATCCGCCAGGAGATCCACCACACACAAGAGCAACCAGCTGGTGGCGTTCCTCAAAGAAAGGTCTCTTTCTCAGACAATACTGGAAGGCAAAGTCGGTCAAAGCAACAAAAGCAAAAGTCGCATCAACAGAATAGGTCCAAATTGCGCAGAGTCGATCGAAAGGACAAAACCAGAGTACACAACAGTGGGGTAGATCCAAGTCACCAAAGTCGCCACCACTTAACTCAGCCAAACGGGTTGAAAGTCCTCGATCGTCGGCAAAAATCGTCAAGGGCAAAGGTTCCAGCCCCAGCGGCTCTTTAAAATGGCAAAACGAACGACCCCTTACGACTGGCTTCCTCGAAACTCGGAAATTCACAACTTGTCTAACGTCATACTTACTGAGCAGCAGTCCAGGGTTTTGGATGTGGGGCTTAAGTTCAGGCCCTCGCTCAAATCTCCTACTGCAGCTGAGTTTGATTCACAGATTAAAGACTTATGTCCCAGAGTTTGCCTTCATGCGTTATTCGCTGCTCAGACACAGGATCGTAATTTCAATCCACGATTGTACGTTCCCACTGGCCGGAATCCGCCACGAGAGGACCCAGAACTCAAAGACAAACTCTTTCATCTGCGCGTAGCACTGCGGAGGAACATTTCTGAACACACCCCAACAATAAAAGATGTGAAATTATGAATATATGAGATTCATTACATTTAATAAAAGATGTGGTGCACATTTTTACTAAAGACCTGTAACATTTTAGGAGAAGATTGTCTTACTGTTTTTTGGAAAGTGGCACCTAGAAACAGAAATCCAACACACAGAAAAAAAGAAAACTGCTAACCTTCCAGACTTTCACTTTGTCATCAACCAATGCAATCAGATTACGAAGCATAACAAAGATTACACCATTGTTGAACTGTAAGAGGAGGCAGGTATATGAAATTGCCAGACAGCTCTAACGTCTTAAAGTAAATGTCTGCCACATGCAGACCATGGCAGGCCAGTGCAAATTACCCTCAGTTAACAAGTGACTTTTTAATAGTCCAGGATCAAGAAGTCCAGGAGCAATATCCAGATAAAAACGAATACACCATGGTAGAATGAAGATGAAACAAATGTTGCTCTTAAATTTTTATGATCTAATTAAAACTTTGAAAAATTATGTTAATGAAAGATATATACAAACAAAGTAACAGTATGTGTGATTGAGAAAGACTTTTAAGACAAGCTGTAGTCGATGGAGAAGAACATAACAGACAACTTAAGAGAAAAATCAAGGTTTAGTATAAAAATATAAAAAAAAGATAGAGGAAGAGCTCAGTGACAGTTTTAAATTATGGTAGAAACCATGAAGACCAAGATGGAAGAGCTAAGGGACATGCTATACACAATTATCATATAATTTTTGGGTCAATGAAAACAAATATTTGGTCATTCAGTTTTCACAATAAGGAGCGTCATTCAGAGATGGATTTGACATTCACATTGCTGACCAAGCACCATCCAACTCACACTCCTACACAGACCTTGGCTACTCCTACGGACTACCGAATGGGTACAGCTATGGAAGCAACATCACCCGAACATTGCTAGCTGTAAGATATGCCTTCAAGCCAGACTAAGTAGAAATCATTTCGAGACAAGTTAAAAACGAAAGAGCTCGTGCTTCTTACAGCAAAGCTACATACTGTATGAAGCACCATACAGAGATAAATTTGGCATTCACATTGCTGACCAAACACAATCTAACTCACACTCTTACTCAGACCTTGGTTACTCCTACAGACCACCACGTGGACACAACTATGGAAGCAACATCACCGGAACACTCCTGGCTGGCAGTTATAATTTCCAGCCAACAGGCAATGGGCCACAAAAGAAACACATTCTGGATTGAACGCAGTTTAACTGGCTGTTTATCTAGCAACGCTACTACTGTATGAAGCAACATACAGAGATGGATATGACATTCACACTGCTGACCAAACACCATCCAACTCACACTCCTACGCAGACCTTGGCTACTCCTACAGACCACCGAATGGGTACAGCTATGGAAGCAACATCACATGAACATTCCTAGTTGGTGGTTATACCTTCTAGCAAGTTGAAGAAGAAACATTTCACAAGACAACTTTAAAGTGGAAATTTGTAACCGAGTTTGTTTGATCTTGTCGTCTTCCCAATTAGAATGGTGCTATTAAGGGTGATAAATTTAACAACCTGATTAATATTAATTTTTACAATATTTTATCGGTTCATATATGTTTGACTGTTAACTGCTTCTTAACCAGTGTTTTCAAAATCAGCCGTCGGCCGTTGCATCCGACAGCAACTTTCCGATTTGCGACGGCCACTTTTCCTTTGGTAAATTCTAAAATAAATTACGATTACATTAAAAGATCAAAGTGTCCACAAAAAATGGTATCAGCAAACAAACTTGTATTTTTCCCTGGAATTTCGTCGAAACATGACTGCAGTTGCGTAAATTTTCACTCGACGCGTGAATTTCGAGGACAGGCTCAAATACAACTCAATCTGGGCAGCGGTTCTCACTGAAACTACTCCATATAAGACCCCACATCACGTCTCCAAGAACAAGACAAAATGGCGGAAAAGCGAAAGCGTGGGCTAACTCTGACTGAGATGTGGTCGCTTTCAAGCAGCAAAAAGAAGAAGGATGTTCCAGGTGAATTATGCAGTATTTCAAGCGGAATAGATAATGTTGTCATTTTTTTTCCGTCAAGCGATGGCTAATATATTAAACTAATTTACATAATTTTCCCGAACGCGATCGTCCTGTAATTACCACACATAAACACGTGCGATGAATGTCTGTAGCGTTTTGAAAATTCTGTTCCTTTTTTTTTTGTTCAAAGGCACAAGGCTATGTTTATTTTCTTCAAAGCTTTATTGGAAATAAATGCGTTTTGCTGTCGTTCTGTCATATATATTATATATATTTTTCCTTTTTTTTTTTGGGCCAACATAGTTATTCTTTAATATTAAATAAGGTGATGAAACTGACATGGAAACAACAGTGTCGGAAACAAGATCACAACAGCCACAGCCAACCACTGGGTCTTCAACACAGTCTCAATCTGCAAGATCCCAAAGCCACTTAGAGAAAACATCTGATCACCCAATAGTGTCAGAAACAGGATCAAAACAACAACAGCTAACCACTGGGTCTTTGACACAGTCTCTACCTGCAAAATCCCAAAGCCACTCAGAAAAAGCATCTGATCACAATGAACAGATTGCAGAGATTGGCAAGCAGTTTCCGGATGTCCCAACTTCAAAGGTCCACCACTACCTACTCTGCACACAAAGGAACTGCACTGACATCTCCAAGGAAGAGCATAGCCGAATCAAGACTGAAAGAAACAGAGAAAAGTTCCATCACAGCTGGCTTGGAAACAAATCAGTATCCTTCTGTCAGCAAACTGCAATCTTCTGGCCTGTGTATATCGAGGGGCAAGGATTTTATTGTTTTCTGTGTAAAAAGCACCAAACAACAAATACTCAAAACAAAGAGTGTAAGTTTACTTTAGAGCCAGCCGTCAGGATAAAGGAGCAGACCCTCAAGAGTCATCTAGATTGTAGTGCACACCAAAGAGCTGTATCAGGAGAGCTGTTAAATCGCGTGTCCTATTTTCAGCATCAATTAGACCATGCTGTAGAAGTTGCAGATGAAGTATACTACAATGCTTTTTATGCCATGTACTGGCTGGCAAAACACTGTATTGCAAACAAGCAGGTGAACAGCCTTATCACTTTACTTGAACATCTTGGCTGTGAAGTGAAGTCATTTCAGCACAGATCTGCAGGATCGGAGAGAGAGATTATTCAGCTCATTGCCAAAGTGATCCAAGACGAAATTGTCGATCAAGTCAAATCATCTGCTACCTTTGGTATCCTCATGGACGACATGACAGACGTGACCAGTAAGGAACAGATGATTTTCTTCATACGATACTATTGCCGGAAAGACGAAAAGGTGAAGACGAAGTTTCTGTCGGTAGAAAGTGTTCTTGAACACGACGAGAGCTGCAGTGCCAATGCTGAAACACTGTTTAAGGTCTTCTGTAGCAAACTCAATGAACTGGGTCTTGAAGTGACCAAGGTTGGTGGCATGGCATCAGATGGTGCTTCCGTTATGCTGGGACGCAACAATGGTGTGGCAGCCAAATTGAAGGCTATCGTACCTTCTGTAATTGTCGTTCATTGTGTTTGTCATCGGCTGGCATTAGCTTGCGCAGACTCAAACAAAGAGTTAAGCTACATAGAGAAAGTCAAAAGCTATTTGACTGAACTCTGGAAGCTTTTCGAGTATTCTAACCAGAAGATGGCAGTGTTTATGAAGACGCAACTGAACCTATGCAATCTTCGGCTTCTGCCAAATGTCAAGAGGAAAACGGCCAAGAAGATCAAAAAAGCATGCAAGACACGGTGGCTTTCCACAGACAGTGCTGTCAAGTCAGCTGTTGAAAACTACCCAGCCATCATCCAAACCCTTCTCAAACTGGAGGGAAAATGTGCCACTTCAGCAGGGCTGCTAAGACACATGAATGCCCCAAAGTTTCTCAGCACACTTTACCTCTTACACGCTGTTCTACCCAAGCTTTCTGATGTCTCCAAAGCTTTCCAAAGGTCAGTGGTTAATTTTAGCCGCATGAAGCCGTGTCTGGATTCTGCGAAGGCTGCCTTGAAAGATTTGCAGACATCCCAAGGCCCTGTAGATGACTTCAAGTCTGCCACAGAGAAGCTAACAGAAATGGGGCTTCTTGATTTTGAGGTTCCAGACAGAGTAATCCAAGAGATGAAGACCATGCTTGTAAACTACACTGACGCACTTATTAGAAATATGGATGACCGTTTCAAGGAGTCCTTGCCAGTGGTAACAGCATTGTCCATATTTGATCCTGTCTCGATGCCTTCAGTTGGAGATTTCAGGTCGTATGGGCTTGCAGAGATCGAGTTGGTTGCAAAGCATTTCTTCCCAGGGCAAGATGATCAGCAAGAAAGGGTCAAAGCTGAATGGGGAACATTAAAGTACGATATCCGTGACTGGAAGATCAAAATGCCAGCAGAGATCAAGGATGGGACCGAGAGCGCAGAGCAGTTACCAACCCCAACTGAGTGGTGCCTGTCAAGAATATTGCAGATGCGATGTGCCCTTGGATCGCTGTATCCTTGCATCTCCAAGATTGCAGAAGTTGCCCTAGCATTACCTGTCTCCAATGCATGGCCTGAAAGGGGTGCAAGCAAGATAAAGTTGATTAAATCAAGGCTACGAAGTCGCTTAAAGAATGACCTGCTGAATTCCCTTCTCCAAATCTCCATTAATGGTCCTGATCTCTTCTCAAAGGAGAGTGAAGATATCATTAAAAGAGCAGTGAAAGTATGGATGAAGGCAAAGAAAAGAAAGAAGGTTGCCCCCAAGACAAGCAGAGCAGCAGTGACACCAAAAGCAGGACAAGGTGAAGAAGCCAAGGCAGTAGTTACCCAAGCAGAGGCTGGAACACAAACAGAAGAGGAGACCGAGTCAGATCAACTTCAGGAGGAAGAACAAGAACAAGTGGCAGCGAAATTGTTTGGCTTAGATGAAGGTGACGAATCTGACAGTGCAGCAGATGACAGTGGATGGGAGGATGATGATGAGGATGATGACTTTCTTTTGTGAATCCTGGGAGTGTCAAAAGACAGATGTCAGCAAGTTTACTTTTAATTTGTAGATTATTTTCAAAATTATTCAGGCTTTTATCTTGTATACAATGTTCTATAATCATGCAGTGATTCATAAAAAAAGTCAGAGCATGTTGTTGTTGTTGTTACATTTTTTATTTGACACTAAGATATAAGAACTTTATTGATTGTGAAAGATGTAATACATTTTGTAAGACTTTCCAAAAATGAAATTGCTTTTGTTTGTGACTTAAAAATAACATAATTATTTCATTGTTATTCAGCCTATTTCAAGCTTTACAAAAATGCATGTCCTTGTCTAGGCTTTATAAAATACAACATTGAACTCTCAATTATACAAGAACAATTAAGTACATAAAGAATTTACTGATTCATTAACAAGGGTTCAAGAATTACACAAAGCAAAGGTATTTTAATTATTTAAAATCACTTTTATTGGTAAAAGTTGAACAAACTAAGATAAAATATTTGGATAAAGTTACTATAAGCACCTAAATGTATCAGTGTTTAGGACCATTAAATTGAGATTGTTTGTGCCTCAAAATGCTGTAAAATGCGTCTCCGAGAGTCTAGTGGGGCAAGGCCCTTCGGCCCTTGCAACTGCTACTCTTTTCAATGCAACACCAACTTTGAAATCTTTTGAAAACAGTGTTAACACAGGCGAGTCTTTGCATAAACAAACGAGCGGATCCGTTCGGATAGTTCGCAGTTGTTTTTGAGATGTTACTACTATCTTAAGTCTGGGAAATCGCGTTTTTTTTCGTAATAATAGAATGAATGTAGAATTAAGAATACTCACATAATTAAAGAGAAACAGACGTTGGGCTAGTTTTTGCGTTTATATAAGTTGTTTGAGTTTATTGAAAAGCTTGAGATTGATAATCATACTTTCGTGTCAGAAATCATGCCAACATTACAGCTATGTAAACATTGTACTAATTGAATTATGAAAATCAAATTTTTACATAGCTTTTCGTGTCAGGAAAAGCTCACGAATTAGATAGTTCTAAAAGGCTAAGCGAAAGAAAACACAAAACATTTTTGCAGCTAAATGAGAAGGATTTCAAGAATCCTTCTGGTGATCATCAAAGAACAAACATCATTTGCGAAGTTCAGAATAACGTCAGATCAATAAATCATCAGATCAATGTCATAACCACGAATACATTCAACTGTTGGAACTGACTACGAAATTAAACTGACATGAACTACAGAAACCAAAAACACTTCAATAACGGTCGATTCTGGAGAGCTCAATAACGGGAAAGAGTCAGGACTCTTCTGGCAATGATGCATGGAATATTTAATTTATTAAATACGCTCGTACGGGGAAAATCCTGACTGGCCAATAATTCCGAGCAACATATATATCTGCTCAAAGTAAACCGCATAAAACTCAAACTGAAAGCTGTAAATAAACCCTTGAACTCTGTAAGATGTGGATGATTTTTTGATAGTTTATAACTTAAACCCGTACCAAATGAAAACGTACACAATCGCCTTTCGTGGACTTTATTAATTATGACGAATTATCTCCCCCAGTCAACTTATGCATAAAGAAATGTTTCCCCTTCTAGATCAGAAACATCAACACACAAAGACTTCTTTGCAATCTTTTCGACAGCAACCAAACTTAACAACCAATTTCTTTCTTCGTCCAGTTGTTCCTAACCCGCTGGCGAAGGCCAACCTAAACTGAAGACCAACGAGTCCTAACACGCACCTGAGTAAACATTTCCTTCCGATTCCTTCTTGCGTTGTCTTTGCAAATCAAAATCTACGATATTTTCGAGGATCCAAACACTCCGATTAATTCTTTATCCATAGACTGCGCAAAACTTGGTTAAGAGCCCTGAAAACTGGTCTATTACACTTCGAAGGATTCTACTTTGAATGGCTTTGTGGGCTTGTTGCCAAAAAGTTAACACACTAACACGACTGTTTACGCCAGGACAGCCCCAATAGTTCTCAGTTGCTATAGCAACTGCGAACTAAAAAGGAAGACGAAGATGTTCAAACTATGAAGACGGTGCCGAGTCACTAGTTTCAATGTTTGCTGACATACTGGAGATTGGCTGCAGCCTTGCACGCATCAGGGAGGAGACAAGATTGCAGGCTCTCGAAGCAACGGAGCAAATGATTGCTAGGGACACATGGCATCGATTTTGCATCTCAGAAGAGCTTGTTCAGCAATTCTCTGTTAGAGAGGTGGTCATTTTCAAGGATCTGGAAAATGTACCAGCCAAAACCAAAACACAAACCAAAGACCCATTTAAGGCAAGGAATGTTTTGGGGGTCATAAAGGAGAGGAGAGCACTAAATTTTTATCAAATGGAATGCAAGAAGGGGGAAGAAATCACGTGTCCACCTTCTATGCTGGACCAATGAAAAAATACCTTGAACTAACCTTGTCGGGAACTGACAAAAATTCAACCAGTTCCCTTACCCAGCAGCAAATTGCAGACGAGGTGGCATGGTTTGCTTGCTTGTTTCGTCTGAAACAAAAAACAACCAACAAAAGAAAGATATAGTGCTCAAAGACACAGATGAGTGTATGCAAGAGTTGTGGTTTACTTTGGATGCTGGTGTAGCTGCAAGCATTTTATCTGCTGCAGCAGGCAATTGTGAGGATGCCAGGAGGCAGAGTCAATAGCCGTCGTTTGGGATTAATTCATAAAGACAATGCTGCTAATGATGTTGGCATCGCTGTAAAGAGGGGGTTAGACCACTTAAAAGTTATTAAGAAAGAGAGGCAGATACAGAAACTTGAGGAGAACACTACAACAAGACTCGAAACAGGTTTGAATCAGCCCTTTGCTCTATGTTTGTTTTGAGAGCTTCTGATTAATAAATGAAATTATTTAGTCTTCGTCTTAGTCATGAATCACGTAAAATCATTTAATATATGCACTGACATTCACATTGCTAACCAAGCATGATCCAACTCACACTCCTACTCAGACCTTGCCCACTCCTATAGTCTACTAAATGGGTGCAGCAATTGAAGCGAAATCACCCAAACATTTCTAGCTGGAAGTCATCCCTTCAAATCACACAACGTAGAAACATCTTGTAACACATCTTAAAAAATAAAACAGCTCATGGTTCTAACAGCCAAGCTACATATGGTTGCTCACAGTATGAAGCATCATTCAGAGATGGATTTGACATTCACAAAGCTGACCAAGCATGATCCAAGCATTGGTCCCTAATGATTCGGGACTCTGTTGTGCTAATCTAGCACGACAGACAGTACTTGAAGTCCCTAGTGCTGACATCAACCCTATCCAGGCAGGCTTTTTCAGTATTACTGGCAGTACCTTTTCAGGAGTAACAGAGGCTATGGTATCTTCTTGGTATGAACAACAATGTCGCCCTATCTTTGAGAACATCCACCACCGTCTACAGCTTTAATCCAGAAAAGAAGGCACCGAAAGGGTCTTTAATGTCTTCATTGGCTTTTTTTGGTATAAAATGCGGACTAAGTATAAAATGCAGACTGGGTTTAAAAATTGCTGTACAATTGAACTTTGTTAGGTGGATTTGTATTGCCAAAAGAGACAACAATCTGACGTTTTATCTTCAGAAACATGTGACTCAAACTTAAAAGATATTTAAGGTTTTGTATTATGTAAATTAGAAAAGATAATGTTACAAATGGTCCCAAAATAATAAGAAGCAAAACGGTCAAGAATGTCTCTGGAAATATTGAAAACTTGGCATTAGTAATGTACCTTGAGAAAGACAAAACAATACTTGCAACGTGTCTTCCAGACCATTTAAATATCATCCACCCCTTAACCCGGCACCACATACAGTACTCCCTGCTGCAATTTATATTTACATGAAACCTATCCCTAAAATGAATAATTTGCAATTTTTCTGGCTTGTTGAAATGATGTCACAAAGTTCTTTGTAAAAACAAGTACCATTCTTTGTCTCATACTAGTATAAGAAAATGCTTGCTCACAAATAGGGTTTTTATGTCCTTCTCCGATTTCATCTTGGTGAGAATTTCTTCTAGGGGGGCTGGATATTGGTAAGAGGCGTTGGTTCCCCAACCCCCTCTAGTGGGGTTATCAAGTGATCTAGTACATCATACAGATCTCGTGGTCATTCTTTGAAGCTTGAATTCAAGTCAAGACATGTTCGCGGTAAGCTCTGTTTTATTATTTCACTTACGGCTTTTGAACCCCCCCCCCCCCCCAAATTCTTGTTTTGGGTCATCCCTTTGTAAGAAGATTACGGGAAGACTTAAGAGGTTGCGTTTGACGAGCGTGCCAGTTGGGAGTTTAACCTTCAGGGCACTGCAGGGTCAGCGGTCGCACGGTGTCAAAGCTACACCAGCATGACCTTTCCGTTGTGTGTTCTTCTGCTCCTGATATTGTCACATAAGAAATCCGGACTAATGATTTGGTGGTAGATCGACCTGAAGTTGTGAGCTCAGCTATCAAGGAATTAGTTTGCTTCTTGAGGAAGGACATGTCGTTCTGGGCAGTTGGCATTTGCGAAGTCATACCGCGCGGCAAGTGTTATCCACGAGGGGCAAATTCTAATGAATCTGTCTCTGTGCTTAACCAGCAGGGCTAAAAATTAACTTCAGTGTTTGGTCGCCACTCGGGCCATTATCCCTGAATTCTCAGTGGCCCAGGCCAAAATAAAGTGGCCCTCAAATTTTCTCTGCTAACACAAAAAAAACTTGATCACGAACGGTTTGAATTTTGCACTTTAGAACGAAACTTTTACAACAATTGATTAACTAAGAGTTGAGAAAAGAAAGGTACTCCAAGGAAAAACATTTTATTTTATTTTATTGTTATTGTTATTGTTATTCTTTTCGTACTTCTCAAATTGTAGTCGCCCTTCGGGCGATCAAACCTTAACTTTTAGTGGCCCTGGAAAATTCTTAGTCGCCACGGGCGACCGTGCAACCGCCAAGTTTTAACCCTGAACCAGTATACCTTAACCTTCCAGAGTTTCACTTTGTCATCAACCAATGCAATCAGATTACGAAGCATAACAAAGATTACACCATTGTTGAACTGTAAGAGGACACAGTTATATGAAATTCCCAGACACCTAATATCTCAAAGTAAATGTCTGCCACATGCAGGCCATGGGATGGCCAGTGCAAATTACCCTCAGTTAACAAGTGACTTTATAATAGTCCACGATCAAGAAGTCCAGGAGCAATATCCACATAAAAACGAACACACCGCAGTAGAATGAAGATGAAACAAACTGCTCTTAAATTTTTATGATCTAATAAAAACTTTGAAAACCTATGTTAATGAAAGACATATGCAAACGAAGAAATAGTATGTATGATTGAGAAAGACTTTAACCGATTGACACCTGAACCACCCAAAACTGCCTGTGCATGACAACCCCTGAATTTCCTGAACCGCCCGAAACCACACCGGTGAAACCACGTGTTTGAAAAAGTCTCTTCCCTCCCCTCCTTAAGGATTTTTGGTTCTCCTATTGTTCTATTGTTGAAGGGGACAAATAAACCAATCAGAATATGTCTCGCACAAATTTTTAGAACTCTTTCGGGGTACTAGAAAGACTTTTTTCGTCCCTCGATTAGTGATAAAGAAATATGGCGCAGCATGTTATTTACACGCTGAAGGGTAGTTCAATTTACGGTTCTTTTTCGTTCTTTATGGGAAAAAATAACCTCTCTGAGTCTCGAAATGAAAGGCAAAAATTGCGCTTTAGATCAGTGAAAGTTTAGAACGCTTAAAAGTGGATAGTTTCCGAGTACAAAGCGATGAAAAGTTTAGCTGATTGGACAAGACTTGAAGACCGCGTGGAGTCAAATTTTGCGAGCAGAAATCAAGACTTGTGAAACTTTCCTTTCAACAATTAGACAAGGTAATGAACCTCTTTCTGTGTAAATTTAATTTCCTATGATGTGCTGTTTAACTCACTGGTTCAGCAAACTATTAAACTTAACCATCAGATCAGAAATGACTGTGCTTCTTGCGCTGTATTTGTGTCTGAATCAAAAGCAGATGCACTAATTTCTGTTGCGCCATCTGTGTCTTAAGGCATGCTTTCCCTCTTTGATTCGTGACTTTTTTCTTCAGTCTGCATCAAACTTTCTCTTCTGAAGTTTCTTTTTATTTTAACAAGCATATTCACTCAATTCTCACAACGAAAATAGATCTAAACATGCGAACGGTTATTTGCATAAGCTTCCATTTTCACCCTGAAACCTGATCCTTTTGCGGCAGTGATCTTATCTCAAATTTCTTATTTCATGTTAAAACTTCGCTGCTATAGAAATTAATGAAAAATGGCTTCTTTGTAATGGAATGAATGGAATCTGTTTAAAAATTTTAACGAACTATGCTGTGACTCCCGGTAGGCGTTTTTTAAACAGTATTAAAAGGAGTAGCGAATACTTGTCTCTGAGCACGTGTTTGCTTTTCGTATGAAGCACCTGCATTTTTTGGCGTTTTGCAGATTTTCTGCAAAGTTAAACTTCTCTATTTTCCCTCTGGTGTTGAAAAAGTGGTTAGAATAAAAGTTCTGATGAATATTAATTGTGCAATATATCGGGAATGGACACGGGTTTTCTCATAAGAAGATAACTTTGAAGTTCACTGTCTTTGCAATTTTAACTGCAAATGGTGCGCGGTTGAAAAAAGTCCTTAAATCTTGTTTTGGAGCCAATTTTGACAATAGATTTTCGATCCTGACAAATCCTTGTAATTAAAAATAACTTACTTACTATCCATGGTGAAATAACACGTTACAACAAAAGCTGAGAATTCGTCTTTATCTACTGCGCATTGTGTTAATTTTTCAAGTTGTTTCTTTCAACTGAATGCTGAAAATGCCCTGGAAATTGGGGGTGGTCGCGCATAAGTTTCCTCAGGAGTCAATGTCGAAGCCTAAAGTGAAGCATCCGTACAATATACACAAACAGGCCATCATGTCAAAAGACGGAACGACACCAACAATTGTCTTTGTTGGCACAATGGAGGCTGCTTTTCAAATGGAGACTATCCTCCACGATACTTTATTCCTGCCCTCTGTGAAACAGACATCCCAGGATGGCTACCGTTTTCAACAGGACAGTGATTTCTAACACAAAAGTACCGTAAACACCGGCGTATAAGCCGCACCTTTTTACCCTAACACTTCGCTCAAAATCGGGGGTGCGGCTTATCTGCGAGAACATCTGGAAAAAAATCTGTAATTTTCCATGAATCATCATCAAAATAAAGTCAAAAACGTAACGGTATCTTCGAGAACTCTTGTGGTAAATGGCCCACTGTTTCTCCGTTGCTGATAACTTTGATAGCAAATTTGTCAAAGCAATAATATTATCAAACTCCCTTTCACAGGCGAGTATGTCACCAATGGATGGCTCCAAATATCCTTGTAAACCTGCATGGAAGCCACAAACAGCTAAAGAAATCGCTAAAATTTGCTTTGCGAATTGAACGAAGTGACAAAAGTTGTCACCAGTTCTCTCTTCTCATCGAATGCCTGGCTACTAAGCCACGATACGCAACCGAACGTCTGAACGAACTTCACTTACTCACAAATTTTCGGACTTGAATAGCTTTAACTGTAAAAATGCTGTAAAAGTTCATCGGGGAAAGCGGGTCTTGTGTTCAAGTACGTTTTCATACTTTTTTTTAAATGGTTCTAAGGATTAAAATGCGTGTTTGAGTCTTATTCAGACTACAAATTGAATCACCGATCCGTAGTGAAAAGGACTTCACTTCAACCAATGTATTCGTTGAATGAAATGACTCGGCTATGAATTTTTGACAAAAAAATTTTTTCCAAATCTTGAGCTTCTAAACTCGGGGTGCGGCTTATCTGCGAGTGCGGCTTATACGCCGGCGTTTACGGTAACTAACTTACATGTGGCCAAAGTAGTTTGCCACTTGTTTGCGTCAGGGCCTTTAGATGTGAAAAAAGCATACGATTTAACGAAGATTTTTTGGGCTAGTCTGATTCTCATTTCAGTTTTTATGTAACTACGTAACCCAGCAAGGATCATTTGCTCAGTTCACCATACGCATAAGTGTTCTCTCGCTGGTCACAGAGCGCTGGTCTCTTTCGCTTACAATCTGTGGTTTAAAAATGCCCTTGGCTAACAAAAAAGCGCTCTGACAAAACTGAGATATTTTTCACTGTCCTATTTACTTATTCATTTGTTCATGAATATTTTTTATTGCTTAAAAGCAATTGTGTATCGTCCAAGGTGTCATATACACTTTACATGGAGAGCATCAGGGCTGGATCCAGAGTAGTTCAAGTGATTTCCAGAAATCACTCAAATGTTTCCAAACCTGCGTTTGTTATTTCAAAGGGTCTTTATTGTAGTTCAAGAAATCAATTATCCTCTTTGTTTTATTGTTTATTATGAAGTAAAACAAAGAAAAAAGCGTCGCATCTCGTTATTCCGTCAGTAACACAGCAAACCCAGCCCTTCTTGAGTGAATTCGATGAGTCTCCGTTCACACGGTCTTGTCCCTTTGTCGATACTTCCGAGAACAACGCGAAAGAATTCGTAGGCACGACTGGAGAAAGTTTGTACCCAGTGGGTGGGACTGGATGGTATATGGATCTTGTCACAAATCACTCAAAACCCACTTCGATTGGCCAGAAACACTCACATTGTCTTGCGAACTACTCAAACTCGGTTGTGATTGGCTATTCAGGCTGCAAACTACTGTGGAAACTACTGACAATCATATATAAAGGGAAGCCTCTCCCTGGAAGTCCCTTCGTTTGTTCTTGTTGAGTTCCGATTAGAGTTCATCGTTAACTTGCTGCGGGGGAAGACAAGATTTTGATTTATAAACCATGGTTCGAGGCGATCCAGTTGTCAGAAGGAGGACTGTTCTCAGTACGATATTGGCTTGGTTTTCAAGGAAATCAGCTCATATTCGGACCAGGACAAGCTCCAGTTCATAAAGAATGTCATTTTGTGTGGAGCTGGCTAAAAAGATTTCCCTGGATAGCATACTCTAAATATCTCGTTGGTGCATTTTGGTTACCGTGTGTTTTATTTGGAGTCCAGTGTGGGCGAAATTTGAATAAACCAGACAAATTGTACAAGTCGCCACTCACACTTTTGGACGTCCGCCATTTCACGTTTTACCAAACACGCGAGCGGGAGATGTGAGATGCATAATTTTGCAATGATTGCAATGGAGAATTTTCTGAGAAATATGACAAGGAAATCGGTCCCAATTGATCAAAAGATCAACAACTTACTTCAACAGCAAATCAAAAGAAATCGCAAAATTCTGAAATCCCTTTTCAAAACAATAATTTTCTGCGGAAAAAACAACATTGCCATCAGGGGTCCACGAGATGATGATCCACAAAATGCCAGTCTTTCTGGAAACTTTCAGGCACTGTTAGAATTTCGAATTGACAGTGGCGACCATACACTGCAACATCACCTGGAAACTGCACCCAGAAATGCGACATACATTTCTAAAACCATTCAAAATGAGATGATTACAACTGTGGGTGCTATCATAGCGAATAATTTGTGACAGGAAATCAGGGATAACAAATATTTTTCTGTTATGTCTGATGAAGCAGCTGACATTTCAAATAAAGAAAATCTTTCAGTGGTGATCAGATTTCTCGATTTGACCAAAACAGTCAGAGAAGAATTTGTGAGATTCTACCTTTGTGAGGATGGAACAACAGGAGCAGCTATCAAAGATTTAATAATTGGTACTGTAGCCGATTTAGGTACTGTAGCCGATTTAGGACTATCTATGGATGACTGTCGTGGCCAATGTTATGATGGTGCGGGCAATATGTCTGGGCACTTGAATGGAGCTTCACCACTTATTAGGGCTGAACATGACAAGGCTATCTAAGTTCACTGTATGAACCATAGGCTTAACTTGTGTGTTGCTGACACATGCCTATTACCACTTGTTAGAAACATGATGGATGTAAGAAAGCTCAGAATTTTTTGACAATTCTCCGAAGCGACAGCAGCATTTGATCAGCAAGATTAGAGTAATGATGCCCGCTGTCGACCACTTTGTTCTGGTAAATGTGTCGAACAAGGTGGATTGAGCGCATTGATGGTATGGACCAAATCGTGGAGCTTCTTCACCCAGTTGTGGCTACACTTCAAGACATTTCAATGAACAGAAATGTTCCTAGCCATGGGAACTGGAATCAAAACAGTAGAAATGATGCACAAGCCTTAATGCAATCACATTTTCCTTTATTGTTACTCTTGTTATTGTGAGACACATTTTAGACGTAACCAGACCACTCATAGTTAGGCTACAAAAGAAGGCAATGGATCTTCTCAAAGCAAAAGAGGAAATTGTTCTGTTAAAATCAGCCTTACCAGGTATGCAAACTGACCTTAATACTAGACACCATGCTCTCTATGAAGAAGCTGTTACCCTAACAAGACGTGTTTCAGTACAGCCAAGCATGCCCAGGATAGTTCAGAGGCAAGTTCACAGAAACAATGCACCAGCCCCAACCCCTGAAGACTATTACAGGATCAATCTGACAACAGACTTCCTTAACCATGCTCTCGTGCAACTGGACAGCAGATTTCAAGATGATGTTTTGGTGTGCTACAAAGGATTTTCAGTGATTCCGTCTATTTTGTTGACTACTGACCCTATTTGGAAAGACAATGTTAGGGAATTTTGTAACCATTACAGACAAGATATCCCTAATTATGCAGGTTTACCAGCAGAGCTTTTGTTGTGGGAAAGAATGTGGAAGGGGAAAAAGGATAGAAGAGAAGACATCCCTGACAGTATAGATGCCACCCTGGAACAAATTGCATTCTGAGAGCACTAAATTTCAAATTTTCTTGGGGGCAAATCACTCATGTAAAATCCTGGATCCACCCCTGAGCATCCTTCGTGATACATTACTGCTCTCTGTGAACCAGACGTTCACAGATGGCTATTGCTTTCAACAGAACAGTAATTCTTGACACAAAAGTAAATTCTCCTCACAAAGGTGTTAGCTATACCTACTTATTTACTTCCTAACTTATTTATTTAGTTATTTTTTTATATTTTCGCTCCTTTTTGGAATAGTAGGTTGTGTATTGCCAACCTAAGTGTATTACTTTCTACTCCCTAGAAGGCCATGGAACCTACTCAATCCAATTAAAACAGCCACACAAACAATAAAACTTTTTTTACCCAAAATGAAGTAGTGAAAGCAGTGTGCTCTTCTTCTGAAAAGCCTTTCACCTTAGAGCAGGCACAAACAAGCAGTGCACCTGTCAAGATTATTGGAGCCCAACTCAATCCACCTAAACAATTCTCACCCAGTATTGAAGAATACCCCCAAAAAACCAAAACGTCCGAGACCAGTACCACAAAGCTGCACCTGTACAGTTTTAATTCAGTGAGTCCTTCAGTAACAGGTCACACACTGTCAGTCAAGTTCTGTATGCAACCCATACGAAAATGTTGATCTCAAAGGCAAAGTGTTTACAAAATTCGAAAACAAGCCATTGTTATGGAGACCAAACCCTGATGTAAAGTTGACTGCATAGTCGCTGACAAAGCCAATTCAGTCAAACTAGTTTTGAGGGAAGACACCACAGACAAAGTGACCACAAACAAATCTACCGTATTGAAAACGGTTAAGGTAGGGTTTTTGACGACTGGAAGTTTGTAAACATCAATGAGCTGATTAAAATAACTGAAATGGATTACCTATTTTTAATGTGAAACTTGTGACTCCAGAACCACGTGAGTACCTTGTAACAGGAACCTGTGTTGGTGCAGGTGAAGAAGATTCAAGTGAAAGAGATAACCATGAAGAGGAAAGTGACATGAAACAAGAAAGCGAAGGTGACGCTGATGACGAATTTTCAAGTGAAAAGGAAGAAATGCCAGGGAGAGAGCAGACAAAAGCACCTTTTTGTCATTGAGAACAGCCTTCCAGTTAACTTCCTTTCCTTATTCATTTCCTTATGCATTTCATTCAGCGTTTCACATCAATTAACCTGTCAAAAAAACAGTTTGAGATGGTTTGATCAGCTCTGAAGGGGTGGTCTGATTGCACAAGATGATCTGAGTGGTCTACTTGTTACAGCAAAACACTCAAGAAAGTAATAATGTCTCCAACATTATTACTGATGAATACCAGCACCTTGTGTACTATTTCCTCCAAGTTAGTCATGTTATTTCATTCCTTATTTTCCTTTACTTTGACGACCTTAATTTATACAAGGTATGATTTCCTGTAATAAGGCGGTTAGGCTGTTTTATTGTGTCCTGTTTAAAGTTAAAACTCAGTAAGCCGTTGATTTGTTGAAAAAGCGTTCTCTTTACTTTTTCCAGGTACTCTCCTGGTTAAATCCTGTAATTCAAGTCAACACTCGAAACAAGACCTTTTCTCCTGGGGTTGCCCTTAAGAACGCAAGAACAGATCAAAGGGTCAGACATCACTTGACAAGTCGGTAAATTATTTAAGACACTTGCAAAGGCAGTTGGGTCAGTAGCTAGCAGGTTGCTGAAAGGGAAAGATCCACTCCTGCATCAGGATCAAGTTCTTGTGCCTTGCAGTACCCATCAGATGGAGCACTGGTTTATTGTAGTTGTACTTCTAAAGATAAATCTGTCATTGGCTTAGATACCATGTCTAGTAACTGTAACAAACCAAAGGCTCTTGATGCTCTTTCTGAGATGGGTCGCTTCTTAAGGAGGTAGCCAGCAGTATGGACTTGAGCAGATGGATGTTTATTGTCAACAAGATGATATCCCCCAACAAAGAAAGGACTGTGACTGTCGAAGTTTCACTTGCATGTATGCGAGATGCCTAGTTGGTAAGAGCGAAATGGTCAGTGAAGCAAGCATCCGTTTAGGAATATGATGCTATCAGATTTGCGCAAGCGTATGCTGCAGCCAGTGTCACCAAAAGCAGTATACAGAGCAGGACTATGCAACTGAGTGTGCGGGCAATTACTACATCGAACTAAAATAATTAAAACAGAAATGATGCCCTGAATGAACTGAAAGAGTAGTAGGATCTAGCTAGTGGAATTAAGATTTTGTTATGGCAGAACATAATGCCCATGTAAATATCAACCTGTTAAAAATCTGGTAAACGTATTAGTAATGCTATTAATGATCAGTGTCAGTGCTCTGAATCAATTGTGGTCTTTTGCCAAGTTTCTCATGGACATGTGTCTTTGGCCTATCTATTTTTAGCAGTTGTAGACATTTCTTTTATTTTTATTCAACTTTTATTACTTTTATCTTGCAAGAGCATTAATTGATACACGTAGGTGTACAATGCCCCTTAAAATTATTTTTATTATTATTATTATTATTACTATTATTGTTATTATTATTGTTATTATTAGTGGTATTATTATTATTTCTCTTTTTTTAACCATTAAGTGTCAGACCCCCCACAGAGTGTGCATACCTAGAACTCAATGCCACATACATGTTTAGGAAACACTGGTGTTTAATCTCTTTAATGATACAGAAAAAAAAATGATACAGAAAATTATCATTTTGGCACTTCTTGTGGGAATGGCCCTGGTGCCCCTACATACATGGACCAGTGGAGATAACTTTTAGTAACCTTTGCAAGAAATTACGTACTTTTTACAAAACCAGCTGGAGTATAACCACTCATGAACAATGTCTCCAGTTTTTCAAGCTGGCAGTCAACACAGGCAACTGATTCACATGTACAGGAGTAAGCAAGATATTGTTAACAGTAAAATGAATTTTAGTTTGAGGCAAATTAATACCAGTTTAGTTGTGAATTGCAATCTTGGAGTAGCAAAACAGCAAATACAAAAAACAGTTTCCTAATACATTCGCATCAATCTGAAGCACTAAAACTAAAATGCATTTTTCCAATATGCGAGGAGAAGGGGTAAATTACCTTTTCAACAAATCTTCCTGACTTTCAGCTTTGGCAAGTCAAAAAAAATCTCTTTGCTAATCGAGCAAATGAGCTGCAATAATTTATGTCCAAGTCTAGCAAAACACTAGCCATTTTCAGGCCATTGCTGAGTTAAGGTTTAGCATGCCGGTGAGTTGAACAGATGGTTTAGACTTTTGCCAGAAAGTATGATATCCAGGAGATATTTTCCTACTTCAGTGTTGGAGAAACAAATACCTGTACTCTTAAACTAGTGTGGATCATGTGTGGACTGAAATTGGGGAAATTGAATTATTTCTAAGTACATGTAGGTGTCATCTCTGTCATGAAAATGCTTCATGATGTATGCAAAATCTTCAAAACTGTTTTTCTCCACTTTATTACAAAAGCTTCACAACTTTACATAATACGGCATATTTCGAACAAATGTTCATCATCAGAGAGGTAAACTCTGATATGCCTATCTATATATTAACAGACCAAATGTCGGAAAAAATCAAATGCCCCGAGTGGGATTCGCACCCACGACACCCTGACTGTGGTTGCCTCGATAGCTCAGTGATTAGAGCACCTTCCATGAGATTGGTGTGTCGTGGGTTCGAATCCTGGTCGGGGCATTTGATTTTTTCCAACATTTGTTCTGTTAATATATAGATAGGAATATCAGAGCTTACCTTTCACAACTTAGTTTTCTTTGAACTAATTGATTTGGTGAAGAATTCATCATACAAATGTGAAATTTGCCACTCTGCTTTTATAATAATCCTTGCCAAAACTTGTTTTGCGCATTTTGGAATTCCCATCTAGTTTTAAAATTATAGCCTTTAGTGCAAAAAAACTCCAGACAGAAAATAGTCAGTAAAATTCAAAGTGCTTTTACATGTATTTTGTTTTGAAACCTGCTATCAAAAATCCTGCCACAGTTATTGACATCAATGCCTGCTTGATACCTTGCAACTGTACAGCTGTTACAGCTGTAGCTACAGTAATTGAGTCAAATTGCATCTGAAGTGTCATGGTTGGTTTAATTTTTTTCTGTTCATAAAATTTCACATTAATATGTTGCTCCATTTTATAAGCTCGAAAATGATTCATAGGCTTGGGTACTTTCATCCAAAGCTGTGCGTTTACAGGGCTTTGCACCCAAAGACAGTAAAAAACACAGTAAAAAACGTTAACCATTTTCCATTCATGGTCACACACGTGATAATAAATACCGCTACTAGATTTTGAGACCGTAAACTGCCACGTGGTTTCTGCAGATGTGGTTTCTGTTGAAAGATCTGTAAGAGAAAGAAATGTGTGGCAGAGAAAGGAGTTCCAGTGCCCCGTGCCTATATGGGAAGTACAACTCAATCAGGGTGGAGTTGATGTTACTGACCAGCGGACACCAGCATATGCAAGACTACTGAAAGGGTGGACGTGGTATCTCAAATTGTTTAACCATCTAATGGAGGTATCAATTCTAAATGCGTACATGTACCTGTTACATTGTTGCAATCAAGGGATCAGGGCAAGGATACATCAATGATGCAATTTAGACTTCACATAATCAAGGGTCTCCGTGGTGGCAGAACCTACATTGTACAGGGGCAGATCTCAGCAAGCTCCAGCTGGCCCAATCTCATGCAAATATCTTTGGGTCACTTTCCTATCACAGTACAGAGGTCTGCATGCAAGGTTCATGTTCAGCAGATGATCACATCATACAAGTGTGGATTGTGTGTCACTTACATGTGCCCTTCCCCTTGCTTTGAGATATCTTACACATTATTATTCAACATTGTCACTATGCCCATATATGGTCAGGAAGCCCTCAATATCTGTCATCCGTACATGACAGATATCCAGCGATATACATAGATGACCATATTTGGAAGTGCACTGCAGGGCTTGTTAGGGCGGCCATTTTGAAAAGCAAGAAAGTTTTAGCGGTGTTCTCCAAAAATTTTAAAACACCCTGAAAGAAATTTTCCAAGATTCAATGCTGAGAGAAAGTCGACGAGTATTTTCTTCAGCTTACGAGGATATCCAGCGGTTGATTTGGAATTTTTAAAGTGAGAACTCAACCAAGAAAATGCTATCACTAGCAAAGCAGAATCTTCAAACTCACTTACTCACGGAATTGTTAAGTTTAAAAGATTTTAATTCACAAGGAGAGGACTTATTCTTGGTAAGGTAGCAATATTTTTTCTACTTTAAACTTGTCATTACCAAATATGAGTTTGGAAATGAGTCTACTTGAAGTGAATGGTGGTAAACTTTGGTTTCTTGAAATTTTGCTTTTGTGTTTATCATTTGTTGCTACATGTAGCTTTTGGAAGTTTTTCTTGTTGCGAAAATGGTAGACGATGAAAATTTGTTGAATAATAAAACAATAATATTATTATCCTGCTCAATCTTGTGGAATACCCCCTGATTTAGCCAACTCGGCCTACCGCCTCGTCAGCTAAGTATCAGGTGATATTTCGTGCGATTTCGCAGGATAATTGTTAATTGGAGGCATATCTTTTCAAGAATGAGCAATGTACCACTGGTGCCCCAAGACTAAAGCCACAAGGAGCTGGAAGGCCACTGGGTAGAGGTAGCAGTAGGAACCGTATCAAGAATATAGCACTGTATCTATAGTCCTTCTGAAGTAATGCAAAAAGAAATTAGGCACCATGTTTTATGCAAATTTATGAGCTTTTCTCTTTTCAGATATTATATTGTTGAGGTGCTTTAGGATCTGTGTCAGAGTACAGTATGTAGTGAATGGGGTTACAGCCATATGCTTGAATCAATTCTGTAGATCCTTTTTGTACATTGTATTACTTTACTAGAAATGATTTTCAGGAATTTCATCACAGTTTGCATTTAATTATCAACCAAAATGTTTTAGGTGACTAATGTCAAATTATGCATAAGAACAATATTTGCAGCTATTTCATACAAGAAATTAGTTTTTGGGCAGCAACCATTTATCATTGGCGCCTTGGGCATGTTGCCTGTGAACTTGATATACATGTTTTTTGGATGACAAGGTTAATTCAAATGGATTATTTCAGTGCATTTTATTAGATTTTCTCTGTTTTAATCTAAAAAAATGACAACAGCTTGCTGCTAAATATAATTTTTCATTCTAAGATGGTATTTAAAGTGTTCTAATGGTTCTTGATACTTATGTTATTATATTCACCATTACTTAGATTACTGAGATTACTGAGGCTAACTGAAATTTAGGCAAGGTTAAACTCAAGACAATATTCGTGGGCCAGCAGTTGCTCTCCTGAACTTGGGGCGGTTTCAGGGTTTTATCAGGGGCTTCAGTTAATTTACAACTCTCCTGTGGAGGCCAAGCCATTTTACTCGCGTTGCCTTTTGAGCAAGAACTGCCGATTTGTCTTTTCATTCACCTGTTTGAGACTCCTTGTAGTATTTTCGAGTCATCCTCTACTTCTGGTGCTGATAATTATGGCTGCCCTTTCCACTAACAACAGTTCACAGGCGCTGTTCAATCCTCCAATTGAAGTTTCTACGATCAAGCCGAGGTCGCACATATCGCCACCTGTTGCTGCCTCTGGGGATCCTTCAAATGCAGGACAAGCTTCGCTTCTCTCGCTGGAACTGGTGGCAGCATTGATCAACCAAGCCGTTCAGTTGGCCGTGGCGGCCGAGCGGGCCAAACAAGTGCCAGCAGTTTCTTCACAAACTTCGCAGGCACAAGTCGCAAGCACGAGTGTAAACAGGGGCATTCCTTCGTCTAGTTCACCGCCCATGGAGCAATATTCACCACGTTCATCGGCGGGGCCTTCATCTTCAGGTAGGCCAGTTTCTTCTTTTGTTGTGCCCTCCTTTGTTTCTTCTTTTGCTGCCCCGGTCATGTCTATCGCGTTGCTATCGCCCAGTATGGCCAATCCAGTGCTCGGAACCTCTCAAAATGTTGCTGTTTCAAGTGTTGTTCAGCCCATGAGCAAGGCCAATCAACCGTTCGTTGTCAGGCCAGGATTCTCTCCGGTCCCCGCAAAGCTGGTGACGCAGATCGTGGCCGGCAAATTCTTCGATTTAAACGAACTGCTGTCAGCAAATTTACAGCTAAAGCAGCCTGAACCGAAGCTCTTGTTGGATGGCCGTTTGGTCTTGACGACTCAGCTGAAAAACCCTCGCTGTCACATGGAGGACATTGCCCTGTGGTTGGAGGCATTCGCGATCTTTTCCTTGATTATGGTCTCTCATTTCCCACATAGGTGGAGGGATCTATTTCAGTATCAATTGCTCATCCTCCGGACGCATCGCCATTTCAGCAGTCGTGTGATCAGGCCTTTCGTGAGCACGCGGCGGCCACAGGGCTCACTGACTGGTCGTGCATAACCGCACTCGTTAACTTCCACGCGGCTGGCTCCACTACCCGCTCCTCCTCCTCTTCTGACTCGTCTGACTGGGAGCCTTCAGGATCTTCCAGCAGTCTGGTCAAATGCAAATCATGGAATAAGGGCCGCTGCACTGCCCCTCAGGCCATTTGCAGATACGGTAATCGCTGCACTGTTTGTTCCGGATCTCACCGCGCAGTCACGTTCCACCTTGACTTCCAGGAACAAGCGGGAAGACGGAAAGCAGCGCTCCTCTTCCCCCGTGGCAGCGGGCTCCTCGTCATCTCCGTCGTTTCGTCGCTCTTAACCCCCCCTTTCTGATCTGTTTAGTTTGAGTGACAGTTCACAAAGGTAGCAAGTATTGCTGCATTTATAGTTTGTTCCTTCTAGAATTTTTTGCCAATTTCTAGGCGGACTATGACTGGCATGTATTTCACTTAGCTTCCGTACTAGTTTGATTTTGACAGTGTCCGTAGATCATTTTGTTCCGAACTAGCAGGAAGCACTATTAGTTCGTTCCGCCTAGTTCACTTTTCTGACCTTATGTTTTTAGTTTATTAAATTTGGGTTGCTTAGAGTATGTCTCTCTCGTTTCTTCCCTCTAGCTCCACTTCCCTTTCCGCCAGTGTCAGTGGTCAGTCCCCTCAGCGTGGCAGAATTTTCAAGGGAATTGGCTGGGCAGCCTGACCAAACTGCTGTATCTTATGTCCTTGATGGCCTAAGTAATAGTTATCGGCTGGGCTTTCACCTTACTCATCGGCTGAAGTCTGTCTACCAAGCAGAATAAACCCTCTGCCTGGCAACACGCGTCGGTGATCGATGACTATCTGGCTATCTGCCATAGGTAAGTATCGGTAAGTATTTAGTGTTGCCTTTCCACTGAGTTTCTCTCAGTGTGACGGTGCCTGGTGGTTGCCACTCACAGGGTTGTCATGGCTACCTTTCACGCTTGCTGGCGGCTTCCACATAGACACAGGCACCATCCCCACACTCATCTATTGGTGATGAGTTTAAAGGGGCATGGTCACGCTATTTTAGTTCACTTTAAAAATCAAAAACATGTCCTCACATCAATAAACGCCCAGAAATAATGGTCTAGTTTTGTTACCAAAGACTATATTACTTCACTGAAACTATTTTCTGGCGTCTGTTGCTATGGATGGCATGGATGGAAATGGATTGCAATTTGAAAAAATTAGGCTAAACTTTTCAAATTCTTTCAGCGTGTTGACATTAAATCGATATTAAATGGTCATGGTTTGTTTTCTCTTAATGAAATTAAGTTAATATGTTCCTTTAAATGTTCAAACACAATTGGGCATGGATAAAGTTAGCTACCTATAATTCTAGCACAGTTCTGACCAGAAATCTGCGAAATCCTTCGTGACTATGCCCCTTTAACTAATTACACTGTATGTCACATCAACATCATCCCTTGTTTATCAACGGGGATGTGTGCAGTACATAAAGTTATGAAAGGAAACAGGGTATTTCACATAAAATTGGAGCTGTTGTAACACGCCAGTTAGCCTAAAATTGCTTTGTATATGCGTGAATCGGTCAATTTTGAAGTAATGCCATGGCAATCAGAATGCATACTATTCAACTGACCTCTGTTAATTTTCATAAATGACATACAAACTCACTGCAAAGCATTGATTGAGTACTGCTGGGTTTGTCATTGAAGTCTGAACTCAATTTTTAGAAAAGCACTGAATTTTAATCATTTTTGAAAGCAAAGTATGCCAGTTATTAGGTCTCGTGACCAATTAAATACAACTTCGATATTCTTTTTGCTCAAATTTTTAAAAAGTTACATGCCTAAGCTTTAATTTGATGTATAGCTTTTGGAAATTGATAAAATATAACAAGAGTTACAGTACAATCAAATGTTCATTGTATGGTGTTTTTTTTTGTAAAATTAATTACACTATCCCCTTGGATTGAAAAGGGTTGAGTGTAACCTTGACCCATTAAGCCCCAATAGTCACAAGCATTTATTTTTCCTAACAATACTTTTTGACCAAACTTGACCAAACATACCGGTCATGAGAATAAAGGATATGGTCAACAAAGATAAAATGCCTTGGTGCTTCAAGGAACTATGTCATGGCGTTTTCATTAATTTTTCTGATCTGACAAAATTATTTTCTCATTGAAGGAACCCTCAAAATAGTAGTTTCCCAAGGTAGAAAACACCAAAGAAGTAATGATAAACCAAAACTATGCAAGGATGGTTACGACTGAGGGAGATTAAGAAGGATTACAAATGACAAACTTGAAAAAGCTTGCCAATTTTTTCAAGATGCGTTATCCGTGACGTAGCTCCTTTAAGCACAGAGTGTCCCAAAATGTGCCACAAGAAATATGTGGAAAACAGTGATGGGACATGCATGTTGATATTGGGGCTCAAAGGTTCAAATTAGTAATTATCACCTTAATACACAGTACCTTCGCCCTTGGCTTGTGAGACTGCATTGTTCACTCAACAGATAGCAAAGTCATCAAAATGATAAAGAGAATGGTACAGCCCATGGCCACCAGAAAGCTCTTCTTTACCAGCTGTAAAAAAAATAAAAAATAATCAAGCACTGTCTTAGTCTTACATACTATGCAGGTATACGTTGTATCTTGCAAGAGTGGGTAATGCAAGTGCGTCAGGCAAAAGAAAAATGAAGAGTCTTACATGCTATGCAGGTATACATTGTATCTTGAAAGAGTGGGTAATGCAAGTGGGTCAGGCAAAAGAAAAATGAAGAAAAAAAGAAAAAAAATTTTTTTTTTGAACTGTGTAAGGTTAGTTATGACCAGTCATGATCCTGATAGCATACATGTATCTAAAATCAGAAATAGGGACCACCCACCCCTCCCCCTCATCCCAGTCCTGGGGTAGTGCCCTGCCCCCAGTGCTGAGCAGGGTCCAGGATGCCCAGGGTTTTTTACTATCAACATGCAGATTCTCTTCACTTCATTGTCGCTTTTCACAAAATTCTCATGGAACAAGTTGGGAGAATTTAAAACACCAAGACATTCATCTTTGGTGATCATTTCCTTTATTCTCCTGAAAGGTTTGTTAGATCAGGTATTGATATTGTAAGGAGAAGTTTCATGTAGTGCTGGTCATATTAATATAACTGCAGCGTTTTTTAACCGTTTTTGTCTGTGGAGCTTTTGGTCGAGCTCGACGTTGCCTCGACTGGTTTGATTAGCGTATGTGCGTGGTTTTTATTTCCTGTTTTGTTGTGTTGAGGTGAGTTCTGTTGTGTTGTGTCTGTTGTGTTGCATTGCGTTGTGTTGTAATCCATTATGTTGTGTTGCACTGCATTGCATTGCGATCCATTGTGTTGTGTCTGTTTTGTTGGGTTGCGTTGCAATCCGTTGTGTCGCTGTTATGTTGTATCTGTTGAGTTGTGTTGCTGTTGAGTTGCTGTTATGTTGTATCTGTTGAGTTGCGTTGCGTTGTGTTGCGTTGTGATCCGTTCTGTTGCATTGCCTTGTGCTGTGTTGCGTTGTTGACAAGTTCAGCATTTCTAGTATTCCGTCTATGTTAAAGTTGTACATTAGTAGACATACTCAACCAACCTCACTCACTGGCAGACAATCTCTACACCAGAAAACTAGGCAAACTCAACCACCCTTATCAAATAGATAAACTCAACATCTTTCACTTACTTTAAGACAGTAAGAACCCCACTACAGGACCAACTCAACAAACTCCACAACTCTCACTCACTGGCAGAAAAAATCTCATCTTGACACAACTCGATAAACACAACGAGCCTTACTAAAACATCGATCAACAATCCTTACATACTATAAGACAGTACGGACCCCACCACACAAACCAACTAGACAAACTCGACCGACCGGCAAAGCATCTCAACGACTCGACAAAGTCAACAGATGGATTTTACCAAACACTGTAAACTCGGCAAACGACCAACTCAACAAACTCCACTGACTCTACTAGCAATTGTTTTAGACGATCTTAACTCTTTCACCATTTTATTTTCATCTATGAGCCAACTCATCAGTGTATTCTTCCGAAAGATTGAACTTTCAATCCTGAAAACTCCGTTGGCTTTACTCAAAAGGTAGACCAAATTTTTTGCAATTAAATATACAGTATTTGTTAATTAAGTTTTTGGGTAAAGGGGTGCACTTGTTAAAGCTTGCATCATATTTAGAGGGCTCTGTCACCGTGATTTTCAAGCCCAGATTTCGGTAGAAGAATGTTCTGAAAAATATTTCATATATCTTTTCTCGTACACGAAATGCTCCTAGAGCATTAACAGAATTAAAGGAATATATCCCTTTTAGCTTTTTATAGCAATCTTAAAAGTTGTTTACGGTGCCCCTTTAAGGCTAGCGATTCTTTTTAGCATATGAAATGGTCACCAAAACGCGCTCGTTAGTGAAAGAGATGAAATTTTGGCTAACTTAACCAGGGCAACTGAAGGCACATAAAAAAAGTAGTCGTGATTACGAAAATTCCACGGAGAAAATGGTGTTTCCCTGTGGAGAATACACAGTGGAAGGTTTGCATATTAAGTCGTCGAGTTGGTCGAGCTGGTCGAACCGTTGTACGTCCGTCTAGTTGTTGCGTCGAGTCGTGCAACGAGGAAAACTGAGAAATTTTAAAGCCAACAAACTAGAGTAACAAGTAAGAGACAGATCACAACACAACACAACACAACGCAATACAAAGCAGACAACAAAACGCAATGCAACACAACCAGTCGAGGTAACGTCGAGCTTGACCAAAAACTCCACGAAAAAATTGGTCAAAAAATGCTTCGCATTGGCATATTAGGGCTAAAAGGGTTAATTAATTTCATTGTCTAGAAGGAAGAATCACATTGAGGGCTCAGTATTGTAAAATTATCTTTTGACATGGAGGACTAGTACGTTTTAA
The DNA here is from genome assembly GCA_964030785.1 of Siderastrea siderea. Taxonomy (NCBI): domain Eukaryota; kingdom Metazoa; phylum Cnidaria; class Anthozoa; order Scleractinia; family Rhizangiidae; genus Siderastrea; species Siderastrea siderea. The sequence continues at coordinate 32,870,991 of OZ034971.1, forward strand.
TTTATACATTTTTTTCGGGCGGCGGGAGGGTCAATTATTTTAACTGGACTGCAGGAGGGAAAATAGTTTTCACTGCAAATTACTTTGCACGGGGCACAGATTTCTTGAAATGGTATTTTCAAAAACTACCACCTGCACCCCAACAACAAAATAAATGATCAGTCCCCTAAGTACATGCAATTGCGCTAACCAACGAAACATCTTGATAAGTTGGAGCATGCAAATGTGAATCTAAGGAAAGTAGTTTTAAAGCTTCTTGAAAAATGTACTGGCATTACATTAATACCTTTATTTATTACTGGCAATCCTCCTCCATTGGAATATTAAGGATTATTGGTAATCTATTATTGGTCAACCAGTGGTCCTTTGATCTGGAGAGAGATTTTTAAAAAATCAGCAAACTGCAGAATCAAAACGTACCATTTCAAAACGGTCCATTTGGTGTTCAATTCTCCAATCTCTTGCTTGAAAACCCATGCTTAGTGCTTACTTGCAAACCATGCTACAGTGTACATGAATGCAGTCACGTCAACTTGCTCCACTGACATGCATCTTCTACTCTGCATCAATCCTCCTTCCCAAACCATCTGTTTCTTCTAAAGAAAGAAAAGTAAAAAAATTGGTTTCAAAAACTAGAACATCTGTAATAACACCTCTCATTATGTCACTTGTTGACATTGTACATGTAGCTGTGAATACAATTCAGACTTCTGTCTACGGAAAGGCAACTTTGCAAGGGAAATATTTCCAACATTTACTTGAGGTACATATGCAGTTTCATTTTGGGTTTCATTTTCCCTGGGTGAAAAGGTCAGACCAGTTAGAATAGCACCTGGGCTTTTCCGAGAGCTGTGTGTACGTAATTTCTACACGAGGTGGTATGTGATGCTGGAATTACAATCGCTTAATCCAGACAAACTTAAATCACCTCTGATGCCCAGTGAACAAACATCGGTTGTGACACAAAAATTGTATACTTTGACTAGAAAAAATAATTTGGGAAAACATGCTAACTAAAACTGGGGTGAAGTTGGGAAATCAACTCAATTTAAAAGAAAATTTACACTCACGTAAATGCCATGAACCGCAACATCTTTGGCTAATGCATAGATGTGGCAAAAGCCTTAAAAACTGTTTGCTTGACGCGATAGCTCTCAATCCTTTTTTCATCAACAGAGTTACCGATGAGCGACTATTGGCCAGCTACTTCAGGACAAGTTTGAGTTTTCCCTTTCTGTCAGTTTGGGGTAGCTAGCTATCAATGGAAAAAACTCCATTTTCCACTTGACAAATGTTTATTCAAGCTTACCCCTGAGATAATTTACCCTGGGGTAAATTGCTCACCCTTCTGAATTTGAGTTAAGTTCCCCTGGGAAAAATTTCAACAAGTTCCCAAGGGCAATAGTGTGTAGTGTTACCACAGCCATTAATGTGCCAACCAGGGATTGGCTGCTAAATCAAAAAGTTACTTTGCTGCATGTTTGGCATATTTGAATAGCAAAAAGAATATTCTCGTATCAAGAAAAGAGGATCAGATTAGAAAACAATAGGTATTGTTTACATGTGTGAAACTGGCCATATTTGGTCATTTTTGAGAGCGGCGAAAACAATGACTAGCTAATGCACGAGGGAAATTCAAAATTTCCGATGACGGCACTCGCGGTAAGTTTGAATCTTCGGCGAAAGCAAAGCACCGGCAAAATTTCCCTGTGGGAGAGGGTAAGAGGAACACTTGTCATGGCACGAATAGTTTCACAGGGGTGGGTGGTTATGGCAATGAATGTCGCTCAACACACGGACAACAAAGAAAAAGTGCAGCTTAGTTTCTCGGCTTACAGAACGAGTAGAAAACATCTATAATTGTTTCGGCGAGATTTAAGTTTGCTACTCAGAGACTATCAACGGGAATACACATCTGCAGGCTGACACACGCGAAATTCAGCAAGGGACTGTTCGCGTGTTTCATTTTGTTCCACACAACTCCTTTCTTTCAAAAAGCAGTTGACCCATTCAATTCTCGTGAAGCTGAAAGGGAACGGAGCAGTTAAATTTAGCGCTGCATATAACATTTGGGTTAAAATAAAACATTCGGCCGTCATGGCTATTTGCATAACTTTTGACTGAACATTGGCGTCCCTCAAAGTCGAGAATACACATCTCCACCTGACACACACGAAAATTCAGCAAAGGTCTGTTCGCGTGTTTCATTTTCAGTGTTTTACACAACTCCTTTCTTTCAAAACGCAATTTTAAAAGCCAGTCAATTCTCGCACAGCATAAATAAACCGAACATGCGTTTTCCACTTCGTTGAATAATCTCGAGGTGTGATAAAATGCTACAATGGCCGGTGCGCTCATTAAGAAGAACCGGGCTTGTTTATCTAAGAAACTATTCAAAGCGTTGTATAGGCTCAAAAACAATAGGTGAGAAAAACGCAGCAAAACAAATCTCTCAAACTGAAATACTAAACGATAACCGTTCCTTGTAGAGTTCTCGCATAACGAACTTTTGAGCCATCCTTTACTAATGTTTATATCTTAAGAAAAAAGGATTATGTTCAAAGAAATCCCTGTTCATGACTTCAAAGTTAACACAAAGTTAAGTTGCATCCGAAAGAGATGCAAGTCTTAGTAAAAATAAACCGGGTTGGCAATATATCAGAGTACCTCCTACACAAACGGAAAGAAAATGCGTTTATGTTTGACGCTATCAAGAAACGCTTTATAAAAAGCTAAATTTCTTAGACAAAGGAGATTTTTTATGCTTTTCTCTCCTACAAACTGGAAAGCGATATAGGTTCAATGGCAACAAGCGCTGACTAAAAAAGTAACCAAATCTAATGAATGATGTCACTAGGACAGATTCTTATTTCATAACAACAATTATTTTGATTTAAGAACGGCGCATCCTAAACTATGACTTTTAGAGTTAGCCGAAAATTCTGCATTTTCAGTGACTAACAGACAATGCAGCGAAGTCTCGGCAAGGAGACATTTTCCCCTCGGTACCCCAGAGAAAATAGCATCACGCTAGCACAATCTACACTCCCCACCCCCACCTAAGAAGAAGTTTGTCACGCCGAAAATTTTACGATCTTCGACGAACTTTTCGTCTTGATCTCGGCATAGCTTCCACAGCGTCCCTGTGAACAAAAGGCTATTGTTCCTGCAAACAACAGGCTATTGTTTGTGCGAATTTGATCCGGTACAATAGACCATTTCTTGATACGCTGGTAAACAGTGAACATCGCTGTAACATGTGCAGTGAGCTTTCATTTGAGTTTGATAAAAAACAACCAGAAACGTGACAATTTCAAAGCAGATCAACTGCTCCCTGCTAGAAGCAGTCTCTCTCGTCACGGCCAAACAGTATTAAAAATAGAGAGATACTCGCTCGATAGCGAACCGAAAGCGAAAGAGATCAAATGACACACCAGCACAAACATCTACAAACCCGCATCAACTGTCCTGCTCCTAATTTCCGAGTCTCTTTCTATTAACTGCTTGAACATTCAACTTCAACGATTCATCTAAATTCCATAAACGAAATTTTTTAACAACTAGGTACTTTAAAAGGAATTTGAAGGTACATGGAGTTCGCTTCATCCTCGAGAAACTGTCCCACTTGGACTCGCGCCCGAATCGACGTGTCAACTACTGACCCATCTAAGCAACATTACAAGCTGAAATTTCACTCACCTTCGCTCCATAACTGTCTTTCTGTGACAAAAGAAGAACAAAACAAAACACTTCATCCCGAAAAGAGTAAAAAGCGTCATTTTCAAGCGTTTCAAATCACAAGAAGGCGACGCACACGACCGAAATAGACCTGCTATCTTTCACCGAACCCAACGGAACGACAACCTCGTTCTCAGGGTCCTCTCTCTTTCTCCCTCGAGGAAGGAAGAGAGAGGGCCCTGGGAACGAGGTGGACGCACGAGGCCGGAATCTAAATCGTAGGCAAGCGTGTAGCGTGCATGAAGAAACAGACCATCTGAAAGTAATGGTCAACACGACACAACTCCGCAGTATGGCCAGTACCTTAGGCATGAGCACAGCTATATCACCCGGGCAGTGGCAGTCACGGACAGCTGTTTCGTCCTTGTTAGGACTCATCAGCATGGCATAACCAGGCGTAAGGATCTCACAGAAGATCATCGACCACGCTGTTTACTGCCGAGGCGTGTGCAGAAGCACTCCTTTAAGCGCCAGCTCCACAGTGTTAATGTGGTAGCTGTGGCTGCGACCGTACAAGACAGTCTAGGCAATGCGTATGGAGTGTGGATCACCTGAATTAACAGGGGTGCGAGTGTGACGACATAAGATGTCAAAATAAATCATCTGAAAGCAATGGTCACACGACAAAACTCCGCGGTATGGCCAGTACCTTACGCATGCGCACAGCCATATCAGCCGGGCAGTAGCAGCCGTGGACAGCTATTTCATCCTTGTTAGGGCTCGTCAGCATGGCATAGCCAGGCGTAAGAGTCTCACAGAAGATCATCGACCCCACCGTTTACTGCCGAGGCGAGTGCAGAAGCACTCCTTTAAGCGCCAGCTCCACGGTGTAAATGTGGTAGCTGTGGCTGAGACCGTACAAGACAGTCTAGGCAATGCGTATGGAGTGTCGATCACCTGAATTAAAGGGGCATAGTCACGAGAGTTTCGCAGATTTTTGGTCAAAACTGTGCTAAAATTATCGGTAGCTAACTTTATCCATGCCCAACATTGTGTTTGAACATTGAAAGGAACATATTAACTTAATTTCATTAACAGAAAACAAACCATGACCATTTAAAATACATTTAATGTCAACACGCTGAACGAATTTAAAAAGTTTAGCCTAATTTTTTCAAATTGTAATCCATTTCCATCTGTGCCATCCGTAGCAACAGACGACAGAAAATAGTTTCAGTGAAGTAATATAGTCTTTGAAAACAGAACTAGACCATTATTTGTGGGCGTTCATTGATGTGAGGACATATTTTTGATTTCTAAAGTTAACTAAAATAGCGTGACTATGCCCCTTTAACAGGGATGCGAGTGTGACGACATAAAATGTTGTGGCAGCCATGGACAGCTGTTTCGTCCTTGTTAGGGCTCATCAGCATGGTATAGCCAGGCGTAAGGGTCTCACAGAAGATCATCGCGGAGTTGTGTCGTGTGACCATTGCTTTCAGATGGTTTATTTTGCCATTTTATGTCGTCACACTCGCATCCCTGTTAATTCAGGTGATCCACACTCCATACGCATTGCCTAGACTGTCTTGTACGGTCGCAGCCACAGCTACCACATTTACACTGTGGAGCTGGCGCTCAAAGGAGTGCTTCTGCACTCGCCTCGGCAATAAACAGCGGGGTCGATGGTCTTCTGTGAGATCCTTACGCCTGGCTATGCCATGCGGATGAGTCCTAACAAGGAAGAAACAGCTGTCCATGGCTGCTACTGCCCGGGTGATATGGCTGTGTGCATGCGTAAGGTGCTAGCCATACCGCGGAGTTGTGTCGTGTGACCATTGCTTTCAGATGGTTTATTTTGTGCATGAAGGCCTGGGTCGAGTAATGGCCGCGTGAAGACCTTCGATGCGACTGTCCGCAAACTTTTCACTCCGCATGGTGGTTAATGGCCGAATTTTTAGATTATCTACTCAACAAAAGAGGATCTAGATCATCGGCCTCTTCGGACGACTCAATCAATTCGCCCGAAGCCAAAAGATCAAAGAAATACGATTCACCATCCAAAGTACCCGAACGAGAAGAAGATGAAATATTGACAGCTCTCAATATGTCGGAGGAGCTAGTTGCAAAAGTACAAAAGATTTTAGAAAAGTTAGAAAAGCTCGACGCGATAGAAATGTCTCTAAAGAAAATAGAATCCAAACTGGCAAATCTAGAAATACGTACGACAGATTTGGAAACGTTCAAAGAAGAAGCGAAGAAAGACATAAACGATTTGAAAGATGGCGCCAACTTTACTGGGAAACAATTACAGGAGAAGTCTCAAGAGTTAGAAAAGGCGCAAGCAGAAATCGCCGATCTCACGAGGAAAGTGCAAAAACATGAAGAGGCAGTTAAAGAGATTGAATCAAAAAACTTATATCTCGAGGCCTATTCTCGGCGTGAAAACGTTAAGTTTATGAACATTGAGGAACGATCTCAAGATGAAGCCGAAGACACCGAGGAGATATTGAGAGGCTTTTTACAACGTGAGCTAGGATTTGTAGACGCTCAGAGTGTGGAATTTCAACGTGTCCACCGCACAGGAAAAGGTAAAGATGGGAAACCTCGTCCCATTCTTGCACGTTTCCTGAGGTACAAGGACGTGCAAAAAATACTCTCACTGGGACACCGGCTAAAAGAAACAGAGTTCCAAATGTTCCGAGACCTACCGACTGAAATTGTTAAACGACGTAGAGCACAGATGGAAACTTTTAAAACCGCTAAACGAAGAGGAATCCCAGCAGCTTTTAGCCAGTCACAACCAGATAAGTTGTATATCAGAGGACGTTTATGGCCTGTAGGCAAAGAACTTTATGCTGCTTCATAATTTTTCTATAATTTGCTTAAAACTGTATCCTCTTTAGACAACCGTCCGGCCATCTGTCACTGCGAGATTAATTTATTTTTAAATTTATGTTATTGCGGGCAGTTGCAATTTTTCAAAATTGCCTTTGTTTTTCTCTTTAAAGCTTAGGAAAGCACCAAAGAAAGCGCGCTTTTCGTCCCCAGTCAAGAGAACCTTTTACCGTGATTTAAATGTGCGTGTTTGTGTTTACAATTTGCCTTACAATATTTATTTTGCTCTGTTTCTATGTAACTTTACTATTATTTTACTTAACCTTTTGTCTAATTTTTTTCAGCTCTCATATTCTAATTTGCGTTTTATTGCGGAAATACTCCTTGGGTAAAGACAGTCAATGCTATCCGACACAAACAACTTAAAATGGATCTTAAAATAGGTTCAATTAATTTTAGAGGCTTAGGAGACCAAGTCAAGCGACGAGAAATTTTCAACTGGCTTCGAGCAAAAAAATATTCAATATATTTTATTCAAGAAATGCATTTAGTCCATGGGCCAGGCCACTGAGTTCTTACCACCTCGAGGGACAAATTGTGAGTGGTATCATTTTAAAGCTTGGGCGAAGGTGTTTCAATATTTGAATGATAGCAATCGCACAGGAGTAGCTTTAAGGTATAATTTTCAATGCTTTTTTTTCCAAAATGGCGCCCAAACGTGAGAACGAGGCTTAAAACAAATCATATATTTAAATTCGTTTATCGATATTCCTTTGCACCCTTTCCTTAAATAATAAATACATGGCATTGCTCTTGTTATTTTTGGGGTCTCATGTTTTCGAAATGGCTTATCTAAGATATAAAATTCAGCAAATAGTTATCTTTGGAAATCGCTAGGAATCATGGGAAAATCCAAGATGGCGGCTCATGCGTCTGGTAAGTTCGTACTTTTGCTTTCCGGTTTTATTGGGTTTAAAAACCTTCCGATCTTTAATATAAACATTTTTCTGGTTAAATATACCAATAAGTGCTTTAAGTAGTTTTTTATTTGGAAAATAGAGCACATTTGATGATAATTTCAACGAAAAACATCTAAACTTACAGACCTTCTAGAATGTTCAACTTGAGTAGTTCGAAAATATTAACTGAAAGACGCTTTGGTCATTCTATGTTCAAACGATTAGGAGGGGGAAAAAGAACAGAAAACGATGATCTTGGGGGCCTAAGGAAACGTCCATGTGGAGAAAGAAGGTGTATTATACACTGTAGCAACGATAATTCTAGAGAGCTGACATCCCCGCAAAACACTGAATCGTGGGCAACACTTTTGCGAGCTGCCGAAATTCGGGATCACAAACCACTACTGGACGTTTCTAAAACTTTGAAGGATGGTGAAATTCCCAACGTTTTGTATCATAGAAAATGTCGGAGCATTTTTACTCTGAAAAGGGATTTGGATAAAATTTCTAAAGAGTGTAAGAAGACCGAGGACGATGCCAGTGACTCTGATGCCGTAGACAGGAGATTTTCTATCCGAGGTGCACCCAGCACGAGCACAACGTACGAACGCGTTTGCATATTTTGCAGAAAGAATAGCAAATACCCAAGAGGAAGTAGAAGTCGAGAGGTATTGATTCAATGTTCGGAACTGCGTGCTGATGAAACTGTAAGGAGAATCGCTATAGTTAATAATGATAGCAGGATCTTAGCTATAGTATCACGAGAATTAGTCGCGGCTGAGGCCTGCTATCACAAATCTTGTTACAGGGATTACACTCGGCCACACTTACACAGCGGAACCTCTAATGAAACAACTGCAGCATCGTCAGATGAAGAGTACGCACGCCTCGAGTCTAAGGCGTATGAAATGCTTTTTGACCATGTTAGGTCTAGTATACTGGAGAAGCCTAAATTAGTGAAAATGACCGACTTAACAAATACTCTGCTGTCGTTTATGCAGGACTTGGGAGCAAAAGAAATTAAGGAGTCAACCAAAACACATTTTCGTAGAAAGCTTGAATCAGAATTCGGAGGATTACTGCACTTTGAAGATTTGCTAGATAATAACAGGCTGTTCATTATTCCAGAGAATCTCTCAAAACTTCAGCTGGCCAAGGAAGTAGCACAGCTATCACAAGAGCAACAGTGCACAAGTGAACTTTCAAAAATTGAGAATATTCAAAGAGTTGCCCTGGACATTCGAAAAGCAATACGCTCTAACGAGCACAAAATGTCATGGCCTCCACAACCGTCTGAGCTTACTGAAAGTGCGATTAAATTTCCAGATGAAGTCAGAGCGTTTTTATGTACTCTTTTAACTGGAAACACAGCGAATTCACAAGAGTCTTGTCAACCAAGAGTACAACGTCTTATGAACTCTATTGGACAGGATATGATTTTCACTGTAAGCGGGGGACAGCAGAAGCCACCTAAGCATATACTATTGCCCTACGCTGTTAAATCACTCACCAATAACGTCGAGCTCATTCAAATGATAAATCGCTGTGGACACGGGATAGCCTACTCACAGATTGAAGAATTGAACACCGCCTTGTGTCTACAAAAACTGGCATCGACGCCAGAAAATGCTGTTCCTTTACCTGACAATATTCAGCCCTACATTAGCACGACGCTCGCCTGGGACAACATTGACCGATTGGAAGAAACCCTATCTGGCAAAGGTACTTCTCATAGGGTGAACGGCATTGCCATACAAGCCAGACATTATGGTCCACACCTTCCTCCAGATGAAGTTGCACCCAACGTAGCAAAAACCAAGCAAAGAAGTGTAGAAGTGCTAAATGACACCGACCTTCCTGTCTATAATGCAGGAGAGCGCTGTGGTCCTCCCCCGAGAACATTTGTAGAAGTCACGTCATCCGAAATAGAAGCAAATTCACGGAAAAAGAACTTGCTTTGGATACTAGTGCGGCTTCATGCCGCTGAGAAGCAGAAAGTCAGCGGTTGGACCGGGTTTAACATTGCTGTACGCAGTGAGGTGGAAGTCTCCAAAGACAGCATAGGATATCTACCAACTATCGACGCGCCTGCCACTGATTTGTCAACCGTCTACGAAGTCCTGAACCAGTCACTAAAGATAAAGAACAGTCTTAAACTTCAGAGCATAGTAGTCGTTTTTGACCAGGCGTTGTATGCAAAAGCCACAGAAATCAAATGGAAGCATAAGGAGAAGTTCAGCACCTTGATTTTAAGGATGGGAGTGTTCCACACCATTTGCACTCTGCTAGGAATCATAGGAAAGAGATTTCAGGATGCCGGGTTGAGGGACATTTGTGTAGAGACAGGTGTGATTGCAGAGGGATCTGTTTCTGGGGTTTTGGATGGCCATAGATATAATCGTGCCGTGAGATTCCATAAGCTCATGTATGAAGCTCTCATGAGATTAATTTGGTCGGGATTTCAGACGTGGATCGGAGAGAATCGCGCACATAAGAAGACCATGGTTGACAACTTCTTTGGTGATCTTCAAACGCTGTATGACAATGTCTGTGAAGAAGTTTTCCAAGAGAAACTGTCCAGTCCGTCATCCACAGAGGTTTTCCAACTTTTTGAGGAGTACATGGACTGTCTTCGACATGAAAATGGCAAACTTTCTGCATTCTGGATGTCGTACATTGACATTGTAGAAATTCTTTTGGGCCTGTTGAGAGCAACCAGGGAAGGGAACTGGGAACTTCATTTGTCTTGTATTAGACAAATGATACCCTGGTGTTTCGCCTATGACAACCTCAATTACGCGAGATACCTGTCTGCGTACGTTTCAGAAATGTCTCACCTGGAGGACGACCACCCAAATATATTGGAGTATTTCAAATCTGGCGGATTCGCAGTTCAGATTGGCGAGGTTAACACCTTCGGCAGAATACCAGTCGACCAGACTTGCGAAGAAACGGTAAACAAAGACACGCAGACGCCAGGGGGGACCAAGGGGTTTAGTCTAAAGCCCAGAGCCGTCAGCAAGTATTACTTAACAGCTGAGTATCGAAGCATATTTATGAGGCAGTTGAAAGACATCCTCCACCTGAACAGCTCGAGCTCTTCGCACAACGACCTTCAACAGAGCAGGATCACAAGGGACGAAGGAGATGTTAAATCCTTGCTATCAACCTTCGAAATCTGGATCAGTCCATACCAGAGTGAACAGCAAGACCTTGTTTGTTTATCCACCGGCAAAGTCGCCACCCCTGAAATCGAGCACGACCTTCTGAAGGCTAAAGAAATTGGAGAACAGGCCTACAGAACATTTAGAGAGCAAAGGCTAGAGTCAGAGCCAACGAAGGTGAAGTTTCATGAAAAAATGACTAAATTACAGCTTAAGACGTTCAGTGATCTAAACAAGAAAATGAAAGTTAGCCGCGGAACTGCTAAGGAAGTTATCCTCAAGGCTGACCGAGCACTATTTGCTCAGATGATTATTATTGCAGAGACCAGACAACTGAAGATGAAGGAGGTGCTGTCTCACCCGCTTGGGCCGCTACCCTGGGCGTTGGCTTCTGCGGATGGTTCCCTCAAGAAAACCTCAAAGAGTTCCCTTGCAAAAGAGCTACAGAAGGATGTGCCAGCAGCGGAAATCATTCCACAACCATCGGCATGTATCATTGATGGAATGGCACTAGTTCAGAGGCTGAAAGGAGATCAAAAGACGTTTTCAGAAGTTGCTGATTCACTGATAAGTATGGCCTTGCATGAGGGAGCTAACAGTAACCGGATCGATGTTGTGTTTGACGTGTACTTAGAGAACTCCATTAAAAACGCAGAGAGAGAAAAGAGAGGTTCTGATCAGACCGGAAATGAATTCCGTAATATCCGACCAGAACATAAACTGCTGCAATGGCGAACATTTTTGTCAAACCCCACGAACAAGAAGCATTTCATTGCATTTATTGCAGAGCAGTGGCAGAAAGACAGATATGTAGCTAAACTTTCCGGAAAGACACTTTTTGTCACGACTGAAGACCGATGCTACCAAGTCTCCCAAGGAAGTGTCATTACAAGGGAAGATCTCCGATCAACGCAAGAAGAGGCCGACACAAGAATACTATTGCACGCCGCCGATGCTGCAAGGTCTGGTTATAAGACGATCTTGATATCGTCAGAAGATACAGATGTCTTCGTGCTCTGCCTAACTTTTAAGAGCTTTATTCCAGCATCATTATACATGAAATGTGGCACACAGACCCGAACAAGATACATAGACATCTCTATGGCGGTTCAGCTGCATGGACCAGAGGTATGCAAATGTCTTATTGGTTTGCATGCTTATACAGGGTGTGACAGCGTTAGTGCGTTTGCTGGAAAGGGGAAGATAACCGCGTTAAAACTCATTAAGCGACACAAATCTTTCCAAGACCTTTTCAAGCAGCTTGGTATGCAGTGGGAGGTCTCCAGTGAGTTGTTCGAAAGGCTTCAGGAATTCACGTGTAAGCTTTACAGTTCAAATCCAGGAACCAATGATGTGAATGAACTACGCTATCGGCTCTTCTGTGCAAAGAAAGGCAAACTTGACTCGAACCAACTTCCACCCTGTGCTGATTGTCTGCGAAAGCACTCACTTCGGGCAAACTACCAAGCAGCGATCTGGAAAAGAAGTCTGCAGAGCTGCCCTCAAGTACCTTCACCTGTTGGGTCTGGCTGGTGTCTGGAGGACGGCAAACTTACCATTGATTGGATGAGTGGTGAACCAGCTCCCCAAGCCGTTCTGGAGTTGCTATCTTGTCAGTGTTCGAGAATCTGCAAGCTACCAGGCTGTACCTGCCTTACCAATGGCCTTAAGTGCACGGATTTATGCCGGTTGCAGGACTGTACAAACCGACGAGAGGAGGATGCAGCCGACGATGCTTTCTCAGATGATGACCAGGAAGATGAAGACGAATAAGAGATCAAGTGAGTTAATAAAAAAACAGCCTGATCTGATGTTTATGAAATGCGATCCCTTCAGAAACTTAACTACAGAGAGAAATGCAAGTTATTTTATTTCAGAAAACATATTGACCAATTAGCCGTTGATATCTCTTGCATTGTCTTAGTTCAGTTTGTGACGCGTTACCATGGAAACCGAGTTACAATAGCGTTATATTTATTTGTCTTCTCTTAAACTATCATCTAGGTACCTTGTATGCCATCTTTTCAAAGCATAGTGAGCTTAAAACCAACAGCAACTTATGAAATAGTCGAAAGATGACCAAAATCCGGGAAATATAGCCATTTTTTGTTCACATCAGTGACGTCATTTCATCACGTGATTTAGGCACTTAAGCTACTCTTTTAGCATTGCTATCACATACTAAAATAAACTAGAGGAATAGAGGTTTCCAAAAATTAATGATAGCATTTGTCCCTCTGAGTGGTAAGAAATACCCTATTTTGGGGGCCTTGGCCCATGGACTAATTGTACAGAAAACAATAAGAATGATTGGCGTGCCGAATGGGGCTATCAAGCTTTATTCAGCTGCTGTACCAGTAAAAAGGCAGGTGTTGCCATACTTTTTAACAATAACTTCACCTTTCAAATCTCAAAAACTTATTCCGATCCCGAGGGGCGTTTTATAATATGTGACGTGACTTGACGGTAAACGGGAAACAATTAACGCTGGCAAACATTTACGCTCCAAACAATGATGATCCAAATTTCTTTAGCTTGGTTTTTAGCCATCTGGTTGATTTCAAGTGTGAGGAGATTATAATAGGCGGCGATTTCAATTTAATTTTAGACGTTGAAAAAGATAAAAAGGGCGGCCTTGCTAGAACTCACAAAAAATCATTGGAAGTTATAAATAGTTTTTCTGAAAGCTTGGATCTGATCGACGCCTGGAGAGTTTTAAATCCTGAATCTTCCAGATTTACATGGAGACAGAAGAACCCTGAAATCCACCGCAGACTTGATTTCTTTCTAATTAACCAATACACTTTCTGTAATATTATTGATGCAGAGATACTGGCAGGCTACAAAACAGATCATTCTATGATCACCTTACAAATTTCCTTACATTCCAACACTAGAGGCCGAGGGTTTTGGAAACTAAATACCTCTTTCTTATCTGAAACAGAATACGTCAACCAGATTAAATCAACCATAACCCAAACTAAAGATGAATATTCTCAAGATAGCACCGTCGACCCCGGCCTTTTATGGGAAATGATTAAAATGAAAGTGAGAGAAGTATCTATTAAATATGGAACAACAAAGAAGAGAAGACTAGGAAAAAAGCAGGAGGAAATTGAGATATCAATAACAACCTTAGAAAAACAACTTACTAATTCTGATGTCGACGACAAACAAAAGAAACAAATATGGTCAGACATTGAAGGGAAAAAACGTGAGCTAGAGACAATAATTGAATATCAGACAAAAGGAGCGATTTTAAGGTCGAGGTGTCGATGGTATAATGAAGGTGAGAAAAACACCAAATATTTCCTTAACCTTGAAAAGAGGCACTGTAAACAGGGAACGATAACACAGCTTAAAGTAAGTGAAAATGACTATATTTCTACAGACAAAGAGATTTTATTTGAGTGCGAAAATTTTTACAAAAATCTTTATAGCTCTAAAGTGGATACCAATGAGAGTACAGGCGCTTTCTTCCCTCCCCTAGAAAACCAGAAACGATTAAGCCAAGAAGAACAATCTCTTTGCGAAGGACCTCTAAGACGGAAGGAATGTCTAGAAGCTTTAAAAAGCATGGCCTCTGAAAAAACACCAGGGTCGGATGGTCTCCCCTGTGAATTCTACAAAGTCTTCTGGAATGATCTAGCTGAAGCACTACTAAATGCGCTAAATTACTCTTTCGAGACCGGGAAACTTTCAATATCACAAAGACGCGGCATTGTCAAACTTATACCAAAAAAAGATGCTGAGCTCACTTTGATCAAAAATTGGCGACCATTAACTCTACTAAATTGCGACTACAAGATTGCATCAAAAGCTATTGCAAACCGAATTAAAACTTTTCTTATAAACCTCATTTCGGACGATCAAACAGGCTTTATTAAAGGCAGATGTATAAGTGAGAATATACGTCTGTTGGACAGTGTCATTAAATTTACGGAAGGAAAAAAAATTCCGGGCCTTCTTCTTTTTCTTGATTTTGAGAAAGCTTTTGATACACTTGAGTGGTCTTTCATCAATAAAACCCTGCAGCATTTCGGTTTCGGGCCCTTGCTGTTAAATTGGATTAAACTCTTTTATTGCAATATTGAAAGCTGTATCTTAAATAACGGATGGGCGAGCAATTTCTTCAAACTTAGCCGAGGAGTTAGGCAAGGCTGCCCTTTGTCGCCATATCTATTTATTCTATCCGTAGAAGTACTTGCGGAAGCCATTCGAAAAAAACAGAAGATCAAAGGTATAGAAATAAACGGCAATGAATTCAAGTTAAGCCAATATGCAGATGACACGACACTCATCCTTGACGGTTCCAAAGAATCCTGTTTAGAATCTTTGGTTTTAATAGAAACTTTTGGTAATGTATCGGGCCTCAGACTCAACATTAAAAAGACAGAAGCTCTATGGATAGGCTCTAAAAAAGATTGTGACCTCAAACTTCTCCCAGAAAAAGATTTCAAATGGCCAAAGAAAAAAGTTAAGGCTTTAGGTGTTTGGCTCTCAACGGACCCCAATATAATAATATCTTTAAATTACAAAGAAAAAATTGAAAAAATTAGATCGATCTTAGGGTGCTGGAATTTTCGTAGACTTACCCTACTGGGGAAAATAACAGTTCTAAAGAGCCTGGTTACATCTCAATTAGTATACATATTTTCATCTTTGCAAACTAACCACGAAGCGATTAAAGAAATCAACACAATGTTCTACAAGTTTTTATGGAATGACAAGGGAGACAAAATCAAACGAAAAGTGATGATTAATGATTATCCAGAAGGAGGGCTAAAAATGATCGATATTGCTTCCTTTAATAAATCTCTCAAAGCTACATGGATCCAAAAATATCTGGACCCTGAAAACCATAGTAAATGGAAGCGACTTTTTGACTCAGATCTTGTACGATATGGAGGCGAAGCAATATTAAAGGGAAACCTTAACAAAAAATATATAAACAACTTAACAATATCAGACCCCTTTGTAAAAGAAATACTAGAAATCTGGTCAGAAGTTTTTTTTCAGGAAACAATAGTATCTGACGAACACCTTTTGTCGTCACCTTTGTGGCAAAATTCCCTGATAAGAATTCAGAATAAGCCGGTTTTTTATTATGACTGGCTCCTCAAGGGCATTACACAAGTTAAGCATTTAATGGATGAATCCTCCAATTTCCTCTCCCTTACCACTTTCCAGAATAAATATGGCTTGCAAACTCGACCTTTAACTTTCTTTGGAATAATCTCAGCAGTAAATCATTTACGAAGGCAAAACACCAGGACCCAACGTAAATACGAAAATTGCTTCTTAAAATTTCTAATGAGTCAAAAACCATCAAAATTTATCTATCGGGAAATAGTGTCAAAAAAAAGTGAAAGGCCAACTGCATGTCAAGAAAAGTGGCACAAAGATATCAACCTTCCTTTAAATGAAAGTATTAATTGGAAAGTCGCTTATCAAACGTCTTTCAAATGTACAAAGAGCACTAAACTTATCACGTTCAACTTCAAATTGTTACATCGCCAGTTACCAACTAACTCTTTTTTAAAAAAAGTTGGACTTCGAGATGATGATAAGTGCACTTTCTGTCATAAGGAAATAGAAAATTTGATATACCTTTTCTGGAGATGCAAAAAAACAAAACAATTTTGGGATAGTCTTTTCAAATGGTTAAAATCTTGTCAATTTTCTTTGAGCGAAAACAATTACTTGCACATAAAGACGGCTTTGGGTCTGAGGCCAGACAGCTCTAAACACAAGCTCCAAATCAATTTCTGTTGTCTAACTGCCAAGTACTATATCTGGCTATGTCGATTAAAAGAGAACCCCCCTTTTTTGAATAATTTCTTGCTTTATTTTAAACACATTTATGAAATAGAAAACAATGCCTCTACTGTCCAAAAGAAATGGGAACCCTTTCTGCCCTATATAAATCTTTAGATTTGAGTCTCCAAACTTAATCAAATATACTATACTTCTCTACAGTTATGAAAACCTGTGTGCCTTTACCCAAGGAAAAAGAAAAAAAAATGACAATATGTATAGCCTTTGCTAGTTGCTTTTCGTCTGCTTTTTCCTCCTAATTGCTTGTTTTTGCTTGCTGTTTTTTTTCTCTTATTCTCACTTTTTGGTTAGAGTTAGTTTAAATTTTTTTCCCCCTTTATGTTACTTTTGTCACTTTGTAAATTTGTATTACCTTTGTTGTAACCCTTAATAAATTGTCAATAAAGCTAAAAAAAAAAAAAAAAAAAGTTGTAAGGGACATGCGAGATGCAAGCTAAAAAAATTGCAGGATGCAAAATTCAAAAATGCGAGATAGAAAATGTAAGATGTGAGCTGGAAAAAGATGAGTCTGCACGCCATGTTACAATCAAGTATGTGCGAAGCGTTCAACGTTTTTTTTTCATTCGTTTTTTATTCCATCAAGGTAATCAACTTCCTCCACTCACACGGCTGCAAAAATTCAGTACGATGACCAGCGCTGTGGCAAAGAATGAACACGAAAATTTAAACCTACGTACATTCCAAGTACTTACAACATGTCTTGATGTTGCAGCATAAACTACTTTAAACTACTATAGGTTATCGGTCTGAAACTAGGAATAAATCTGATATCCCCGAGTTAAAGGCCGATAAAATGGTTATTTCTCTCATTGGTGAGGTTTTCTAGAAAATGCTTTTTTATGTATAAAAAACGTTTTTTGTTTTGTTTAAGCAAAACGAGTAGTGAACGGGCGGGCATTTTTTATTTGGAAAGGACTGTCAAATTTCCTTTCTGTTTTGAGTTCCCTGCAGAAATGTGTATATAGGTTTTTGTCTTTGATTGCATACTTTTATTTGCAGCTGTCTTTAGAAAGGCATACGTTGAACGCTTAGAGAAAACTATGAACTTGTTTAACAGTTAAAGAAAATTAGTGTCGAAATATGAACGACTTCGACTCCAGTAATGATATTTGTATCACCCAAGGTAGTTTTTCTGGTACTATTGAGTCGTCTTGCCAACTTGAAAGTTTGTCGGATTTGGAACTAGATCCTTTTGATGGTTTAGATGTTGAGGAAACAGTAACAGAATTGTTCCAAGAACATACGCGGAGTGAATCCACTGACAAAGTCGGTGAGACTAGTGAGAAGGTTGAAATACTGCAACGCAGCATTCAAATAGTGACACATAGAGAGGTTGACGAAAGGAACAGAGAACGAGTTCTGCAAAATACAAGAAAGACGATGGCATGGCATACTAGAGCATGAATTGTGGAATGACTACAGGGAAATAACCTCAGGAGAATACTTCAGCCCCGCTCAGCCCTGTTACAATCAAAAGCCGCCACCAGATTTTCAGATAGTTGGTAATAGGACACTTTCATGATGGCGTCATTTGACTACAACCACCAGAATCCTTCAGTTTGTTCTTTTCTTGTGCAAATTAGTGCTATTGTTGTTTAAACCTCACTGGGATTGCAAATTTTAAAAACAAAGGAAAACGAAATGAATTCTGGTAGTTGTAGTCAAGTGACGCCATCATGCAAGTGTCCTATTGTCAGGGGATATTAAATTTATTCACCTGCACAAAAGAAAGAAAACTGAATTGAAAAGTGCTTCATGCAAACTACCCTCATATCCAAAACTGTTAAAACCTCTTCTTTTTAGTGCTCAAAATAAGTTGAGAGTTACAGCTGACATGACATGACATGACATGACATGACATGAACGTTTTACAGTATATCTGTCATGTGTATCTAACAGAGCTATCCAGGTAGTTGCAGGTAGTTGGACTAGTAAGCAGTAACAACTTGAAAAGTTCACTAATTTCAGACTTTTTAATTCTTGATAAATGCTGGAAGCACAATTATATTTTTTTGATAAAAAAGGCTAAACCGTGCTTTGTTCTGTTATAAAGCACGCAAGGAAGTGACGTAAGCACGAAAGAAGGGTAGGGTGAACACGAGCAGCAGGCGAGTGCTTCTTCCTACTTCTTGAGTGTAAGTACAACTATAATATAGTTGTACTTACCTCTACATAGAAATTGGCTTCAGATTGTAAGAAAGCAATGTTCACTTCACAGCTTGCAAGCGCACGCAAGAAAAGTTTTACATTCAGCTTGCAAGCACGCAGAATGGCGTCACGGGCCACAGTCATGACTGCATGAAAACCATGTTTTGTTTTGCAACTTATTTCTAAAAAGCGTCTGAATTCTCTTAACGAAAGATACACCACATGAAGTCTTCTTCAAACTACACTCCCCAAGAGTGCTTTTAAAGAACATATTCATAATACATTGCTTTCGATAATGGAGGCTGAGGATGATTCTGTTGAAACACCTATTCTACTACAGTAGTTTATGAAATGGGGCTACGAACGCATTTTCAATTTTCCTAAAATCTTCGCCCGAGAATACGAACGCATTTTCAAATCTTCAGTTAAATTTAACTGAAGATTTTTCAGTTATCAAATTTTCCTAAAATCTTCGCCCGAGAATACGAACGCATTTTCAATTTTCCTAAAATCTTCGCCCGAGAATACGAACGCATTTTCAAATCTTCAGTTAAATTTAACTGAAGATTTTTCAGTTATCAAATTTTCCTAAAATCTTCGCCCGAGAATACGAACGCATTTTCAAATCTTCAGTTAAATTTTATTATGACCGTAAGCATAACTTGTCACACCATTTTTATGAATATATCTTTTGTCGTCGAAACAGCTGAGTGATGTTTTATTCACCACATAGCTGCCAATTCGATGTTTTTCACTTTTGATTAGTCTCATCGTGTGACGCATCTGTTTTTTATTGAAAAGCGTATCTTTGTAATTGTTGTGTTGTATTTTTTGTTTTATCACATTCTTTTTTATTCCCTTTGCTGTGCGGCTACCCTGTTTATTATCTTTCATGTAAGAATACATTTTCGACCTCAAACCAACAAACTCCACAATTGGGATTCCTGAAGCCTCATCCTTAAATTTACCAATGACTTTCTTATTTGCATCATCGAAAAATGGGCTATTCTTTGGATAATCACTGTTATCGAAAAGATGTTTGTCTTTCCAAAAATCTTGGTAAACATCATCTGCTTCAATTTCATATGTTAAACTGTCAGTATCTGTAAACAGCAACCGAGCTTTGTTACCATACTGACTTTTGATGTAATTGTAATGAAAATCATACATCAATGTTTTTGATAAGTCTAGGATGCACATTCCAATATATGCCGGTCTGTTCAATGTCAAAGTTGGTTTGATTTTATGAACGGCAACTAAATCCTCATTGAATGTTTTGAAGCTCATGAAACTCGGTCTGCTGACCCATTTCAAAAGTTTTTCTTCATCAGTCACAAGTCTGATGTCCTGACGCTTTCTCAGATTCTCCATCGTCTTTCCAAACACCGAATTGTTCATCAACTTGAAAAAATCCTTTTCAAAAGAGTTCTTTGCCTCTGCTCTCTTTTTTGTGTTAAAATCGATGTAAGGTTTCAACCATGGACTCTGATTGAATTCGAGAGCTCTATGAATCTTTATCAGTTTCAACCCCAAAGACATATAGAGTTGCAAGTTGCGATAATGCAAAACATATCTCTCTTTATTTGACAACGTCGGCACCAACTTTTTAACCAGTCCAACCTTTACTCCAAATTTTTCAGCAATTTCTCGAGAATAAGGTGATAACATATCTTCAGTTACTTTGATTTTTTCTGCTGCCAGCGGATAGTCGTTGTGGAGATCATGCAACTCCTCTGGATATTCCAAATCAACCTCCAATATCAATCCTTTTCCAGACTCATCATTATACTTGGATAAATCCACCTCTTCCTCAGTCAACCATTTAAACCCACCTGTTGGAAGATATTGACTCATTGCCCAACCATAAAGATTATTTGCATCCAGATACATGATGTATTTTGATGCCTCCTCCGGATTGTAGTTTTCCATATACTTGTTGTTTGCCTTTCCATATCGATTGGCAATGTAACTGATCCCCCCACGCATACCTTTTTCAATGAATTGAAACATATCAACATCACTTATCAACTTCAATTCAGTTTTTGTCCTTTTCAACATTGCATCCCAACTCAGACCGGGTGCTGTGAAATAATGAGCAGGATCCAATCCATAGTATTGTTGACATGCTTTGCGGAAATTTTCAAAAACATCAGTCAACAACAAAATATCCGATTGAAGATAGAGATTGTGATACTCTCCCATTGTCTTTAAGTTGAAGGTTTTCCAAACATTCTGTGCATGTTGATACTCTTCATCTGTGATATGTTCGTTATTCATAATACTGAAAAAATCTTCTTTCTTCGGCAACCTGCTGTCCTCAAACTTTTTAAAACTATTCATATAGTCATAAGGATAGACACCTTTCTTTGTCATCAAACTCAATTTTTCACCTTGAAATACTTGTCCAGTGTGTTTGAACGCTTCAGCAGGAAGATTATTCACCAAATTACTCAATGACGAGCTCATGAATTGAAAGCTGTCGATGAACACAAGGTGTTGGCCCAACATGAAGGCCATGTATTTCTCCATGTTACAGGGAATGACATTTATACTCATCTCATGTTTCTTTCCTTCTTCATCAAAATACGCATTCTTTTTCACAATATTACCAATCTCTTGCATTATAAAGTGACTGTCATACCCCTTGAGATTGTGAAACACCACAGGTATCTTATCAGTCAATGTGAAATTTAAATTACAATCTTCATGTGCTGAGCCTCTGTATTCACCGGTGACATGACAGTGATCTCTTACTCTAACATCACTTGTGATATAAGGTCTCTTGCAGATGTGACATTCTTCAGCTTTTTGGAAACTTTCCTCATCCTCATCTATCATTTCGAGAGGTTTTGTGAAGTGGGTTTCTACAACCTTTTGACAGTATTTAACTTCAGCCAACATATCCTTCATGAACTTGTGAACAGCTTTTTCTCCTCTGAAGACTTTGATTGGTTTTGAAAATTTATCGTCATAATAGCAAACAACTTTATAACCATATCCACAAGCCGTATGTTTTTGATATTGTTCGGTGTATGATTTTTGCGGAGCTTTTTCATCAAATTTTTCGGTGATGGCTTCAAAATCAGCATAAATCATGAAAGGTGCCGGTAACTCTTTATGATAATTTGTGAATGTAATTTTTGATTTAGGTCCTGGCATTTTAATGGATTGTTTCCCATTAATTTCAATACAATCGACTTTATGTTTTTCAAGATGCTCTTTCGAGCTTAAACATTGAAGACAATACATACAGAAATGCTTTCTTCCCTTGTGATTTGTTTGTCCGTGCATGAATCTGTTGAAATCCTTTATCAAACAATAATGTTTCACCTCTCCTTCGGTTATTAAGAGCAGATTCAAACAAGAGTCAAACTTTTCTTTTGAAACGTGAATTGGAAACCGTTGCCCTTCCTCATAACCGAAGACATTAACATTGATACTGTTTTGTTTCTCTATTTTTTTGTATTGTTTTACAGAAACGGGAAACTCAATTCCCGAGTAATCCAATTTTTCTATATATTTTTTATCACACTTTTTTATTCTCTGTGGATCTTTATTCTGTGGTAAGAGGTGACGAATGTGGCACCAACGAAAACATTCATTGTCATTATTTTTCATGTTTATAATCCCTTTAGCTGAGTTCTGCAGCTCTTTGGGTAATGGAATATATGAAGAACCTCTGAGTGGTCTGTACCTTACAACATTAATGAAATGACCATCAACCGATTTAATAATCCATCCCGAGCCTTCTGATATCCATTGCTGAATCATATTTATAATCTGTTGTTGTGTTATCTGCAACAAGTTTGCAATCTCTGTCTCGTTTGTTACTGTTTGTGGCTTTGCATTGAAATAAGCTTCCTTTTCAATCAACTTGTCTCCATTCTGTTTTTCAAACGTAATCTTCAACGTTTCATTGAATTTGAGACCTTTCATCTCATTCAGAACCTTTAATAGATTGTTATTAATTACTGAACGGGTGTTCTGAAGTTGAATTAATGGGTCTTGTCTGTTTATGAGACCAATTTCATATGATCTTGCAAACCCTCGCATGGCTTGTTCTTTCTGTGTGAAAGTTGGTTCAGTTTGCTCTTTCTGTGTGAAAGTCGGTTCAGTTTGTTCTTCAGTTTGCTCTTTCTGTGTGAAAGTCGGTTCAGTTTGCTCTTCAATCACTTTATCAACATTTTTCAGCCACTTTGCCCAATTGATAACTTTTTCAGTCGTTTTTTGAATTAGATTTGGTAGCTTTTTGAGTGTTGTTGTGACAACTGTTGGTTTGAGGATGGGAACTTTGATCTTACCAGATAAGCTAGGGGGTTGTCTTAGTGCCGGTGTTGGTGTTGACTTGTTGAAAATATTTGTTATCTTATTTTTTGTGGTATCTAACGCTTTTCTCAAGCGTGATTGGACTCTTAACCCAAGGTTTTTCGCAAAGGCTTTCGCAAAGGTTTTCGCTTTCAACTTAGGAAATATTTGTAAATCCATTCTTATTTTTTCTTATATATAAGATTTTTTTAAATTTTATTTTTTCATTTCACGTTTCATGAAATGAAAAAGTTTAAGCAAAAGACAATCTGACCTTATTTCCATCCTTATCCACAAACACATTTCCACAATTTACGAAATAATGAACCGAACCATAACTTTTACCCACCACTTTTGAACACTGATAGATGCTTTTGCATTTTGTGATGACCTGTGTGCCAACATTGGTAATTAACACCTCCCTTGCGTTACTTGGTCTGTTGTACACTTCTTCATCAAGATTTAACATTTTTGCCAGCTCTGCTTTTGAGAGTTTGTTTGAATGTTTAATGTTTTTTCCTACAGCCATTTTTCGAATTTCACTAAGAGTTAAAAATTTTGTCATTTTTCCTTTCTTATCTACAAGATTTTTGAATTCATTTTTAAATCAAATAGTTAATATCTACCCAGGAATTAAATTTTTCTGGGTAACCGCTCCACTTCACCAAAGCTTTACCTTTTCGAGCGTCTCGTCGAACCACTTTCTCAATACGGTAAACGTCTTGAACAGCCTTCTGCATCTCCTGTTCATAAAAAGAACCTGATATCTCCTCACCACTGAGATCTTTGAGTCTGTAAGTGATCGGATTGGTGTATTGTATCTTGTCGACTGTGAAAACTTCTTCTGTCCAATTGGCTGTGTATCCTTTGTCAAAGACAGGACGTTTGTACTTAGATATTCTGACCTTATCACCCACTTTGAACTTTGGTTTTTGTCTTGATGTTTCCATATCACCGTACAGATTAAAGTAGACAGTTCCTTCATTCTTCTTTTTGCTTGCTTCCGTGGGTGTCATCTTTATGCTTGAATGTCTGGTATTGTTATACTGTTTCACTAATTTAGGTAGCATGTCAAGATACTGTGTATTACCTTGAACAGTAAACTGCTTCCACATCTTGGTTTTGATTGTACGGTTCCATCTTTCACAAACTGACGACTTTTCCTCATTCTCAGTTGAGTACAAGGTTATTTTATTCTTATCCAGTAGTTTCTTAACATGTTTGTTATAATACTCTTTTCCTTTATCTGTCCAAAGATATTCCGGTTTTCTGCCTTCTTTGAATATTGTTTTGAATGCTTGAGCAACAGTTTCTCCTTTTTTATCCTTCAAAGGAATGATCCAACCGTATTTACTAAACACACCGAGTACCATGAGAAGATATCTATAACCCTTATTCCATCGACTGAATTTTTGCATCTCAACGATATCTGAACACCATGTCTCGTCAATATGGTTTACAATTACCCGCCGCCGGGTGAAGTTACGCTTTATCGGTTTATGAAGCTCATCAGCTAATTTTTCTTGCCAGTTTTCTTCACTCGACGGCCTTTTCAGTTTAAACCAAGACCAAGTTTTTGCTTTGTGTTAATCATATTTCGTGCCATCCAATGACCCCATTGTCTCTCATTATAAGGAATAGAATCCAAAGCTTTGACCATTTTCCTGTCGGCTTTGTTCTTACATTTTTTATCGTCTCTGCAAACTGAATAATCAACATCATGCTGCATCGACACGGCATCAGTCTTACCAGTTGGTTCATCGTATATCTCAAGTATCTCCCCTGTTTTTTCATCCCATCTCACCTGATTTTCAAGATCGTTGTAGGGGCCTGTGTATCGATGCCCTGGAAGAGTCCAACCCCCTTTGGGTTTAGGGAGTTTTCCAATGGCTTTATGTATATCTAAACTTCCACCGTCCAAATCCTTTCTGTCTGTTTTATACTTTTTATTCGGTCTGATTTTAGTGGACAATTGATCAAGCATTTCCGATCCTGTTTTTTGAATAAAAGGGGCCGCTCTTTCCAAAGCATAATCGAGAGCCTTTTTCTGCAGTTTTGGGTTCCTTATTGCTTCACTACCGTAATATCTTCCCATTTCAACTGCTTTTTTTCCAAGCCAAGGAATACCGTGATGAATTAACATATCAGTGCCGGTCGATGCCATCGTATTCAGAATGCCCGCCCCTTCAGACGGGCTAATTAGTTTCCCGTTTGTTTCACGAATCTAGTTTTAGTTATTCCACATTCAGCACATGTGCAAAAGAACATTAGTCGACCGTTTTTTGCATATTTATATCCTGATGGTTCAACGCACTCAGTTTCTTTTCTTTGTTTTACGCAATACGTTTTCATTTAAAATATGGTGGGAAATTTTTTCAAAATATCTTTCAATGAATCTCTCATTTTTCATGGTATCATTAACATCAAAGACTTGCAAAAGGTCGAAATACGATGAACCTTTGTTCATCTCATTCAAAAAGTATAAACAAAAATATCCGCAAGTGGTTGTACCCAAATCTTGTATCTGGTTATTTTGATGAATCAGAGTGAGATTCTTTTTCTCTGCATGATTCACAATTTCTTGAAATGGTGGCAACCCAAAACTGTCGAAATAATTGATTTTCCAATCCTTTACAAATGTTGCGACCCAATGACTTCCACTCATGTACGACGGCTCAAGATTGTAAATGAAAAACGCCATTTTGTGGTTGTGTGGAACAGTTTGTTCTCTTGACAAGACACCACCTTTGTCAATTGGAATTCCGAGATGTCGGCACCATTTTATCAAATCGTGATTGCTCAATGGCACATTTTTGAGGAATTTCAAAGTATTGTCCCCAACAGTGGAATCCCTTTGAATGGACTGTTTTTCCCAAGGAGTAACCCATTTCCCATTTTTTTTTTTCCTCCGCCAAAGTTTTCCCATGTTCCATAAAATGGAGGGGGTGGTTGATATTTTCCCATTCTGGGAGCCGATCCACCATCTTTCAAAGGGGGTTTTCCAATTCTTGGAACTCCTCCTGAACCACCCACCATCTTTTTGAAAGCTTCAAGAGCGAGTGGAACACCGATCGACGCAAGAAGAGTGCCGAGAAAACCACCAGTTTGTTTTTTTGTTGGTTTTATATGAACACCGGAACCGGTTTGGATTGCATTGATAATATCTTTTTTTTGTTTTTCACTCAAGAGATGTTTATTTGCAATGAGTTGATCTATTTTAGAATTTGGAATGAGGAAACCGCCAGTTTGTGAACCACCGGATATCTTTTTAACGACTTGAGATGCTCCTTCGGAAGCGACACCGGCGAGAGCCGATAACCCCAGTGTTTTTGCCAATGTCGGTCCGAAAGTTCGACCGAGTGACAAGATTGAACTCAAAAGTGAACCACCAACCTGTTTTCTGATATTGGTCTTGGCCAGTTTTATTTCCATTCCTTTATTCATATTGCGGTTCTTTTCCAACCTTTTAACAATAGTTGAAGGAACAAGAAGAGTATCACTTCCTCTGAGGGCATCATTTTTCAACCTCAGTTTGATTGTTTCACGGTTGTGAAAAGCTTTACTAAGTTTCATTTTCTGAAAATCAGAAAGTGTGACATTTATTTCGTATAGTTCTGTAGACATTTTATTTTATTGATGAAAATAAAATAAAATAAATTCACGATTTTTCCAATGACAGTTTTTCTATATTCTGAGTGACAGAATCTTTTGTTAAGTCAGTTATTAATGAATAATCCAAAATTATTTCCATCCCTTTACACCCATTCTTTCGTTTACTTTCCAACCTTTCATCAACCGTTGGATGAAAAAGAAGACAATAATTTTCCGCCCTTTCATCAACCGTTGAATTTAGAAAAAGAGTACCATTTTCCAACCTTTCAATGAAAGTTGATTTATCAAGAATAGTATCACTTCCGTTGGGGGCATCATCTTTCATCCTTTTCAATGACTTTGAAGGAACAAGAAGAGTATCACTTCCTCTGAGGGCGTCATCTTTCAACCTCAGTAAGATTTTTTCACGGTTGAGAAAAGCTTTACAAATTTTTTCTTTCTGATACTTTGAAAGTGTGACATTTATTTCATGTAGTTCTGTTTCCATTTATTTTATTTCAACGAAATAAAATAAATTCACGATTTTTCAAAATCAAACCATCATAAGTTCATTTCCAACCTTGTCGACAATAACCTCATTTTCGTAAAATACAATGGCATGAGCTCTCACATTGGCTGTTGGTGCTGCATTCAATCTGTAGTTTAAAATCAGTTGTTTTGGATCTCTAGTAATAGCCTCTTTTTGGTAGGTAAGATCAAAATAAACGAGACCGTAAATAGATGTGAAATTATGTATATTCAACTGCGTTCCTGTGTTCACATCATTCTTTCGAAAAGCATAAGACATTAGATCGTTGAAGATTCTCACTTTTGAATCGGAATCATACCCTAATTCAGGATAAAAAGTACTTTTTCCATACTCCAAACGACATGATGCAAGAGAGCTATTGTTATCAGCTGCATTCAGCTTGAAAGTATTAAAAATGTAAGGAGTTCTCTCAGATTCCTCATTGTTTGGGCCATCAGTTCTCTGTAGATAAATGAATACATGTTTAACATTGTCAATGGCTGGGGTTATTTGAAACATGTTTTGAAGTGCTCTTGTATTCGCACTCTCCATATACATATCTTTCATGTATGTCCATTTGGTTGGTTTTAGAAAATCTTTCACAAATTCACCGTATGCACTATCTTTAGGAGTTAATCTTGGAAGCCAAAGATAAAATCGAGTGACAACAACCCGCCCATCATCAGCAGCGGCTGCTTTGTGAATCAATTCATCATCATCATTCAAAACCATTTCGAATGTGATCTGCATGGGAGGAAGCATTTTGTCTTCCAATTCCTCAAAGAAACTGTATCTGTTCAAAGGAATGATCTCATTTATGCTTTTGGCTCCACCACCACCATTGTTCTGGTTTGCTTGAGTTAAAATTCGCCTTGCTTCAAAACCTGAATTTGTATTTGCTGTTGAATCTTCTGTGTCAAGATACCAAAAACCAGTTTTAGCAACCGACCTGCTGAAATCATCACTATACTCCAACAAATTTTTAACATTTGTAATTCTATGAATGTTGTCACTATCATACACTGCTTTACCAGCGGATTTGATAACCATGTGTTTGATGAGAGAATGTGATCCATTAATAATCGAAATTCGGTCAGCAGCTGCAAAACCGGATCCATCGGCTTTCTTTTGAAGCTCTTTGACTACCTCGAAATATCCGTTGAAATAATCGAAAAAAGCGGATCTGTCGGTTATTGCGAATTTATATCCTCTTTTTAGCTGAGTATCGTTGTTTCCAGGTTTTTCAATGATATTTTCAGGGGAGAATCTTACCATTTCATATCTCTGCAGTTTATCACTTGTTCTGAAAGTCATCTTTTATTTATATGTTTGAAATTTTTTTTGTTTTTTTTTGTTTTTTATACCCACTTCCAGAAATCAATCTATTCAATATCACGTTATAATCTTCTTCTTTTTCTTTTTTTGTTGCTTTTGGAATTTGTTTTCCCAAAGACTGAAGGTCTTTAATGAAAAGATGACCTGATTTTTCAGCAACTTTTTCAACAACTTTTTTACCAATTTTATCACCAGCACTTTCTATTCCCGATTTCAAAGCTTTTTTAGCAACAGGTTTTAAAACTTTATCCACAATCATTTTCATTGGTTTGAAAATATTATCCACGATTAAACCTGATCCTTTATGTTTGTAAACAAATCTTCCAAGGCTTGGATGAAAAATTCTTTTGTAATTGTACGTCAGCATTTTATAATTATCTTTTATTTTTTTTTTCTCTCAAAATCAGAGAAAATGATGTATCTGCGTCATTCAAATCTATTATTCGTCGTTTACCATCAGTAATGTATACCCGCAGGGTGTTTATGATATTCTTATTCACTGGATAATATTGAACTCTTAAAGGCTCTTTAGTAAAAGCATAAGATGGTTGTAAATCATTTGTGCTGAAAGTATAGATAATATCTGTCTCATTCTCATCAACGAGACTTTCTGAAATAAGATCACAATGTATATTCAAAATCTCTGTATCTTGACTGAGATTTGGTGTGTAGTCACCAACATTTTCAGAACTGGTTAAAATTCGTTTGTTGAATCCAATCAGATCGCCAAAATTTGATGTTGTCAGGTCCAGTTGATAGTTTGTTGCCAGATTTACTGTTGTTTTGAAAGTTGTGCTGTTGAATTGCAATGTAATTGGATATGTGGTTGAGATTGAAGTTTTTATTTTTGTCTGTTGCTTGATAAAATCATTGAAACTGATATAATTCCATGTGCCCGGTGGGAAGATTATATCTTTCCAAGTTTTTCCACCATCTGAAGAGTATTTTATTTTTTGGTTGTTCAACTCTGATTTGATATTAAACCATGTGAAAGACATGGATATAATTCGACCTAAACCAAGTTCATATTGTCTGTTTAGATCAAGTATTATTGGTTGATTATATCTGATTGTGAAATCGCTCGGTTTGTTTTTTGTTTGTTTCTTCTTAACGTTGTGAGAAGATAAAACTAATGTAGTATTCATTTATTTTAAATGAAAAAGTTTTTATAAATTTTATTGTATTTATCTTTGCTAATTATGTAATTTCTCAACAAAATATCGAGAATGGCAACACCTGTGTTTCTGAGTTCAATACTATTGTTTCCGGCATCAATCGATCCAACTATCAATCCCAATTTTTTAATGGCTTCTTCGGGATTGATGAAAACTGCGATGGCTTTTCCACCTCGTTTTGTTTTCTTTCCTTTGAGACCGGAACCTTTGAAACTCTTCAACTTATTTTTGTTGAAATTGATATAATCGTTGAGAACTTTTCGAGAGTCGTCAATAACCTTTCTTCTGAACTGTGCTTCAGATTGGGTTATCAAACCTTTATTCAACTGCTTTGTAATATGTGTTTTGTAACCTGGGAGTTGTTGTCTTTTCTTAGCTGCATTTTCTATTTTCTTTGATAAGAAAGAATGTCTTGTTTTTTCTGTCATATCTTCTCTTTTGAGTTGTGCTTCAATATCATCATAGTTGGTCAATCCAAGTTCATCTAAAGTCTCATTTATTCTATCTTCTTCAAAAATCTCATAATCTGGAACTTCATCTTCTTCATATTCTGGGGGGTCTTCAAGTTGCTGCATATACTCAGGATTGACATATATTTTCTTTTTTCCTGTTTCCAAATCTTTGAGAACATCATCATAGGAGGGCGGTTTTGGAACAAGCTGTTTAGTATTTTCTGGTTCATGAAACAAATCTTCAAGATTGTAATCTGGTATTTCTTCATCATCTATATTGATACCATAATCTGGAACCTCTACTTTTTTCCTTTGCAAACGTCTTTTAAAAGGTTGAGGTTGCGTCAACTCCTTCAAACCGGATGTTATCGGTTTGAAAAGCTTCTCTGCTTCAACATCACTAATTTTATCGGTTATTTTCTTTTGTTTTAGCGTTTCCCTGATAGTATTAACATCTCGACCTATTTTCGATCTTTTTTCAGCCATTTCTTTCCACTTGAGGAGACTCATTTTATTTCATTGAAACAAAAAATATTTTTTGTTTCAATTGAATATAAAAAAGCTCGCATGGCGTGTCGCATGGCGTGTCGCATGGCGTGTCGCATGGCGTGTCGCATGGCGTGTCGCATGGTGTGTCGCATAAAATTATTCAGAAAAATTCTGTTGTGAATTAATAAAATGGAAATACCAAACTATGATGTGAAAGGTGATAAAGACAGTAATTTCACCCAATTATATCCTTTTATGCCAGATAGATGCTTCAGAATGTTAATCTGCGCTCCGAGTGGGAGTGGTAAAACCAATCTTTTGCTCCACATGATAAAAAAACCCCTATTATTTTTTGATAAGATTTATCTATATGCTAAAAACTTACAGCAAAACAAGTATCAATATTTGTTGAAAAAATTCGAACCTCTTTCGAAAAAATATGGTTATAATATAATTGAAGATAGCAATGGTGAGATAATTCCTTTACATGAAATGGATGATGGAAACCAAAAGTTAATCATTTTTGATGATTACTTGAACACTGGAGCGAAAAATGATCGAGAAATACGAAACTATTTCACAAACTCTCGAAATAAAAATTGCAGCTGTATCTATCTGTCTCAGTCTTTTTACAATACAGACAAAACCATCAGATTAAACTGTTCCCATCACTGCATTTTCGATTTTCCAAGCAAGAATGAACAGAGTAGAATATGTCAAGAATTGAACATTGATAAAGATGACTACCTCTCAGCGACAAATGAACCGTACACTTTTCTGTATGTTGATAAGCCACGAAAATTCAACGCAAAAAATTTCACTAAAATAATTTGAATATTTAATAAATGAGTTTTTACAACGGAGTATTGAATTTTAATCATTTTATGAATTTGGGAGGTCTCAGAGGTTTACCTGGTATTGGATTTAAATTAGATGCTAATAATGATTATGATATGCAGAATAAAAAATTAGTGAATGTAAAACAAGGAGCCAATAATAATGATGTGGTTATAAAAAGTCAGTTAGATAGTGAAATAGCTAAGATTCCAAGTGCGGATACAACTCAGTTTGTGAAAAAGACAGGAGCAACTATGAATGGAGACTTAATTTTACAACCACAGCCATACCCAATTCATGGAAACACGAATAAAGCCATTTCTTATAACACAGCTCGGAATATATTCTTGAGTAAAAAAGAAGGTGGGTCAATGCTTCAATCTTTGGATATGAATAACCATTTTGTGACAAATATCAAAGACCCAGTTAATTCAGACCATGCAGTAAATAAAAAATATGTTGATAATCAGCTTGCGAAAAAATTAGATAAGGACACTACTATTGATATGAAAGATAATACGATCACCAATGTCAAATTTCCAGTAAACCAAAAAGACGTTGCTACTGTGGAATATATCACTCAGAGAATCACTAACTCGCAGAAAAATTATCTCAAACTTGATGGCACAACAAGTATGTCGGGAGACTTGAATTTAAATAACAATAAAATTATTAACTTACAAACCGATTCAAAAAATTCGAAATCCGCAGTTAATGTTGAGTTAATGGAAAATGAAATAACAGATTTGAGAAATCTTGTCACTCAAAAAATTCATGAATCTCAGATTATTAATTCAGGACAAAAAAAAGACGCCTTCAGATATTTAATGGAAAACGACGACGAATCTTCAAGTGAATTAAATATTCAGGTTTTGGGTATTGTTGATTTTCCCAATTCTCCACATCAAATTAATAAAAAAGCTTACCAACTCAAACTCCTGTTTCAAAAAAGCTCACCAAACCAGTACCAATCACGCCTCGGTTTTAACCTTTATAAACTTCCAGTCGGTTACTATACTTTGGTAGTTGAATGGTTTCCGCCGGAAATGAGTGAGTTGAGTGTGACAGTGCAAGGCACTACGATTTCAATTTCTAATTATGCAACAAAAACATTCGAAAACTATACCAAAACAGTTATCAATTTTCATCGATGGGGTAGCTCACCTCCACAATTTATTTATCTCAATCTACACGGTACCGTTACTTTTCCATCACTTTTAACAATTGGACATCTAATTGTTTATGGTGTAAAAGAAACAATTTCAAACGTTGACCCAAGTGTCTATGACACCGCTTTTGTAATTGAGAATGGCAAAATGGTGATGGAAACAGATTTATCTTTAAACGGACATCGTTTGCGTGGTTCCGTTCGTTACATAAATGGGATTTTGAATACAAAAAATGGGAACACATTTTTATTGAATGGTTGTGATAAAATAATTATTCCAAATCATAGCCACATATTAACTATAAAAGTGCTCTATTTCAACCTCAAAAGTCAATATACGCCTATTTCTTTAAAAGTAAAACACAGTTTCCATTTGACTCAATCAAACACTTACACTTCAACCCAAGCAACTCAATTACAGACAATAAATTGTAATTTAGTACTGACGTTTGGTTTTATTGGTGTGGAACTGGCTTCGGTTTTAAAAGATGAGGAACTGTTACTGTTGATTGAATATAGAGTGCCATAAACATTTTTTTCATTTATTATATAGAACAAGTCTACTTTTCTAAGAAATAACAAACTTCACTGACAAACTTTACCGATAAACTTTACTGGCAAACTTTACTTCAAATACAAGTTCATCTAATATTATACATAACAATCTGATGACTCATTTCCTCGGGAAAGTCCCTGTGGTTTTCAAGACAAAAAGAACTGTCTAACGCGTTAGAAAAACAATTGAAAAACTTAATGACTCATTTCCTTGGGAAAGTCCCTGTGGACTAATCAAAAGTGAAAAACATCGAATTGGCAGCTATGTGGTGAATAAAACATCACTCAGCTGTTTCGACGACAAAAGATATATTCATAAAAATGGTGTGACAAGTTATGCTTACGGTCATAATAAAATTTAACTGGAGATTTGAAAATGCGTTCGTATTCTCGGGCGAAGATTTTAGGAAAATTTGATAACTGAAAAATCTTCAGTTAAATTTAACTGAAGATTTGAAAATGCGTTCGTATTCTCGGGCGAAGATTTTAGGAAAATTGAAAATGCGTTCGTATTCTCGGGCGAAGATTTTAGGAAAATTTGATAACTGAAAAATCTTCAGTTAAATTTAACTGAAGATTTGAAAATGCGTTCGTATTCTCGGGCGAAGATTTTAGGAAAATTGAAAATGCGTTCGTAGCCCCATTTCATAAACTACTTACTACCTAAGATTGCAAACTATGAAGCATAACTGCTTAATTTTTCCTATTTTTCGTATCCTTTCTTCCTCTCCTCTATTAATTTTGCATGTTATTTTCTGTAATTCCTGTACTTCTTGCCTGTAATTCCTAAAAGCTGCCAATTAATGTATTTAGTTATTTATCCTTATTTGTTACTTATCCTTATTTCACTGCTGTACCTTTGTAGCTCCGCCTGCCTCGATTCCCCCCCCCCCTCTCGATTAGCTTCTGCTGTTTGCGCGTGGAACCGAATCTTCAATTATCCCTATTTTAGCACTAAATAATCTTTGTATTTAATAATATATATATTTTGTGTATTTGTGAATAACATTGACAGAACACAGTAAATCGTGAAATTTCTCTTCTGGATTGCGATCTGTAACGATTTGAAAACTGTACGCACACAAAAATGGCGTCATTTCAGCGTGCCGAGATTATACTCTCGTAAGGCACGCTCAATTTCAGTCAAAACAAACATTGTGTCATAAAAAGAATGATAAAATAAAAAACAATGTCCGGCAAAGAACTTGCCTATCTGAAAGTTAATTGATGCGTGTATATCTATTTCATTATTTTTGTGCGAAATAAATAAGAGAATAATAATAAAAATTTCATCTGTGCTGGTGTATGTTTCTAGGGGTGCCCGGTGGTGATTCCTGGAAGTGCTAATGAAGCCCTAGTTTGATATTTAAAAAAATCCATGGAGCAAAACAGAGCCAAAATCATATAAGTCATATGACCCTTCCACAAATGCAAAATGGGCAATGGCAGGTTGCCAAAAAGATGAAAAGGAGACCCCCAAAATACCTTGGTAAAGAATTTCAGGCCAAAAATCACCCATACCTCCCCGTCACTTTAAAACGCGAGTCCCCTGGGGGGGGGGGGGGGGGCGGGGTTGGGGGGAGGGGAGTTAGTCTTGTTGTACTCTTAGATATTTACAGCAGCTTCAATATTGTCTTTCGGGTATCTTATTGTTTAGGACGAATTAGTAGTCGTAATTCGTTATTACCAATTTCCTTTCAGAAAAAAAGCATACTCTAGTTATGCATTTAAACCTTTTCATAAACATCCAAATTTGTTGCAAGAGCATGCTAGTTGAAAAACATCATCGCCTTTTGCACGCACTTTTTACCTATTTTTTTGAATATGCTATTGATTGTATTACTTGGTATTCTTATTGTGTCTCTTCTTGATTTGACAATTTGCGTGGATGCTGTTCTTCCAGCTACATACCATTGCTACGTCCAAATGTTTCCCAGTATATACAAGTTATACGGAAGAACGCTAAATCTTACCGATTTGATTAGAAGCTTACCATCGCTGGACAAAAGTACTTGGGACACAGCTTAGAATTGAAGAGCCAAGAAAGAACTGATTTTGCCTTTCGCTCAAAGGAATGATGCCATGTCCTTTCCAACGAGTTCCCCTTACCCCACTCCTCCCCTCCAAAACAATGTTGAAAAGTGAGAAGAAGAGAAAAAGGTGGTTTCAATCTGGTACCCAAAACAAAAAAAAACAATGGATAATTTTCAAAGTTAAAAAAATTGTTAAAAGTTAAAGCATTAGGATAGAACATCAAGAAAAACTAGGACTCAACTTACCTCGTAGTTTCAGGAAACGAATCCTGCGAGGAAGGTCTGAAATTCATCTCAGCAAATACAAGGACGGCTGCACAAAAGCTTGAAGGCTACACGTGTTGCTACCTTGTCGTATGTAAATTTTTTGTTTGTTGTTTTTGGTTTTCCCCTCGCTTCACGCTTGGTTTTTATTTTGCATATTTATATAGCTCATCTCACACGTGCAAAAAGAATTGTCACATTCTGATTGGCTGTTTGTTTGTAAACTTAAGACTAACCCATGAACCCTGCTTGAGTATAACTATAGTTAGAGTGTATTGTTTTGGATCACCGAGGCGTAAATTTTCTAACTATAGTTAGAGCGAACAGAGAAGCGGTCACATTACCGAAATAGCTAACTATAGTTATCCCCGTCTTAACTATAGTTAGTAGCCCAGATGTGACCGCAGCCAATATGGTGATAAAAATAAATTTAAATGGTGAAATAAATTTTACTATTTCCTACAATTTGCACGTGTTTCTCGTGTGCCACGTAACTAAGGGTTACGCACGTTGCGTCACCAGCTCAAATTTTTCCCTGAGCCTCGTTTGTACGAAATTCTTTACAAGCAAGTGGCAACTCGACCGTGCTGTTGTGTGCTGTCAGGTCTTGAATACGAAGCTATTGTTTATTGCCCACTTTTAAATAATTCGCTTCAGTGTATTTTGCGTAATTTTAGCCGCGTATTCGAGGGCAAGAAAATATAACGCAAAGCAATGTATAGGATAGTGGAAAGAAAGTATAAGCGATTAGATTCTCATCCATCAGGAACACTCTTGGCAGAGAATGAGCAAGTTTGGACAAGTCTATTGTTCCTCCAAAGAACGTTAATGAGAATCCACAGCATTTTATTCATGAGATTGGTTAAAAGCAGAACAGGACATTAGTGATAAACGTGACAAACTGGTCAACAAACCGGACAAACCTGTTGGTATACTAAGAATAGAACATGTCATCACCCCACTTTAATGAGATTCCTCCGCATTTTATTCATGAAATAAAGACAATACCCTATGACGTCATCAATGTCAATGTACTCCCCGCAAAATTAACGACTTTCTTCCCCACAAAAACGGAGTAACCGGTCCCTACTTTACTACTAAAACAATATTCCAAAGTAGCAAAGTTAAGAAAGAATAATCACACAACAGCAGGGTCGAGTTGCCACTTGCTTGCAAAGAATTTCGTACAAACGAGGCTTGGGGAAAAATTTGAGCTGGTGACGCAACGTGCGTAACCCTTATTTACATGACATAGTTACGTGGGTACATATGGAAAGTAAATTTTCTAAAAACAGTTTTCTTACAGTTACCTTTTCTCATTTGCATTACAATGTTTTTGAACGTTGATGTGAGGCAGTTTCGGGCAATTTTGCAGTTTTTGCTCGACATTTCCTCATGACCGCGTTCAAAAACGTTGTAGTTTCAGGATCACGGAGTTAGTTTTGACTCTGACTGGATCACCGTGGCATAAATAAATAAAAGTGTTTATTATCATAACTGTAAATGGGGCTATTGAGCAATAAGTTGGATCGATACGACACAATCGTGCTTAAACCCAGTCACACTAAAGTGGGCTACTGATTGGAAAAGGAGGAAACAAACGAAACAAATGTATGTAAATGACAACTGGGACAGGAACCTTTTCCATGTCAACAAAAAATTGTTTACTTATTAAAGATTACGGTGGCTCGATCG
The DNA here is from genome assembly GCA_964030785.1 of Siderastrea siderea. Classification (NCBI taxonomy): domain Eukaryota; kingdom Metazoa; phylum Cnidaria; class Anthozoa; order Scleractinia; family Rhizangiidae; genus Siderastrea; species Siderastrea siderea. Next base: position 32,908,044 of record OZ034971.1, read on the forward strand.
GGTTTTTGAGTGACGATACCTTTCAACTTTGTTGAAAGGTATTGGACAACTAGTGTACCACAGTGACCAACATAATAGAAAATCGATCGTTGCTGCTGTCTTAGAGAAAGATGAAAGTTTTAAATGAGGCAAGTTTCATTGAAATATGGGTTGTTTACCGTTTACAGGGGGAAACTGTTTGGTCTACGGTTTGTGCACATAGTAAGCAGCAAAACCGCCCGAATGGAAAATTTCGTTGGAGGTTAGCATGCACCATTTATGCAATTCACTCTAATTTACAGAGAGTCTCAAAGTAGTTTGACTGTTGGCGCAGAACCTGAAACTGGTTGCGGAGCTCCTTTACTGCCGAAGGCCACAAGAGCGGAGCACCATACTCAGAAATTATATATCCATGCGACTCAATTTTGATGGTCGCGACGTCACGTGTCCGTACGATATACCTTGTAGCATACTTCATGTAAAATATTAGAAGTGTCTGAATACTCGCGCGAAAAATAGCGTGAAAAATAGTGGACTACCCCGCTCGAACTAACACTTCAGTCTAAACCATCTTTTATGAGGCGTTAAGTAAAAAAGATTACTCTCATGGATATTTTAACACAATTACGACGTGTTCTTGGAAATGACTGTTCCCCACACGTTATTACAGAATAGATACTGACTTCTCATTAAGGTATCTTGACATGCTGCGAATGAAGACGTCCTTATAATAGCTCTATATGAAAAGGAAAAGACCTGAAGGATTGCTTTAAACTTGACGGCGTAGATAAAAGAAATTGAAGAGCTTGAAGAGAAGATATCTTCGTCCGAGGACATACTTGTTTTTTTTTTTTTCAGAGAATATCTGGTAAGCAACCATCTGCAAAGGGCCACTCGAGCAGTAATCTTTAGTTTAGATTTTCAAGTACTTCTCAGTTCACTTAAACGAGTATATTCCATATGTGATTGTAGATTTACGTCGAAAGAATTGTTTAATTGAGCGAGTTTACGTGTTTACGATAATTTTCTTGACATTTTTTAAAAACTTGTAAACATTCGTTCAAAATAGCCGTGAAAATATTCTCTTCTCAAGCTGAATTGCTTGCGGGTAACTTTTTCTCGAGGCGAAATAAATTGCTTTTGATTGTGTTTTCTTCCAGTGGCCTGTAACTACGAAAGACAGTTCATCTATATAAAAGATGTCCTTGTTTGTTTCTAAAAGGTTTGGAACCAAAAAATTATTCCCGGATCCGATCGTGATAAAAGAAACTCTTAGCGGTCAGCTTAGCCGCTTGCAATAGGTGAGATTTCATAAGGAATCGACTAAGGAAACAGAATTGAGAGGGGAACTTGATTTGTCCATGCATGGTAGACCCTAAATAAAATGCCGCTGAATTACTCTTGTTTCATTGTGTTCTTTACAAATAAAAACGTGAAGTCAGAGTGTAAAAACAAAGCATGAACAAAATGCAGACCGCCATGGAAACCGTTTGTTTTGGTTTATTTTCTTAAACATAGGACTTTTCATCACGATTTTCAACATATACAACGGTAATTTTTCTTTCATCGCTGGGCGGCATTCTTTGCAAAGTTGAAGAAGAACATCTGTGATCCTAGGGTTTTTCTATTTAAACGCTGTTTCAACCGTAAAGTACAGAGTTTCTTTACGCAAGGTCTCTAGAAACTCTGCATCTCGTATGCAAGAAATCACGAAATACGCTTCCCTCTAAAACTTTCAAACACAAGTTTCCCTCTGTGTTTAATAACAAGGAGTTCACCTAGAAGTGTATCAGTCTTAAATTCTAGCAGAGAAAAAGACTAAAAATGTCCGATGACAAGACTTAACGGAAGTAATTTTTGTCACCATTTGAATGGAAAGCCCGTCATTCTTCCGCACCAGTCCATATTGTCACAACACACTAAACACAATACAGAGAAGGGCATTGAAAGCGAGAAATGATGTACTGAAGAGACCTATACTGTACTGCGGGGTGCATTATAATCTTGTCCATGCGTACGATGTCAAGGCAAACTGTTATAACTAAGTTTATGTAAACATAATAATATATAGCTTTAGCCATGCCTAAAAGCGGAGCCGCCAAGGAATAAACTGGTGCTCGTTTCTCAAAAATAGTCGTGAAACTTTTCGGTCTGAAATATATTTCGGGGCTTTCCTTGGCTCGTTCGCTTTCGCAAAGTGTCTCTCAAAAAGCCCGAACGGTGTTCCGAATTGTCCTCCAATATTTTGAGGATCTGTTCCGTAAAACCAAGCTTGAAAGGTCATAATAGAGGCTAAGCACAGCTTGATTTTTTTTTCGGGCATTAAACTGTACACATATTTTACTCAGGAGCCGTCTTCCTTGGTTTTTGCGATGTTTCCATATCCTGTCATTAACTGTCAAGGCTTGTCAAATCTCCTTGGATTATTGGCTGTTCGCTTGAATGAACTTGAAACGGCGCTCATTTACAACAACAAAGTAAGACTTACTCTGAAGTAAATGGGTTATCTTCATCGCGTTCGGATGTTCAGTTAACAAATAACATGAACTGCCACTATTAGTCTGGTCAAAAAGTTATGCCATCTATGATGCCATCAAGATTGAAAACAAACAAACACCAAACACACTTTAAGGTGGCTCCATATGGTTTTTCAGCGCGCGAGGAATGGGAACTAAATCGGCGCAAGCGCGCGCGCGAGGAGTGCGACAGTCCAAGTCAGTTGACATGTGCCAATCAACCTCCCAGGCGAACTTTTCCAAAGTCTGATTGAGGCATCTTTATGGCTTACCTTTTCAAAACCTGTCGAGCACATAGCAGTGAAATTATGAAAAGCCTTTAGTTTAATCGCTTTTGTAGCTGACAGTTGCAGTCCTACGATTGTCCTACGATTGTAGAACTGGGTTGATTGCGATCTTCAAGTTCAAACAACACAGAGAGGACTGAAAACGTTGCACGAATTATTACGCGCCTTCAAGAATTTTGCGTGAAGAACTTCTTTCCGTTCTCAACTTGAAATATCAGTGCTGTCCAGGTCAGCTGTCGAGAAGCTCTGGGATGAGAAGCTTAAGTTTGTTTGGAGATTAAGTGTAAGTATTTTTTTGGAAAAGTGCTTTAGTTTTTGCTTTTCTAACTAGCCGTGAGTCTATTTTTTGTCGGGTAAGGTATCTCTACGGCCGTTCTCATACGGTTTCAGCAAAATACAGTTGACTTGTGAATTTTATTGAGCGACGAATAGGTTACATACTTGTAGCGAGGTAACAGTTGTCAATGAATTTTGATAGAAGTTGAAACTCAAAAGGACGCTTATATTTCAGTGTCTATTTATCAGTCACCAGTAGCCTTTGATCTAAGTTTGACTTGTGTTTACAAGGTGCGACTTCAAAAACTCCGGTGGTCTGAAATAAAACCGAAAATTGAAAAAAGTTCAATAATATTGTACCTAAGCTCAAATACAATTTTTTTTTTACAAAATATTATGCCTAGAATGACGGCATTCAGTGAACGAATAAAGTATGAGTATCGAGTTGAAGGCCGGTTCCAAAACAGTCGGCGTTTAGCAGGCGTTCTGTTGACTTGTTGAACCTATCACGCAGAAAAAAATGTGGTCTTTTTCAAAACGTATAATTTCTTGTGGATATTTTTGTTCCCTTTCTCCAACGTCTGCCTTTGAAAGCTTATTTATATACCATTTGCTATTCCATGCAGTTATCAAACACGCAAGTAGCCGCAACAACGCGGGTCTCGGCAGGCAAAATATTGAGCTTACAACATAAAAAGAACGAGCTTCCTGCTTTGCTTGGGTAGCATACCAGAATGACACTGTTCTAAGAGTAAACATGACCGCTTTAGTTTTTTCTTGAACATCGGTTGTAACAAGTTAATGGTAAAAATGAAACTGAAAGTGGTTTAATGATTCCGCGTTCTGGAAAAAGAAATTAATTGCTGCTGGCAATAAAGTGGCGGCTTCGTTCAAGTTTTAGTATCACGAATCGATATCATTTTTCTTCTTTTTTGTAAAATGTTTGTTTGTTTCTTTATTTTTGCGAATTTTTGGTCACATGGACCCTTTACAGTAAAGGAAAGCAGTTGTCCAGAAAAATGTTTTTCTTTAATTTGGAAAGAAAAGCGCTAGAAAAGCTTTTCTACCGCTTACCCGCGTGCTGTCCACGCTCGTCCACTTAACTCGTCCACGCAAAAGGAATTATGAGCATGCGCAACCCATTGCGCAACCCCGTAACTTGAAGAATTTTTATTTTGGTAACGTGAAGAAAAAAGGTAGGTTTTGAGGCATTTTCAAACGCTTATTGCGAGCTTTCCACTCGGTGAAATTTTTTAAAATTGGAACATTTGTAGGATTTTCGTGTTCTTCAGTCATATTAAAGTAAGAGTAATTTTTGTACATGCACTTCTGCATTAATCGTCGAAAACGAAAATTCACTATTCTGGCAAATCTTATGTCCAAAACTTCTCACAGCTTTGCCAGCTGAGACTTCTGAAACGACAACATCTTTACAACAAAAATAGCGAAAATTCACCGTGTAAAAACCAAGAAATGATGTGAAGAAACTGGGTAGGCTTGAACAATGAGCCAAACAACTATATCAGTGGTTGCCATGGAAACGGACCAGGCCCAGAAAATGGGCCTTTTTCCAAAAGTATAAGGCCTAGGCTAGTTGCTTTTGTAGCTTTTCTCTAGTGAAATGTAAATCAATTTCCTCAAAATCGTTAAGAAAGTTATTTATATTTGTCTCTTGAAACTGGTGAGAAACTGTATGGAGCCACCTTAAATTATGGCATAAGTTTTGCGGATGCGAAGTAAGCCTATATAAACTTCGGCGCTTTGAGGAACCCAAAATACTTTTTTCGGAAGCTTTTCGGATGAAAAAGCTTCTAGGACAACAAAATCGACAGTTGCACAAACCGACCCGACAGTTGAAATTGACAGCAAATTATTCGCCGTAAGTGATGCTTGTGCAGTTGCCTTGCGACTGTGCTTTGACCTACTGTTATGAATAAACAAACACAAAATAATAAACACAGAAATCATTTTTGAGAAAGTTTATTCGAAAACCCATAAGTTTATACTTAAATGCAATTCGCGTTACACTTCCAGTACGGCGGTGGGTCCGTCCACGCGAGTGAAATCGGCCGTGCATGGCAAAATATTCAAGACTACATCTGTCACAAATCTGAGCGCGTTTTCTAATAATTTTTTAAAGTCAAAAGTAAATGACACAGTTCTAATGAAATAAATTACATTTCCATTTCAAAATCTAATTTCTTTGACCGTAATACTCAAAATCATGCACTTAAACCCTTTAAAAACTTCACTTACTCGGTTGTGTTTCAGAACAAGGCAAGTTCTTCGCCGTGAAGAAAACAAAGCGATAAAGTCCTTCGAAGGCAGCTTTCGTAACTTCAACTTTTCGCCTTCTACCAGTATTCTTTTGAACTTTTTCTTTCCATTTATAGAAATAAGGTGTTTTTTCTCAAGTTTAAACCTACAGTACTGTCGAGCAATCGTTTTGCTAAATAAAATTAAGCTTTTTAAAGAAACCTTATTTTGAAAAGCGACGATGGTGATGCGATTTCCCGCCAAGAAAACGCGGTTGCCCAAAAGTATTGCACAATTTCCCGCCAAGAAAAGATGGCATCCTCCACCCCCCGGTCGGGTTGTCTTGGGACTTCCCTCCCCCTCCCCCAGAGTCTGTACGGACGGACGGACGGACGGATGGACGGATGGACGCTGACGTCACAACCAAAATTTTTCGGGTCGATAGGTTACCAAATTTGCTTAGCAATGGAGCTCCGCTGGCGGGCTTTGCCCGCAGGCTCCGCTATCAACCCTAGCCTTGGTGTGTGTGGTCGCGGAGTGGAGAGACGCGCGAATTGTTTGTTTTGTTTTTTTTCGTTTTCAGGTGACGCGAGTTCAAACCTCACAACTTTACTATTTTGTGTCTCCAATTTTTTCTTTTTTCCGTTTCTTTCTTTCTTTCTTTCTTTCTTTCTTTCTTCTTTCTTTCTTTCTTTCTTTCTTTCTTTCTTTCTTTCTTTCTTTCTTTCTTTCTTTCTTTCTCTCTTTCTCTTTTTCTTTCTTTTTTTTTTCTTTCTTTCTTTCTTTCTTTCTTTCTTTCTTTCTTTCTTTTTTGTGGTTGTTTCGGTTTGAATGTAGGCCTATGATTGCGTTTTCGGTGGCCAGTGGAAAATCATGAACTATGAAAGACAGCACATCTATGTAAAAGACGTCCTTCTTTTATTTCTAGACGTTTGAAACAAAATAATAATTCCCGGACCTTTCAGCAGTCAGCTTTGCTGCTTGCAATAGATGAGATTTCATGAAGGAACGACAGGAGCAACTTGGTTTGTCCTCATGGTAGACCCTAAATTAAATACCGCTGAATTACTCTTATTTTAACCTGTTCTTTAAACGCGAAGACAATGCGTGAAAACAAAGCATAAACAAAATGCAGACCGCCATGGAAACAGATTTTTGGGTTCATTTTCTCAAAGGTAGGGCTTTTCATTACCGGTTTACAATGGTAGTATTTCTTTCATCGCAGGGCGGTATTCTTTACAAAGTTGAAGAATAGCATTTTGATCCTAGAGTTTCTCAATTCAAACGCAAAGTACGTTGTTTCTTTAGGCGAGATCACTAGAAACTCTGCATCTCGAACGCAAGAAATCACGGAATACGCTTCCTTCTAAGACTTTCAAAACACAAGTTTCTGTCTGTTTAATAATTAGGAGTTCAGCCTAAAGTCTACAAATAAGCTTAATTTAATTTCTAAAATAGATGCCCAATGACAAGACTTTTGATTAAAGAAGACATCGAAAAACATTTTAAAAGAAATATTGACGCAAGAACATGACGTCTCGACGTCATCCTGTCGCCATTATCAAATGCAAATTATTAAAATTTTGAGTTAGAATATATAACAGTTTAAGTGTGAAAAAGAAAACGAATAATGTCAGTTAATTAGAAAAATGTCAGCTAATTAAACAATTTAGCACGGAAGGAGTCTGCTTGCGTGTCTGGAGCCGGTTTCCTTTCCTTTATCAAACTTGCCTTTGCATTTTTTCAGGATGCTAAATTGTTCGTGCATATTTGGTCGGTCGAGGTTGCGACATTCTCGGAGATGTTTCTCAAACATACCGTGGGTACTTAGCTGTTGGGAAACATCTCCGAGAGAGTCACAGTTCTTCTTCGGTGGTGCAGTGGTTAGATGCACAAATAATCCGATTATGTTTTGTACCTTTTTCAAGTGGCGCGTGTTCAAACCTCACATTTTCACTATTTTTCTCTCATGCTGTTTTCTTTTTTTTTTTTTTGGTTTTTTGTTCCGTTTTGGTTTTCTTATCTCCATTCCTTGACTTCCTTCCTTTGTAATGGGTTTTTATTTCCATTATTATCGTAAATGGTAAATATTAAACCGAAACGCAATTTATGAAACCGCAGAAGAAACCGCAAACATCAAACCAAAAAAATGCACTATCTTTCTTAGTCCTCTTTTGTTTTTCAACGGAGGTTTTGAGGAGCTCCGCTGTCAGGCTAGCCTAACTAGATATATTTAATAGAAAAACGTAAATGGCACATAAATTTCCGTTTGTGAATTTTGCACTTCCTTTCAAAACTTTCAAAACATCCCGTTTTCTCCGGAAATTTTCCGTTTGGGAAACGGAAATTTGTCTTTCCATTTACATTCCAACCGAAATTTCCCGATTTTTAGGGGAAAGGGTAAACAACCATTACGATGCAATGACGTCATCCCCCATTTTACAGGAGAGTCAACTACTTGTCAAGCACTTGACTGGATCTTCATCCTGACATATTTGTATTCACCTCTGCAAAATTTTAAGAATTTATGTGAGCGCTTTCGAGAAAATTTCGGGTGAAGTTTTAAGGTGTTAAAAACAACAATTACAAAACAATTTTGAACTGTTATTAAAAAGTATGTCCACAAAGGCTTGGTGAAATAACGTTCGGTTTGAAACCAATGTCACATTGTCTATTACCCTGGGTACCAGAGGCTTTTCTTGCGCGGTTTCCGGTTGCAGCTTATGGTCTATTTACTTTGTGTGAAAATTTCAGGGAAATCGTTCCATTTGATTGTTAGAAACGTTGGCTTGATTATGAACTGGTTTAGCGTGTTACTCGGCTTTGTTTTTAAATCAAAAATTGCCCCTACACTTATTAAATGGTTCTGAATTAAAAAGCGGTGGGTGATTTTTCTTTAAACTTACAGTGAACTTATCCCTCAAGGAGAATAATCAATATTCAATACAATCTCCGAATTTCAAATTCATTGAAATGTTATAAGGATGTCAATTTTGATCTAAACTCAGGAAAATATTTGACTGAATTTTATGCCAGTGGCTTGTTGCTCTCATTATGCATCTCCATTGTTTCGAATCGGCGTGCAATTGTACATTTCAGTACATCGTAAATTCATCTAACGTTTGATTGCTTTCCGAACATGTTCCGAAAACGTGCATCTCCATTGTTTCGAATCGGCGTGCAGTTGTACATTTCAGTACATTATCAATTCATATAACGCTTGATTGCTTTCCGGAGATGTTCCGAGAAAGTGCCAATCGAGCAGGTCAGTATTACAATAACAATGGACAGGTTGGCAGTTGGCGCAAACCCCAAGGTTAGCGGTGAGCGCAAACGGACAGCTGCTGTGCTCAGTCAGTGTTCCGGGTAATTGTTATGGCAAGGAGTCAACGAAGAATTAAATACTGACCTGGTAAATTAGCACGTTTTCGAAACATCTTCGAAAAGCAAGCAAGGTTGACATGGATTCATGATGTACTGAAATTTACAATTGCACGCCGATTCGAAACAATAGAGATGCACTTTGGGAGCAACAAGTCACTGGCGTGAAAATCAGTCCAATATTTTCCTGAGTTTAGGCTCAAAATTGACAGTTATAACGTTTAATTTCAATGAATTTAAAAATAAAATCGTCAACCGCTTTTTAATTCATAACCATTTTCGAGAGTGAATGGTCAATTTTTGATTTTAAAAAAGCCGAGTAACACACTGAACCAGTTCATATTCAAGCCAACGTTTCTAGAAATCAAATGAAACGATTTCCCTGTAATTTTTACACAAAGTAATTAGATGATGAATCATTCATTGAAAACCAAAATATTTCTTCACCAAGCCGTTATGGATATTGTAAGGAGAGAAATTATTGTTTATTCGCTTTGCTGTTTTAAAATATATAAAATCCAACATAGAAATATTTCCTTAGTTTCAGTTCAATAAACCGTAACTACTACCTGCCGTTAAGTGTATTGAATCATAACTGTAAAAAGTGTTAAACTGTAAATGTAACCTGCGCTAGTCTTTTGTTAAACTGTTATCTACCTGTTTTGCCTTGTAAGTGATTAATTTTGTAGAGGATAAATTCCGTTTCTGCCAATCAAAGTTCTTTTGTGCGATGAGATAATGTTAACTCAGATTTCTTAATTAATTATGTAATTTCCGATATTACTGGTATATATACAAGTACTCTGTAAAACGTTCTTTGGTTGCATTCTTGGAGAAAATCTGGTGATATCTTGGAGGTATCGCAGTTATTAAATTTACTGTTGGAGCCAAGCACTCTCTGAGTCTCAGTGCTTTCTACTGTATAGATTCCCGTACTTCCCGCAGCCAGCGAGTCACTCCCCCAAGTTCAAGAAGGTGTTTCATAGTTTTTCAGTAATTGTCCCGTTAGCCAGAAAACTTGTTATCACAATATACTTTTCAATAAAAGCCCAATTTTTTCAACACCTTAAACTATGCATATTGAGAGTAACAAGCCACTGGCATGAAAATCAGTCAAATATTTTCCTGAGTTTAGGCTCAAAATTGACAGCCTTATAACGTTTCAATGAATTTGAAAATAAAACCATCTACCGCTTTTTAATTCATAACCATTTCAGAAAGTGTAGGGTCAATTTTTGATTTAAAAAATTCCGAGTAACACACTAAACCAGTTCATATTCAAGCCAACGTTTCTAGAAATCAAATGGAAAGATTTCCCTGAACTTTTCACACAAAGTAATTAGATGAAGTAACATTCATTTAAAACCAAAAATGTTGCTCCACTAAGCCGTCGTGGACATACTTTTCAATGAGAGCTCGTTTTTTTAACACCTTAAAGCTTCACCCGAAAATTTCCTGAAAACGCTTTGATAGAAACTCTTAAAATTTTGCAGACTGACTACAAATATGTCAGGTCGAAGATCCAGTCGGATCCAGTGGGAGGTTCGGGTATGAAAATTCCGATTTCGATGAAACTTACCTCATTCTAAAATTTCATCTTTCTCTAGGACAGCAGTAGCTATCGATTTCCTATTAGGTTGTTCACTGTGGTACACTGGTTGCTCAAAGTTGAAAGTTATCGTCACTCAAATCCCTGATCGATCCAGCTTTATCATAGACTCAACCTTGTAAACTAAGACTTTACCATGCAAGAGGTAGAAGAAACAAGTTTATTAGAGAATCAATTCGGGAAAGAAGAGCCACAGGTATGCTCGGTTGCACAGACCTATTTATCAAAACGGAAGTCTATTTGCAAAAAAAAAAACCCTGAGCAGAGAGCAAACGTAATTTTTTAACCAATTATCACAACATATGTTTTGGTACACGGTACGCTAAATCTAAAAAAGAATCCTTTTAATGTCAGTTAGAAAACGTCTGGATATCTCGCATGATACAAATCATGGACGCATACTGGTAAACTGAGACTTGACCGCGTTTTAGATAAAGAAAACAGGCGTAAGGTTCTACAGACACCTTGTTCTACCCATCAATCCTTTCTTTTGACCCGCTTCTATTAAATTTGAAGACAACATAAGAAGGTCTCCGCTATAAGTGGCGTGACATTCCGCATGACACGGAAGACCAAATTATTAGGAAATTCCTCCTGAGAAAATTTCAGGTAAACATTCTTTATGATGGGAGGATATTGCTGCAACCACTAAAATTCATATTACGTCCATCTTAGTCAGCAAAACATTTAAGTTTAAATGACTCCGCATTTTTAGCATTCCACTCGCCCTTTTGTGACGTCAAACACCACATGACGAATGTCGAGACAGATGGTTCGCTCTAGCTTCGCGTTTGTCATAAAAAGACTAACGCTTAGGAAATCAGTTGAATTATTAAGAGAAGGAACTTATAAACAAGACCATCAGCAAGTCGGCAAAAATGAACACAGCGGTAAATGGGTCAAGCTGCACCAATTGGTTGAATCTGACAGCAGAAAAAATTGTAAAAACCTCCGTTTACTCTCTCATTTTTGTTGTTTCTCTTCTCGGAAATACGTTCATTATAATAGTTGTTTACAGAACACAAGCATTGAAAAAACCGATAAATTTTTTTATCGTCAACATGGCCATTTCCGACCTGCTGTTTCCAATATTCATGTTTCCACTAAATCTAACACAGTTGTATGCAGCTTCCGACTCCGGGTTTGTCAATGGCCTTTTTGGCCATGCTTTGTGCAAGCTGATCGTGTTTCTACCAAGTGTGTCCGTTGCTGTGTCTATTCAGAACCTGGTTCTGATAGCAGTGGACCGATTTGGAGCTGTGGTATTTCCCTTCCGTTCCCAACTCATCGGTTCGAGGCTGTGCACCTTCTTCATTCTCGCCACGTGGATCATCGCGATGGCCGTCAACTCGCCATACATTGCTAGTCTCAAACTTGTTGAGTATCCCGGAGGACAACCAAGGTGTGAGTTTCGGTGGGAAGAAATCTTTGGAGAGTCTTCAACTTTTGCATATTACGTCATAACCTGGTTTGTTGCGTTTTATTTTATCCCTACCGTCTTGTTGATCGTACTCTACTCGGTCATCCTTGGTGCACTCAAGACACAGGTATTTCCAAGTGAGCAATCGGTGAGCGTTGAGGAACAGCGCGCAAGAAGAAACAAAAGCGTTCTCAAGATGTCCATTGCTATCGTGTTAGGGTTTGCACTTTGCTGGTTGCCCTGGAGTAGTATCATCTTACTGTTTTTCTTCGTACCGGACAGTAGTTCCCATTGTGGCCTCCTTCTCTACCATGACATCGCCTGGTTTATGGCTCAAGCAAATTGTGCTATAAACCCCGTTATATGCTTTCTTTCCAGTGAGAGGTATCGGCAAAGTTTTAAGATACTGCTTAAGTGTTTCGAAAAATTGCAGGAGTAACCTTTGAAAACTCTCGTTATTCAACAGCTTTAAACATAAGAAACGGTTTGCGAAACTACCCCAGTAAAAAATATATCATCATGAAAAAGTAACCAAGCCAACCAATAGACATTTTTACCGATACAGCAGCCATACTGATTTTGCCTCCTGGGCATCCCATACTACTGGATTGATTCTTTTATTGTGATAATGCTGCATTATCACTACAAAAGAATAAATAAATTTGGGATGCCCAGGGGGGGGGGGGGGGGGTCTATTGTTGTAATCTTTATTTCCACAAATAAAACATAAGTTGCCAAAAATTGTCCATGGTTTTATTCTGACTAAAAAACTCAAGTAAAACGTTTTAACAGTCCTGAAACTTGTTAACATAAAAATAATATTGGTACTAAAAGAATTGTAAATATGTCTTTACTGTAGTAGCTTTTCGATAAGGTTTTTAACCGTTGCTTGGAACTGTGTACATAAGCATATGAACTGAAGATAAATGCTGAACAAATTTTCAACTGTTCTTTGATCCGCACGCGTACGACCCTTGTCTAGGGACATTTTGTTGATATTTAAAAACTCTGTCCTTAGGAGGAACAATTCGCATGTAACAGAAACATGCATGGGATAAATGAATGAATGTCGATTAAGGAGGTAAAATGGTAGCTGTTTTACGACTGATAAGAGTTATGGCCCTCGGAGTTCTGATTGAGTTGAAACTGAGAAATGTTGGTTTTCATGGAGGAAGAAAATGCTAGACCTCAGAGAAAAACCTTGTAGCAAGGATGAGAGCCAAATTTGGTTTGGATTTTCTGTCAATTTTTCTCCTAGGAAGTCTCACGGATACCCAACGAATCCTTCTATGGCTGTGCCGTATGTGCTCATTATGATTTCTGTAGCTCCCAATTAATTCGATTTTCCTCCCATTTACTATTTAGGTTTTTGGGATACCAATTTATTTGCTTTCCCTTGGTTCCTTTGAAGAAAACAAAATGAACACTTGTTTGTTGTTTCTCGTGCCCTTTTTCAAGCATCCAAGATTTTCATCTTTTGTAATCGATGAATTGTGTAAGTAGTCATATGTGTAGTTTGGTGTCAATGGTATTCTTCTATCGTTACTTAGGATTATGTCTTAGATACAGGACTCCATTTAAAGAAAATCTGCTGAACTGGAAATTCCACTCTAAATATTTGGTTCAATAATTTAAATAAAATCAACATCTTATTTAGTTTTTACGAAAAAATTCTTTCCCCTTGGATACCCATGCCCTACCTTCCATTAATAACCTGACAAGTATCACTACACACAGCGAGTCATCAAAATTTGAATAGCGTGGAATAAATATGTCTCTTAGGTTATGCATGAGAAGAGAGAACAATTTCAAATCACAGGAAAGTTGCCCACACGGCCGAAAGTCACCTACTGTTTTTTTCCGAGCCCAGCAGAAGGCAAGCCACACTCTGGGAGCGAGGCTGTAATGTGGGACTTTGCGAAAAAAACATAGGCACGCGTAGCGTGCATGGCTTGTTTCTGTTGAGCTTTTCTCTGATTTGTAATTTCGTTCTCTGATATACTTCAAGAAATAAAAACAAACAAGATTAGTTTCTTAAATAACCTTTAGTTGACATCAACATAAATATCTGAGAACATTTCCCCCTCTTCGTAGCATTCACCTCCCGCCAATGTGGCCCGGGTTCGATTCCCGAACTCGGTGACTTATGTGGTTTGAGTTTGTTGTTGGTTCTCGTCCTTGCTCTGGGTTTTTTTTCTGCGGGTCCCACGGTTCTTCTTCCCCGTCCAAAAGACCCAGCATTTTCAAATTCCAATTCGATCTGGAATTCGATGGCCACAGGTTTATCAGTCGAAGACTGTTTAGTGTCACCCTCGTCAAACAAAGTCGATTCATTTTATTTTTATACCAGGCACAAACATTGCATGTAGGCTCTACTCATTAGCCCTCAGATGGATGCATTTTTACTTAAATTAGTTAATTTCACCCCAAGCCTCGCATTCGAAGTTTAAATCTGTGAGTGCACTAAATAACGAATTCCCAAAGCAGCAAAGTTTGAAATTATACTCACACAGAAACGGAGTCGAGTTGTCAAATGCTTGCAACTCATTTCCTAGAAACAAGGCTTGAATTTGAACTGGGGATGCAACATGCATAATACGTAGATTTATACAAGCCTAAAAGGGGAGCTCCCAAGGAATAACCTGTTGTTCGTTTCTCAAGAATAGTCCTGAAACGTTTCGGTCCCAAATATATTTCGGGGCTTTCATTGGCTCGTTTTCTTTTAAAAAGCGTTTCTCAAAAAGCCCGAATGTGATCCGAATTGTCCTCCCATATTTTGGGGATCTGTTCTGTGAATCTGAGCAGGAAAGGTCATTCTAGAGGCTGAGCACAACTTGATTTTTTTTTTTCTGACATCAAACTGAACACATATTTTACTCACGAGCCGTCTTGCTTGGTTTTTGCAATGTTTCCATATCCTGTCATCTAACTGTCAAGGATTGTCGAATCTTCTTGGATTGTTAGCTGTTCGCTTGAATGAACTTGGCGCTCTTTTACAACAACAAAATTACAGCTTACTCTGAAGTAAATGGGTTATCTTTTTGGTTTCATCGTGTTCAGATGTTAACAAATAACACCTACTGCCACTATTAGTCTAGGAAAAAAATTATACTGGCATTCCACTGGCATTTTACTAGGACTATCCAAAAGAAAGGGTTTTGGGAGATTTCAAGCACCTGTAAATTATTGAAGAAATGTCGTGTAAGTTTAGCGGCGTCGAAGAAATTCGGAAACTTTGAGAAACCCAAAGAACTGTTTTCGGAAGCTTATCTGATAAAATGGCTTTAAACCGAAAACTGATTCGCTTATAGTTACTAAAATATTTTCTATATTTTGTTCTCTAACTAGAGACCATCGAGATTGAAAGTCAAAACAAACCACAACTTTCTGAAAACTAAGACATAAGTTTTGCGGTCGCGAAGTGTATAAAATTCTGGTGCTTTGAGAAATGCACATAACTGTTTTCGGAAGCTTTTCGGATAAAATAGCCTTTAACGGAAAACTGCTTCGCTTGTAGTTTCTTAAATAACTTTTATATCTCGTGCTCTAACTGGAGACCATCGAGATTGAAAACAAGCAAACCCCAAACAAACTTTAAACTAAGGTATAAGTTTTGCGGCCGCGAAGTAAGCTTATATAAATTAGGGCTTTTTGAGGAAGGCACAAAACTGTTCTTGGAAGCTTTCCGGATAAAATAGTTTCAAGCCGATAACTGCTTAGCTGGGTTTTTTTGCCGTCACTTGCCTTAGACATCTGGTTTTGTCAACACAGTCTTTGTAAACTTCCGGCTTTCTCTTTCTCTAATGTAATTGACTTTGCCTAAAGCAAAATATGAATAAATATTTCACCTCGTGATAAAGGCGGACTTGTCACGCTGTGACCGAAGAGAAACGAGTTTCATTTCCCTAGTCTTGACAAGGTTGACATATTTGTTTCAATGAATGTTTCACCGCTTTGTAACGGCAAGAAAATCAACAATTGCACAAAGAGATGGACCCGACAGTCGAACTTGAAAGCAGTTATTTGCCGACATCTAACTGAAGTGATGCTTCACCTTGTGCAAATTTGATGCTGTTGTCCAACAACTGTGCTTTGACCTACAGTTAGGAATAAACAGACACGAAATAGTGGACAGAGAAATCATTTTTGAAAAAGTTTATTCGAAAACCCATATTAAAGTTTATACTTAAATGAAATTCGCATTACACTTCCTGCATCGTGGAAATCGGCTGAGCATGGAAAAATATTCAAGACTACAAAGTCACGACTACATCTGTCTCAAATCTGAGCGCGTTTTCTAATTATTTTTTGAAGTCAACGTGAACATAAATAAAAAATAAATGCAAATGACACATTTCTAATAACAAAAATTAAATTTCCATTTCAAAAGATACTTTCTTTTTTTTTCATTTTTTTATTATTTCCTTTCGCTTCACATCATAATATACAAATACAATACACAAAACATAAGCTGTTACAGTATTCTAAAGAAAAGAGAGAAAGGCCAATGGAGAAATTAACAATGCAAAATATATATATATATATATATATATATATATATTTATATATTGTGTATATTGTGTATTGTGCGGCAAGATCGTGTTGATCAAGTAATGTATTGGATAGAGGGATTTTAATTAAAAAACGAATCGAAACAACTACGTCCCATTTAACATGAAGCTTTGAAAGATCATCATTTTCATATCAACACAAAGTTCTCATTTGTAGGTAGCTTTCAATTTAGCTTTGAAAACGTCAAGTGATGGATACAAAAAAGGATGTAATTGATTTCCATAAAATCTTGACTGATATTGAATTTGCCAAAAAACAGGGTCAGGAAGGGTATTCTCGGGATCCGGGATTTGACCCAAAAACGGTGTGGGATTCGGGAAAACGGGCTATCCACGCTAAAACCCCTTTCCAAAACATATCTACTACTTTGTAAAAGAAAAATAAATTGTCCGTGGATTCTACTTCATTTAATTTTCACAGAACGTGCAGTACGGGGAGTCTACAATTATCCCACATAGGGATAATATAGGGGCTGATATATAGATTTTCCTTGACTAAGTATATTCTTATTATTCCAGTTAACTTGATTCATTACATCACCATATGATACAACACCCGTCTTAGCAAGGAAGGGCCATGCGTCAAAACAGTCTTTACAAGTAGTTTTGCTGCTACAAAAGTAGCAACAAATGGGGATGCTTTTTGTTTAAAGTTTATTTACATTGAAAAAAAAAATCGTAGTGACAACGGCAGGAGAGGTAAAATAACGCAAGAACTATCGCGCGAAATCAGAGCTTTGTTTACTTCAGGCACTTTGTTTCAACTGAAAATTAAAACTGTCCCTCGTTTCAGTGACTAATTCAAATCCCATATTTTCAAATTCACTGACATAACACTGCCATCACTAGTCACGCGGAATGCATGCCACGCTCGAACTTGTGTGACATACATTTATTCACGTCCTGCGTGACTAGTTATGTTATATAACAGTGTCAAAACCGTGAAAACCTTTTTTGCGGAAATACGCCCAGCCTCTTATAATGTCACGATTTTGACCATCAATAATATAATGAATGATTTCACCGTGGCTTTTTACCGTTCTTTACACTTCCAAACATTTGCAGCATGTGCTTTTGAGGAAAAAGTGACCAACAAAGCGCTTCTTTAATATGTCATCGCCTTAGAAAACCCGTGCTGCGTCACCACAAATCTTATTAGCTAGCGTGGTAAGTATCACGAAGCAAAGAGGTTATGACGCTGTTATGGAACACTGTAAGAAAAAACACGGGGATTTCACAATATTGGTAAAAGAAAGTGTTGGTGTTGGGTCTAGGTCGGACGTTAATCCCGGGTAAGGGGATTTTGTGGGTATGTATGCGAACTTTTCCGATCATTTGCTAAACCTTTTCGAAGAACATGCGACAAATATTTCCCATACTTAATTTCCTTCGATTTTCAAAATGCGAGAGGTCTGGGGAAGGATTGTAGGCATGTACAATTACCCCCTCCACGCACGTTACCACACCACCAAGTTACGCGTGTGATCATTGGCTAAGTATAGAAAACGATGGAACGGGTTCAGTATCACATATGGATCATAGGAAGAGCGTTTAAAGCTCGATAACTACGTGCAGACAGCTGTAATTTACGTGCGAAAGAAAATCCTCTGTTGCCTAATTTTTACGTGCGAATGGGCGCGGTTGTTCAACTTTTATTGTTTCGTGAAGAATTTCCCTCTGCGTCATGCATAACCTCGCAAAACTGCTTGTAGTTGTAAAACCGGTTAACCTCGCTATCAGGAGTTCATACGCAAAGTAGTTTATTCTTGAAAACCACTTCTTATCCAGTTCCTAACAGGTCTGTGGAAGACTCAAGGGACTTTCCCCATGGGAAATACACACGCACCCTTGAAAACAGATAAGGGAGTGCCAAAATAAATCACCGGAAGGGATATGAGCAATTTACAAGTATCAAACTGGCATTTCAGAATAAACTTGGCACCCACATTCCCAACAATGATCCAACAAAATTTTCCAAAGACTAACATAATCTTCGCTCAACTTCCTTAAACACATTATTCTTTGGTCTTTGATCACACATTCTATATGAAGCAACTTTAGACCATCATGTTCAATACCATTAATTAACGCAGAACGCTTAACTTTGTCTTTGCCATTCCAGATGATACTGTACAATTCTTTGTTTACAGCTTGAATAGGATCCTTGGAAACGTAAATGAGAGCCGCTTTTGGCATAAATTTTGGAACGGCAAAAGATTTGACTATTTGACCGTAATGCTCAAAATTATGTATCTTAAAGCCTGTAAAAAAATCACTTACTCGGTTGTGTTTCAGAACGGGACGTACTCTCGTACCCTCGAAGGCAGATTTCGTAACTTGAACTTTCCGCCTTTCACCAAAAAAACAACTGAGCATTCGTTTGAAATTTTTCTTTCCATTTATAGATATTAGATGTTTTTTTCCCCAAGTTTAAAACTTCAGTACTGTCGAACAATCATTTTGCTAAATAAGCTTAGGCTTTTTAATAAACCTCTTTTTCAAAAGCGAAGATGGTCATGCGATTTCCCGCCAAGAAAAACGCCGGTTGCCCAAAAGCAGCGGGTGATTTCCCGCCAAGAAAAGATGGCATTCTCCACCCCCCATCGGGTTGCCTTGGGACTCCCCTCCCCATCCCCCAGAGTCTGTACGGATGGACGGGCGGGCGGGCGTACGCAGGCGTCACAACCAAAATTTCTTGCATCGATAGGTTACCAACTTTCCTTAAAGTTTTGGATTTATCATATGAGTTGATAAGGTAAATTAACCACCGTAGAGAGATTGAAAGCTGACGTTTCGAGCGTTAGCCCTTCGCTCTGACGAAGGGCTTACACTCGAAACGTCAGCTTTCAATCTCTTTCCGGTGGCCAATTTACCTTATCAACTCAGTTTCATTAGAAACTAACCCCTTACTATGGTTCTCCGCTCTGAGGCCTTCAGCCGCAAAGGAGCTCCGCTGAAACTTACTCACATGCCAGACGCATGGACTCTTAATGGAAAATAAATTTGTTAAAAACAGCTTTACTTTCTAAGTGAGTAATAACAGCGGATTGTAAGATATAGAAATTATTGTGCTATTTGGCTAAAAGCCAAATTAAAAGGCAAACTAACAAACAAATTAAACGAATGTATGAAAATTGCAACGAAGACTGAAGCAGAAATCTTTTTAACGACAGCTGCAAATGTCTGGATATGTCGAATCATGTAAAGCATGGATGGACCTGGTAAAAACAGAGACTTGATCTCGTTATAGAAAAAGAAAACAGAATTGACAGACACCTGTTTTAACCCACCCTTGCTCTGACCCACTTCTTTTAAATTTGCAGGCAATAAACCACTTTCTCCTGTAGCTATGTTAATTTCCTTCTTATTACAGAATCTCTGCTATTAGTGTGGGGTGACATTCTGCGTGAGGCTGTTGAATCAACTGCGCAGGACGTTCTCTCTGAGAAAATCTCAAATAAAGAATATTTGGTTGGAGGATACTGCTGTAAACATTAGAGTTCATATTACCTTCATTTGAACACGCAAACAAAATTTAAACGAGCCTATATTTTTAGCATTGACTGTCTCATTTTTGTCCAAGCACATTTTTATGACGTCAAACCATTGCGTCAAGA
The DNA here is from genome assembly GCA_964030785.1 of Siderastrea siderea. Classification (NCBI taxonomy): domain Eukaryota; kingdom Metazoa; phylum Cnidaria; class Anthozoa; order Scleractinia; family Rhizangiidae; genus Siderastrea; species Siderastrea siderea. Next base: position 32,927,956 of record OZ034971.1, read on the forward strand.
TGGTCAATTTTTTCACGTTTAAGATGATGAATTATGAAAAGAGGAACTTAGTGAAAGGAGTATCAGAAAGTCGGCAAACATGAACACAACGGTAAATGCGTCAAGCTGCACCAACTGGTTAAATCCTACAGCAGAAAAAATTGTAGAAACCTCCGTTTACTCTCTGACCTTTGTTGTTTCTCTACTCGGAAATACGTTCATTATGATAGTTGTTTACAGAACACAAGCATTGAGAAAACCGATAAATTTTTTTATCGTCAACATGGCCATTTCCGACCTGCTGTTTCCAATATTCATGTTCCCAGTGAGTCTGACACAGTTGTACACGACTACTGCTGACTCCAGGTCTATCAGTAGTCCTTTTGGCCATGCTTTGTGCAAGCTGATCGCGTTTTTACCAAGTGTGTCCGTTGCTGTGTCTATTCAGAGCCTGGTCCTCATAGCAGTGGAACGATTTGGAGCTGTGGTATTTCCCTTCCGTTCCCAACTCATCGGTTCAAAGCTGTGCACCTGCTTCATTCTCGTTACGTGGATCATTGCGATGGTCTTCAACTCGCCATACTTCGCCACCGTCAAACTTGTTGTCGATCCTAGAGGGCAACCAAGGTGCGACGTGCGGTGGAAAGAAATCTTTGGAGAGTCTTCATCTTTTGCATATTACGTCATAGCCTGGTTTGTTACGTTTTATTTTATCCCTACCGTCTTGTTGATCGTACTCTACTCCGTCATCTTTGGTAGGCTCAAGACACAGATATTTCCAGGTGACCAATCGGTCAACGTCGAGCAACAGCGCGCAAGAAGAAACAAAAGTGTGCTCAAGATGTCCATTGCTATCGTATTCGCGTTTGCACTGTGCTGGTTGCCATGGAGTTCTATCATCTTACTGCTTTTCTTCGTACCGGATAGTAATTTCCATTGTGACCTACTTCTCTACCATGACATCGCCTGGTTTATGGCTCAAGCAAATTGTGCTATAAACCCCGTTATATGTTTTCTTTCCAGTGAGAGGTATCGGCAAAGTCTTAAGAGACTACTTAAGTGTTTCGAAACATTGCAGGAATAACCTTTGAAAACTCTCGTTATTCAACCCCTTTAAACATTAGAAAAGGTTTACAAGACTACCACCCGCAAAAAATACCAATGTGAAAATTTTTTAACCAAGTCGATTAACAACTTTCACCTTTAATCCCACAAATAAAACACAAGTTGCTAAAAATTGCCCATCGTTTTATTCTGACTAAAAGATCCAGTAAAACGTGACGTTTATACAGTCCTGAGACTTGTAAATATATATCATATTGGTCCTAAAATAATTGCGAATATGTGTGAATTGTGGTTTTAATTGTTGTTTGGAACTGTGTAAATAAGCATATGAACTGAAGAACAACGCTGAACGAATCTTCAACCGTTCTTGGTTCCGCACGCATACGACGCTGTCTAGGCTAATTTTGTTGATATTTAAAAGCAAAAATTTGCATGGAATAGAAACAATCCATAAACCAATGAATGTCGGTTAACAAGGGTACTAGAAATGGAGCTGTTTATGACATGTGTCTTACGACTGCAAAACCCAGGTCCTCAGATTTCTGATCGAGACGGAAACGTGAAATGTTGATTTTTATGGAGGAAGAAAAGCTTAGAACCCGGGGAAAAAACCTTACAACAAGGACGTGAACAAAATCTGGGTTGAATTCTCTAACAGTTTTATTGTTCTGGGAGGACTCACTTAGGTACCAAACAAATTCATTTATAGTTGTGCCGAATGTGCTCATTACAATTTGCATAGCAGCCAATTACGTATACGAGGCTTTATTAATTAGATTTTCCTCCCATTGAATTTATTTAGGTTATTAGGACTTCAATTCATTTGTTTTCGCTTTGCTACCTTGATGGAAACGAAATGAACACTTTTTTTGAAGTTTCTCGTGCACTTTTTCAGGCACCAAAACTTTTCATCTTTTGTAATCAATGAATTGTGTAAGTAGTCATGTGAATAGTTTGGTGTCAATTGTATCCTGTGATTATTTAGTGCTATTTTTTTAGATACAGTAATCCTTATAAAGCAGTTGCTGAACTGCAATTTCTATTCTTAATATTTGGTTTAATAAATAAAATAAACACCTTATTCAGTTCTAAAGAAAAAATTCTTTCCCCTAGCATACACCTGCCCTACCTTCGATCAATAACCTGACAAATATCACTACATACAGCGAGTCAGCAGAATTTGAATAGCGTGCAATAACATTTGTTTCTCAGGTTATGCACGAGGACAGAGATCAATGAAAAATAGATATTGAGAAATCGTTCTTGTTAAGCTAGAATTGCCCCTTGCAACATACACATTGTTAATTCGTGAGAAGTTAAATATCGTTAAATGCCCAATGGGTAGACTTCAGCAGTTTCCGTGTCAAAGTGCGCCGTGGCAAGTATGACAAAGCAAATAAACAGACATAATGATATCCCTGTTATCCCTATAGAGCAGGTGGTCTTGCGGTCATAAACAAGACATCAGGTGGCGTGCACGGACACGCAACCTCTTTCGCTTCGCTTGACAATCAATTAGTTCTGCGTGTCCTGTGCATATGGTGATCTCTCCACAGGCAGCCCATGCTCATGATACGGAGGTAGACAACTGAAGCGGTCTGTGTAAAGCTGCTCACTGCTGATGTGTCCATGTTTCTAGGCTTGGCCATACAAATAAGTATCAGCGGTCTTTTGGAATCAGTACCTCATTAAAACTATGTCAAGTTGCTTCAAGCAAGTAAAGACTGAATGATCAGACTCTTATTTAATGTGGCCAAAACAGTAAGAAAACAGTCTCTTGGTAATGTAAACAATAACAACCCAAATTATGGGGATCGCTGATCATTCCTGATTGTAAGTCAGTTCTTTACCATAATTGTATAGAAAAAAAACGGCTGTCTAAAAGCAATTAAATGATAATGTCTGACCATCTTTTGTTTAGCACTAGTTAAAAACGCTGTCAATCGTAGCCATAACAAAACGCTCGATTCCGATTGGTCCTTAGACTACGAGCAGTCTCTGTTACCTCTCAGGGATTGTCTATCGATTAGAACATGGTCACACCCACTCAGCCATTCAGTGTCCAGCATTTTGATGCTCTATATTCCATAAACTGTCTTAAATTATGTAAAGTGGCGGGGGCTTTGAGGCACAGGGAAATTGCGGGGTAAAATTACAGAGAATTTCTGCATTCATTAGTGGTTCTATATAAGTAGTAAAATACGCTCGTATGGGGCATATGGAGGCTTCTGATTGGTCGAGAGCGATCACGTGACCAGAGGAACTTCCGGTGACGTCATAAATCATTTCCGGTGGAAAAAACCGCTGACCAGTGGGAAAAAGGGATCGTGGGCTCATACAACCGGAAGTCACGTGTTTTAGAATGGGAAACCGCTGACCAGGTGGAAAAAGGGATCGCGGGCTCATACAACCGGAAGTCACGTGATTTGGAAAGGGAAACCGCTGACCAGTTGGAAAAAGGGATCGTGGGCTCAAGGGGAAGTAAACCCGCTGAGAAAACGCGGGCTCAAAGTCCAAAGTCCAATTTGGGGAACGGGGGTGACCCATATATGGCCCAGATATGGATTTGATATGGGTTTGATATGGCACATCAAGCAAAAGGCATTTATAAGTTGGAAAGAAAATATTTTAATGTAAATCATATAATCCATAGCTTGCGGATGATGAGAGTTCCATGTCACAAGGGGAAGCAGAAGCATTGCGACGTGACGCAGAACTTAGTGAAAATAGGATCGCGGGCTCAATCGCGGGCTCAAGTTTCCTTTGAGTTCCTATTTGATAAGTGTTCCTTTTGATAATACGAGTGTTCCTTTTTGATGAGTTCCTTTTGATAATATGAGTTCCTATTTAATAATATGAGTGTTCCTTTTGATAATACGAGTGTTCCTTTTTTGATAATATGAGTTCCTATTTAATAATGTTCCTTTTGATAATATGAGTGTTCCTTTTGATAATACGAGTGTTCCTTTTTTGATAATATGAGTTCCTATTTAATAATGTTCGTTTTGATAATATGAGTGTTCCTTTTGATAATATGAGTGTTCCTTTTTGATGAGTTCCTCTTTGACAAGTGTTCCTTAATGTTCATCACAATCGATGATCTTGTTGGGGTTTTCTCTGGTATCCATAGGGGTAGGTCTTGAAGGTGCGTCCCAAACCACGGGAAATCCAGGTCATCAACTCCCACCACATTGTCCGGAACCCGAAAAACTACACCTTGCTCACTCAACCCCAACACCCGTCGAATTGGAGGAGGAGGAGATCCAAGCAAGCAAGCATGTCAAGTAAGCATCAATGGTGGGGGATTGAGCCAACAGACCAAAGGATCAAGCAGAGCCATCTCAACCACTTGTTGGGTTTCTGGACTGGTCATCGATGAGTGTGAAAACATGAAATGGGACGGTGGTTTTTATAGAGAAAGAAGGGGGTCACGTGGGAGGGAAGGGACCAATGAGAGAAAGACCCATCATGCTGTGGGAGGGGAAGAGGTGGGGGTACCCCCCTCCCCCCTCCGTAGATAGACCATAGTGCATTGCGCGGATCGGGGTATATAAGTCAAGCGAGGCCCCAGGACGCCACTCTTAGCTTTGAGTTCGGTCCTTGTTGACTTATGTCAGTTGTGGTCAAAAATGTCTGAAACGAGAAGGCCCTTGGGTTCCCTGGGTAGCGATATGAATGTGGGCGGAGCAGACGCGTTGAGGAGAAGAGTGCGACCAGAGGAGACGCCCCTCCAGCACCAAATTAGCCGCATGTACGAGAGACGGGAGGAGTCATGGCGCCCCCTGAATCGGCAACGCGTGGAGGCGTTCCTTCGCTTGTTTCTACTGTGCTTTGTTGAGCCGGAGAATGGGCTTCCTCTTCACCCAACCACCTACCAGAGTTTAAAGAGAGCCCTGGCCAATCGGATCATCCCTTGGATAGAGTTCCGCATAGTACCGACCAGGGAGGAGAGGCGGTGGCCCATTAGCATGGGGCTGTTTGAGCAGGTGGATTTTTATATGGCGGCGCATCTGCCTGAACTGTACTGTGGCAATCAGTGGGGAACAATAATGCATTTTTACAGGGAAGTGAAGAAAGTGGAAGAACGGGAAAGACGGGAACGAGCCAGTCGTGTTCGACGCGTTTTGTTTGTGTAAATAGACTTGAACATTTTTATTCCTGTTGAGTATTGTGAGTCAAGACGCATGTGAGTCAAGAGACATTTATTTATGACCATAGTGCAAACTCAGTGTTGTCAGTTTTATTTTTTAATTAAAAAAAGAGTTGATGTTACAAAGGGTGGTCTGTGTTCTTTGCCACGCTGGGTGGGGTGTTCCTATGTACAATTGGAAAAAGCTATCTACAATTTGAAAAAATAAAAAGTAAAAGCTATGTACAATGGGAAAAAGTAAGAAATTGAAAAAGAAAGCTATGTACAATTCCAAAAGTAAAAACTAAGAAATTACAAATGAAAGTCTTCCAGTTCCATACGTAATTGATCAATGTTCTCGGGTAGACAGAAGGTGCGGTTGAATAAGGCTTGAATTTCGGCTCGGGTTTTCTCGTCCACATCCCGGGATCCCACAATAGCACTGCTTTGATGAAGGGTGGGCTTTTTAGGTCCCCAAGGAACAAATTGACTGCCAGTCACCAGGGTGGCGGCATTCTCATTGACTTGGTAGTAATGGTCCGAGCGGTACCATGATTGACTGGGGATGTCAAACAGGTAGACGGGTTTGCCTTGATCCATAGCCAATTGCACCGTCCAACCAGTGCCTCCTTTCACACGTTTATGATCCGGTTCCAAGATGCCAAAGGCATAGATGGTATGGGCTTTTTTGGCCAATTGATAATTACGTTGCAGCAATTGCAAGGTGTAAAAATGACTGGGCATCTTTTTGCCTAGTTTCTCCGCTGCCTGGTGAAGATGGGGGTTGGCCAGCATCAGGACTTCCACCGTAGAAGGGGTGATGAAAGTGGATCGAGGATGGTTCGGGGGGACCAGGACTTCGAGTTGCATCCCAAAGTGTTTGGCCTGTTCTTCCACAAGGGCATCCGTACCTTTGGCTCCCCCTGTGTAGACCACATGGCCATGGCCCACTTGCAGTTCCAAGGCACCGAGATCTTGTTCTCCGATCATGATGTCTGGGGGCATGGCTTTTGAGAATGAAGATCTAGTGACCAAGGGACCGTCTTAAATAGGGACAACGGACCAATGGGAAGACAAGAGGTCCTTAGTTGGATTGAACAAGCTGACCAATGGGAAGATAACAAGTCCTTATATGGGTAGGATAAGCTGACCAATGACAGTCAAGGGTCTAAGGTATAAAAAGGCAGGGTCGGTAGGGGTGACATCAACCTTTGAGTACGATGTCCACCGATCGGAAGAGAAAATCAACCCATCCCCCAGAGGGGAAAAAGAAGAAGAAGAGCATTCAACATATGACGCCCGTGGACTGTGATCCTGTGGTGTGCGACGTGGTGGAAGACACCCGAGCTGCGGTGGAAGATATGATGAAAGAATTGAATGACATGGTGGAGCAATCACCCCCATCACCTCAATTCACCTTGACGACCGTGTATGATCCTCCCAGTTCAGTGGACACTATGGTATGTCCTTACCATGAGGTGCGTTTGGAGGCCCGAGAATCTCAAAAGGGATGGAAGTATGTGAAATGTCCCATGCAACCGTGTTTGCTGTTTTGTGGTCAAGATCAAGTTCTGGAGTATATGAAAGCCGTGTATAGTCAACCTCATGTAGAAGTGTTGGACATGTGGGGTGGTTTACAATGCTTTTGCCGTGAACCCGCTACGCTACAACAGAGTCATTCGACCCAGAACCCCGATCGGTTGTTTCTGACTTGTTCTAAGAAAACGTGTGGCTTCTTCCGATGGGCCGATCAACCCTTGGGTTCCAAGTACTGGACGTGGTTTCATGACAACCCTCCCAAAAAAGCCGACCAACAAGCTGAAGCACCCACCCGTGATGCTCAAGGATATCCCAAGAGGGGCTATGACATCCCTGGCCCGCCCCCTCGAGTCCAAAGCAAAGAGGACGTGGAACGAGAACGACCCCTGACAGACTATGAGAAACAATTGTTACGAGAAATTCAAGAGCTCAAGAACCGTCACGAAATGATGGTAGCCCCAGCTCCACCACCCCCCAAGTACAGTGACAGTGTGGAGAACTGGCAGAAAGGTCTAGAGACCGTCAGTTACGGCCGTCTAGGTCTCTTTTAAATGAGAGAACGAATAAAATTTTTTATCAATGTCACCATGGAGTCTGTATGTGATGCGTGGGAGTCTATCTTGTCCCTGGGGCAATGGCAATGTCATCAAACCCTTTGTCAAGTCTTATATGATCACCAACCCGGGTCCCAAATCCCCATACCCCCTTGTCCCGAGGACACGCATCCTCTCCACCTCTTTGAAGAAACCCATGTGGACCGCAACCTGTATCGATGGGTGGTGTTTGTCTTATGGTTAAAAGCTCACCCAGAGGCATGGCGATGGTATCGAATCATTCAAAAGGCGCATCCCCACACAGTCCCCACCATATCGACCTTATGGGATGAATGCCAAAAAGTATGGCCCCTCGAAAGAAAAAGGTCTCCCCATCATGGTTGAATCGGTACCACGATCCTCGAGCCCCCGGCAGTTTAGGTGGGGTGCAACGATTTGCTAAAGCCCATCGTCTCCCTTTGAAAAAAGTCCAACGGGTCTTGGAACGGGATTTGGCCTATACGTTACATAAACCACGACGTCGTCGTTTTCCCACCGTCCCCGTCATTGTAGGAGGATTAGATGATCAATGGGTCGCGGATTTAGTGGAAGTGCAACCCTTGGTCAAGTATAATCGGGGTATACGCTACTTGTTGACGGTCGTGGATGTCTTGTCCAAGTATGCGTGGGTCCAACCGTTGAAAGACAAAACCGGGGTGGCCTTGGTTCATGCCTTTGACAAGATTTTGAAAGGACGACGTCACCCGAATCGATTGCAAACGGATCGAGGGAAAGAATTTTATAATCGGACCTTTCAACGATGGCTTGACGAGCAAGGCATTCAACATTTTTCGACCGAAGGGGATGCGAAAGCCAGTGTGGTGGAACGATTTAATCGCACCTTGAAAGAACGGTTGTACCGTTATTTCACCGCGGCCAACACCTTACAGTTTGACGATGTCTTACCCGAGTTGGTGCAAGGCTATAATGCCACCCGGCATCGAAGTATTGGTATGGCCCCTCAAGACGTGACGTGGGACAACGAAGAAGCCGTGTGGAAACGATTGTATGCCCAACGGTTGAAAGACCAGAAAAAACCTAAATTCAAAGTAGGAGATCGTGTCCGTCTCAATAAGATTCATCGTACCTTTGAAAAAGCCTATCTACCCGGTTGGACCGAAGAAGTGTTTGTGGTGCATCGGGTGATCCCGGGATCTGTGCCCACGTATAAGATTCACGAATGGGATGATACCCCCGTCCAAGGTACGTTTTATGAAGAGGATTTACAAAAAGTCCATGTGTCCGAGGTGTTTCGCATTGAAAAGGTACTTAAGCGACAAAAAGATCGTTGGTTGGTCAAGTGGAAAGGGTGGCCCGACAAGTACAATAGTTGGATTGCAAGTCAAGACGTCACGTCTCTCCAACCACCCCAGAGGAAAAGCCCACCCAAACGACAACTGAAGACTAAAGAGACAAGCCCACCCAAAAGACGACGACGTGACTAAAAACAATGACGTTGGTGCCCAATTCTTCGTTTTACGTGACGTTGATGAGTCATGCGAGTACCAAAGAGTTTCCTGGGAACAAGAGTCATCATTTCAGAAACCGATTGCCTAAACCCATCCGATTTGTGGGACGAGGATGGATGGTGGGTATGGTGAGTTTATCCTTACCCACCATTCCAGTGATAGCGGAAGAAGGAGGCGTGGGTGATTCCCATCCTCTGTTGTACGTACGATGGCACGAACGGGTGTATGCCGAAGACGATCAAGGCAACGATCGATGGTGGCATCAACGTCGCGAACTCACTGTCTACGGGCGAGATATGAGAAAGGAATTGGCCTCGTCGACGGGATCGCACTTTTTTCATCAACTGGTGTACCGTTACGTGCAAGCCCGTGCCAAAGAAACCGAACCCAAAAACAAATGGGCCGAGGACAATGGTGTTAAATTGTACCCGACGTTTGAATGGACCTCCGAAGGGGATTTGTTGTTGAATACCGTCAATGTGGATTACACACGACAAGTGGCACGCGTGTTATGGGGCAGAACCTTGGCGCTGAGAATGGGATGGATTGAACAAGTGTCGACGGGCGTGTATCGATTGGGACCCAATCTCTTGCAAGAATTTCATACGGACTCCATTCCCACCCCGTCCGATGTCCTGGATGGCAGCAACAAGCCCGCCTTTTGGAAAGTGGATGGGGATTATCTGAACTTGAGTATGACGTGTAATTGGCGGGTTGTGAATGTGAACCAGACCTTTCGTCCCTCGTTGGAATTTCCCTCCACGCGTCCTTTGCACGTGTATTGTGATGTAGGCACCAGCAGCATGGTAGGGGGTCGTATCACCGATCTCTTACGAGAAATCAAGTACCAGCCTCAAAACACCACCCACTTTGAACCTCGACATATTCAATATATCCCAGTACGCAACGAAGTGGTGGAAATCGTCGAAACCCAGATGGCCGAAACTAATGGGGATCTGGTGAAATTTGGTGAAGGGCGTACCCTCCTGACCCTCCACTTTAAAAGGGAAGTGGTGGTGTGAAGAAGAAAGACAACATGTCGTTCTACGTGACGTTACCCAGTCATGCCAACCGACGTGAATTTCCCAACAACCAAGCCAATTCCTTCAAGATTCGTTTACCTCAACCGTTACAGCTCACAGGGGGTGGTTGGCAAGTGGGGTTGAGTGCCATTTCCTTACCGGATACCCGCGTCAATTTGTACGAGTTGGTGAAGAAAGATGGGTACATCCTGGCGACGTCGTGGGAGATCACTTATCCCGCCCCGGGTAAAACCGATGGCACCATGGCCGCGCGCATAGGCACGGCGCAAACCCTCATCCAAGACGTCCAAGATTTGGATTGGGTGGTGGATGGCGTGAGTTTCATGAAAGCCACCATTGCCCATTTGGAACAACGACGCCAGGAAACGGCCATTGAAGGAGGCCGGTTTACCAACGATCAAGGCAAACACACCTACGTCAAGTTCAAGTGGGAAGGCGACGATCTGCTCATCGACAACACGAATGTCTGCCATTGTAGGAACAAAACACCAGTCCTTACCATCTACACCAAGTTGGCGGTCAAGATGGGATGGTTACGTAAAATTAGCAGTGGATTGGTGTTGGGCCCGAACTTACAGCAAGAATTCCTGGGGGATCAAGTCCCCGACATCACCAACAACAGCGATTGGCAGGATGTCACCGACGGTCAGGGGAACGCGGTCTTTTGGACGGTGCGTGCGATTTTACCGGATTATTTACAATTGAGTATGAGTTGTGGGTGGCGTTTCACCAACTTGAATACGGCGTTTCGGGCGGTGGTGGGGGAACCCACCCGATCGTTGCACGTGTACTCGGACGTGGCAGGCAGTATGATGGTAGGCAATCGCGTGACTGATTTGTTACGTGAAATCCAGTACAAGCGAGAAGGACGAGGCACCCTGTATTTTGAACCGTTGCACATTCATTACATGTCTCTTCGTAACGAGGTGGTGGAAATGATTCACGTTCAAGTGGCTGAAACGATTGGTGCCGGAGGAGACTTGGTCAAGTTTGGTGAAGGTCATACCATTGTCACGTTACACTTCAAAAAGACATAAAAAAGAGAGACGAGAAGGGAACCCAAATCAATCATGCCTCCGAAACGACGACGACGACGACGACGACGACGACGACCACAGCGTCCACAAGCGGGGGAAGGGGTCAACGCAGTGATTGCTGGGATTCCTAAGGCCGCTTGGTCCATCACCAAAGGGGTAGAAAAGTTAGCCAAAAAGAATTACCTAAGATCAACGAAGAAACGTATGGAAGAAATGCGAAGTGGGAAACGCAAACGGTGGGCGGGGGAATCGTTTACGTGCAACGTCATGTGAGTATAAAAAGAAAACAAGGGTTGTGAAAAAAACAAACAAAGATGCCCAAGACAAGAGTGCGTCGAAGAAGAAGGCAACGAGGGGGTCTCTTGCCCCTGGCGGCCCTCATTCCAGCCTTGATTGCTGGAGGAAAAGCTGTGGCGTTGGGTGCCGCAAGTGGTGCCGCGAGTTACGGGGCTAAAAAAGGGTTGGAAGCCGCTTTTCGGAAAAAACGACGACGACGATGATGACGGTATAAAAAGGGGGTCACGTGAAGCACAGACAAAACGTTTATCCCTGGTGAAGAAGAAGGCACCATGCGTGGGGGAAGTTTGACACGATTTCGAACCGACGAGTGGTATGATCAACAAGGCAAAGGAGTGATGACGGATCTGATGCGTGGGGGGTTGCAAGGTCTTATAAGGACGCGAAATCCTTTAAAATTGCCTAGTAATATCAAGAGAGGCTTGGAAACGGGTTTGACACGAGGTATCAAACGCAAAGCCGAAGACGTCCTTAAAAAAGAAATCACCAAACAAGCCAAGAAAGCGTTGAATCAGAAGAACGTGAAAGACGCCGTGCGTGTAGCCACGGCCTTATTTCCCAAACAAACCAAACGTGCACGTGATATTTTGGGAGTCTAATGGAACCCGTGCATTCACGACCTCGACGGATTCGTAGTAATCGAGGGTTGTCTCAATGGGGTGGACTGTATCCGTTTTGGAAACTCATGCCACGACGACAACGTGGTGGATGGTTAAGTCCCGAGGTGATGAGAGTCCCCGGGTTTGATTTGAGACAACGTTTAGCCCGACGACGACGCTATAAAAACCCCTCACGACGACGACGGGGTACCACTCGACGACGTTAAACATGCCTGACGTGAGTACACAAACCGCCCCGGCTCACGAGCGTTCCGAAGGGACCGTCAACCCTGCCTTACGGATTTTCAAGGTGCCACCGACCGACATTAGCATCAATGCCTATCGCATGGTCACCATCCAACCCACCACCACGGGTATCAATCCCATGGAATTCATCATACCGGGGTTGGACGATTTTGTGGATTTGGGACGCAGTTACTTTACCATGGAATTGAGTTTGAAAAAGGCGGCTGGTGCGAACTTGGTGGCCGCGGAGAAATTGTGGCCCGTCAATAATTTGGCCCATTCCATCATCAAACAAATTGACTTGCAGTTGAATGGCACGTTGATCAGTCCACAATCCGACACGTATCATTACAAAGCTTACCTAGAAACCTTGCTGAATTATGACCGAGAAGATGGCAAGACCGTGTTAGGACCCCAAGGCTGGTACAATCAAGTGGATTTCCCACCCCAATGGACCGCCAACAACACAGACAAAGCAGGACCTGATGCTGCCTATACCGCTCTCAGTGCCAATCACAAAGGAGCCTTGGACGCCATGGTAGCCGAAACCGCCAAGTATGCTGCAGGTGTCACCCACAGTCTAGTGTTTACCCCGCACTTGGAAGTCTTTCACACTGGCAAATTGTTGGTGCCAGGCATCGAAATCAAGATGAAATTTCATTTCAATGGTCCCAGCCTGTTTTTGAATGGAGTGGCTCTAGCTGGCCGATTGATGGAGGGGGATGTGAAACTACGGTTTCATCTCTGTCAACTGCGTTTGAATGACGCCATCTACCAGAGTATCTCTAGCAAAAGACACAATGAAGGCCAAGTGGCGGCTTACCCGACCGTCCGCAGTGAAATCCGGACCTTCAGCATGCAAAACAACCTGGTCCGCTTTGATATCCCCAACCTGTTTCAAAACAGAATACCTGACCGATTGATTGTGGGGTTACTGGACAGCCGTGCCTTCAATGGAGATGTGACCCGAGATCCGTTCTGTTTCCAGAAATTTGGGCTGACGTCCATTAAACAGATTGTCAGAGGAGAAGAGTACCCTTATGAAACCCTCCAGTTAGTGCACAACAATGGCACCCGAGATAATCTAGGCTACTTCCGTTTTCTGCAAGCCAGTGGTGCTTGGTGTAAAAAGAAAGGCAATATGGTAGAACTACTGGATTGGGGCCAAGCTAAAAATTGTACCTTGTACATGTTTGACAATGTGGCCAATGGATGTGCTGACAGTCAAAACCTCAACCCCAAGCAAACAGGTGATTTACAACTGGTGTTGGAATTTGGAGCTGCCCCCGGTGTCAATATAACCGTACTCGTGTATGGAGAATTTGAGAATTTGCTGGAGATTGACAGGAACGGAGCCGTGTTGTATAACATTTACCAGCACTAAAGATGGAACATGTGGCCTTGAATAATGTGCAATTGGATTATTTAGCCCGAGACGACCCCCAATTGAACCCGGTCTTTTACGGGACGGTGGCCTGTGATCGTTTACCCAAGACTCCTGTCAAGACTACCCCTCAAGGGTACATTGTGAATACGGACCCACACGATCAACCGGGACAACACTGGTTAGCGGTGTGGACGGATGGAAAGGTGTGTGAAGTCCTGGACAGTTATGCTTTGCCATTGGACACGTACGTGCAAGCGACCCCGTTACGAGATTGGATCGTCCAACATTGGAAGTATGTGGTGACCAATGGCAAGTCCCTCCAAGCCATTACAAGCAAGAGTTGTGGTGATTACGCCTTGTTGTACTTGAAAGCCAAAGCCCGTGGACGGACCTTGCAAGCGTTTTTAAATGAGTTTTCGGATCATGATTATGTTAGTAATGACCATCAAGCGGGTCAACGCCTTCAACAATTGATTGTAGGCCAAGAAGCCAGATGGTATCAACTGTGTTGTCAGCCGTATCATCAATGTAATGCTTAAATAAAATTTGTTGGAAAAAAGTGGTGTCGGAGTCGTAGCTCAGTGGGTAGAGCCTTTGGATCCCCTCGAATACATGAGGAGGGTCGTGCGTGGGTTCGAGTCCCACCGATTCCAATAAAAAGGTGCCTTTTTTTTTTCTAAGGGTAGTTCGTCATCATGCAAACGGGGAAACCGTTTCGTTTTCACACGCCTTCCTCTATCTTGGTGGTGGGTCCTTCGGGATGTGGGAAAACCGCGTTTACGGAAAAACTCTTGGTAGACAACCCGGAGTTGTTTGAAAGTCCACCGACTCAAATGCATTATTGTTATGGGGCCTGGCAAGATCGATTTCAAGGCATGCAAGATCAAGGGGTGGTGTTTCACGAAGGGATTCCCGATCATGAGGCCTTAGTGCAATGGTTTCCTCAAGGACAGGGGGTCCTGGTCTTGGATGATTTAATGGATGAAGGCAGTCACGATAAACGCGTGTTGGATTTATTCACCAAACATTCGCATCATCAAGGGGTGACGGTGCTCTACTTGTGCCAAGACATGTTTCCCGTGGGTCGCTATGCCAAAAGTATATCCCGCAATGCCCATTACATCGTGGCGTTCAAGAACCCTCGAGATCAATTAGGGGTACGCAATGTCATGCTTCAATCATTTCCGACCACTTGGAAAGACACATTGGAGACGTTTCATCAAGCCACCACACGACCGTATGGGTATTTGGTCTTGGATTTACATCCGGCCTCGTCCGATCAACAACGGGTGTTGAGTCACTTGTTAAAAGACGAAGGATGGACTCGCACCTATCAAAAACGACTATAAAGGGAGTCCCTTGGAACAGGTCAAAAGAGAAAAGCAAACCATGGCCGATGATGACGATGACCGTCAACCACCGCAATCGTACGATACCGTGTCCCCGGCGGGGGTGGGGGCGGCCAGCGGTAATCAAATGTCCCCAAGGGCCTGGCAAGATTTATTTTGGTCGGGAGACCAAGGCCTTCTCGACGTCGCCCAGGAGGAAATAGGCGACGAACCCCTCTATCGGTTTATGCAATCCATCCCCCCTGTCGGTGTAGATGGTGTGCCCCCTGTGCAGGCCTCTTCCCCTGCTGGGGTAGGAAGTCAAGGAAGTCAATCCTACCGTAGCATACACACCACCCCACCGTCTTCTGGTGCACGAACCCCTGCGAGTCCTCCTAGCGTACCTTTGGTAGCGGGTGCTCGAACAGCAGCGGGTGCTGGGGGTAATGGGCGTGGTGGTGGACGTGGTGGTGGTGGTGGTGGTGGTGGTGGACGTGGTGCTGGTGGTGGTGGACGCGGTGGTGGACGTGGTGGTGGTGGTGGTGGTGGTGGTGGTGGTGCTGGTGGTGGTGGTGGTGGTGGTGCTGGTGGTGCTGGTGGTGCTGGTGGTGCTGGTGGTGGTGGAGGTGGTGGAGGAGGAGGTGGTGGAGGTGGTGGTGGTGGTGGTGGGGGTCGTCGTGGACGACGACCGAGACGAATACGAGGACGACGACGAAATACCCCCACTTCCCCTTTGACACCTGCCTCCAATCCAGCTACCCCTCGAGGATCTTGGACATCTGGGAGTTCTGGCCGAGCCCCTCGCACCTTGCGTCAAGCGGATTTACAACGACGTTTACGTATGCTGTTACAAGATCAAGAACAGTTGGCCCAAGGACGTGAAATTGCTAATGTCACCATGACCAATAGCATTGTCACCAGTTATAAACAAGGAGGAGCACCGAGCGTACAAACCTCGTCGTCCCATGTTTCGCCGTAAAGATGAAAACCGTCGTGTCGTTATTGAATGGATCGAAACAGCATGGTCTTCCCTTCCCCCCGGAATTATTACAACGGATGGATTCCTTGTATGCCTTTTATCATCAACAATGGTGGTGTTATCGAAAAATGTTGAATCATTACAGGTGTATCAATGCCTTGTTCAATGGGTTGGCCTTACTCCTCATGGCTGCAGGTATGATTGCGGGCCCCCTTTTGGAAAACAGTACATTGGTAGCCTGTTTGGCGGCGGTGGGCACCGTGGTCAAAGGATGGAATGATTTTAAACAATACCGATTTAAAGTGACCATGAGTCGATTTGCGTTTACCACCTATGCCAAAGCCTTGACCGAATTGAAAACCCATGTGCGTGGTATTCCCTTGGAGGATCTGGAACGATTTTTAATCAAGATGCAAACCTTGGATGATACCATTGTGGATTTCACCCCTCCATTACCCAAACGATGTGTGCAAGATTACCATGGTCATTTTGTGTACCAACCCTTGGAAGCCCTATGCTATGTAGACGGATGTCCTCGTCCCTTGAGACCCAAAGAGTATTGGATCCATAAAAAGCCGCTCCCTCCTAGTCCCACACTCTTAGAACCATGGCCGTCCAACGACGACGACGACGCCGAAAAAGGAAACAACGAGGAGGGGCTTTAATGCGTCGCAAACCCCGTTTGGTGGATAAAATTGCCCATGGCATGAGTATGTTTCTATCAGGTCCAGCGCCTGGGTTTGGACTGGCTTTAGGCAAATTAGGCGGTCAAGCCTTGAAAGGCATTACCGATAATGTACAACATGTCCGACGACAACGAGGTGGGGGTTGGTGGTCCGATTTCAAACGCAATACCGGTCAAGGCTATAAAGAGACGCGAGACCTCATCAAACAAGACAAAGCCCTTCAACGGCTATTGACGGGTCGACCATGGTGAGGAGGAGACGACGACGCCGTCGTCAACGAGGCGGTTTTTTAAATCTATTGGTGCCCGCTATGGTAGGATTGGGGAAAGCCGCGGCCTTGGAAACGGATAAACGTATAAAACGCACGATTCAAAAAGCCAATCAACGGTATCGTCGTCGTCATCGATAAAGGATGCAACGTCTTCGACGTCAATTCCCGTTTTTACGGTCCATGTTACAAGAAGCCAATGGTTCCAAACGTCAAGAATTGTTACAACATGCCAATGCCGATCAAATCAATGCTGTGAGTGAACTGGTCTTGAACTTTTTAAAAAACAAGATTCCCGTCACCCCACCCATGCTGGCTAAACTTCAACCCTATAAAAAGGTACTCCGTGATTTGGGACGTCGTCGACATTCCGTCAAAAAACGTCGTCAGTGGTTAGTCCAACAAAAAGGAAGCGGATTGTTTCAAGGACTTCACGAGGTGTTATGTCAATGTGTTCGTTAACCCTCCCTACGTGGATGACTCTATTACAAGAGGCCAATCGGGCCACCGACCAGTGGAAAGACGAGTGTCATTATTGGAAGCATAAATATCACCTGTTGTATCGAGAGTACCAACACATCTTGAGGGCCCGTCTTTGTGAGAGTTGCCGTGACCAGGAAGACGGGGAACTTTGCTCCGAGTGTAGTCAACGAACATGGACGAAGTGTACATGATTCCCCAAAAGGACTTGGAACAACTCATTCAATATTACAAAGGAGAACTCACCGAAAATGCCTTGTTGAACAAAGCCGCGACGCTCGCCGCCCAAAAACATGTGTTATTAGCCAACCCCCAATTACCTCCAGCCTTGGTCAATGCTCAAACCAAACCGTTGAGTCAAGAATTAATCAAGTTAACCAAACGCATTCGTCAATTTCCTGGCGGGGTAGGGGTTGGTGCCCCGGGTGGTCCACCAGGTGAAGAAGGCGAGGAAGAGACCGGGGATTTGGTGACGGGACCCGTGGAACAATGGTTGAAGCGCATGATAAAAGGCAGCCCGTCGACTCCCAAACCACCCATTACCCCTGCAACCAAGAAAGGCAAAGGAGCAGCCACTACCAGTAAGATTCCCATTGTCAAGAAAGGGAGCCCATCCACCAGTCGAGGGGATAGCCGGTCACGTTTAGAAGCCATTCGAGAACAACGCAAGGCTTTGGAAAAAAAGTTAGCCGAGAGTCGCAAAGGCAAAGCACCCGCTCGTGAAGTGGAACGATTGAAACCTTTACCCGGTTGGGAAGATTGGGCCCAAGGTAAAAAGTTACGACGTCGATTGGATTACGACGACAGTGACTAAAACATGCCCACCCAGAGGAGGAGAAGGGGTATCAAACGGAAACGCCCCCAACGAGGAGGGGCTTTGGATGTCCAAAAATGGATTGCGAAAACGGGCAAAGAATTTCATTGGCCCGGGTATCAGTACATGGGCCCTGGCACGCATTTGACTAAACGTCTGAAACGTGGGGATCCCGGAATCAATCGCTTGGACCAGATTGCTAAGCAACACGACATTGATTACAGCCGTGCTAAGAATTTGCAAGATAAATGGAAAGCCGATACCAAGATGATCCAAGCCATTGATCGATTACCCGGCAAGAAAAACAAGACGGAACGGGTGGTCAAGAAAATTATGCAAGCCAAGAAACGTTTAAAATTGTAAACATTTAATTAACATGTTGAGTCAAAAAATGTCACATTGTTATTCTGTAGTTCGTGTTGAGTCTCAAGCAGGATTGGCGAGACAGAACCCATTGTGATGTAGACACTCCAGATAAAATAAAAAACAATGTCACTTGTGTCATTTTGATTGATGAGTTGTCAAGTTCATTGTTCTGTCCAAAATACTGAGACGGATGTTCTTCCAAATACTGAGACGAATGTTCTGCCAAATACTGAGACGAAAATGTTTTTACGTTACTAAATCATACATTAAATCCACCCCCTCGTCGGGGGACATGTCATGAACGAGGTCTTCAGGGGGCACCAATGCCTCCAAATCAAAGGAACAAGAGTCCTTCACATCCTCCATGATCTGCTCCCAATCGTCGGGTGACATGTCTTTCAATAACTCCTGCAAAAACGAAAAGTCCTCCACGTCAGGGGGGTCCAAGTCAGGGGGGTCCAAGTCAGGGGGGTCCATGACTTGCACACCCCCCGAATCCATATCCGTGAGAGTATAAGAATCTAGAAATGATTCACAAAAAGAAAAGTTCTCAGGCATTTTAGGCGTCGATTTCTTAAAGTCCTCCAAGGGAATGGTTACTTTCAAGGGTCCTAATGCTTTGATTTTCTCTTCCGTTTTCTGTCTCTCTACAGAAGGTAAGGAGGTACAAAAGTTATTCAAATACGTTTCCACAGAAGGTTGCGTCCTACAATTAGTCAATACCACCCGCAGTGTTTTGGGGTTTGGAGGCACCTGCTTCCTTTTGTTTTGGTAGTACCTTCCAGCGAGCTCCAAGAACCTCTCGCGGTTCGCCCAGTAGTACTCTCTTCTTTGCGCAAGCAGTTTCTCCTGGTTCGCAGCACGATAGGCCCGACGAGCCGCCCGGGCTTTGGCCCTTTTATTGTACATCCTTTTGTACGCCAATATTCGTACACGATTCTTTTGACGATATTCACGCGCTTGGACTCTCAAACGTTCCCGATGTTTCTCTCTATACTTTCGGTCGTATTCGGCACAACGTGCTCGGTTCTTTTGGGCCCATTTTTTTTTGACGGCACGCCGGTGCTCCTTATGCGTCTCCTCATAACACCTGTGGGACTCCCGCACTCGATCCGGATATTGTTCTCGGTATCGTTTTTTGGCAGCACGCACTTTCTCTGGGTACTTGCGTCGGTAGTTGGCTTTTTTCACAATATTCCTCGCTCGGGCTTTCTCTGGGTAGCGGGCATTGTACCGGGCTTTTTTGATGGCGTTCCGTCTCCGTCGTCGTTCGTCTTTCGTCAGTAACTCTGTCGTTTCGTCGTCGTCGTCGTCGTTCGGGTCAGAGTCGTCAACGTCGTCGTCGTCCTCATCTGGGTCAGAGTCGTCAACGTCGTCGTCGTTCGGGTCGGGAACATAGTCAATGTCGTTCAAGTCGTCGTCGTCTGGGTCAGAGTCATCGTCGTTGTTTGGTCGGTACGTCGTGCGTCGTCGTCGTCGTCGGTTGCTGCGGCGGAGGCCCTCGTTTCCGGCAGGCATTGGGCGATGGCGGGGGTGCTGGTGGCGGGGTGAGGGGGCGCTTGAATTGGTACCTCCAATAGGGACAGCAATAGTCGAGCCCCTCCACAAACCACTCACACGTTAATTGAGGGTAGCACAGTGGGTGAAAAGGAGCCGCCTGTTCTGCCCGATGTCTCTGGGCTTCCACTTTTTCCGGCTCCAACTGCTTCAAAGTTTCTGCAAAATCACTAAAGCCTTCGTCCTTCAGCAACAACTCCTGCTTCACTTTCTCTAACACCTCCTCCACTTCCAAATCTACTTCAAATTCTTCAAATGCTTCGAGCAGCTTCTCATGGCAAGAGTCCATGTTGAGATGTTCCAGCCCGAGGATCGATCTGTTTTATAGTCTCTCATTCGTTCCCGTGATGCACCATGGACCCTAACTAGAGAGGGGGGAGGGGGGTCCCCCCACCCCGTCCCACCCCTCCCTAGGGCACCCCCTCTCTACGGGGCACCCTGTTTAGTGATTGGCTCCTTCCCCTCCCACGTGACATTTTAATTCTCTATAAAAACAGAGCCCCGATCTCCAGTGAGTTCATCTGATCATGTCCTCACAAGACAAGGACAATGTGGCGGGGCCAAGTGGCCTCGCCCACCATGAGGTTTTAGCCATGCTCGGTTTAACTGATTCGGACGACGATGACACCCATTCCTGTGTGGGACCTTTGATTTGCACCGAAAACATGAGTGACGAGGATGATTTGATCTGCCCCGAAATCCTGGATGACGATGATGATCAAGACTATCATGATTTGATGGATCATTTGGAACGGCAACATGCGTTTCAAACCCAACTCCTTCAACAAAGTGGCGGAGGATTGGATCCCTCTGAACACGTTACCTTCGACTTTGAACTCGAACCTTTTGTGAATCGGAAGAGTGATCGCATGGGGGTACAAGAACGTCATTTCAAGACCCAGTTACGACAAAGGGGGAACTTGATGCCAGGTCAAAATATAACCCAAGCTCTGCAAGATGGATTACGTCGAGCCGTCGATCAAGTGTTAACCACCACCCCCGACCTCCACGATCAAGATCGCCTCTACTTTACCATAGCATCCGATCGCTTGCACAATAATTTTCAGGGGTGGGGATTACGTGCAGGTGAATGGCGTCGAGACACAGAACGGGTGGAAGCGCTGTTCCAACGTTTAGCCCAAGCCCTCAACAGCAACGAACAATTTGAAATGGATGATTCCTTTCAAGTCTCCATCACTCAAGTTCATCATGCGCCTCAAGGTACCGGCAGACCCCGTCGTGGGAAACCAGGGCATCCTACCATGACCATGTTAACGGCCAACAAACGGTCGGTCATCCGCATCCAAAATGATGATGAGCTCTGTTGTGCCAGAGCTCTCGTGGTCGCCAAAGCTCGCGTGGACCAGCACCCGAAATACGACAGCATCCGCAAAGGAAGACCCCTGCAGAGAACCCTCGCTCTGGACCTCCAGAATGAAGCCCAGGTACCCTTGGGTCCTTGCAGCTATGACGCCTTAACGGCTTTCAACAAGGCTCCCTCCCTCACCGGTTACCAGATCATCCTGGTGGATGCACAGCGATCGTTCCACATCACGACGTTTGGACCCCTTTCTGACAAACAACTGATCCTGTTGCACAACCAAGACCATTATGATGTCATCACCAAATTGCCAGGATTTTTTGGGTCCAGTTATGTCTGTGCGGATTGTTGGAAACCCTATGACAATGAGGGACTGCATCGATGCACCAAAACCAAGTTGTGTGGAGCCTGTCGACAGAAAGATTGTCCCGACTTTCAACAGGCTTACCCCCGGCACCTGAAAGCCACTCAACGTTGCGACTCGTGTCATCGGGACTTTTTTGGACCCACGTGTTTCGAAGCCCATTCCAGCAAGACCCATGCGGGCAAACCCGTCACGGGCCTCCAGACCTCCGTGTGCTCTCAACGACACCGATGCGATAAATGCTATCAACAAAATGTGGGCTTGTCCCGCATTCAACGTCACCTTTGTAAGCACGTGGATTGCCCGTCTTGTCATCAGTACGTCGACGCTGACCACCACCGTTGTTTTATACAAAGAGCCCCCAAACCTCAAGACCAAAAGAAGAAGAGAAAGAGGACCCGTCAAAAAGGTCCTGGCGCCAAACGAGGTGCCGCCGCCGCCGCCGCCGCGGAACCCCCTACCTCCGAGGACGAGGACGAGCAAGACCTGCCTCCCTTACACGTCTTCTTTGATATCGAGGCCATGCAACCCCAGGAAAAACACATTGCGAATCTCGTCGTGGCCGAAACCGAAGACAACGATGAACCCAAGCCTTTCCCAGGTTCCACTTGTATCCGTGACTTTCTGGAATGGTTGGATGCCTTGACTCTCCACGATACCCGTCAAGTCAATGTCATCGCTCATAATTTTCAAGGGTACGATGGGTACTTTATCATCCAAGAATACTATGGGGAGAACCGCATCGTCCAACAACTCCGCAACGGATGTAAACTGTTAGAGATCAAACATGACCGCATCCGGTTCATTGATTCCATGAGTTTCTTCCAGATGCCCCTCTCCGCGTTTCCCAAAACCTTTGGTTTGACAGAACTCTGCAAAGGCTATTTCCCCCACAAGTTCAACCTCCCCCAGGATTATTATCAAAACTACGTGGGCATCCTCCCCTCACGCGATTACTACATGCCTGAGAGCATGACACTCGAAGGAAGACAAGCCTTTGAAACCTGGCATCAACAACAACGCGACCAGGGGGTGGTGTTTCATTTTCAACAAGAGTTATTGGCCTATTGCAGTTCCGATGTACGACTCCTCAAACAAGGATGTCTGACTTTCAAACGCATGTTTGAAGACTTAACAGGCTTCAATCCCTTCGATCACGTCACCATTGCCTCCGCTTGTAATCGAGATTTACGTATGAACCGGATGATCCCCAACAGTATTGCCAGCGAACCCACCGGTCCTAACGGGTGGAGAACTAACAACATCAACCAGTCCATCCCAGCCCTTGAATGGTTAACCTGGTGCGATCACCAACTACGTCAACGCGCCCTCCAAGATCTCAACCCCGACGATCTACTGGCCAGTGCCAATCCAAAGCCTCAGTACATCCAACATGTCCGAAATCAAGGCGAGTATAAGATCCCCGGGACCAACATCCATGTGGATGGTTATTGCCCCGACACCCACACCGTCTACGAATTTCAAGGCTGTTTCACCCACGGATGCCCTACCTGTTATCCCCATCGCTACGAAAAACATCCCCGCAACTATGATCGAACCATGCAGGACCTCTATGACGTCACCCAAAACAAAGTCCAAAAGCTTACCAACCAAGGGTACAACGTCATTCAAATGTGGGGATGTCGATGGGACCACCTCCGAGACACCCACCCAGAGATCGACTCCTTCGTCCGGGAACTCAACTTTATCCAACCTCTTGAACCTCGAGAGGCTTTCTGTGGAGGTCGTACCAATGCCATTAAACTGTACCATCAGATCACCCCTGGCCAAAAAATTCACTACATCGATGTCACCTCCTTGTACCCGTGGGTCAACAAGAAGTCTGTGTACCCCAAAGGGCATCCGAAAATCATCTTCACCCCGGGTCACACGGACATACACCAGTACTTTGGTCTCATACAGTGCAAAGTCCTGCCTCCCCGTGAATTGTACCATCCCGTGCTGCCTTACCGTCATGACAACAAACTGCTCTTTC
Source organism: Siderastrea siderea (assembly GCA_964030785.1). Lineage (NCBI taxonomy): Eukaryota > Metazoa > Cnidaria > Anthozoa > Scleractinia > Rhizangiidae > Siderastrea > Siderastrea siderea. Next base: position 32,951,498 of record OZ034971.1, read on the forward strand.
CCCTCTGTGCCCGTTGTGTGGAAGAAGAAATGGACAAACCTCTTTTGGACAGATCTTATCATTGTCCACACACTGACGAACAACGCGCCCTCACCAGTACCTGGTGCACCCCAGAGTTGTATAAAGCCGTGGAATTCGGGTACCAAGTCCAATACATCTACGAAGCTTGGCATTTTGAAGAGACCTGTGAGGGCCTCTTCGCCGATTATGTTAACACCTGGTTAAAAATCAAACAAGAAGCTAGTGGGTGGCCTAAGGATGTCACGACAGAAGAAGAAAAGCAACGTTACATCGAAGACTACTTCCTGCATGAAGGCATCCAGTTAGAATACAACAACATCAAGAAGAACCCGGGCCTGCGTACCCTAGCTAAGCTCATGCTCAACTCCATGTGGGGTAAGTTTGGACAACGCCTCAACAAAACCCAAATTCAAGCCTTCGATGACCCTCATGCCTTCCACTGTTTCTTGGATAAAGATGCGTTAGACGTACGTCACGTGTCCGTCGTCACCGACCAAATGGTGGAAGTCCACTACCGGAACCAAAAAGAGGACATCCGCGTCTCACCCAACCTCAACATTTTTGTCGCCTGCTTCACTACCTGCCACGCCCGCCTTAAATTGTATGACACCCTGCAAGCCTTAGGGGAAAGAGTCCTCTACTTTGACACCGACTCCGTCATCTACCTGGAGGAAACACCCACTCAAATCAAACCTGTCTTGGGTTCCTATCTTGGGGACTTCGCCTCCGAATTAGCTAAGGATGAATACATTCAAGAATTTGTCAGTGGAGGACCCAAGAACTATGGGTATACTACGAATGAAGGAAACGTGGAATGCAAGGTCAGAGGCTTCCGACTCAACAGCGAAGGACACACCCAGTTGAATTTTGACATCATGCGCCAAAATGTCCAGGACGAAATCCAGAAACCCCTTCCCAACCCTCGCCAAAACCAGGTTATCAACTCCCACCAAATTGTACGCAATCCCAAAAACTTCCAACTGTACACTCAACCAAGCAGTAAGTTCTATCAGTTGGTCTATGACAAAAGAGTCATTGATCCCAACACCTTCAAGACCTACCCCTATGGCTACCAGTGAAAGCCCCAACAAAATCGTCGATTGTGATCACTGTGATCGAGAACATTTGACGCCACCACCACCACCCCCATTCTACAGTTCCTTTGCCGTACCTTTAATGAGAAATCATCGACGTCAATTACAACAATGGATCCGTGACAACAACCAATGGCGAAGAATAACTCGATGTCAAAAACAATGGTGGGGACCCTCTATTGAACATTAAGGAACACTTGTCAAAGAGGAACTCAAACCACAGTTATTGTAAAACAAAGCAATCAAAATGTGATTTAGGAACACAAAGGAAAACCACAGTTATTGTAAAACAAAGCAATAAAAATGTGATTTATTCATTTTGTCTTGTTTTCAAGGACCACCCACGTTCCCCAAATTGGACTTTGGACTTTGAGCCCGCGTTTTCTCAGCGGGTTTACTTCCCCTTGAGCCCACGATCCCTTTTTCCAACTGGTCAGCGGTTTCCCTTTCCAAATCACGTGACTTCCGGTTGTATGAGCCCACGATCCCTTTTTCCACCTGGTCAGCGGTTTCCCTTTCCAAATCACGTGACTTCCGGTTGTATGAGCCCACGATCCCTTTTTCCCACTGGTCAGCGGTTTTTTCCACCGGAAATGATTTATGACGTCACCGGAAGTTCCTCTGGTCACGTGATCGCTCTCGACCAATCAGAAGCCTCCATATGCCCCATACGAGCGTATTTTACTACTTATATAGAGCATACCAATGAGGCATTGTTTTCCTTTGTTTGGAAGCCTCATTCATCTTGCGGGGCAATCACTGCCTCGAGTTCCTCAATTTCCGTGTATTGGCTCATGGCTGTTTACGCATCAACTGCGATAAGCCGTGCGGTGAAGCACTCTCAGTAAAACATTGCAACTCAAAGGCGTGTGCACAATAGCGAAAATATCGTAAACAAAATAGCAACGTGATTTCAAGGTGAGAACTAAAAAATTAAAATGCAAAAATACGATCTGCACGCAAAAACAAAATTCTTTGTGGGTGTGACCATGTTCTAAGACGGTTAGACAATGAACGCTCGTGTCCTATGGGATATAGCGTCCCTCGCAAGATAGAATGCCACGAGGCCTGCGGCCTCGGCATTTTATCTTTGCTCGGGACACTATAGCCCATAGAACACTTGCGTTCATTGTCTAACCCTTACAAAGAACACCCGAGCGACCGCAAAAACCCTACAGCTTAGAAACGTGATGTGCAATTGATGAACTGCTGGTGTAGCACGCCGGTGAGAGTCCTACACAGGCGGCTCCGTGGACATGCGTGCGTTACGTTTGCATGCAGCAGGCGATTTTCGCGCTTGCTCGCGTGCTCTTTTCGCTAACCCGTCTCTGAAAGGAAAGGGAGACTACTCGTGGTCTATTTGGTTCTTGACGCAATTCCTCCCTAAATCGATTCAGTCTTCTCGGTCCGGTAACCGTTACTAAGTTCTCACCATTTAGCCAAGGTTTTTTGCTTTATGATCACGTCATTTTAAAAATATTTTATATGCGCAAACGTTTAGATAGTTTGTTTTTTTTAGCGCGCGGACACTTAAGGGCAAGGGGACTACTGGTTGTCTATTTAGTTCTTGACGCGATTCCTCCCTAAATCGATTCAGTCTTCTCGGTCCAGTAACCATTACTAAGTTCTCACCATTTAGCTAAGGTTTTTTTCTTTATGATCACGTCACTTTTAAAATATTTTTTATGCGCAAACGTTTAGATAGTTTTTTTTTAGCGCGCGGACACTTAAGGGCAACGAAATCGAAATTAGAGGTTTTAATTAATTACTTGATTAGTTGTCAATTGATAACGTCGACAAGACGTCATGACATCATTTAGCTGAAGTACAGTTCTTGCCTTCATAGAAAGTTGACAAAATTTACGGTGTTGTAAAAATGGTATTGCTTGAACTATCGCTGTTCATTGTTGAACTTCCCATTACGTTGTTCGTTGCGTTGATTTCCGTTACTTTGATGGTAGCAGCTTTGCTTGCCATTCCTGTAGAATGTGCAATTACCTACTTGAGGGTGAGTAACGCCTTAAGCCACTTCACCGTAACTTGAATTACCTTCAGCCACATTTCCATCAAAGTGTGAGACTAGGGATTGCTATGTACAACAGACTCTGGCATCTCGGAAGACAATTCAACGGATCAGCTCAGTAGATTTTCAAGAATACTGAAGTTCTCTTGACTTTTGATTTTTCGTGCGTGCAGCTGTTTTATTTTTACTCGACATGGACTCTATCATTCCTAGTTCTAGGACTTATATGTTATTGATCTAAACCAAGAGAGGAAAAAGAGTAATTGTATTACAAAGTACAACCAATCGTTTCTAAGTTTAAAACAAGAAAAATAAGATTACTCGTTCACGTTATTCGCCAATTTTGCAAGGCCATCCACTTTTTTCGAAAAAATTAGCCAATATTGCTTAAACCAGTTTCGCTAACATAGAAACTGGAATGTATTTTGCATTACAAAGTTTTATAGGCAACATAAATTTATGCTTTCTTGTAAATATTGATTTCGTGCACATGTTGCCGAAGGAAAAAAAAGATATAAAAAGGTGTGTGCTACAGTTCTAAAATGTCAACAAAGTTAGATAATAACTTCAGATATTGGTAATCTAACATGTGGATCTTCTGTATGTGTATATGTCATCGACAGCACTATATCTACTTTTTTCTTGCGGGGTGGTGGTGGTGGTAGTAGGGGAGGGGGTAGGGAACGAATCAAACTTGTTAAAGAATTAGAATCTTATTTTCAGACTTGACACACAAAGAACTGTTATTAATGAAATTTGTCTAGTTCTTAGCATATTTTTTCACACATTTCCAGCAGAGGAATGTACATAACAGGCAGCGTGTACCTTCTTCAGAAACCCAGCCTCCTAAAAAAACTGCTGTAAAACGTGTAGATCGCAAAATCACGCCACAAAGGAAGAAAAAATGCATACCATCGAATCCTGTTGAAGATGCGCGCGCCAAGAGAAGGCAGGCCATGATCGCTGCTTGTGAACAAGCCGAACAAAGGTTGCGCGCGGGCCGGGAACGAGCCTTGGAAACCCGACGAGCGTTGGATAAGATTTGGAAAAGAGTGGCACTTGAACTTAAAGAAAGCGACAAGAAATCGAAAGAAGTCTTCTCCTGCTTAATAGCCCGACAGCGGGAAAAACAGAAGGAAATGCATGACTGGGTAGAAAGTGCAACCAAAGCTAGCCGAGAATTTTCGAAGAAACTGCGAGAGGAGTTGAAAGTGGACACAAGTGTTGGTGGACAAGGTCTGAAGGAAATGAATCTCTGTCCAGCTTCCCAAAGTGGGGAAGAAGATAGGACGAAATCGTCATCCAGGGCTGCTGGACTCGCAGAGAAGCTTGGAAAGGAGTGTAGCGAATTGAATGAACGTGAAAACACAACAGCGCTTGAAAAAAGTGTTCAAGGGGTTAAACGTGAAAAGGTAGGATGTTGTGACGTGATATTCCGGCACATGATATTCTATTACTTTGCCTCCCTTCTCCTTGCTCTACGACTTTCACGGACCTTTCCTCCTAGATCTTCCTATGACTTCCGTCAAACAGAGGCGGGCAATGGCTACAGGGCTTTACTCGGATTTTAGACGCAATTACATACATACATACCCCAAAACTGAAGCCAAAAGAGCCTCTGGGCCAATAGTGATCCCCGGGGTGTACCATGGCTTTTTCATATCCAGCGAATCTATAACTTATTCGCTCAAAATGCTATAGTTGGCCATTCTATTCCAACAGGTGTTTTCGACCCTCAACTTCACACCCCGAACTTCACATTACTAAATCGGTAATAAAGCCCAAAGATGGAAAGGGAGGGAACGGGGTGTTCTTAAAACTGTTCTGAAACTTTTTTACCTTTTTATAGGATCACGAAATAAAGCAAAGTTTTTTGGAAAATGCTAAGGAAATGAAGGAAAAAGAAAAGCAAGTTTGCAGAACACTTGGCGACACCAAGACCATCAAAATGAAGGTACTTAGTTTGTTCAAATAGTCTTAGCACGGCCTCGTTTCCAGGCGCCGGTATAGCGCGGGCAAGGAGGGAGCACGGGGCGTCGTGGGAAGAATGCGGGGAGTGACCTATCCCACAACGCCACGCGCACCACCATATAATAAGGAGGGACGCCTGGTTAAGCTCAAACCAAACTAATGCGTCTACTTTTACAAACGCGTTTGTTCCAATATGTTCCCCCTATCGTCGCCTATCGTCCTCTGTGGAACGACCAAAAACGATTGAAAAATGAAGACACTGTTTTGAAAACGCATCGCGTTAATATGAACAGGTGAACTGACGACACGTGGAAATAAAGTATGAGGGGCGGGCTGTATCGCCGAATAAATAATGCATTTTTGGCTGACTGATAACAGAGTAGAGTACGCATTAGTGTTAAAAGGGTATAAGTTTCTTTAAGAGCCTTCGTGGACAAGAGATTGACCACTCCCTCTTACACGGGATCCTTTGCCTATCGCTCGTTCATCTGGTCTCAGCAAGCAAGCAAGCAAGCAAGCAAGCAAGCAAGCAAGCAAGCAAGCAAGCAAGCAAGCAAGCAAGCAAGCAAGCAAGCAAGCAAGCAAGCAAGCAAGCAAGCAAGCAAGCAAGCAAGCAAGCAAGCAAGCAAGCAAGCAAGCAAGCAAGCAAGCAAGCAAGCAAGCAAGCAAGCAAGCAAGCAAGCAAGCAAGCAAGCAAGCAAGCAAGCAAGCAAGCAAGCAAGCAAGCAAGCAAGCAAGCAAGCAAGCAAGCAAGCAAGCAAGCAAGCAAGCAAGCAAGCAAGCAAGCAAGCAAGCAAGCAAGCAAGCAAGCAAGCAAGCAAGCAAGCAAGCAAGCAAGCAAGCAAGCAAGCAAGCAAGCAAGCAAGCAAGCAAGCAAGCAAGCAAGCAAGCAAGCAAGCAAGCAAGCAAGCAAGCAAGCAAGCAAGCAAGCAAGCAAGCAAGCAAGCAAGCAAGCAAGCAAGCAAGCAAGCAAGCAAGCAAGCAAGCAAGCAAGCAAGCAAGCAAGCAAGCAAGCAAGCAAGCAAGCAAGCAAGCAAGCAAGCAAGCAAGCAAGCAAGCAAGCAAGCAAGCAAGCAAGCAAGCAAGCAAGCAAGCAAGCAAGCAAGCAAGCAAGCAAGCAAGCAAGCAAGCAAGCAAGCAAGCAAGCAAGCAAGCAAGCAAAGAAAGAAACAAAGAAACAAAGAAAGAAACCGGCGCGTCTCCTAATTATCCTGTCACCAACGAGGTTTTTGTTTGAAAAGCCCGCCATTTGGCATCTCGTCCTAAGCACCCGCTTTCCTTTCGGTCAGCACCAAGTCCCGATACTTAGCGTATGAGCAAAAAGGACCTCTGGGGACGAGATTGGCGTTAGCTAAAACCACGTGAGGAGAGTTCGAAACTAGTCTCCTACGCAGCCGTTTTTAGTGGCGTCAGGCAACGCTCCCCCACTAGTTCGAGACCGGTTGACAGGAAAAAATACATGTTTGACACACTTTCAAACTGCTACGGCAAGTTTGCCAGCGCAGAAGAGCAAGCGGTACAAAGGAATAGGGCAGGGCACCGAAATACTGATGATAGTTAATCTCCTTCACCGCTATACCCCGATTAGGCAACTGAGATCCTCCTCCTCAAAAAAACCTGCTTTAATACCAAAGACAGATCTTTTCAAGTCGCTGCTCCAACTTAATGACTTGAAAGGAGTAAGATAAAAACACTTATTTTGAAAGAGGCTCTTTATTAGTATTTAGAATTATGACAATTTCTTAATTAAATTGAAATCTAAATGGGGATTAGATTTGAAGTTACAAGTATATTATTGTTAGTAAATTTGTTCACCAAGAGTTAAACACAATTTTTCTTTTAATCAACCTTACACTAGTCCACGAACTGGTCTAAGTCAATCTCAGAGCCAGAGTCCTTTGGGTTTTAGCTCAGCGAGCAGTCGCCAGGAGAGACTATTTTTTTATTGGCTCGTCATAAAACAAAGGAACAGTGGAACTTTAATGAACCGGAAACCTGAGGAAAAATATATTTTTTGATTGGCTGGTTGAGTTGCTGACCAAAAAGTCAGAGGACCCTGGGTACGAGATTGGCTCAACGTACCACGCCAACCTTTCACAGCGGTCAAACGCAAATAGCTACGTCACATCCAGTCTTTCAGAGCCTTGGAAGTTTGAATCAGTTCAAAAGTTTACGAGCGCCAAGTTCGTATGAAAACGATGCAGAACATGTCCCGCAAACCGAATTTCCCGCCGGCAAAACTTGTGCATGACAGTTACTTCATTTCCAACACATACTCAACGAAAAAAACTTAAGTTTTCAGAAACGGCGTTAAGTTTTTCGGTTAAAATGAAACTTTCGACATTTGTCTGTATTGTTCTTTGTAAAATTATGGCGGGAACTGCGCACGCGTCGTGCGTTTGACCGCTGTGAACGCCAACCTGGGCAACACCAAGAACAGTGCGAGAAGGACAAGAACCACCAAGATTCAGGTCGGAAGTTCAAAGCCATGATTGCGTGACCCTTATACTGATTGTGGACTTTGTTATTCTAATTGTCGTGTTCTTGTCATCAACAGTTTGGCAAAAACAACAAACTTGCCTGTATAATGGAGAAGAGTATCCCCGGTGACGGATTTTATGTGGATCTTTAAAGGAAGGCATGTGACGTCTCCAAAATTTATTTGTTTGAGAAAAGTCGAAAACAGGGAGGGAAAATGAAAGAGGAAAAATAAGGGCGCTCCAGTCTCCACTTCGCTCACTAATGAAATTCAAGTGAAAGCTTATCGTAACCCAGTCATTGCGCAAGCTTGTGTCACAGATTCGTTTCGGCTCGTGTGAACAGGATATAAATATTCTACGCAAATGGTTTTATTAAAAAGATATAGGTTTAAGTTAAATCTGTTTAATTAAACCACCTGTATTCAATATTTATATCCTGTTCACACCAGCCAATTGTGTCCTTTAATTGAATTGTTTTACAGTGGAGCGAACAGAACTCAAGTATTAATGGAAGACATTGAGAACGTGCAAAAACATAAACTTTTGACTGCTCATGTCAATAAAAGTTTTAATTGTTAATTTCCTCTGTTAAGGAAAGTGTTTCACATAATAAAGATATTTGTAAGTATGGCGAAGGTAATAAACGCAAGAAAAATAGTGTACATTATCAGTAAAATCCGAATTAATATTAAAAGTTTCCCTTTCTATGTTTAACCCATTTTAATATCATTTTATTTTTTTCTGAAATGACATTTTTCAACACCCTTATATAGAGTACGTACTTGACGAAGGCCTCGTTGCACGGAATATTAAGCCTCTTACACTTGAGAAATATTTTATTTACATACATGTTCATTTCATAACATATACACTTTAAGAACAATAAATACAACTGTTAATAGTTTTCTTTTTCTTCATAAATGTAAAATTTTTCTTGAGTTTATTTTTGGCGCAATTCAATTAATCTGCAACCTAATGGTGTTCTGTAATTGAAATACACCAAGTAACGAATTCATCAATATTTTCTTTTGAAAATTTAGGACTTTTTCTTCCAATGCGCCAAAACTGTTTTCGATGACGAAGATAGCGTGACTTTTACGTGACGCCAACGCTGAGCGCGCGCAAAGGACGGCTTACATGTCATGGAATGACCAGACTAAGCGATTGTCAGCAGTCATATGGTAACCAGGCCATACACATGATGGCATCTGTTCGATCGCTCGATCGGCAGCTACCTGTCACGTGCCATATCACTGGTAAATTCACTCGCTTCCTCATTTTTCCTTATAGTGCTCAAGTGCGACACAAAGCCTCCACGAACACACGAACACGTTTTCAGTGATAAAATGACTGTTAGAGTTCATATGGAAACCCGACTTCCGCTCGGTACTCCTTTATAGTTTTTACGTCACTCGACTGCGTGACGGTCCCTCTCTTGAAAATATACCAAGTGCATACTTCCATATTTTTCACTCAAGATTTCCAAGCCACAAGAAGACGATTGCCCGAGAAAATTTCGTGATGCCAGTAGTCTCCAAAAACTTCATAGTCCTCTAGCGTGACTCAACTTGCGTGAGCGTTAATAGTGAGGCCTGACACTCTTGAAAATATAACGTTAAAACCCTCGATATCCACTAGGTGCAATCTTGAACATTTGGCTTTTAAGTTTCCCAAACCATGAGATAATTGCCTTGCTAGAATGTGTGACCCCAGTAGAGTCACTATTGTCACGCAAATCTTAATAAGCGAAAGATCACCGGCGCTAAAGGTAACATTACTTAGCGCAAAAATGGCGTTACGTGTCAACAATACGACATTCGACAAAGTTCTTGTCCAGTAAACAAATTATCTTCCGTGAATTTGCTGGACATCCAAGCTGGTCCATTTTGTTTTTATCTCGCATTTCTCCAAGGTGATGTAACTATAAGGTTTTGCCAACATTAAACATATCGCTGTCACACAAATACGTCACCCCCCTGTGGAACCATGGTCCCGAGGTCGTTGCAGCCATTATGACGTAAAATGTCAGCGCACTCTTTACTGCCAGCACTCTTTGCGTGCCATAGAGCCGAGCGACCCTTGCTGTCAAGAATCCGCACATCAGCAAAATACTGAGAGGAAACAACAAACGGAAAATGTTATCTTGATTAAAACATGACAAAAAGGACGATTTTTAAGCTTTTCACTCACAAGAGCTCCCAAGCTCAAAAGAGGGAAAAACCTTTTGAAAATCATTACGTTTGGTATCACCACATTAAAATTAATCAACAGGTAATCAATGAGTAATAAGTGACATCAATGACTAATCAATGACAACATGATCATCAATAACATTGATGAATAATCAATAGGCCACAACAAGTTTTGTCTTCGATTTGTCTTTGATTAGTAATTGATTATTGGCAATAATCAATGACTAATCAGTTGATTAGTTATTGATTACTCATTGATGTCATTGATCATCGATTCGTTATATCAGGTATCTGCAATCATTCTGACTTCCTAATGTGCTTCTTTTATTTGCCGAGTATTGCACTACAATGACAAACCATTATTGTTGCGCTACCTTTGTTCAGTATGTTTTAGGGTCTTCAAAATGATTCTACAAATTGGTGACACTTGTAACTCACCCATATAAGGAGTTGCGTAATGACAATATTTCCTAGTGAACAGCTTATATGAAGTGCCGTGCAACCTTCTCGATCTTCATTGGTTGTGTTGAGGTCTTCTGGTGAACAGTGGGCCAAGAGCAGAATACACTGCGGTAAGTCTTCCCTGACAACAGCCTCCAGAAGTTGCTGTAAAGAGGAGAGGAGTGAGAAATAAATTACTCCATCCAAAGATAATAACAATCTTTTAGAGCAGTGTTAGTTTTCAAACAAGAAACGCACGTAAGACAAGTCGTATTTAACTTTGGTTTTCCCCAAGATAAGTTGAAAAATAAGAAGGTTCAGCCTCGTTCCCAGTTGTCCTCGGCGCGTAATCAAATGTGACGTTGCCCGATGAGCTCGGCGGGAAAATTCGCGCCATCGCGCTTGGTTCCAAGCCTCCCTCAGTCACTCGATAGCCCACTAAGGCCTGGGAACGAGGCTGAAGAAGGATTACTTTAATTGGTTCGAGCATGTTGCATTCAGTAACTCACCAGGTCTTCAATAAGGATTTGAAAAAAGGATAATTACTCGATGCGCGACTCGGACTGCACAGCGTCCGTTGAGCAAAAGTAACACTTTTCTTTCACTTACCTCGCCAAATGAAAAATCACTAGGTGGAAGCTCCTGAAGAAACTCTTTGGCTTCGTATTTGGCTCGAACCCATTTTTCCTTTTCTTCTCTGAAAGGAAAAGTATTTGTCCTTTTAGAGCGCTTTTCAAATGAGTGTCGCAAAAACCAAAACCGCAAAGTAATTACCCCAACCAATCACAACAAACACAAATTACCCAATGAACCAATCATAACACGAAGCAAACACCTGTAACCGGCGCCAAGCGCAGCAGGAAAACGCATGCAAGCAACTCGGGATTGGTTTGAGTTTTACTTCTGATTGGTCGAGAAAGTGGCACGAGTTTTTTTAACCAATCACAGTGCAGAGTAAAGCAAAACCAAAGCAAAACGAAAATTACTTTCGACAGTCAATTGAAAAATGCTCTAGTCAATTGAGTTAATTCTACCCACTGACGGTCTTATACTTGGTTCTTACATGAAATATAAAACAGTTATACACTTAACTAAAAACTATTGAGAAGCACCCTCCCGTTATGCATTTAACTGAGTTTCACAATGTGGATGCAACCTTTCAATCTGTACATTTAATACTAAAGTGTACGTGACTAATCAAGTGAAAGCCATGGAGCTTTCACGAAGTTTTGTTTACCAGTTCTCGCCAACACCGAAGTTTAGAAAATCAAAAAAAAAGTGTCACAGCTCTTAATTAAACACTGAACGAATTAAAAGGCTTAAGATAAAAAGGTGAAAACCTTATTAGTTGCCACCCGGGGTACATACCTCGGTGATGAGGGAGTTGGTTTTGTTTTGTTTTGTATTCTTCCTTCCCACACGCTGTTAGCAACTGTGTTACCGATAGCACTAATCACAGCTGTTAATTCAGACCTGCAAAGCAAAACAAACACATTGCATCACATGTTGTTACTGTTTGCATTTTGTTGACGCTGTTTTGATCGCCCACCGGAAGTGCGTAGAGGAGTCTTGGGCGACTTGCAACTTCTTATTGCCAAATGCAAGTGGCCGCGGTGTGTGTATGTCACAAAAACAGTTTGCCATCGAAGAAATGCACTCGAAGTGTTCTAGCCCCATATTCAACTGTCAAACTCAACGTTTTTTCCACGTCTTTACTTCCTTACGAGTTTTACTGCAATTATACTGGGCGAGTAGAATACTAGACTTACGTGTTTCATAAGTAAGTTTTACTGGTTTATGATACTTACGGCCAGTCATCCAAATCAAGTGATCGAACTCTTGACAAATGCGTTCCGAGGTTTCTGTGCATTCCACAGCATTCTATACACATCAGAGCTCCCAGGTTTAGTGATGCCCAGTCGGGATCTGATAAGGAGCAAAAACGTATCACGCACACCAACACCACTTAGTAACTACTAAGAGGATTCTTGAGTGATAACGTGCATTTTACCTTTACTGTTCTCTCTATTTTTCTTGTAATAGTTGGGAGAATTTGCTAGAAAATCAAGACATTTCATTTTTGGTAATCACGTCCCTTGTTAACACGACCTGAATGGTCGAACAAGTAATGATATTGTAAAGATGAATTAGATACTGCTCATGATGGATGAATCGACCAACATTTTGTCAGGTCGTAATAAAGTAAGCTATGGGTAAGTTCTCTGAGGACTATTCCAGAAGATAGACGTGTTATTTCGGGATGTGTTTGGTGTTCCAATTGAACAGAACAGTGTTTGGTTCATACTGCTTCCGATAGCAACAATAAAGGGAACTAACGTGACACGGATTCCTTGAAAGTCAGAACAAGCAAAGTAGCGGTTCTTTTGGCAAAGTTTCTGGTTTCATCGGAATAGAAAGAAACGCCCCTTCGAGGTTCTTGGTCACAGGACACCCAACTTACTTGGAGCACCGCAGTCTACACACACATCGTTGCCATCAGTATTCCTAATTGATTGTATGTCGAAGCCGTTTGCTGATGAACTACTATTTCCCCGCGCCTAAAACAAAACAAGTACGTACTGTTAGTTTCAAGGGACCGTTATGGATCAGTACTCGAGGCAACTGGCATCAACCCCCCTACCCCCTTTCTATTCCCTATCCACCCATCATTTCCGAGACGTTTTCAACAAATAACCAGTACCCGTTTATACTCACAGATAGGGGGGAGGGGGGGGGGGGATCAACTGTGGCTCCAGGCTCCGCCCACACCAAAACGTTTTCCTTTTCATTCGTTTATATTTAAAAAAATTTTTAAGGAGTTTTTTTAAGACTTCCGTTCACAGGGCTTCACTTTCTCTCGATTTTGCTGTCTACACTACAGCAAAATATCGAAAAAATATTTCTAGTGATGCGTAGATGAAACCGTACTGTGTCCGTTATTCAACAACGTAAAGATGAGCCCTGGTTTCTCCCTGTTGCTGACCAGTAGAGAAGGGAGTGATGGGAACGATAACTGTAAGTAATATATCAAACACGAGAAAGAGTGTTTCATCAGGATATCCAAACACCGAGGAGTGGGTTGAAAAAACGAGGCGCAGCCGAGTGTTTTTTTAACCGACTTCGAGGTGTTTGGATACCTGATGAAACACTCTTTCGAGTTTTTGATATGGCTTCTCAAACCATTCATAATTCTTGGAGAAATTCAAGGCAAGAGTTCGCAAAACTTTATGCTAATTAAGATCCGGTATCCAAACCACCGTCACGGTAGTGATTTCCTTTGTTTTCTCTTTATGAATTATTAATGAGTTTGAGAAGGACAGATCACAATGTCAACCCTGCAACAAGGAACTGAAAAGTCGTACTGGTACTCAACCTCGTACTTGCAGTCCGCTCTGAATGTCGATATCACCGTGCACACGTTACAAACGAGAACCTCCACGCTCTCGCTGCTCTGGGTATTGTTTCCACAAAACCTCCCTTTTCGAACCTTTTTCGATCGTTAAGGTCTAGACGGAAGGCCTAACTATGTAATAAAATCTTCGCTGTTCCAAACAAAAATGACCGAGGAAGTAAATGTTCCGATGGGGCCTCAGTTGACTTGCACATAGGACTTAAAGAAACTATGTCACGGCGCTTTCATTCATTTTTCTGATATGACAAAATTATTTTCTCATTAACGGAAACCTCAAAATAATAGTTTCCTAAGGTAGAAAAACACCAATGAAGTAATAATTAACCAAAACTAAACAAGGATGGTTACGACTGAGGCAGATTAAGACGGATTATGAATGACAAACTTGAAAAAACTTGCCAGCTTTTTCAAGTTGCGTTATCCGTGACGTAGCTCCTTTAAGTATAAGCGATGGATATTTAGACTTGATTTTGTCACTGTACCTTTTCTCTACCACTTTCATTTGACTGTAAACAAGAAAGAATCTGTTGCTCTATAAGCTGCACCCACGCATCCCGTTCCTATTGAGAAGAAAAAGGCTTTAAACGTCTGTGGAGTCATTTCGAGCCTCAAAACTGATTCTCTTCTAAAAACAGTGTAAAGACAAGGAAAAATATGATTGGGATACCCTTCGAGGTTTTCCTTAAAAATTTGCCCTGCAAAGCTCAGAAAATCTGTTCTTCCTTGTAATACACTTACATAAAACTGCTGAAATAGTAAGTTGGACCCCTGTAGTAACAGTTCTAGTCTCATTCAGACGGTCCAGCAGGGCTCATACAGAAGTCAGAAAGAAAATTCCACGACTTTTGCACGACTTTTCATGACTTTCAATCGAATTTCATGACCTCAAAATTAACAAGAGGACTGGTGAAACATGCCCCACTGGCTGAACGTTTTGACGCTTGACACAAAGTTTCCTAAATTTCTTTACTTTTCAATCACCAGCTAAAAACAATTTTGGGAATAATCTGAAAATTCATACCTTTTCCATGACCCTAACAAATTTATCTCATTTTCACGACTTTTCCAGGACTGAAATGCAAATTTCAAATTCCATGACTTTCCATGACCTTTGCGACCGTGTAAACCCTGTTTATAGTCGTGCGCTGTGACCTTGGAGGTCGGAACACCGAGAATCCGCCCATAATAATAATAATTGAAGATGACAAAGAGTAGCAGGGCTCTTAGCTGGATTTTGCTCTGGGGGGGTACCTGGCTCCGTTTTGCCGAAAAAGGGTCCTTCCAGGAACTTAAGGAGGTCAAAGTTAACTGCGGTCTATGACTGGCTTGGAAAAAAATCCTTCCCCTGATTTAACATACCGGGGTATCTGTGTTGTCAGACACCATAAAGAAACGTCAGCTACAAAACTTGGACGTTTAGATTCGTCCTTTGTTTGGGCTTCTGAACGTCCAAAACATTTAGGAAATTAAAGTACCTCTTGAGAAGCTGCTGCAAACTGCCAGGTTTTTGCTTCTAATGATACAATGGTAAATTCCCAGTCTGTCATTTCTGCAACAACAAGGTTTTTAAAATGAATCAGCTTATCCAACTCAAAGACAATCTCCTTCTTCCCGTAAGACCTAAAAATCTTTCCGCTGAGTTTCATGCTTGTGACAAATTGAATAATACAGTCAACTTACAACTACTTTCCCTTGGTTATGATAGAAAGTACCAAATTCATTTTTTTTCTATCATGGTTATGAACTCCCCCAGGTGCAATTTTCTCTGGTCATAAATCAGATATCTATTTCAGAGCATGTTGTACATACTGAGCAAAACAACAAATAAGAGAGCCTACAGAACATCCACAAGGGATACCACCAGTAATGGATCATCAGTCTAAGGAAGACATTTTCCGTAGATACTGTATGGTCATGATCTGCATTATCCCCTTAAGCCCTAACAGTGACGAAAATGAAATTTCACTTTACATTATCACTACTTGACCAAACATTCAATTGATAAGAATAAGGAAAGTGATCACCAAGGGTAAGATCTCTTGACACTTAGACAAATTCTCCTTACTAGTTCCATAAGAAATGTATAGAAAACAGTAAGGAGAATGTGCATTTTCATATCAGGGCTTAACGGGTTATTTTCATCTGTTATTTTGTTTCTATCAGGAAAATGTTTGGTTGGCATTTTTACAACCTTGAGTTAATGAGCCAGGTAGTTTTCAAGCAGTGACACCATCATTAATGCTTACTGTAGTGTTTTTTTGCACCAAAAGTGATGAGTGGATGACGTCTAAGAACACTGAGAATGAACCACAAAAACAAAGAAAAAAGATCGATGGAGGAGGGGGGAGGGGGGAGGGGGAGGGGGAGGGGAGCTTGTTATCCAATCCTCTTTTTCTGTAATGACCAGCTCCCAGTTGCCTAGATGGCTTAGTTGGTAGAGCACTGCACCTGCAATCACAGGGTCATGGGTATGAATCTCATTCTAGTGGAATAAACAGGTGTTTTTTTTTAAGCTTTCTTTTTGGCACAGCTGAAGTAATGTTTAGAATTGCGATGTTTGTCATCTATTAAATAATATTGCTTTATCTTGTCTCCAATTTGTGTTCCCATACAAAATAATAATAATAAGATAAATAATAGAAATGTTATCAATTCGGCAGGTAATATGCTTCTATTACCTGGATCTAAATCAACTTTAGGTCCACTTCCACTCTTGACTCTCCTATGGCCCTTTTTCTTTGCACTTCCTGTATTCACTGGCAATGGGTCCACCTTGGAGCCTGCCGGTACCACAGCATTTGCTGCAGCAATGGCCAAAGCCTTTTCAAGTTCCTCATAGTCTATTTCACAAGATTTTGTGTGTTTACTCCTTTTGTTCTTTTTCTTGATCACACTGGTATCAGTCTTTGCATTAGCACCAATATTTATTGATGCTGGAGTTACTAATTGATTTCCCATATTAGCTAGTACATTGTCCATGTCCATTTGCGATGGGAGTGAGTTGTAATTGGTATAAGAGTCTATTCCGTTTTGTACATCGTCAGTACTGTTCATTCCTAGAGTATCACTGCCACTGTTGTTGTTATCTGACTCCACAGGTGTAGTTGGTCTTGAATTTCCTGAAGGACAACAGATAGATTAAATGATGGAAAGTGGAATAACTTTTCCTAAGGGAGCTCTCTTTAAGGACGGTGTCTCCTTATACAGAGGTATTTTTGCAAAGGTTATGACTATGGGGAAAAGGCAGATCTTAGCAAGGGTTATTGGAATCTAAAAAGAAAAATGTGGGTAACCACACATTTTTCAGAGATAATTAAGTAAACCATAATTCTAAAAAAGCTATAACACACAAAGAATGCACGGCATTTTCTTTCCAAATTTATGCTCAATTATCTGTGAGGTTACTCCCCATTTTCTTTTTGGATTCTCATAGCCCTTGCTAGGATCTGTTTTTTCCACAGTCATGAACTCTGCAAAAACACCTTTGTATTAATAGGCAGATTCCTTAAGAAACCCGAATATCTCGGACCAGACCTCAGATGCGCAGGACGTATGTGCAGTAACAAAAGGAGTCACCACCCTTAATACAGACACTTCTCTACCAAGGACAACTCACTTGGTCCAAAAGAGACAGACACCTCCATAGTAAGCACAGAGGTTTGATTCTACCACGATGTTTTTTCAGGGGGGTGAGTTGTTACTTTATTACTACTACCCGTGGTTGGGCATGGAAATCCTTACATTGCAGGTTACTCATCGATCAGCCTTTCATTAGGTTACCTCAAAATCACCCTCCCCCATCCAGCCATCACCCACCTTTACAGAATATTATTTACACTTTTTTCACAATTTGCCAGTAATAAGGATAACGTTAAATAAAACTGTCAGGGGATAAACACAAAAAGGGTTGCTTAGTCAATGGAATTTGAACTGTAGTGGGTGAAGCAGAGAAAACTATGTCTTAACATTTAGTTTTAATTTGAGTAAATCACAAGTTTGTGTCAGCTGTGGTTCAAGTTACCAAGATTCTAGAGTACTTATTTTTAACCCTTTCACTACCACTAAACTATTACAGTATATTTAATCTTGTACATGTACCTTGTGCAGGCGTGATTGCTTTCGGCGGTCGTTTTCCTGGCACCTTTACAGTTGTGTGTTTTAATACTATGGTCTTTTGATGAACATCATCCATATAATCCTTGAGACAAAACACAGAGCACAACTTGAAGAAAAATAATACAATGCCAACGCCATTCCACCATACAGCCAGGACATTCAGTTTTCAATTCATGGTAACTCAGAAACCAAAAACCACTTTAAGAGCTGGAGAGGCATGGTTTTTAACCTGTCTGTAGGTAATTTTATTTGGGGCTTTGTGGGGCATTAAGCTTGTTTCATGCTTCTACACACATACAACAACATAAAGAAAAGATCATTTTTATCATTTGTTATGTCATGCCATTACGCTCTTGTGATGTCGTTAAGTTGGCTAATCCACAAGGGTAATGTATAACACTGACATTAAGTGTTTTCGCATTTTATATTTGTGTTAAGCACCTATCAATGTCAAGCTAGAGGATGGAGAGCTGGGCAGATGAGAGACAATGGACTTTTGTGAAGGACTTCTTTTCAAATGCCCCACCTCGGGATCAAAGATATCGATCAAATCAAGACCAACCCTTCACCTCAATTGAAAAGCCAGCTATGCCTTCCCCCGAACCCACCATAACTTTGATATGTGCACAGCCATGTCATTACGCCATTAGTGTGAACTAGGCTTACAGCCATTTTGCACAATTCTGTGGTCTCAGAATGAAACATTACCTAAACTTTCAAAATAATGGGACCACCTATTACAACACCCTTTTAAGGTGGTACAATTGGCTAAAATGTGTTCTAAACTGTGTCTTCTAAAATACTTTGTCCACTTTGTTTTTACTTTCAAAATAACCTTTCTCTGATATTTTATTCCGTAGAATCCGAATTTCAAGTCAAAATTTTGAATTTCCTGTCAGAAAGGTGTGAAAATTAACACCTAAAAATGTCACTCAAATTCATAAATATTTTCTCTTTTTCCTTTCTTTTTGTTTGAAAGCTTTCTTCTTTGCACTATCAAACACCTATGTAAAAAGGATTCTTGTGTGACTTAGCCGCAATCCAGGTGGAAATCCTACGGAAAAAAATCGAAGATCTCTAAACCAGGCACGTGACATGCCACAACATTGATCCAATGCAACGGGAAATTGCGGCTAAGTCAGGCAAAATAGCTCCATTTGTGTTTGTTAACTCTGGCAACTTTCAGCAGAATTGATTAAAATGTGTGGAAAATATTCCTATTTTCACCTCCAACGCACTGCTAATCCGTCGAATTTGCATGTCTTTACGCTTTCGTTTGCTCAATTCGAGTCTGCCATGTTTGTTTTCTGCGTTACAAGTTGCATTGCCTTCTGGGACACTCATTTCGTGGAAGAAATGTGGAAAATGGCATATTTCGAGTATGTAACGCATCCTAGAATCAAACAATTGTAGAGTCCCTAACAACCACAATAAACAATGACAATGCAGTCTTTTTGTCAGCTGTGACAATGCGCACAAGTCATTACGCACATGAAATGTGAAATCGTTGGCCTTCTCTCGCGTTTACAGCACTCAAGAAGTTTGACTTTTCGTATTTTTGAAATCAAATACGTAGACGTGATGATATTTTGGCTGGGTCGTAAGCGTGCAAGAAGCAGGCAGCTTTATACATTCGTCTGAAAGAGATTCTAAAACTTTCAAAGATGCGGTAGATCTATTTGTATCTGCAATAAAACATTCAGCTGTGGACTGCGTGAGGATGCATAATTTTGAACCAAAGATTGAAGATCTTACCGGTTTTAATAATTAAGGAGATACTTTGATGAAAGAGGAGTTTGTGTACTGGGTAATACTTCTAGTATGAGGTAGTTGTAGCCGGCAATTGTAATATTGCTCTTTCAATTTGTCAATTTTACCTTGCTGCATGAGTGCGCGGTACGCTTTTCGTCTTGTTGTGTATAAATATGCCCAGGTATTTATGATAAACTGAGCTTGCTTTTTTCTGATGTGTGGAATATCAATTGAATATCACCAAAAAGTCTGTTAGTATTCAGGTTGATATAGCTTTTTGTTATGTTTTCATTTTTTCTCAAATAATTCCTTTAGCTTCGCCGCTGTAGATTCAAAGACATCCAGCCGTGCGCGAGACCAGAAGGGAGTCTACACGCAAAATTCCAAGATGGCGGCTCAAAATGGCCGCATGACAATGAATTTCAAACCTCTCTTTCTCAGAAACTAGCGATCACTGAGCCGCTATTTTGTAAATAACAACATAACAACACATGAACTACACAATAAGCAAAACAACAAGAAGATTTTTTTGGGACCTTTAGCCAACTGTACCACCTTAAGTGATATAGTTTCTACAAGTATGGTGTAGCACTCACGTGTAGATTTGGATAGTAAGCAAGAACACCATCTTCTAGTAGGGTAACATATTTCTTCTTCCATTCCTTGTTGATGGAGCTAGTGCTTCGCTTGAGAAGATAACCCTTCATAAGAAAGGAAATTTGATTTTAAATATTCATGTAGGCTACCGTTACTTTCCATACATTTTTGTGACCACCAAGTTATCAAATTTTTGTGTCCAATAAAGTTGACCTAAAGGACCAGTATCCCGGTTGATATATTGCATTTCCTGAAGCATGGCCAGGATCTGGCTGTAAGCTTGCTTTATTATCATGAAACAGGAAGAAAAATATCACTAAAGGTGATGACAATATTAGGAAATATAAATGTAAGACACGAAATAATGGCTTCAAGACTTCTTTTAGAATATTTTCTCCAATTAAGTTATATATTTTTTGGGATGTTTGGTGATATAACAAGGGAAATTTTGAATCTCTTTACCCAATTTAGTTACATGTAGATGTTTGGTAATGTTTGGCAATACACCAACTGGAAATTAGGGGAGCAAACTGTTGATATTTTGGTAGGATACCAATTCCTTTCAAATTATCACTATCATGCTCACCTGTCTTATAGGGATTGATCTTCCACTCCCAACATCTGTATCTGGCACTACCTCTTTCTCCTTCTTGTCTTTCTGTAGTTTACAGAGTGCAAGTTAAATAAGCATCCTGTCCCTCACTCAAAACACGCTTGAACAATTATTATCCACACTAATAAATGGTTCCATTTGGCTACAGTAAGTGATACTAAGAGCCTTCTCATTGCACAGATGTATTACAACAAAGACCATGACTAAAGGGAAAGAATTGCAATCTGTTGAAACCTTTGCAGTAGAAAATTCAATTATGTCATTGGTATTTGCTACTAACCAAAAAGCACGAACAAGCCTTCATGAGGTTTGGCACCTGTATGGATTTGTAGCTGTTATGTCTTATGACTCAGTTTTGAAACTGAAACTATTGACAGAAACTGCAAGCCAAATATTGACAAAACTTCAGTTTTGCCGGTAGTCTAGACCTACAAATCTGCATGTAAAGTTGAATAGAGTGTGTGTCAATTATGTTGAAAGATCATGACCATTAAATTCCTGTGAACATTGCCATTACATTTTTTAGTTTTTATTGAGTGGAAGTTTATATGAAGACACAAGTCATACAGTAGAGCCCCTTTTACTCATTTATCTCCAACCCCACGGCTATCTTGAATACTCTGCTATTTTGAGCCAAAAACTCATTTTCCTTGTGTTCAAGATAACGGAAGTCTACTGTGTATCTGCACTCTACAAGCTTAGTGGCCCACCCAGCCAGAACCCATCTTAGGTTTCCACAAAGTAAATAACATAGAGTATCATCTAGTAATCTCTCCTGGATGAGACACTACATGTAATCCATCACAGCATTAATCCCTGCTTTTTGTAGGTTTCTTTAATGGTTCAGTGGTTATCATTTTGATACACCCCTAGTGAAGAAACAATGTGACAGACTAAGCTTATTGTCTAAGGAAAAAACAAGAAGGAATAGGAAAGGCTCCAATCACCGACTTTCAGATTAAAAGGATTTCATAGCCCAGGAGCACTTCCCAACAAAATTTTTGGCGAGCACCCCGCTCCTAACAGCGTAGGCTGATAACATACCGATGAACTAAACAGCATTGTTCTCCTTCTTGATGACCGTTTAGTCAAGGATGAAGGCGTTGATGTGGCGCTATTGGTGCCACTATGTATGGGACTGCATGAGAGCACCTGGTCTGGAGGATCCTTAGCTGTCGGTGAGTGGATTGGATCAAATGATGTTAAAACAGGACTTGTTTCACCCCTGGCTTGTATTAGCTTTTCAATTGCTGGGGAAGAAAAAAAATGAAAGAGTTCTAAAGAGTTCTTTCCTTATAAGCCTTCAACACCACTGAATGCATCAACTATACTAGAAGTCTGAGCAACAGACTTCTTTTTTGGCCAATGCAGTTGCTGGGGAGGAAAAATTCAAAGTTACTCCTGAGGTCTCTAACGGTAAAACTCAGAACTTGGACACTCAGAATCAATGCTTTCTTTAAAAGCAATTAACCCCACTGCATACATAATTTAACCATAAAAAGAAGTTAGTGCAACAGACATGAGAATTCTGTAATAATGATGTACATGGATGCCACGCCTCTACTAACAAAAGAAAAATTCTGTAGTAAAACCAGTGCACTCAGAGTCACAGTCACAATCAGTCACAGTCACTCAGTCCTCACAGTCACAAAGGTCAAACATGATACTTTTAGGCAGCTCCCACCAAATTAGTTTGTAAACAAAATAAAGACAAATAGAGAATCAACTTTTTCAAGGGCAAAATTTGATGCTGTAGAGTATCCATTCAAAAGTTAGCAGCTTTCAGTTCTATGCCTGGCAACTCAAAATTTTCATGGCACAGCATCTCTGCAGTTTCTCTTACACACTGCTCACAGCCTGAAAAGGCTTTGCACTAAAAACTGGAAGTGGTACGTGTTTGATACTTTTTTGATTTTGAATGTTCAGATGCTACATGGAAACGAAGGGAATTTTTTACATACAAGGTTACCTGCTGGTTCATACTAGGCAATACAGGCACTAAGAGAGCTGCCAACTGAAATTTACACATCGTAACATATTGTGTTTTTAAAAGCACATTCCACAAGGTCCTTGACATGAGTGAATTTCCTTGGACTGATGTGAAGTCTACTCAAGGAAGACATGTTCATGATTATGAGTGAATGAAACGAGCCAGATCACATACACTGTAAACAACACCTCTTCGACAACTTTTAGAGAAACCTCACTACAGTTGAGCACCCTCAGACAAATGGGTGACTATTTGTATGAATAATTTCTTGAGCAGTTGAAAGCTGTATTTAGAATGTCTTAGTTTTTAAAAGCACATTCCACAAGGTCCTTGACATGAGTGAATTTCCTTGGACTGATGTGAAGTCTACTCAAGGAAGACATGTTCATGATTATGAGTGAATGAAACGAGCTAGATCACATACACTGTAAACAACACCTCTTCGACAACTTTTAGAGAAACCTCACTACAGTTGAGCACCCTCAGACAAATGGGTGACTATCTGTATGAATAATTTCTTGAGCAGTTGAAAGCTGTATTTAGAATCTCTTAGTTTTTAAAAGCACATTCCACAAGGTCCTTGACATGAGTGAATTTCCTTGGACTGATGTGAAGTCTACTCAAGGAAGACATGTTCATGATTATGAGTGAATGAAACGAGCTAGATCACATACACTGTAAACAACACCTCTTCGACAACTTTTAGAGAAACCTCACTACAGTTGAGCACCCTCAGACAAATGGGTGACTATTTTGTATGAATAATTTCTTGAGCAGTTGAAAGCTGTATTTAGAATCTCTTAGTTTTTAAAAGCACATTCCACAAGGTCCTTGACATGAGTGAATTTCCTTGGACTGATGTGAAGTCTACTCAAGGAAGACATGTTCATGATTATGAGTGAATGAAACGAGCTAGATCACATACACTGTAAACAACACCTCTTCGACAACTTTTAGAGAAACCTCACTACAGTTGAGCACCCTCAGACAAATGGGTGACTATTTGTATGAATAATTTCTTGAGCAGTTGAAAGCTGTATTTAGAATCTCTTAGTTTTTAAAAGCACATTCCACAAGGTCCTTGACATGAGTGAATTTCCTTGGACTGATGTGAAGTCTACTCAAGGAAGACATGTTCATGATTACGAGTGAATGAAACGAGCCAGATCACATACACTGTAAACAACACCTCTTCGACAACTTTTAGAGAAACCTCACTACAGTTGAGCACCCTCAGACAAATGGGTGACTATTTGTATGAATAATTTCTTGAGCAGTTGAAAGCTGTATTTAGAATCTCTTAGCCCATATACAAGCAGACATCTTTTCTGAGGCTTATGCAGTTGCAATTGTAGATACACACAATGTGTTTCAATACGTCACCATCCTTACCATTCCTTATCTCTCGCATAAAGGCACCAAAAATACTTGGTTTGTTTATGGAGAACATTATGTGACAAGATGTAATGTAGAAGTGAAAATGTTTAAATAAGAAACATTGACTGGTGCAGTCTCATATACGTAGTCCATTTATTCAACAGGTGTGTGCGTGGAAACAGTGGGTATGAAACTTTCAATTAACTTAAAACTGATAAAAATCTCATAATGTTATATCAATGCTAACAGCAAGATTGTGCTCTGATAAGGATAGATAAGGACAATAATCATCAAAAGTGAAAACATTTCACTTAAAATTAGTTCTTCTACTTCAAAACAATAATGCAGTTGTTTATTAGGTGACTACCAGCAGTGTGTGAGTTCAAACACACTGCCTATGCCATTTTTTAGTATTGGTTTTAATTTGAAATGATGGTGAAATATTGTTCAGGAATCAACTCACTGCAATGCTCCATAACAGTAGTACACCTTTCTTAAATATTATCAATGCAAAGCCATGATAAGGTACTAAGTCTTCATTATTAGTTATCAACTAGTGAGGAAATTGGCATTTAATTCAAAGTTATGATTTTGGAATTTACTCATATCAAACCAGAAATTTGTTTTCTTCAAGTACTAAGATATTTGAATAGGAATTGCCCTTGACATAATCACTAGAACTCATCCATTGGAAACCAAAGGTCTTTCAATAGGAGATCTGAGGCTTTGATTTTTCAACCTCAAAAACAACCTAACAGCACCGTTTTATACATTCACTAAAATAAATAAATAAAGTAAATTAAACTGAATGATAATCACATTTTTAATGACATTTAAATTTTAATACAAAGCACTAATCAAATTTCATGGACCGCTGTTGTTACTAAATTGCACGCCCGATTTCCAACATTTATGCATTCTGCAAAAAGGAAACAACGTTTTAAGCAACATTATTCTAATAGCAGCCTTGGCCTTTAAAGGGACTATGTCACGCTATTTTGGTATCTTTTTAAAAAGCTAAAAAGTGTCTTCGCATCAATTGAATTCCAAAAATAAGGGTCTAGCTTTGTTAATAAAGACTATGTTAAAGCACTGAAAACTGTTTCCTGTCGTCTGTTGCTACCGATGGCAAGGATGGAAATGGATTGCAACGTGAAAAAATTGGGCCAATTTTTTCAAGTTTTGATGCTATGTTCTCAAAAATCACCAAAAAAATTATTATGGTTAGCTCTCCCTAATAAAATTCATTTGATATCTTTCTCATGGTTTTACAGGAGCACTTTGTGTATGAATTAAGGCACTAGGTAATGATTTTAGCACAGAATTGACCAAAAATATCAAAATCCTCGTGACGTAGCCCCTTTAAATGGCAATATTCTAGGCCCCTAAAAGGAAATATTCTCCGCGACATCAACGTGTTTATTTAGCATTTTATTGTCAGTATTCTGAACAAGGAATATCGACACGTGTGTATTTGCGATTTGCGGGAATTCTAAAATTACAAGGCCGCCAACGCAGCAGGAACGAACGTAAACATAACAGAAAGGAAATATTCGAATGTTATGCCAATATCTTTTTGCGGAAACAAAGAGGAATTGTACCGCTAAGGAGAAACGGAAAACAACAACACATTCGATGACAAATTGTCGAAAGTTGTCTGATAAAATCACGGGAAATTACATGGTTTTTGACAAGAGATAAACGTGTGAACCATTTCCCAACGAGAGCAAGAGAACTCAATTAAAATTAAATACCGAAGAGGAGAAATGCTTCTTTGCGGAGTTCGTATGTGGGTCATATGGTGGAATTCGAAATAATCGATCTTTCCGATCGACCATTCGAATGGAAATGTACATTGATTTCAGTCACTTTTACTGGAGTTAAAACAAATAATTTTTGAAAACTTCATCTGCAGCAAAAGAAGGCGTATATTCGAGGACTTTACGATGAAGACAACAAATATATTCTTTTATGATTTGTTTGTATGTATGATGGTTTATGAGTTTTCTCAACTAACCACATTTCACGGCAAACAATGTCTACGCACACGAACAAAAAGAACATAATTTTGTCCTAAATTCGTCGCCAATGCACGCCTGACAGAGAAAGGGTGGCAACGAGAAATCATAAAAACTAAAATAGCGACTACGGGCATTAAGCTAAGAGGCTTTGGCTATTATTCAAGTGATCAAAACAAATGTCATAATATGTCCTCAAATTATTCAAAGCAGATCGAACGCGCGCCGAAATACCAGTAACAAAATCATGTCATGGGTATTATATCGTGAGCTGAGCAGGTTATTTATGACACATCTATGGAAATTACAGCGAGGAAGTGTAACTTCCTTGAACAATTACCGAAAAAGAGAGACAAGGAGCGTATCAAGTTAATCAAAGGTGCGATGTTAATATTCTGCTCGGTTCTCATTCGCAACTGAACGTAAACACCAAACTGTAGAGACGAATATCAGCCTTAAATTCACCACTATTGTATGCTAAATTAATTTTACGGTAAAAATGATGCTATCAGTTTTCCTGACTCACGTAACACGATAAAACAAAACTGAAATACTGCACTGTCGCTAAAAATGAAAGCTATCTTGTTTAATTTTAATTGCGAAGATTAAATGTACACTTAAAGTATTGCATCCAGTTTCTATGCTGAGAGAAGAAACATAAAACGAGCCACTTACTTGCTAAGTCTGTTACGTCCTTGATGACATCGTATGATCCGGAAAGCTGAAAGCTTCTTCGCATCATATTGTAGTTAATTCAAGACAATTCACATGTGATCAAATTTCCTGCAGCACAACTGATTGTCGCTACGACGGACAGATTTATAGCGACAAACAAACTTCGCGAGATGGAAACAGTTGAAACCATCGAAGAATCAAAGCTTCAGGAAATTATTTCTTTCCTTCGTAGGTACCTGAACTCCGAAGGTATCGTAGAAGGTCCAGAATGTTCGTTTTGTTGGTCGTTTTCTCGCTTATGCCGGCCACACATAGAAGATTCAAATCCCACCTTTGTATTATTGTCTTCAATTCATTGTTCGAGTCATTGAATAAATGCCCGCCTTTATAAATGGCACAGCAACCTTCGCCACCGATTCTTATTTGAATTTCCTTTGCCTCAGCAGAAACGTGCTAAAACCTCCTCTAAAAGTTGCCGTTTCCTCTCTAATAAAAATACCGGACAGTTTCTTCTGTAGCCGATAGTGACACTTTCCAGAGTTAGGTCTTTGACAACTGTTCGGTCAGCGGTTCACTGTGCAATAACAAAAATATTTTTCGCGTTTCAAATTTCACAAATGTTTCATTGGGGTAGCTTGCATAACGTAAACACCGCCAACTAAATGGACCGGAGCTTATATACTGATCCAAACAGTTCAAATGTAAAGTTTTCCTTATATTTTCAGTAACAGAACTAACAAAACCACCCTTGCAATCGATGTAATGAAACTATCGTTTTTGATCAAGGAACCTATTTCACTTGAAACAGAGGTCCCTCTTAGCTTCCGGTTACGTTAAAGCGAGCGTGAAACATTTCCGGTTAACAACAGACGAAAAGTAACTACAAAATAAGTCAAGTAACACTTAAGACTCAATGGATTTTAAATTAGCTCTTTCCCACTTCATCAGAGATTGCAAATTATGAAAAACTGTACAATAAAAATTACTTCACTCCTTTATGAAGATTTCACAGCAGCGTTCAAACGACAAAAAAAAAATTCCGGTAAAAACAATGAATCAAGAAATTTGTAAGGTATCGTCACAAAAGGTCTCTATTTTTTGTTATGACTAAAAATCTTTCTACCTGAAAACGAAGCAAATTGTTTTTATTACAAAACAATGTACTTTTTTCAGGATTATCATTTTTTTGTCCAAATGGGTGGAGACGCAGTTCGAGAATCTTCCTAAGCAGTTGGTTAACCCGTACTTTATAAGAATATTTTCTCACATTGTCTCATTCTGCGTACAACGTCCGTGCAAAAAAAAAATTTAGGCAAATGGGAGATATCATTTTTAAAGAGTTTGCTGTTTTTTTCAATACATGTAACAATTTTTGTGCATTTTGTTGTTAGAGGAAATACCAGATTTATTAATAAAAACCTTACCACTTTTCTCCTCATTAGCACTTTTTTCGTATACATTTTAGCAGTTTTGTGTTATTTAACTTTCTTCGAATTCGCAATTTCCTTTTAAGACTAAAGTGTTCCAAATGGACAAAAATGGTGTATTGTGTATGGGCCTTAAATTTCCACTATGAATTCGAAGCCCCTTGCAAAGATATTGTCTAAATTTTTACTTGTTTCTTTTTAGCATGAGAAAACAGCCGACGTTTCGCGGGGTCGCCACTTGGGCCTTCGCAAAACGACGTCTGAGTAACGAGCGCAGAAATACTATACTGATGACGTGATGACCCAGATCTAGGTAGTGCTTCTGATTGGTTGAAACGAAATTCCCTTGCGTTTCATGGAGTTAAGGTGACTCGATCGAAATAAATGACGCGCTCTATGCCTCTCTAAAAACTCTAATAACATCGTCATTTCGAGCTCGATTGCCTTGAAACTTTCGCATTTTACACCCAATTTATCGAGGAATAATATGTACGTCAACACGTAGATGTACTATTCGTTAATTCTGCGTGATTTTGTTTTTATTGAACACTACTTTTTTGATAAAATTGCTATTGTAACAAAACCGGGCGCTACGATTTGGTTTAAACTTCTAGAATCAGCTTATAATAACATCTTACCTTGACTCTTCAAGTTTCCGCAAAATCGTAGGAACAGAAATCCTGGCACAATTTGAACGTCAAAATAACAACCCCAGACCATAGTTTGGACCGCTCCAGAGCTTTCAAGATTTGACTGAAAAGCGTAATAACTCCAGATAAAGTAAGTTCAATGTATGGTTGTAGTTAGTGCCAAACCGCATTTGGCAATCCGCAACGATGAAAAAGTTTGGGCGGCTATTATAAACTCACTTTCTGCACCAAAATATAACGAAGTCGCCAAATTCACGTTTTTCTGAATTATGTGAAAACTAACCGGACGAATTGAATAAAACTATCGGAACATGAAACTGAATGTTTTACACATACTTTGCGCTATTTTACTCTGCTGGGGGGGTCTTGATTTTGACAATATATTTCTTGAAAGTGATGCGCTATCGAAACTCTGTTCTGTATACGGCTTTGTTGTTATCTGAATTCCACAATAGCGCTATGCAAATTTCCTTGCATTTGATGAGAATTTGAGGAATTTACACACAAGTCAAGGTTCGAGTTCAAATAAAACCGACATTGTATACAGTCCACTTCGTATACATAACAGAAAAACCTGAGAACACCCTCGACCTCGGGAAATACTCTGGTGTCTGCCTATTCTAGATACAGACTGACATAAAATACGTGATATTTGCTGGTCAAATGCCATCCTATGAACGGCGGGTGTGTTGAAAACTTCATCCTTTCTAATTGAATTGATCGAATTTTTATCAGTAAACATAGGAACGCCCCAAAGTTCACGGGATCAAAAATGAAAAGCTGTTTACAAGGCCAACCTACCCCTTTCCTGTGTTACTTCACTTCAAGTACGTCAGAGAGGAGTTCTTACGATTTCCACAGACAAAACGTTAGAATACGTAATTAAACAAAAGCAGAAAGTCGTCATGAAAGACCTCTTTTCCCGACGATAATAAGAATACAACTGTCCCTGGCCTTTTATCGCTGGATCACCTCTTTCGTTCCTAATTTTAATCTTCTTCCCAGCAGAGCTAGCCGATGGCGAAACTTTCGTACTAGCTTAAAGTAAAAAAAAAAAAAAAAAAAAAAGAAAAAAGACGACAACAATCAGCAGTCGTTGGGTAGGCTAGGTTGTTTGATCTTTTTCTTTGTCAGAAAGACCCTGGAAAACGAGGTTGCTCGTATTGCAAAAACTGATGTTGTCACAAATGGTACGAAGTGCAAGTCCCGCACTTTCCAGTCAGGGCGCTGCGCGTTCTTAAAGTTACTGTAAAATTTTCCATTGCCCTTGTTGTTTAAAGATTACTTGGATGTACGACTAACCTATGTTAAAGACACGATCGACATTCTCTCCAGTCTGCGCCGAAGCCTCCATGTATACACACTGTTTAAGTTCCCCGATGAGCTTTTTTATGTGTTGCGTGGTTACGCCTGACTGGTCAATGCTTGTGACACCATCTGTCAAATAAAGAAGTAGATTGAAACTGACTTTAATGGCCATTAACTATAACCATAAGTTCAGGTCTCTGGCATCGCGTTATTTCCTTAGGCCAAAAAAATATACATTGTCTCTCTCTATCACGGTAACAAACACGTAAATGGGTATCGGAGAGGAGTAAGTACCACGTACACAATGGGTAAAGGGAGAAAATCAAGGAAGAGCAACCTTCTTAAAAGAATAAGGCACAGTCGTTTTACATCAGAGAAATCACGGCGAAGGTTGTCATGAATGAATGAATGAATGGATGGATGGATGGATGAATGGATGGAAGGGAGGAAGGAAGGAAGGAAGAAAGGGAGGAAGGAAGGAAGGAACGAATGAGTGAATGCCTTTGGCTATTTTCCTTTTGTCATACACTTAATTTTGTCAGCTTAACCCTCCTCTTTTTCCCCTCGTTTTTCTCCCATCCCCTCATCGAGCTATGCCTGTCACAGCCTACTTCTTTGGGGAAAGAAAAGCACATTAAAACCCATCTAAATGAATAGTCTCAGTTCACTTCCCTTACCCCCCCCCCCCCTTCCCCACATGCCCTCTTTTTCACCCACTGCCCCTCTCCAATAGTTGAAGGCTTGGCCTATGCCTTGAAGAACAACACTCATAGTTTTATTTTTAGTTTTATTTCACGTTTGTTGTGCAACCACAGGCAAAGGGGAAGGAGAGGAGGTGGGCGGGGGAGGGGGGGTAAGGTGGCAGATCTGGGTATTTGACATCAGTGAGAAATATGGGTGGGTCCATTCTATTCAGGTCTAATCCCTGCCATTCTGGTAAATTTACATGCCACTTATAAGTGCCTGCAGGCACTTAATTTATCGTCACATTCCAAAGGGTGAGAATGGTAATGTGATCATTGCAAACCGCATTCCTCAAAAACTAGTTCGGGGCAATCATTATTTTCTTTTTTTCAAATATTGCTTGCTGGAGGTTATTCCCAAATATTTTGTTTTATTGCTCCATTTAATCATAACATAACCACATCAAGTAAACTGAAGACGGACTTTCTAAGTGTTCTCATTTTGGTGTCTTTGACTAATTTTCGATGTGAATGTCATTGGCATCAGAGCTCCAGTTATCAAGTCTTGCTGGACTGGATTCCACTCCAGCATCAGTCTCCAGGTTTACCGCTACAGGTATCAGTGTTCCAGATAAGAGAGGCGTCTCTGGTGAAAAACCCGACAAAGCTGGCAATATGACCCAAAAAAATAAGTGCTCAACTTGAGAAGATTTCAAGAGATTCACATCTATTGACCCCTCAAAATTCCTTACTGGCCCTCTGCCTTTATAAGTAATGTGGAACACTGGGGTATACTTTGTCTGCAAATGGCTTGGCGCGAGCAACTGCAATGATGTCTGCTAAAGGATGTCTGTGTGAGGGAGGAGAGGAGGGTGTGGGGGTGCGATTATTCGAGGGAGGTGATCATTTCAAATATTTTCACTGGGGGGGGGGGGATTATTTGAGGGGGGAGATTAATCAAGGGGCAGCTATTATTTGAGCAAATACGGTACCCAATGTCTATTCCCATCCCTTCACCCCTTCCCTGTGTGTATTATGCTCACCATTTATAGCAACCAGAACCACTGGAATGTCAGAGATGTACTTTCTGTACTGAGCCATTTTAGCATAGTATCCAGATAACACACTGAAACTGAGCTCATCATCCAAGCTGAAAACAAAAATGACTGCATCCACCCACTGTGTAAACTGGAAAAAAAGAAAGACGAAAAACACTGAAAAACAGTGAAACACCAACCAAAGACTACCTCATTTATACAACCACATCATATTGACTTTTAATTTAGTTTTAATCGTTATCTTGAAGATGGGAACTCTCTTTAGTTCACTGTTATCTAACATCAATCCTTCTTTTAAAGCCTCTCTGTAAATTACCTGCATTTAATCCTGTTTTGTATTTTAATATTTTTGAAGAAGAGTATCCTTTGACAGGATACAATTTTGGTTTCCTCCTGCTACTATCCTACCATGTGTGTCATTTCCATCTGTCGTTTGTTATTTTTGGTTTAAACATTTAATATTTAACATTTGCTAATTATTCTGCACAAAGTGGTTCTAACTATTGAGTCTGTTTATGGACAGAATACTTATGTGCTCTCTGACCATTTAACCCTTTAAGCACTAACAGTGACCAAAATCAAATTTCTCGTTACATTATCACCGCTTGTTCAAACATTCAAGTGATGAGAATAATTGAAACAATCACCAAGGATAAGATGTCTTGATATTTAGACAAATTCTCCTTACTACTTCAATACAAAATGTATGGAGATCAGTAAGGAGAATTTGAATTTTCATATCAGGGCTTACAGGTTGTAAAGGGTTCAATAAATCAATGTTGCAGTGCAAGGCTGTGGCTAGTGCAATTTCCAGATGTTGAAGGTTATTAAGCTATTGTGGAGGATTAGGCTAGCAGAGGCAGGATATCTGAGTTTTCTGAAGAATTTTTGTTTATTTTCCCCACCCTGCAACACACATTCACAAACCACCAGGGATAACTCAAGACTGTGTGAGTAAACAAAAGCTCCAATAAATTCACTTAATGGGGGTCAAATTACTGTGGAAAGAACAAGCCGAGAAGGAAAAAAGCTGATGATTTGAATCTGCCCCTATTTTGGGTGGCTTATTTACCTTTCAAGTACAGTGGAGCCTTGATTATCTAGATTATTTCCTGTGATCTTGATTCTTGTTTGTAACAACTTTGAGTGGAAAAAAAGAAAGTCATTTGTTCTGGCCAACAGGCCTTATTTACTCCATTTTCCAATTGAAAACTGATTGTGAACTCTATGAGAAAAGATGAAGTTGAGCA
The DNA here is from genome assembly GCA_964030785.1 of Siderastrea siderea. Taxonomy (NCBI): domain Eukaryota; kingdom Metazoa; phylum Cnidaria; class Anthozoa; order Scleractinia; family Rhizangiidae; genus Siderastrea; species Siderastrea siderea. The sequence goes on from OZ034971.1 coordinate 32,984,646, forward strand.
TGCAGGTATTTTACCTGAAGACCGGTAAATACATGTACAGTTTCCATGGAAAATAAATAGCATGCTTGCTCGATCACCAAAATCTTGTTTCATGTTTTATTCTGTTCTGAGTTCTCCCAAGAAATATCCATTCTTCTTGATTATATCCTCTATTTTTGGTGGTCCCACCAAGTCCGGATAATAGTGATTCAACTGACAGTACAAGCATACTGGTTGTAAATTTGACTGACAAATGCCTGAGGGTGGGGATGGTAAATCATCTCAAATGCCCCACATCAGACCTGCCTCTCCCCTCCCCCAGTGGCCTAACATTGACAGGTGCATGATTTTATCAGTGTTCAATATACCTGCAGATCAGGGGGTCCAGTCTCATTTCTGATCAACAAAAGTCGACTCTGTCCATCATAACACACTTCTTTCTTGTGACGTCCCGTGAATGAGTCCACCTTCTCATATTGACCAGTGAGATATCTGTGCAGTAACTCAGACTTACCAGAGATTGAGCTTCCAACAATACCCTAATGATATAAATTGATAAAAAGTGAAAATCAGAAAGATAACACAATTCCCAGGGGGGAGGGTACTCAAGTATGTTATTGACGAGGAGGTGCAAATGCCTTTTTGGGGTTTAAAATAAGGAACCTTGGCCTTTTTTTAATTATAAATTTTCTGGTGGATTTTTTTTGGGTAGAGAGAGTTTGGCAGGCCTTTTTTGGATGTTATAGAAACTGTGCATACCTCGGAACTCACAATTTTATGTCAAAGAATTGCATCAGTTTCTGTTACAATGTTTTTATGCAAATAAAAAGGTCCACTGATCTTTATTTTTTGAAGGGGGTGAGGGTGGGTAAGAAGGTGAAGTTGTGGGAGGCAAATATACCCACCAGTCTTAACTCACAACTGCTGTCCACTCTAAGAGTGGTAAACTCAGGGCTGTTCAGGAAGGATTCTGAAAAAAAAAATATTATAAATATGTTATTATTATTATTATTATCATTATTATTATTACTATTATAAATTTGTCTTGCATGGTGGCTTTCACTCTTGTTCGTCAATGCAATTGAGCCATTTTGCTGTGGACTTTGACAACATGAACAATTTCAGTGGAAAATAAAATTAAAATTCCTACAGCATTGATACCTGTGACCAAACAACAAAACAACCAATTGCTACCAGAGCAGATTGCTCAGGGAACAGCCACTATTGTGTCAGAAATGCAGATAACAGAAACAATAAAGAAAACAAAGTTATATTTTAGTACAAGCTATACCATCATCAGGCAAAGATTACACACAAGGGAGCTATGTTAAATAGTATATTAGTTACAATAATTATTACAGTTGGAAAACAAAAAAAAAAAAACAGAAAAGGCATGGTTCCCTGCTTGATTTAAGTCCATTGTTAAGTCCATTTTTTAAAATTTGTATTACTGTTTACTATTTTAATATTTGTAGATACTAGTGATATCGACTGTAAAGTGCTATTGATCTATTTCTTGTAAATCGCACTCTAGAAGTAATAAATTATTATTATTATTATTATTATTATTATTAAGCACTTGATATGATAGGCCTCTTTATACAGAAGCAAATTGTTGGTTATTTCAAGTATGAGCTCCAACTACATGTACTAACAACCAGATCTTCTATTTTCTTCAGCTACTCCAAGTGACAGGCCATTAAGTAACATAGAAAACTATACCCCTCCAATTACACCGTCAGGTTTTTTGTTGCTTGCGTGACTGTTTAGAAAGAGAATGTCCCGCTCTTATGCAACTTGTGGAATAATAAGAAATAAAGATGATGATAATAAAGTGACAATGTACATGTAATTACCACTGAATGGAGAAAATTGTTAGATGCCAAAAGCTACAAGTAAATCCATAAATCAATATCAATTAGGGTTTTTGAGGTGATCACCATTCCTAAATTACTGCAGTACTTCACACCATTATAAATAATATATTATGTGAACCAGACAGACTGAATAAATAAAAGTGAAACATATGATAGGCAAATGATAAGCTGAGTTGAAAATCCATGCAAATTAAATAAAACTATCTAGCATGGCTGTCACTAATTTTTAAAGCAGCCAGGGAAATGAAAAAAATTACTAGGAGATACAGAGTATCGGTAGTAATGCTATGGTTTAAAAGACCTATATTAGCAAGAAACATCTCTGGCTTAGGCCATCAAGACAGACCCGTATCTAGCTAGAAGTGCTACCTTCTGTTTGTTCTTTTTGTGACAATCTTTGTTCTGAAAAAAAATCAATTTACGGGGTTTTTTTATTGTTGAGCTTGGTTGTTATGGTGCTTCAAAGACCAAATATTGGTAGTTTTACTGGAAGTCAGATATTTAGAATTCTTCAGATCCTCCAACAAGGCATTGCACCTGATTGAAGCAATGTTCGGGATGTTTTTCATTTTTAAAGCACTACTTCATATTTACTGTACAAAATCAAGACAAATCTATTTCATTTACTACAGCTCCAGCTATTATATTAATTATGTAATATCATTTACACAATGTATTCAAATATATTTTGACTTTGTTTATGGCTTTTCAGCGTCTACAATATAGCTTACTGCAAGACATGTAAATTAGAAATATATTGATAACAGATAATTTTTCTACGCTTCTTTAAAGGTACAATAAAGTACTTATATTTAAATATGGGCTCACAAAAATTACCTTCACAAATACTGTACTTTCTTGTCACTTATATAAACACCAATAGTCACACATAAAACACAAAAATAATTTGAAAAAGATCTTGAGCTACACAGCAATTTCGATCAAGATTTCATTTCCAAAATAGAAAAATAACAAGCTTAGTGACATTTCATACGTGTCATTCTTTTATCAACAATTTTACTGAGTTGAAGACACTCACTTTGTGAACATTGATTTGGAAAAAAAATTCCAATTTATTTGTACTTTTCTTGTTCCTGGGGATAAGAGGAATATTAAATTTTGATTTACACCACAAGAAATGCAAATAAGTGTATGATTTTAAAATAAGCAAACACAATTTGAGCCTGCAAAAATAATCTACTGTATGTCGAATAATGGTTCGCGTAATGGTGAAATTGACATCCAAAAGCCATGAAACGAACATAAATCGTGAAATGTACAAGAGAAAAACTAACGACTTCTTTAATACAACCTCTCGCTCGTCATTCAGTAAATTATTACGCTGGGTCGCGTTGAAATTTAACCCAGACTGAATTTCTAAATAAGTTTAGATGGAAGGTAAACATTTTCTTTTGTCGTGTACAAAATGTTTTAAACACAAATTTTTGCCTCGATCAAATCGTCGATGGTATCCACAAGCCACTTTCATTGAAGAATACAAAATTCCGCACGACTGACCTAGATATTCAAACACCTTGCAACAGAATAAATCTGCCTAGATTTTTGGCGCGATGCGAAGCGAACTGGAAAATCTCTGTCACGATGTGCCGAACAAACAATGAAATCTCTGGTGGATTTAGAAAATTATTAATTTCATCGATGAAGTTCAACGTACGAAGTTTGTTGGAACAAAAAATCATAAAAGTAACTATAAGGAGCAAAACAAAAACTACATGAACTGGCCTTGCGACACGAGGTCGCTTCTGAATTTGAACAGCGGGGTTCGCATTTTTTTCAAATTTCTCCAACAAAAGCTTACCTGTCCTTATAAGCTTAAGTATTAAAGCTGTCTCAGTTTTTTAGCGCTCCTCCACTGAAATTATAACGAACGTGGTTAACTGAAACATGTAAGGAGAATTCCTGAGTATTTTGTGGGATCGCTTTTGTTTACAAACTGCTATCTCTCACAAGAATGGTAAAGTCAAGTAGCTGCGTTTTGTGTTTATCCTCGAGAAATTATGGTTCCATACCCATCTAGTAGCTGGCTGTGAACGATATCGTAAATTTCATACTCGAGAACAAAACATCGATATCCTCTTCGCTTTTTTTAGGACAAACCGAAAATAGAAATCTTTAATACCTGCTCGTTCAAAACATCGATAACTTCTGGACTTTGAGATAAATTATCCTCCCGAAAAACTTCACTTACCCTCTATCCGGTTAACGAGTTCTCTCATTTTACGCTTCAATGGAACGTTGTCTATTTCTTCGAGAAGGTCGTACAGCGCTTGAATGGTCGGGCAGACGGACTCGAATCTCTTCGCCTCCTGTCGCATAGCGATGGCCTCTAGAGAATCGGAAACCGGCATTTTTGTTCGCATACAAGTTAGAGAGCGAGAAAAACGTCCATGTCGTTGGTCGATCAATGAAATGAGGCACCTCAGCTGTTTTTGCGATAAATTTGTCACCAGTGTCACGCACGCGACGTTGCAACGAGGCTGTGTCACCTTGGCCCTGTGGAAGTGACAAAGGCTGAATCCGACTGAATCCAAATATCACAGAGATCATGAAACGAATCTCGTGAAACTTAAATTCTTGAGTGGATATTGCTGTTCCGTGGTAACCTGAGGACTGTTTACAATTATTTGCTCGTTCAGTCAACATTTCGGTCGTTCTCAATGGGCAATAGAAGTTGGTTTTTGTCTTTCGAGGGAAGAGGGGGCTGTGCATGTCCCCGACTGAGTTTCCCTTGATCGGCCTTGAGGACTTTGCTTTTCTGTAGTACGCGTGGTCCTCTGCTGGTCTTGTTTTTGTTGCAACCTTAATTTATTACTCCAGAAGTCGTAAAGTATGGAATAGACCTGCCTTAGCCAGCAGAGAATTTTAATCCGAACCTGCCATAATATTTTTCACTGAGCCTTTTCCCTCCTTTGACCCCCCTGTCAAAACTTACGTTCCCAAGCAATTTCAACAGAAAATCTGGCTATTTGCATATAAACCACCGAATCGACTCTTTCGCTCCTTAGCCCTGCCAGCAAACCAATTTTTTTTTGGGGGGGGGGTTGAAAACACGGTACCGTAAACAGCAGATTACTGTGCTATGCGTAGAAGGGCAAAAGCTGGTTTATTAAAAAGTTGCCGCACTTGAAACCAAAAATGAAATGTATATTCCTCGTTCTCAAAATGTACTGGGAGACTGAAGACCTTCTTTTCAAAACTTGCCGTTTCAAAGGAAATTATTGCCGTCCGCAAGAGGGGGTCCAAATCCGCGGGGGGTGGGTCCAAATCCGCTGTGGCACCGGTTTTACATGTGCGAACCTAATGCAAATTAGCACAAATAATAGCTTTTGTTCACTTGCATTAGGTTCGGCACCATATTGAGTTCGACGATTGAACTAGGCCTAAGGGTTGGCCTAAGGAGTTTCTAAGCCTTTGAAAGGAGCTGTGTCACGAAATTTAGCCAAATTCAGCCATTAGGCGAACACGATAAAGCACGGATGGGCTAAATTGAAGAAGATAAACAGTTTTTCAAAGTTTATCTCTGTTGTTTGTTAATTTAAATATAACGCTCGTGATACATATTTGTTTGTCACGAAGCCGCGATTTTGTCACGGGCGAGTAATTGGAAAAACTAAACTAATTAGACTGAACTGCCTGAAATATTCCCCCACCCTCTCAAAAAATTCCTTTTTTAACCACAGTGCTTGATATCTTAAAGCCTGCATAACAGGCGTTGATGCGCCTTTAATTTGAATGCTTAGACGGCCATAGGTACGAAACAAACCCATATACCAACTATAGCCCTGTCAATCACTAACGGAAAAGATAATGCAAAATCGATTGACATATCAAGCAGTCCCGCGGGCCCGCGTGATCTTAAATCTGACGCAAATACTTAAACCGATTATCCCACAAGCAGTTCTTTCAGCATGTTCTTGATATCAGCGACACAAACCTCATGCAAAGGTTCATGTCTGCACGCGGCTGAGGCGTGTTGAAAGTGCTGTCTGCAATTGTCATCATATAAGAAAAATCGACGGTCTCAGTTTTTAAATAGTTTTGGTCTGAAACAGGTACACGCCATTTTGTTCAATAAGATACGTACAGGATATGTTTTGCCTGTTCCTCTAAAAAGAGTAAGTATTTTTTTTTTGTCTTTTTGACGGTAGAGGAGGGGGAACATTTTTACTGGTGTAAGGAGCCTTATATTGTACGAATAAACTGGCCACGATTTCCTCAAATCACGGGTTTGGAGCCACGCTATCACGCGCTGTTGTCCGAAAACCACGCCACTTAGGGTCGAAGGGGTGCCCTACTGGGGGCAAGAAGTGACACTGATAGCTGGAAAAAAAGCTGTGATCAAGACTATAATTGTATTGTTAGGTTAGGCTGAGAACTAAATAACTGTCAGCTGAGCCAGTCACAAGAGTTTTTGCTGATTGTGTTGGCTGAACCTTTCTAACTTTCAACCCAGCGATGATAGTTACCTAAAGTTAGATTTCAGTACGAGTGGGAAATTGAGGACGACTACGAGTTTTCAATTCCAGTTGCTGGCTTCACCTACCAATCTTTTTCAGTGTTTAGGACCTCTTCTCCGGTACACAACTGGTAAGCCGCACTGGACCGTCACTGTTAAGTCGCACTCATACCCAAAGTGCTACTTGTAGTCCCATTCGTAGGTCTCTAATAAGTCTTCCTGAGGAGCCAACATTCAAAGAGCTCCTGACCTTTATGCCGATCACTTAGAAGTCTAAATAATGAAACGCCAGTTGACGCCCTACCCAAAAGTGCATTTGTAATCCGGCGGCCTGACTTAAACCACGACCGCCCCTGCCAATGTGGGTTGGAACTGTCGTTCGGTTTTTTTCTCAGATGAAATTCCCAGCAGATAAAGTGCGTGCAAAGCGCATGGGAAAAGAATCGGATCATGGCTACGCTGACTTTGACTCAGTAAGATGGCCCCTTAGATATTGGACCGACAGTTGAACGTGTCACTTGACAGTGATGAGCAAACTGTATGTTTATTCACGTTGCGATATTGTATGGAGAAATTAGACACTTCTTACTATTGGGGCTTAAAAAATACCATGATGCACTGATCTCTAAACCTAAACAATGCATAGTTTTAGCTGGCAGGGAATCTTGGGAGTCGTTTGCAAAATAACATGTCATGCCATTTTCTGTTCTTCAAACAGGAAGAATTGCGGGACAGGAAACCTTGCAAAACAACTTCTGGATGATTAGGGGTTGCCTGAAAACTAAACTCGTCTTGTTATACAATACAAGTGCCATAATGCAGAGTGAGCTGGTCATTTCTCATGGCGACAGTTTGTCGGCTCGGCATCGTTCGGCATTTGTTTTCTTGACAAATGTTGAACAAACCGGTGTCTTGTTGAATTATTGGCGCTATGATAAATTGCTTAATGATCTCTTTTTCCCTTCAAACATGTGGAACGTTGTTGAATGACACGGAGCCTAACATAGATTTTGTTCAACAAAGTTCAGCATGTAGATATAAACTATTCAGCCTTTTTTTGAGCAGCAGTTTAAAAATTTGCTGATTAAAATAAAATACACTGTGTGTAATTGGCTTTAAGGTAAATCATGCACGCTTCAACCGTCACTCAACAATTGCTGTAACATGTTGTAACAGTTGGGGGACGCCCAATAACAAATTGGCGGATTTGCCACAAGTTGTAATTTGTTGAACAGAGTAGAGAATCACGCTTTCAAAGATTTCCTTTCGTAGCAACATTTGACTTCAGTCGACTAGCCTATTTCAATATTTAGCATGGTATTTAATTAATACTCTGTGTGGGTCCTATGGTAATTTATTCGGCTCAACTAGTGTTGTCTGATGATGCTCAACTTTACGCTGTGTACACCCTTTATTGCATGTATGATTCATGAAAGATCTCTAAGACCCTGTGTTCAATTTTTAAGTATTTACCAAAACAAACAGACAATAGTATTAGTTCAATAAACTAGCTATTTCTGTTAAAATTGTGTCCTTATTAAATATCGTTTTGGAATGTGATGAATTAATATTGTTACTTAACGATCATTTTGCTAACCTGACGTTTCACCAAAGAATGCCATAAAAACAATTACAAATATGGCTTTTGTCTGGGTCTTTTATCCAGCGAAGTGGAAGTTTGCAGTCTCAACAGATTGACGCTTTGTCAGTATACAGTTTAAGTCCTTTCATCCAGCTTGAGATTAAAATGGGCAACAGCGCAAATAGAAGCAAATATATTGGTTATAATCAACGACTTTGAGAGAATGAGGCCGAATAGAACCGATAAGCTGTAGGTATTGATCGATCGAACAACGTAAACTCGCCTGTTTTTATGAAAGATATAACTCACTGCACCTGTAACAATACTATAATGTGAGAAAAAAAAAGACTAAGACTTAACGCTAAGTAGACAGGCTATTTACCTGGGAAAAATCGTCTACTTTTGCGACTTTCCAGTGCAGAATCCATTTGCCTCACAATTAACATGATTTAGAACCGGTGCAAGGTAACTGAATTGAATCTAATTTCGCTTCATAATATCTGCTTCAATAGTTTGTCGAGTTGCAGTCATGTGATGGAAATAAGAAGAAGTATTAATTCTCATCATGAAAATTGAAAGATCTCTACTGCAAATCGTTATGAGAATTTAGATCTTTATCGTAGCGCTGATCGTGGCTAGAATATTGGCACTTTATGCTAAAAAAAGGGACGGAGGGGCGATATCAACTCATCTCTGGCGGCATATGAGAGGTTTGTGTTTGAATTATCGTGTATAAACTAACACTGATATCAATGATAGCCTACAACCTTTTACAGATAGATAGATAGCTTTATTAAGAAGTAAAATCATTGCAGCCCCCGGGCCGGGGCGAAGAAATGAAGTCTACACTCGAAGCATTTCTTGTGTGTTTTAGTGCATCCCGAAATTTTTGCATTCCATCTCTTTTACTGACGAGTTTTCAATATTACTAACCGTGCTAACAGCGGCCGCATAAGCCGGATGTGGTTGCATGTTACCAAGGTTAAAAACATTCACGGAAACAGTCGTCGACCACTATTGAAATTTCGCCACTCAAGCGAATTATTGGGATTACTTTACTGCTAATTGAAAGGAAGTTAATGTGGAAACATTTTACACTCGAAAAGATAAAGAAGGCTAGAAACTATAATACAATTAAACACCGAAAGCTTTCCACTACTTAGTCATGTTCAGCCTCAAGATTGAACACAGTCGTTTTATGTAGAGATCTGTAGTCCGTGGGTAATCTTTATTTGGGTCCAAAAATAGTAAAGCGCGCGATGCGAGGAAAATATGTCTTGCGCGCTGGTTATTTCCGGCTTAGATGGCTGATCACGCAATGTTATTCTGTATCGTGCACTCTATTATCATGGAAGAAAAATAAAGACTGCTCGGAAAAGACGTTAAGTATTTGTTATAATATCATATGAAGCCTGTAATGTTCTATAAAAATTGCTCCTCGCACGATATGTACTCGATTCACGGAGAAGCTATAAGATGGTGTTGTTACTGACGGCGGCGGCGACTAGCTCGTCGGTTAGCCTCTACTTAGAGTCCAGGCCCCGGTTCCTGGAAAGCCGATTAAACTATCCCCCGATTAGCAGTTAATCCACGATTAAATTCCCTCTAGAACAACTAATCCAGGGATAAAAAGGCGTTCCTGAAAGCAGAGTTATTCCTCGTTTAACTATCCCTCGGATAAACTCATATCAAACCGGTTAAACAAGTTACCAGCACATAAAAGCGCGCGAAAACAACAGAGCGGGAGAAAAAGTCGGTTTGATACTCGTTTTACCGATCGATACCTGTTGTAGTCTATTGTCGATATTTGACCCCGGTACGATTTGCCCTTTGTCTGGCTGTGAAAAAACAAAACTTCAAACCTTTCCTCAAAGAAAACCAAAGTGGAAATCATGGTTCACCGCAAACTGATGCTGATTCGAGGTGAAATGTGAGCTATATCTGAAAATCGGTGAGTTCACCACCACTTGACTCTTTCAGTCGTCGAAACTATTTTGAGCTTTACAAAGCAAGACTTTTCTCTCGAGAAAAATGTTAACAATAAAGTAAGCTTAAGCTTACTGATTTGCGCCGAACAATTGTCGGTATCTGTTTTGTTACGTTCGCTTGGTACAGAAATTTGACATTTTGTTTTTGTTTTTAATCAGTGAAAAACCTCTGTTTCAGTGTCTGCATTGTTTGAGAACGACAACGATTTCGCTTTAATTAATTGTCAACATTTTTGTCTTATATTTAAGCTTACGTTATTTCAATAAAACATCTCCTTCTGCTTTTGCAAAATTGCCATAAATATTTTATTTCATTCAATAATTGTTCTGTAGAACAATAAAGCTTGTTGTTGTTAGAATTGTTCCGTGAAAAGTCGATTATTCGCGCTATCGGTCGCGATGAAAGATGGCTTCGAAATTCATGGTTTTCAGTTTCGTTTTATCGTAAGCCCGGTTCATAAATTCTGCTTTGTGAAGATCTTATTAACTGAAGCCACATTTCCAGACTTACCGTTTAGTAGAATTCTATGGAGCTATTGATGGAATTGTTTAATAGTGTTTTAAAATATATACTATATAAGCTTACTAAAATCGAAAACTCGACTACAAACACGATGTGCGTGTTTGTGGTCCTTTTTGCTCCATCACATTTCGCTGCAGGTTTTTGCGCCAAAAACTCTGTCGATTACCGTTCGAATTTGTGCAGAAAACAAAATTATTTGTTGTTTAAGTTGCTGAGAGTAATTTATCTAGCATAAATTGCCTTCTTTCTTTTTCCTTACTCAATTAAACTAACAATATCGCAAAATTTAAGTCCGCCATTTGGTTTGTTTTGATCAAGTTTTTCCCCCGATTAGTGAGTTAATCGACCTCGCTAGGTGGATTAAATTTAACCCCTCGTTTATCACTTGGTTAGAATTAATCGTGCTTTCAGGAACAGAATCTAACCGAAGGATAAATTTTCATCGTCAATTAGCGAGATTTAACCCTCGATTAGCGCTAATCGGCTTTCCAGGAACCGGGGCCAGGTGTCCGCCATTGTACTAATTTAATAGCAGTCCTTGGGGCAAGGTGTGGAGGGGGGAGGGGGTAAACGACCAAAAAAATAAATTACCAGGCCCCGGTTCCTGGAAAGCCGATTAGCGTTAATCGAGGATTAAATCTTGCTAATCCAGGATGAAAATTTATCCTTCGGTTAGATTCTGTTCCTGAAAGCACGATTAACACTAACCACGTGATAAACGATGGGTTAAATTTAATCCACCTTGCGAGGTCGATTAATTCACTAATCGGGGCAAAAACTTGATCAAAACAAACAAAATGGCGCTCTTAAATTTTGCGATATTGTCAGTTTAATTGAGTAAGGAAAAAGAAAGAAGACAATTTATGCCAGATAAATTACTCTCAGCAACTAAGTACAAGTAATTTTGTTGTCGGCACAAATTCGAGTTCGAGAGGTAATCGACGAGTTTTGGGCGCAAAAACCTGCAGCGAAATGGAGCAAAAAAGACCACAAACACGCAAATCGTGCAGTCGAGTTTTCGATTTTTGTATATATTATTAAACACTATTAAACAATGCCATCAATAGCTCTATAAAATTCTATTAAACAGTAACTCTGGAAATGTGGCTTCAGTAAATAGGATCTTCACAAAGCAGTAAGCTTATGATAAAACGAAACTGAAAATCATGAATTTCGAAGCCATCTTTCATCGCAAGCGATAGCGCGAGTAATCAACTTTTCACGGAACAATTTGCCGGTTTTAGGTTTCTACAGAAGAATTATTGAATGAAATAAAATATTTATGGCAATTTTGCAAAAGCAGAAAGAGATGTTTTATTGAAATAACGTAAATATAAGACAACAATGTTGACGATTAATTAAAGAGAAGTTGATGTCGTTCTCAAACAATGCAGACACTGAAACAGAGGTTTTCACTGATTTAGAACAAAAACAAAATGTCAGATTTCTGTACGCTGGTACCAGGCGAACGTAACAAAGCAGATAGGCTACAAATATCAAAGACAATTACTCGGCACACATCAGTACTTTATTGTTGACATTTTTCCGAGAGGCAAGTCTTGCTTTGTAAAGCTCAAAATAGTTTCGATTGCTGAACGAATCAAGAGGTAGAGAACTCACCGATTTTCACATATAGCTCACATTTCACCTCGAATCAGCATCACTTTGCACTGAACCGTGATTTCCACTTTGTTTTTCTTTGAGGAAAGGTTTGAAGTTTTGTTTTGTCACAACCAGACAACGGGCAAATCGTACCGCGGTCAAATATCGACAATAGACTACAACAGGTATCGATCGGCAAAACGAGTATCGAAGTCGACTTTTTTCTCCTGCTCTGTCGTTTTCCCGCGCTTTTATATGCTGGTAACTTGTTTAACCGGTTTGATATGAGTTAGCCTGTTCCAGGCTCTCGGTTTGTGGGGAAAGAGCGAAAAAGCGGGCGAGCGCGGAAAAGTTTAACCGAGGGATAGTTAAACGAGGAATAACTCTGCTTTCAGGAACGCCTTTTTATCCCTGGATTAGTTATTCTAGAGATAAGGAATTTAATCGTGGATTAACTGCTAATCGGGGGATAGTTTAATCGGCTTTCCAGGAACCGGGGCCAGAGGGACACCCTGTGATGAAGCACGGGGTCCGGCTTGCAACTGTGTCCCTTTTCCTTGTACAGTTGAACCACCCTGTACAACCACCTCCCATAAGCGACCACCTCTCTTAAGTGACCATTTTCCCAAAATATCCAAGTTTCCCCAGTCAATCAACTATTGTTGGAACCTCTCGTAATCGATCGGTTTTAGGCCTGTCGGTTTGAAATTTTCCATTGTTTTTAACCTCCGGTAAGTGACCACTACGTCTTTGTGAACCACGGATTCATACTTGAATTAGGGTTTTGTTTTCTTTTCACGTTTGTGCTTTCGTCATGTTACTTTTGAAGACATACGCTGTATTACTGAGGTATTTTGCAAGGCAAACTGTTATCGTTTCAGCAATCATATATCATCCTGTCCTTACAATGATGAAAAGTTTGAAATACTTATTTTAAACAACTAAACGGGTATTACACTCTTTTTTTTATAAGAACCTTTTTTATAAGAACGTTGAGGCTGAAATTGACCCAGATTTTAAGAACATACTAAGAACGGACCCAAGCTGAGACTAACAGACAAAGCAGTAATTTTGTTCAGCTCTGCATCCGTTTTTGCATTCGAGCTAAAAACACATCATGAGTAACAACATGAATTTCTATCGAATCGCATTTTCTTTGTTTTGTTTTGTTTTTTTAATGTAGAGCTCAGGCTATATTTTCTTTCTTTCTCAACTGTGGAAGAGTAATAAAGTGAATTTTGCTAAGAAGAAAAAACAACAACAGCAAGTAGGTCAAAGAAATTTGACATGATACAGCGCACAATGGGTGTTTTAAGGTTTCCTGGTCACGTTTATATCAGTTTTCTGAACTTCTATACCAATTAACTTAAGAACATGCTAAGAACATTTTAGGCTCAAAATGTGAAAAAAATAAGAACATTCAGTTTCGGTTCAGCCTCAGCCGCAAAATTAGACGTTCTTATAAAAAAAAAGAGTGTATACAGCATTGTGGGTCTATGCACGTATTTACGCACACAACTGTTTTTAAAATGACGTACAGATTTACGGGAAAACTTTCACCCTGCGGCATGCAATAGTTTTACCAAGATGTCGGCTGTTAATTTACGCTCAAATGATAAAACAGATTGTTTTCTCTAGCAGCCAATTTACTGAAATTATAGTCGGATAAATTCCCAAAATGTTATATTTCGAACAGTTTAAAATATCGGCCATTTTCAAGACATTTGTGTCGTTGTGCTGGCCTTACAATTAGTTTTGTAATTCTTGCACTCCAATTAATGTCTGGCACGTTCATCGGCTCTACGCTGACAAGAGATCCAACACAAAAAGTACTAATAAAGTTTATTCATACGTTGTGTCCTTTACATTCAAAAGTTTTGTATTCCCCAAAGTATTCAAAGTGGGCAAGCCGGTGGAGCTTGAAAGCAACAAAAAGCAAAAGAACCTGTTTTCGCAGTTTTCACCACGCCGACATGTTTCTCCCACCATGCCTGAAAAAAAAATCGACGGAAAAAATGCAAATTTATTTCTAAGAAAGATTAAAGAGAGTCAAGCAACACCAGAATATGTAAAAAAAATATCATAAGATACAATACGGCTAATTAGCGTATTGATTATTGCTAGAAAACGTTATAAATTATGTACACTAAACTTACATATGTACACTCTGAAAGAGAGTTAATAGGTGAATTATAAACATGGCCTTTTAGGTACAAAAGCTGAAAAGGGGTTTGCCTTTCCTAGCTTTGACGTAAACTCTGTCAGTCGAATTCCTCAACAGCCAACTTCAGGTTGTTACGCGGCACGATAGCTTTGACAGCGGAATTTATCGATGGCGGCTATTATGCGGCACATTCGGTTGGCACTCTTTACTTTAGAAGTTAGCTTGGGCATCTTATTTGTTAAGGCTAGTACAAACTTCTGCGGCAGCGTTTTTGAGACGCAAATCGGTAAGTTAGCGACTACAAAACAAAGATATTTGCTTCCCTTTTTTGAGAACGCTTCAACTCTAGTATTGGCTTGCATCATATCATTGGCGTTAGCTGAATTTTATTTCGTTTGAGAGCAATTTTAGTTTTAAACTTAAACCTTAATTTTAAAGGTATAATTCCCGTCAAATTGACTTCCCCTTTATGTATATTCCGGTGTTTCCATCGTTCGAGAAATCTTTAATTTCTTGTCGATTAGACCATTCTTTAGTTGGTCAAGCCATGAAGAGAACGGTAGTTGCTGACGAGTTTGAATGTCAGATGAAATGCATCGGAAAGAAAACTTGCAAGTCATTTAATGTTCATCCTGGGGCTGACAACACAAAACGCGTTTGCGAACTAAACAACAACACACGCCAGATGAAACCAGACGACTTCAAAAAGAAGAAAGGCTCTAACTACTATGGCTCACTCAAGGTTAGTTGAAATGCTCCTACAAGCGAGACTGTTTCTTTAGGCCTTGGCCAGACAAAGACGCAAGTCAACACAAGTTTGGAAATGCGAACTTGCGTCGACAGTACACGCAAGTTCAGCACAAGTTGCGAAGAAGCCATTCTAGTACAGTCCTGCGCTCGCACCCGTGCTAGGGTTGTTCACATTATGCCGGCATAATTTTGTGCATAATAATTATAGTGAGGCAAAAGCATCGAGCATTATGTTGGAATAATAGTGCAAAGTCTCTTCGACTCTTTGTGCTTTATCTAAACTTTACCAAAACCATGGGATTCCCACACAAGACACCGGCCGAAGTGCCACATTTTGAGACCACGCCTGGTTACAAAGTAGCAAAAACATGGCTTCCAGCAGTTCCAGTCCTACAAAATTGTCAGCTGCCTCCTTAGACTGTTTTCATTTATATTATGTTATTTTTTATGTTAATTATAATGGAGCATAATAGTGGCATTTGTTGAGCATAAAAAATTTTAGCATAATAGTGTGAAACATTGAGCATAATGTGGAAAACCCTATACTGAAGCCATCTTGCGTAGACTTGCGTTGGGTGGAAAAACGGTGAAGCGCTATCGCAAGTCCATGCAAGCCATGGCCAAACGGAGTCGCAAGTTACCACAGTTTTCAACTTGTTTTTGCGTGTAAACAGGTTTAATACAATTTATTCAATTTTCATTGTTTCAAAAAGAGATTATTTTCGAAATGTAATTATTTGAGTTGTAAATTTTTTTTAAGGGGAACAGAATTTTATCCTCCAAATGTGCTAGCTGGGTTTTCCTTTGCAAAAATCTTTAACAGTTTTGCCCGCAAAACTGGTAGAGCCATTTCGGTGGATAAAAAACTGCAAATTAGGAAGCAAATTAGTATAAAGGTGGCTAAAATATAAATTAGCTATTAAACATGCGTGCATGTGAATCGAGAATTTTTTTTTAACCAACTCAGGATTCCTGCGTCAGTGTTTCCCATGAAGAATACAAAAAAGGCAGCAGTGGCTTTTGTCATCCGGATTACGAAGGAAAACGATGCCAAACCCGTAAGTAACTTATGTTGCAATGCTAACTTTATGATATTGATTTAGTTGTTTTCTGGCCTTGAAATAATTTTTGGCCCTGTTGGTCCTGTAAGTGGTGATCTAATTGCAACACCGACCTCTTAAAAGTTTTCCTGTTTATGCTCATAATCTAGGACGTACTGTACAGAGGTTAGTTGCGATTTCCTGTAAACTTGAATTGGACAAGACCTTCTTCTTTTGAATTCCTTTAATGTTACCTTTTTAGGCACCATCTGGTCTACCTTAAGTTGGAGTTGAAAACATGTTTAGACAGAGCATATAAGTAGCTTTATTGTAGTCAGTGTAATAGAAGTTAGCTTGACTTAATTGGAGTGGGTTGCGTTGAGTTGCAGTCGGTTGTTCAGTGTCACATTGCACCAGAAGAGTGAAGCCCCAAGAAACTAGTCTTCCAATAAAGAGTCCTGGGGTGACTTGCATAATACCTAACTCCAGACGTAACTGCCAACGTCAGACGCTAAAATAGTAACTTTACTTTGACTAGAGTGAAAGTCTGACGCTAGAAGTTACGCCGGACGTTAAGTTTTCTGCAACTCGTCTCAGGTCCTCTCGACTGTAGGTCAAGCCTTCTGATTGCTGTTGTTATTCTTCTCCTTGTTCTTCTCCTTGTTCTTTTTGTTCTTTCTCTTCTTCTTCTTCTTCTTCGGAAAATGAAAAGCGTAACTTATTTTCTACTCTAGCAAAGCTAGGTTTAGAATACCGTCGTCCTGCTGATTCCTGCAAAGACATCCGAGACTCTGGAGCCTCAAGAGGAGACGGGAAGTACTGGATCGACCCTGAGAAGAGTGGAAACCCGTTAGAAGTCTACTGCGACTTGACAACTGACGGAGGTGAGGAATAGTTCTTTTTAGAAGAGTTATAATTGCCACATATATGTGTCCATTTCCACAAATCATGATAACAAAAAAAAAAAAAAAACTTAGAGAAAGACTATTCTATAACGTTTGTAAATAAAATTTATTCAAATAGATTTATGCTAAGTGTTTCATACAGTATCAAGTTATTGTTCTTCCACGTTCCGGTTAGGAGATGTTCGTGCCATCCGAAATTTCATTTCATAGGCTCTTAAGTCGTGCAAGCTAGGCATGAGTTCTCAGTTTTCGCTCGCTGTTCCAAGCAAGTCGAGAGCAATTGCCCCTTCTACTATTTCCTGTCTGCTTATTAGTTTCCAGTTTAAATTCATTATTGATTAGGATAGACTTCTGACTTTAACGATGTTTTCATACTGACATAACCTCTAAAACTTTTCTTATTTAATATCAGGAGGCTGGCTGCTAATCTCCAACGCTGTGATGCAGGGCTCAACTCCTCCATCTCAGCCGGCAGTGAAGAATTCATATCGTGGAATAAGCAGCGACCAGATGTTTCTCACCGAAACAGCCATGAATGAGCTGAGGACGCACTTGTCTTTTACTCAACTGAGATTCTACTGCAGCAAACAACAGGGGCGTACTTTCCACATCCCCACGGCTGCTAACAGCTCTGGTGAAGCTGTAGTCCAGTACTTCAGTGGTCAGACGAATGTCAAGCCCGCCTCGTGTGGCTCGTTTGTAAGAATGGAAAATGACAACTCGAAGTTAGCAGGTAGTTGCAATCAGTGGTATAAGGGTGTGTGGGGAAATTCTGGCGATCAAGACAGGTTATACAATCACGCTGCTTTTGTATATGGCGCACATCATTGGTTGCTTGCAGGCAGTCGATGGGAATGTGATGATATTAATGTTGGAGTATCTTCGGGTGATTTCTGGAAGGTATTTGTTCGCTAGGAACTTGGAACATTTCCGGTAGTCAAAGCTCTTTTTTCTCTTATGATTTGCTTGTTTGTTAGCAGTCTAAACAATTTTTTTGACTCATGAAGACGACATTACCATCATTAACTACAGTTTCGGGCGGTGGCTATTCAAGGAGTTCCTTGTAACTGGAGACAGAAGGAAACAACTTTAAGAAATGCCACCGAACGGCAACAGTTCGCGATAAAGTTTGTGCTTACACTCTTGCTTGAAAATAGATATACATATATATCAAGTAATATTTTATTCACTCTTCCTCCCGGATCATTGGAAGGGAAAAGACACTTTCAAGAGACGAATTAGACAGGCCATCGAAATTCACTGTCAGACCCCAACAATAAATCGCGACAACAGATACGAGCTCCCGGAGATCTACCTGGATGTTTTGTTACGTGGTTTTCACCATCCTAAATCACGTAACAAAACGCCAAACTCTATCGCTTGATAAAGATTCCGTGACGGAGTCGAAATCTTGTGGCTTCTTTAAAAAATGTTGGATCCTGCGGAAGAAACCTTGTTTTGTTTCTAAATATTTTATTCCCTGGCCCGGTGGGGGGGGGGGGGGTACTCCCTATAATGGCCCATGCGGGGAGGCTTCGCCCGAAAGGGGTACCTTTTTCAGGCTTCAGGTATATAAAAGGGTAGGGATTTCACGAGCTGAAGTATACGAAAGGGTAGGGAAATCTGTCATTTAGGTGTCTAAAGGGCCTTTAATTTTTGAGTAGATAATAATATTGTTTTTTTGGGTTGACATGTCTTCTGGTAATACCGTTCTTCCCTGATATCGTTCATTAACTGCATTCCAAGGGTTTAGAAAAGGGATGCAGTGTTCTTAAGTAGGTACGTGAAAGGGGTACCATTTTTCAATGAAAGGTCTACGAAAGGGGTACCTTTTCTGTCAAAAATGGTATATAAGAGGGTAAGGGGTTGGACACCCGTATAATCTTTGTAACCCCCCCTCCCGGGGACGCTGGCTGCGCTCCTTCGTAAAATATTGTGTTTACCACCCGGAAATAAAATTCATATTTCCCGCCGACGTGTAACATCCTTTATATAAACTTGTTCTTCTTCTTCCGCTCTTTTTTCTCTTGGACTGGGCTTTTTTAATGTTCTTCAATTGGTAAAGTGTATGTAGGGTGCGAAAAAAACGAAGCTCCAATAGCTCAGCTGAAAGAGCCGCAATTCTGTTTTTTGAGCCAGTGAGCGTCCTCAGAAGACCAGCCGACAGGGGAAATTCAAACGAACGCCTTAGAGCATCCTTGGGATCTCTAGCAAACTCTAGTACATTGTAGTTGCTTTACTGAAGACCAAAATGAAAAACGGAGAGAAATGCACAGACCTAATGACCTGCTGGCTTTATATCGTTTTGTCTTCCACAGTATTTTTGAGTCAGTAATTTTATCCAAGAATGCAAACTGGTCCCCGGGATTCTTCCTTCCTCCCGCTCCAGGAGGTAGAAAAAAGGGGGGCCCTGGGAACGACATTGCTGTGGGAGACGAAGAATGCCTAAAATGTGCGAATAAAAAGCTATCCGTAGTCTCTAAGACGGCTATAATCGTCAAACTCATTCAAGCACATTTCTGTATAGAAAATATTATGATATCGCTTAAGAATTAACCAGTACACATCACGATGAAGCCCTGAATTAATTTCTTTGATAGCCACATAAGCTCTAGCTCAGCAAATCGTTATCGCGTTTGGCATTGTACAATGTGCTTTCAGATCCATTTCAAAATCTTTACCCTCGTCGTGCTTTAGCCTCCTTACTTTGAAACTGGCTTCGCCATGTCCATAGACCACCTTCCCTAGAGAGACTGTGATTTTCTTATGAAATCGATGCCATATATTAACATTAAAATCGACGTAATCTAATTGACACAGCAATAATCAGTGTTTTTATTTGTTGCCACATTTTTGTTGTACTATTGGGCCAAAAAAAAGCTAATTAAACATCTTCCAGTTTTGTATGCATTAGGTTTCAGGTGGTTTTATTGATACTTTAATGAGAGTCTTGGTCCGTTTTGGAAAAACGACAAAAATGAATGCTTAAAGCATGGATGAACCCTTAGTTACATAAAGCATGTAATTCTCAGAACAATTGCAACCACTCGAACAATTACGTCGTATAATCGCTCCTCCCTTAATTCAAAAATTAAACTGACTTCCAATAATCACCTCCCCTAAATAATTTTCCCTATTTTGGAGGAAGGAAGAAAACATACTTCCCCAGCTATCATTCTTTAGTATAAATCTAATAGCGTTCTATCATAAATGCTGCAATCTGATTGGCTATCCTACTCGCTATCTATTCCGTGATAGATAGTGAGTAGCGAAAAGGTGAGTGGCAGGCGCAGTCTTATACTTCAAAATAACAATGCAATTAAGTAAAACTTTTCACTTTCGTGGTATATTTATCGAGATTTATACTAAAACAATTAGATTATTCGCTCTCGATTTCTATGCGTGATAGTTGATTCGGCCTTCGGCCTCATCAACTATCACGCGATAGAAATCTCGAGCTCATAATCTAATTGTTAAATAGAAAACACAGGGTGTTTACCACCAGAAATGGGACAAATAGTACGAAATTCACCTACTTTCCACTCGAAATGGGGAACGAGGACTGCCACTGCAGGTAGTATTGACTTTGGAAAATTTTCAGCCTGAAAGTTTGTGATCTACTGGACTTCCAACCGAATGTTTCTGGATTTATTTCCAGCAAATGATAAACACACAGTTGTCACCCAGGGTATAACTGTTTAAGGTGGTTTGTCTAGTCCATATCACACACACAAAAAAAAATATCATCACAGAGAAGATTTACAACTTGTCAGTTTTTCTAAGGTAAAAAACATTTGAGAATTAAAGTAAATATATCGGTTCAAACATTGAAAGTAATTAAGACAGCTATATTAGTGACATAAATGTTTTTACAATGACAGATTTACTGCAAAAATATCAAGTTGCCGCAGTAGTTTTCAGTTTTCCAAGAATTACTGCCAGTTTACGCTGAATTGCCAACATGTTGTTTTCTCTATCAGCGAATTTAATTATACTTGTTCATTAAATAATTTCGACAGTTGTCATGCATTAATTTTCAAGACATTTTTTTTTTGCCAGTAGTTGAAATATTGGCCAATAAATCTGACCTAATCAGTTTTGTTTTGCTTGTACTTCAAGTGAAGTCTGGCTCGTGTATCTCTGCAACGAGAGATCCCGCACAAAACGTACTACTTCAGTACATTCATCCGTACGTTGAGGCTTGGGATATTTCTGATTCCCTTTTTAGTTAAATGTTTCAAAAATTCAAACTCATTATTCCATACTGTTCTTTACCAATGACGTTTTTCACGATATTTTTCTCTCAGCATTTTTCTTTGCGTAACCTTTAAACGTTTTAAATTGAATTTCAGGAGGCTGGCTTCTTATCTCAAACTATGTAACGCAGAGCTCAACTCCCTCACCGTTGCCAGTGAAGACGTCATACCGTGCAATAAGCAGTGATCAAATGCTTGTCACGAAAACCGCCATGAATGAGCTGAGAGTGCATTTGTCTTTCACTCAAATAAGGTTTCACTGTAAGAAACAACGAGGGCGTGCATTCCATATCACTACGGCTGCTAACAGCTCTGGTGAAGCTGTAGTCCAGTACTTCAGCGGTAAGACGGATGTCCAGCCTGCCTCGTGTGGCTCGTTTATGAGAATGGAAAACGACAACTCCAAGATAGCAGGTGTTTGCACGATATGGGGATTTGAAAAAGTTGTGTATAAAGTTGGCAAATGGGGAGCGTCCAAAGATCAAAACAGATTGTACGATCTGCCTGCGTTTGAGCCTTATGCGGCAAACTGGAGTTTGGACCCAAGCCATACGAGATGGGAATGTGATGATTTAGGAGCTGGAATATCTTCCGGTGATTTCTGGAAAGTCTTCGTTCGCTAAGAAAATGACGCATTGATTGCTAATAGCATATACAAGACTTGACTCTCTAGTTAACTTGGAGGCAGGAGCGGCGATAAGTATAGGGAACAAATATGGTAGACTGCGAGTGGTCTCTAATTTGGGCGATGTCAATTGTTGGGCGGGCGAAATATACACACGTGCGTGCGAAATATACACACGCGCGCGCGAAGTTTCGAAGAAATGCGACGCGAGGGGAGCGCCATAAATTAAAAAAAAAAAACAACTTATTTTGGCGCTCCGTTCGCGCCATGTCTCCTGGAAATTTCACGCGCGCGCGTGTGTATTTCGCCCGCCCCACAAGATTATTCACAGTCTACAATTATAGTAGTAGGGTGAAGTATTGTCTCACCTATTATAATATAATGCCGTCAATGCTGTATACAAATACTGAATAGCCAGCCCCAAATAGTTACTTACTTCCGCCAAATGGGCAAACACTTGCGGGTGGCGATCGCGGGAAGTCATTTTGTCTTCGGTTTGAGTAGGCAAGTCAGAGCGTACTTGTGTAATAAATACATTAGAGTTGGCACAAGTTTTGTGGCTAGGCTTTATAACTTCACCTTTCAACTTAATTCCTTCCCTTGAACCTCTATTTTGCGACAACTGGTTAAGCGAATTTAGCAATTATTGGTTCAAAATTTTCTGCGATATTTTCTTGCGTTTTTTGGGAGAGCAGGGAAGGGGGGCGGGGGAGGAATTTTGGGCGTGGTTTTCCGGGCATCAATTTAGCTAATTATAGCTTTATTCACACTTCTCCGTCTCTTTTGTATGCGAGTACCCCTGAAGCCTAGGTACCCCAGAAGCCCACCCCCTCCACTGAAACTACTATAACTAATTGTAGCTCCCTACTTAGACTACCGGGTTAAAAGGTGTCGAAGGCACTATCGTGCCGATAGGTTGCCTGAGGAAATTCGATGTTCACAACAAATATTACCCCGAGAACGTAGTTGGAGGGCTTATATGATATGAGAGAGAATTAAACTCAGGCTAGTACGAGCAAGTAAACACATATACCTTATTATGGGAAAAAAACGCGCGAATTGAAGGGAAAATTATTCCTCAATAAAGGAAATTAACACGAAAGAGGAGGTAAAGTTTCAAAATGCAGAAGAAAAATTAACGCGATTAACACAAAGGAACGTAGTTTGTGGTCACAATCGGAACAAATTTCTTTCATGACTGTATTTACATGGAAAAATCCGAACAACACAGATGCACAGGTGTGTGAGGTAATTTCTTTACCGACAATGCGCCTTAAATTCTGCCTACGCGTAGAGGTTGAGAGAGGCAATCTGACCACTTCAATCAACATGGAAATTAACGCCCCACTTACTTAACAACGCTGAGGGTTATCACTTGACCCACAACGCTGAAATTAACGCTCGTAAAAAAAAATTACACGACTTAAATTAACGTGAATTGTAAAAAAATTCGCATTAACTTAAAGGAGCGTTCATTTCATACAATAAGGTAACAGCAAGATTTTTTTTATGAGTCAGTTCCTCATCAGGAGGCTGGTTCTCTCCGATTTCTGTAGCATTAACTCGAGACAACTGAGTATCACAGGTTCCGGTGGATGGGATTCCAGTCCATGTTTTTATGTATCTTTACTTGTGATATCTCGACACTTAAACCCGATAGGAAATATATACGACCTAGTTTTGTTTATCATCTAGTTTTATTCTTAGTTTCCGCGGGAAACATTTCCACCTGCATTTACCTGTTCTTTTCGTCGCCTTCCTAAACTAACGGCTAGTAATACTATTAGATAAGCACTAAACCTAGCAATTATTTTTAGGCTTGGCTTAAACTGTTCACAGCTCCTAAAATCAACCACCCTGGCAATTGAACGCAGTAACGCTTCCTAAACTATTACTAAAGCTTTAACTAAATCGTGTCAAATTCACACGTGGAGTTATCTACTCAGTTTGATCTAACTGTAATGTAAACGAGTGAGATAACTTCCTGTGAATTAACTCATAAATAGAGCAAGATTGTGAGATTAAAATGTAGATCAATATGGATTTATATGGTGGATTCAAACACTGCAGTTATTGTGCTGTCACTAAGTGTTCGGGGTACCTCTCCGCCAAAGCGGTCGGGTGAAAACGCAGACTGCAGACTGCAGAACACTTTTTGCGATAAATTAAGTGTTTTTCATTTTTTGCCCGCTGTTAATGTAGTCAGCACTTAACCAATCTAAATGTAAAACAAATATGGCGGACGTTCGTTTGTTTGTGCACAGGTAGCCAAAGCTTTAGTTATGACTGAAAATTAATAAAGTTTTATGAAATAAACAGTGTTTCTTTGTTTATATCTTACGTATTCAGGTTTGAGAAAAATTGTGAGTGGAAATGGCGCATGTCAAGAAGTATAGATCATTTAAATGCTTGGTGCTGGTGAACTGTGTATCACCTTTCATAATTATAATACTAATTAGGAGCAAAAATAAGAAACGGTTATTCTCGCTCGGAGAGCGAAATCTTCAGTTGCCCTAGATAGCACGTACGTAAGATATAAACAAAGTAACACTATTTCATAAAATTTTATTAATTTTCAGTCATAACTAAAGCTTTGGCTACCTGTGCACAAACAAACGAACGGCCACCATATTTGTTTCACATTTAGATTGGTTAAGTGCTGACTACATTAACAGCGGGGAAAAATGAAAAAAAAAAACTTAATTTATCGCAAAAAGTGTTCTGCGGTCTGCAGTCTGCAGTCTGCAGTCTGCTCTTCACCCGACCGCCGCCAAAGCGAGTTGTTGCTATTCCCTGTTCCAGTACACAACGTCACATAACGACGCATTTTGTTTGTTGCAAATTGCAGTGACTTAAACAACGAAACAAATTGTTCTCTTTGTCGTTTGCGTTTGGAATAACCACATAAGACAAAAATATCAGGAATTATCAGAAAATATCCAAAATTTTATGAACATGCTAAGTACGTTACATATCTTGTCTTCATATTTTTAGAATTACCTATGTGAGAATAAAATAAAGGGTAATTGTTTGGCAGTGCAATTTACAGTCTATTTGAGCCCCAAATGGTATAATTTTTGTGACGTCGCAAGTCATCTTCCATTTTTGAAAAAAGCAAACACATATAACTTTAAGGAAATTGGTAGAACTTGACCTATTAGTTCTTTCTTTCATTCAGAACTATGATTTACTGAAATACTATTCAATTAATCTTAAGGACATTGCTATGAACTTTTCCGGCTCAAATCGCCAAAAAATAAGAACATTCAGTTCCGGTTCAGCCTCAGGTAAAAAATTTGACGTTCTTATAAGAAAACAAGAGTGTACACAGCCCTATTTCTTGTTTATGATATTGTGAAGAGAACTACGTGCCGTCCCACTTGGGAGATAATTGAACACTTGTTTGAATGGAATTCTACACTAGCAATTCAATCAGCTGAGAGATAGACCAAGTAAAAAAACTGTAAGTAGTAAGGCTGAGTCGGTATAGGTCCCCCGTTATCTTCGTTGCTGGTAGAGTAATACAATCTGTCAACGAAATGCCCATTGATTTCAATCAGATACATATAGGAAAGCGACACGCGAGATTCCCGTGTTACTTTTTTTGTTCTGCTTTGAAATATTAGAACTTCCCTTCCTAAAGAAAGGAAAGAAACTTGAGAGAACGTTGCTATCATTTTGTCATTCTTCGCTGAAGTGTCCTTTGACTGGTCTCGCTTATACAGTGTAACAACCTTTGGACTGTAATCAGAAGTTTCAGTTACTGAGTGGGGCCCCAAGAAGTGAGAGGAGTGGTGACTTTACAAACCATACGGCTGTGCGCATGCGTAAGGTACTGGCCATACCGCGGAGTTGTGTTATGTGACCATTATTGCTTGCAAATGGTTTGTTTGTGGTGGCTTTATTAGGGAGTTCAAAAAGCAAATAGATCATGCATCTCATACATGGGATCTCCATAAACCAGTATTAGAGGTTTTTTCTGTGTTACGAAAATATACATAAATGATGAACAAAAGTTCACAGTACTGCGGGCACTAATTCAAATGACGGGCCACTGATTAGGGGCTAAGCCCGAAACGTTTGGCTCTGAAAAAAACTTTTTTGGCACTTCACTACCTTAAGAAAATGTATGTCTCCGTTTATCGGCAGAAAACCAGTTATCGAACTAAATAACCTGGTTCACATATCTGCATCATTTTTTATGTCGGAGACACTTTCGTTATTTTTAGGTGCTCGTGTATCAGAGAACTAGAGTGTCTGGGGATCCTGCTCTTCAAAGTGACAGCTTGTGTCGCTTATCAATTGTTTCACGCTTTAGTAATATTCATTACGCTGCGGTCACATTTAAGAGAAATAGCGTTAAATCACGACAGCGAACAGTGGTTGGTTCTTGGAACAAGTTTTTGTCAGGAGCATATCATGGTTTTAATTACGTCTATTGTGAAGCATACACAGTCTGATTTCCGGTTTTGATAAGCATACACATACGATGAGAACAGTCGATTTCCGGTTTTGATTACATAATAATCTTGTTTGATTTTGCTGACGTGACTGCAAATGGGATTCTCACAACCCTTAGCTCACTGCTGAATAGCAAACAGTCTTTGACTTCCAGCCATCCCTATACCGCAGATACCGGAAGACAGAGAACCAAACAAAGGTAGAACACAACGACATACAAACAAAAGAGCAACATTGTTGGATTTCTTAGGAAAGTGCCGCCGATCATTGGAATAGATAACATGCTCACCTTCTTGATCCTCATTCGCCTGACCTGACGCCATTACCGGTGCAACAACTTCCATAAAGCCTTCAAGAAACAGCGTCTTCTCAAACTGGGTTATTTTTCGATGGACCGAATTCTTCTAAAGATTACCCAAAGGCTTCCGAGGGTCACCGAAAATCACTTAAAGTCTCTTAGGATAACCGACACGAATCCGAAGCCACAGTCGCAGGAAAGGCATACTTAAAAATATCCCAGCACATTAAACCACCATCTCGTACCCAGAATTCTCAGGCTTCTTGATCAGCGGGTGGACGCCGGAAGAGACTCTGGAGTAATGAAATTATTACCGCAGGAATACTGCCGTTAACGGTTCTTAGTTTTGTTACAGTAAACAACCAATTAAGGACGGTGCCTCCTAATACAGATGTATTTTTGCAAAGGTAATGACTATGGGGAGAAAGCAGATCTTGGCAAGGTTTATTGGAATCCAAAAAGAAAAATGTGGGTAACCACGCATTTTTAGGGCATAATTAAGCAACCGTAATTCAAAAAAGCGTTAAAACACAAAGAATGTATGGCAATTTCTTTCCAACTTTAAGCTCAATCATCTCTAAAATAAGTGGTTATCCCCAATTTTCTTTTTGGATTCTGATAGCCCTTGCTAGGGTCTGCTTTTTCCACATAGTCATAAACCGCGCAAAAATATTGTTTTATTAGTGGGCAAACTCCTTAAGAAACCCGAATATCCCGAGATATGCGCAGAACGTATGCGCAGTAGCAAAAGGAGGCACCGTCCTTAAAAAAAATCAAATATTTGGCATTATTATTCAACAAATTGTCACTATGCCCATATATGGTAAGGAAGCCCTCAATATCTGTCATCCGTACATGACAGATATCCTGCGATATACGTAAATTCCCATATTTGGAAGTGCACTGCAGATTTTCTTTCATTGCTTGTTTGCCGGCCATTTTGAAAAGCGAGGCAGTTTTAGCAGTGTTCTCCGGAAATTTTAACTCCCTGGAAGAAACTTTCCACGACTAAATGCTCTCAAAAAGTCAACAAGTATTTGCTTCAGCTCACACAGATATCCAGAGGTTGACTTGGAATTTTCATAGTGAGAACTCAACCAAGAAAATGCTATTGCGAATGAAGCAGCACACTTGCTCACGGAAAGTTGTAAACACTTAAGTTGAACTGAAAGACTTTAATTCACAGGAAGAGGACTTATTCTCGGTAAGGTAGCAATATTTTTTTTACTTTGTCTTGTCATTTCCAAACATGAGTTTGTAAATAAGTCTTTTTAAGTGAACGGTAGTAAACTTCGATTTCTTGAAGTTCTGTTCTGATTTTTATTAAGCTTAAGCTTATGTGTTGCTAGCTTTTAGCGTTTTCATCATAGAGCCGTAGTTTTTCTCGTTCTGAAAATGGTAGTCGATGGGAATTTGTTGAATAATAAAACAATTATCCTGCTCAATCTTGCGGAATATCCCCTGATTTAGCCAACTCGGCCTACGGCCTCGTCGGCTAAGTATCAGGTGATATTCCGCGCGATTTCGCAGGATAATTGTTAATTATTCCAGTCTCTCTCCCGGTGACTACCCGCTGACCAAGAAGCCTGAGGACTCTGGTACGAGACTGATTAAGACGCAGTTGAGCGAATGCATGGGAGTTGACATCTCCGTGTAATGGGATTCTCTCCTGGCATGCTCAAATTATAATTAATTAAACAATAGATGGGGAGGTGCAGCAACAACAGCAATTAGCTTTATTTCCATGACCGTGAGTACATACAGTATTAGTATTGCAAAAACACACAACTTTGCCATAAAATTAAATCTGGAAAACTTAATTATGAGACCTTTTACAGAAGTTACATTTTCACTATTCACTTTTTGAAAGTCAGCAGCAAAGCAGGCGTTCAGTATACTTTGCTAAATATCGCGGTTACAGTAACAAACTTCTCTATTTAAACCCAAACATTTATTATAAGTGTTAAACCTCCACACCTCCTCCTATTTTTTGATACTGATTTTCGTGAAAGTGAATGAAGTAAAATGGTTCCCACAATAGCTTTTCGGCAGGACATTCATAATAAGTTTAACACCGTGTCGTGGTTGTACATTAATTGGGGACGCTCTAAATCCTGACCAAAAAAAAAAAAGCTCCTAAGTCTGTAAAATACCATATTATAAAATCATGTGCTGCTCTTTATTCTCCAATATCGTTCAAAACAGCTTGGATACTGCTCTTTCCAGGCGCGGGCGAGGTTAAACTGTCACTGCACCAGGATGTATCCAAAAGCTTTAATGTGCTTGTCGCCGTTGTCACCCGAATGCGTAGCCTCATTTCCACACGCGTTGTTGTCATCATGTTGCCCTCCAGTACCAAACCCGATTCTAGAGTCGCAGGTTTTACATTCATTTTCGTTGTTAGCAATGATACCAATTCTCGCTTTAGACCAGCTGTTTCGGTCGCTTAGGACGTTAAAACCCTCTCTGTTGCAGTTCCACTGCAAAGATGCTCGTGAACCTATCAGCGTCTTCCACGTGTTTTTACCCAGTGATGTTGCACGGTATTTTCCATCAGCGATCAGAGAAAACATGGAAGAAGCCTGCTTATTGATAACGAAGGATTTTAACTGTTGGCCGGTCTTCATTGCGAGACAGATCTTTGTGAACGGTGTGTTCCAGTAGGTCGGTAACTTGGTCTCTTGATTGTCAAAACCCGTTCTGCCTCCTGGGAGGCTGTAGTGGGCCATGTTGCTCCAGAGGACAGAATCGTAATGAAAGGTCCTCTGAGTATCAACAGAAAGAACTGTTACTTAAACGTACATTGTAGATATAAGTAACAAGATTGATCCTTGATTCAACAACGTAGTCCTAGATTAGTAGAAGACCAACGTTTTCAGGCTATGACGTGCTAATAGAGCATTGATGGAGGCAATTTCAATCTGGTTATCATTTCTTTTATTTTCCTAACCTGTATCACTGACCTGAGATAAGGTTAAAGAATTGTAACTCAAAGCATTTTGAGAATTAAGACCGTCGAAGAAAGTTTGTAAACTGCCTGCAATATGGAAATTATTTTATCGATTTCTAAGCAGAGAAAATTCAAGAGTTAAGGCCTTGGATGACTTTTGATGTTGTCAGCATGAGACAAAAAAAAACAGTGACATTCTCGACCTTAAAAATCACAGTGTAAATGCGATAGTACCTTCGAGCCATCCATCTTCATGACCAGCGTCCATCCACCTCCTCCACACGCACCAAGCCCATTACCTGTCATATGACAGTAGACGTTGACAGGAATCTTTTGACTCCCTGCTCTCAATTGCAACTTGTAGGCTTTGTTTCCTTCAGACCTGATGAACCATTAAAATATGCAGAAGGTTTTATTGAGATGTATTCAACAACAACAACAACACTTGCGCTTTATTTGCATGACCATAAAACATTACAGTATTACAAAAGCATAAGATAATATATAATAACAATAATTACAATAAAAAGTCATTAAACAAAACTAATCAAATAATCACTGATCAAGAATTTGACAATAATTTGTCTCTCATTTCAAAACAGGACGATATAAACTGCACTAATTGCATATTAATATAATAGTCAGTGGAGTTCATTAATTGCACAATCAAGGTTGAAATTGATAGCTGCTTGGGATTCGAAATTACATGATCTATTTTACTGAAAAAGTTGTCTCTAAGTGATGAATATCTTGGACAATGAAATAGAAAATGGGTTTCATCTTCAACATTATGCCCACAAATAGCGCATAGTCTGTCACTTCTGGGGACATTGTTATATCTTCCTGTTTCAATCAGGAGTTTGTGATTACTTATTCTTAGTTTCACAAGCGTTTTTCGATTGGGATTTTTTCTAGTCAAATGTAAATAAGGCGAAGGTGTATAACTGTCTTTAATAGTATTATAAAATTCTAGTTTTTGAGAATTACAAAGAGAATGTTTCCAATAAGCGATATATTTCTTTTTCATTTGATCTACAAGGTACGTTATCTTAGTGTCATCTAAAGTGTCATGATTAAAGTTAAAGGGAATGTCATAATAATTGAGCATATTTATAACACTAGAATAGAAACTATTTTTACCATTACAGTGCAAATCTATTGACATTATCAGTGACTGCACGACGAAGGAGTTTTGATCTTTATTTTGAAGATAACTTATGTACTTAAGAATTCGTTTATTTATATCAAAGGTTAAAGGGAAGCGACCCATTTCAGCCCGGCATGCGATATTAGATGCCTTGTTATTAACTTGTAAGTAGCGTTTGCAAAATTGTAAGTGACTTTTTTCAATTGGTGAAGTGTCCCAAGACTTGAAATCTGATTTAGCAAAGACACCCCAGGCTTCGCTATTATAAGTCAAAATGGGTGAAATCATCGTGTCGAAAATTTTGCAAGCAAGAGAGGGTTTTAAACGGCTTAAGTCAACGTGCCGTCTTAAAGCAAAGAGAGCATGAAGAGCCTTTTCTCTCAAGTGATCCAACGACAGTGTGAAATTTCCAGATGAAGAAATTCGCGTTCCTAGACGGAACAATAGCTCTATTCGTAATATTACAAAATTAACTACAGTAGTCTATAAATGTTATACTTGCCGTCTTTTGTCATAAATCTCCTTGCACGTCTCAAGTTGTTCTAGTAGAGAAAACATATTACCATATCAATTTATAGCCTCCTCGACATAAACTGTTATATCCAGTAACTCTTGACGACAAATAATTCTACCCATTTTCTCACCTCTGTCCGTTCAGATGAATTTAAAAAAAGAAAGCGAAATGTGTCTTCGCATTGCCTTTACAGTGCCTTCTTTAGAGGGACAACGCGATTTGACATTAACAAAGGGTCTCAATGGGGTGGCTTTCACTGCTAACGGTTACAATTTTTACCCGTCTACCCTACCAGCCTACGGGGCTGTGCTGAGGTCTAAATGTTTTGCAAACGAGTAACGAAGATAACATACACATACAACATCTTAGGTGCCCAAGGACTTTCATCGGCGTTTGTAGTTTTCCAATCTACTTATGTTTAACAATTACGCAAGGCCGACACATGCGATGAGACCAATTTGTGTTATGTACCTGTGTTACATTGCTCGGTCATTTGTGAGTCTCTGAACAGTTCTGTCTACCGTATGAAGGTGGCGAGTTTGTGCAGGTACGTGGCTTAACTTACCTTGACATGATGGTCTATTATTGGTCCATTTGCCATAGCTACACTCCTGCATGTTAGCTCCCACCAAAGTGTAGCCTCTGAAGCAACCGTAAGTTATTTGCACGCCATGTTTGATCATGTCACCTCTTTTCATTTTGCCTTTCTCATAGAAGCCGTGCGCTGGGCTTCCCATAAACCTGCAACGAGCTACAACAATATCATATGGTGTTAACTGTGATGCACCAGCTGGTGAAACCCAAACCAGCAGCCACTGCAGCGAAAGAAACGGACAGCCAATAAATAAATAAATAAATAAATAAATAAATAAATAAATAAATACTGATAAATTTGTTTTAGTACGTTCCACACAAGTAAATAACTATCCCCCAATAGTTATTTTGTTTTTTGTTAAAACATGACAAAAAAAATCACTTGAGATGACGCCGTTTTGCTGCAAGGTGAATAGCAAATGCTATGCGTGAAGCAGACCCTAAAAATATAATAATAATAATAATAATAATAATAATAATAATAATAATAATAATAATAATAAATTGTATACACACACCTTTACACTCTGGTACGCTGGAATCCCATCTTTGACCAACACAGCGCAGTTTGTTGTTTCCAAATAAGTCATAATTTCTATCACAAGAAAATGTGACATCGTCTCCATCTAGAAAGCTGTTTCCGTGTAATCTTCCTCTAGAGGGGGTGCGTGGTCTTCCACAAATACCTGAATGCCGACAATCCCCAAATCATTAAATTCCTGACACAACTAACAGCAAACTGATGGTTGTAAAAAAATAGTTGAAATTATTCTAACCTTTGCAGACAGGTGGCTGTTTGTCCCATTTACCATCGTTACACGTGATAGAGGCAGCGCCAACCCTTTGATATCCTTCAAGACAGGAAAACCTTACAGAGCGTCCATGCCTGAAATCTCGATCCCATTTCCGCCCATGCGGTGGTGTGACGGGTTCCTGACATGGAGCTTTGGAGGCCAAAAAAAAAAAAGGAAGCCCAAAGTGAAAAAAAAAAAAATGATAGTACAAATTTGTCGTGTCTTTAGCTACTTAACTTAACACCCGTTTAATGAGTACCCACAAACATGCAAAAAAGGTCTTTGAAATTGCCTTCACCTTATTGTTTTCAAAACAGTGTTGGATTTAGGAGACAGAAGACATGTCCGTTAAGGCTTTTCCTTGTTGTACATGATCATATTGTGACAAATATTATGGCAAATTATCCGGGAAGAAGACGATTTAAGCAAATTAAGGCATTATGTGACAAGAACGTAAGAGCGACGCGTGCTTAAGGCCTAATTGTGGCTTTTTTTAATCCCTAAATCTCTACAAGCAGCAAAGCAAAGGCAAAATGACCACGCCAAATGTTTACGGATCTACGCCACGATGCAGACGAAACGAAAGTACCTTTGCAGTTAGGAAGGGCGTGGCTCCAATTCCCTCTATGACAAACAGAAGTTGGATTTCCAACCAGTGCAAAACCTTCCACACAGAAAAAAGCAACTTGACTCCCATGATTAAAATTATCTCCTGTTCGTTCTCCGTTTGATGGGATACCAGGGTCTTTGCAATCAGCTGAGAAATCAAACGAAACAAAGTTACTGTTAATTGTAAAACGAATGTAACTCCTCTGCGAAACAAGAGCGTTTCTTTTTAAAGAGAGAGATGATGAACCAAAACCATTTGCGTCATTTGACATCGGAAACAGCAAAAATTCGTCTTTCAAAATTGTAACGGCTTGAATCAATCTCATTTATCAGGCATCAATTCAGGTCATTAATTCTTGCAGTAGTTCAACTACAAAGAGGTAAATAAGCTGGTTGCGCGGGGTAATGTCCCAGTATAAGAGTAGATACGAACGCATAGACCTGCAAAGTAACGGAAACATAATTGTCCTGTCTGCACTTTGGGTCTCCCCGGGGCAAAAGAAATTTACCTATAGCACCAAGTCGCAGTTCGTACCTATGTGGGCTACTGAGGTGGACTATAGGGCCACGGAACGAACTTAGTTTGTATAGTATTTAGTAACTCGAAGTATTCACCCCTCTCCACAAATTTCTTGATTCTAGTCCATCGCAGAGATATTCCAACATGTTTTTCGCGAGTATCCATTTGTGTAGGGATAGAGAGAGAATGTGGAGTAAAGGTGGCCTCTTGTCTTAGGAAACGTCACAAAACAGGGTCCAAATATAATTATCCTCGCATTAACGTCCTTCTGAACTTCCGACCGAAAATCCGACTGAAACTATAACGAGCCGGACACTTCGCTACCGCACACCAAGTGAAAAACTAAGGTAAAGTGACAAACTAAGGTAAAGTGACATTAGATAATTACCTGGTACAGGGCATCCGTACAGCTCTAATCTGAGACACGGGACGCGAGGAAATGTTGGATCCACTCCAAGTGGATCTTCTGGATAAATCTGAATTCCCCGTGTTTTGATCGGTGGCTGCAAGTCGTTACGGTGCCCGGAGCGGCTGTTTCTGTTACCCGTAAACTCCTGTGAATTGTACGTTTAACAGTTGTAACTCGCTACACTCCATAGCTAAAAATTATAAAGAAGGAAAAAAATACCCTCCATATTTGAATAGAATAGATGGGTACAATAGAAAATATCTGGCTCTACATCAAGAGAGAGTTACAAGAATCCAAGGCAAATGTCGCTACCAGCAATAATGACCCATTTCGTGCGATCCAGCGAGTATGGCAGCAGATCGAGTTGGATTATGTAAGGAAGCCTTACCACTCCATCCTTGATCGACTGGACAATGTCAAAAAATGAAGGGCTGATCTCACTAAATATTGAGATCATTTTAAACTTAGATTTCGGCAATCTGTGTAAAAACAAGCACACGAAAAATCGTAGACAAACGCCGCCAGATTGGAAATGACCACTAAAGCAACTTGACTGCAACTTTTGCACAACCCTCCCCCCCACCCCCACACCCACCCCCCAAAAAAACTTTTGGACACTCTTGCTTGTGTTGTTTTACCTGTTTGTATGAGGTCCAGTTTCCTTTGTCTAGGTACCTGATCTCATACATTCTTGCCCAGCTTAGATCCTTATAACTCCCTTGAGTTTTTATCGCAGTTATTATCTTTTCCTCATTCAACAGGATTTGTATATACGGAGTTTCATCTTCTGGTTTTGAACACCAGGCCTTTAGTCCGTGTAGTCGGGCAAAGGCAGCGGCGTGGCTTGAACCTAACTCGGATGATGCCGTAATATTGTCATCCGGGATTCTTCTGTTTTGCATTCCCAGTTCATTGCTACATTCGTCTGCTAAAATAGAGGCTGGTGCTGGCCACACTGAAACGAAAGAATGAATTAATTATGTACTTTGCAAAACACTTTTACATTACACTACTGGTTAGTTTAACCGCTTTTAAAATGTGGCCGCGCTAAGCAATTTATCAACTGAGTTGATAAGGTAAATTGGCCACCGTAGAGAAATTGAAAGCTGACGTTTCGATTCGAGCGTTAACCCCTCGTCAGAGCGAATCAAGGAATTGTAGGTTGCATTTGGTTTATATGGAGAAAGGTGCAGCTACGGTATTGGTAGGAACAAGACAAGGTGAAAAACAAGAATAAATCAGTTGAAGGAAAAGCGTTCGTTGATACCGTGGGGATTGTGTGCCGATTTCAAAAAATAAATTTTTGTCCTAGATTTTTACACCTTACTACACTTCAGAGATGTTTTTTAAGAACTGAATCCTAATTTGCCAGAACACGCGGTTGGAATCCATTTGTGCGAAACTCTTAGTTCCTTATACACCTCAGCAACGTCACATTACACGTCTGAAATTAACGTAGGGTCGCTGCTTCTCCTACTTAACCCTTTAAGCCCTGATATGAAAATGTATATTCTCCTTACTGTTCCCCGTACATTTCTTATGGTACTAATAAGACGTCTAATAAAGAGAATTTGGTAAATGTCAAGACATCTTGTCTCGTGGTGAACGCTTCTTTATTCTCACGACTTGAATATTCGATTACGTGGTGATAATGTTAAGAGAAATTTCATGTTCGTATTGGTGCTTAAAGGGTTAAACTAACAAAAGATTTATGAAACTAAGCACTTGTCAGGGCGCGTGAGAATGAGCTTCTTTGCCGAGCCAAAACTGACCGCAAAAAGATTGTATTTATAAAGTTGGCGTATCTGTTGTGAGATTGCCGTTTAAATGATTTAGCTGGAGAACGGATAGAGCTCAGTTGGGATTGTAACATTGTCAGCAAAATTCCCATCAACAATAAACTGTACGTTAAAACTCGTAGAAAAGATGCAGCATCCTCAGATGTCTTCTCGGGAGATTTCCCCCACGCTTGTCAGTGTTAAATTGCAAAAACTGTTGAACATAACTCAGCAATATTGTTTCTGAGAATTCAGTGCAGATATATTACGTTATGACTGTATAGTTAAACTGAATTTAAGTGTCATTAGGTGAACGCTTTCTGTGTCACCGGCACCTTTCTACTGAAACGAGCAAATCAGTGAGTGGCTGTAAGGCGAATCCCTAATATCATTCATACCATTCCTTGTGTCATTATATCATTCCTGGCAGGGACAACGTTGCTTGTATCTTCCCCGGTTGCAGTATTCGTAGTTTCTTGTAAATTTCCTCGTATTTCAGTCCTACACTACTACGAAAAACGTTCATTCTGAATTACGCATCGAATCTTGGACCTCACTTTTGTATCCGAGAACATAGAAGCCTCCAATATTCCTGTTTTTATTGTTCACAGGAACTTTAATTTGTTCTAAATGTATTACTGTATTAACTAAGAGAAAGAATCCACCAGCAAGTTATATCACGTATATAGAGAGAATTATACCGTTGTAATTTTAACTTTTTGCCTTCTTACCGTCTTCAGCTTCTTGGGACCTCGTGCAATCACAAGTGCAATAGAGGAATGCAAGAATCCAAAACACTGCACGATGAACACTCTCCATGTTTGCTTTCCTAAACGAAAACGTCGAAATTATGATAACGAAACTAAACTGGAACAACCTTCTTCAGCCGTCGAGCAACGTATCATGTAATCGAGTCTGTATTGACGTCTTAAGCGCTTTATCACGTTTCAACGGACGTGATGCATGGCAGTTAACGCGTGTCACTGAAGTTACATCTGATCGAATTTTTTTCCTGGATATTTGAGAAACGTTGTGAGGATGCTATTTATACATACAGGCAGGGATCGAATAAAAAAAGTCCTTTTGTACTTTAATCGAAACATGCTGTTTATATTGAAGCAAGAATTTCAAATAAATTTGTAAAGTTGAAGTTGCTGAAAAGCATTAGCTAATAAAAACAAACTACGTACATTTAATAGAGTGATTTCACTTAACCCGTGAAATAGATACTAAACAATTAGACACTATTACACACTAATTTCATTGTTTTCTTTTGTTCACTTTTGACTTTTAGACACTAATTGTTGGATATTGGTTAACGGGTTAAGTGAAACCACTCTATTGCATCTATAAAACGGAGAAAAAAAGATTTTTTTAAATCTACCGTCAAACAGGATGTTCTTTTGGGCGCGACTTTGTAAACTTCCTGTCTGATTTTGAGTGGCTTCTTCTACTTCCTTCCGGCGTAAAGTCACGTGGTCTTTTCCAAAAATGGTGCATATTTAATTTTGACATGCTTTTCCCGCGAGCTTCGCATAAAATTTAAACTTTCTCCGAAGGCTTATTTTCAGCAGATACAGCTTGAGAAATAAGAATAACTCCATTCCTTAATCAAAAGGCTAACCAACCTTTTGTTGGTTATGTGGATGACACTAAAATTTTTTTGGCGCTTCCTTCATGTCAACTCTCCGACGCTGTGACTGCTGTTAATCAAGACCTTAGAGATATTTCGAGATGGTGTTGTGCTAATTCCTTATTGATCAATCCAGACAAGACAAAGTTGTTACTTGTTGGAGTCCCACAGCTCACGAGAAACATAACAGCCGTACCACCTGTAATGCTGCTTGGAAAGGAGGTGAAGCCTGTTACTGTCGCAAAGGATTTGGGAGTATATATCGACAGCCACCTTAATTACAATGAACACATTACAAAAACTGTCTCGACTTGCATGTATATGCTAAGTCGAGTTAATAGGATAAAACACCTTCTGGACAGTAAAACTCTTATTTTTTTAATAAATGCCTTTGTTTTTAGTAAATTATATTATTGTTCTACTGTCTGGAGCAACACGACAAAAGAGAATATAAGAAAGCTCCAATTAGTTCAAAATTTTGCATGTAGAATTGTTTTAGGTTTGAAAAAGTATGACCATATTACTGAAGGCCTCAAATCTTTGAATTGGATAAGTGTAAAAGATAAATTGCTTTTAAACGATTTAGTAATGGTTCATAAATGTCTACATGGGCAAATGCCAAATTACCTAAGTGATAAATTTATAAAACGCTCAAAAATACATGATAGAAATACTAGGAAAAAAGATGAATTGAATTTACCAAAATGTAGATTAAAAATAGGTCAGCGGTCGTTTGCTTTTCGAGGCGCCAAGTCATATAATGACCTCCCAGACGATATTAAGAAAACTAGGGATACAAAGCATTTCAAGAAGAATTTATATAACTATTTATTAAAACTTTAAAGATTTCCCCGTTATTAGCTTTTATTACTTCGAAATTTTTAATTCTTACAATAGTATTTTATATTTTTTAGAGAAGATTAGTATTTTCTATAATATATTAATTTTTTTGTTATTAGTTTATTATTATCTGTGTATTTATAGCGGAAGAGCCCCTTTGGGAGCTATAATAAAGTATGTATGTATGTATGTAACCAAACACCAAATGGTATGAATAAAACAAGATAGTAATACAAACCGGCATATACTTGCTGGTGGTCCACTTTAATACTGCAGATGATTAAGCGGGTTTATAATGCAATGGAGTCTCTTGAGACATGATGTTATCTGTTGAGTAATTTTCAAGCAGGGAAATGTTTCAGTTTTACAAAGACCCCGCTTCAAAGATAAGCAAATATAGCAGCTAAGCAACGCTAAAACAGTGGAACAGGAAAAAGGAGTATATTAGTATTGCACCTTTTTAAAATGTTGTAAAATGCATTGAAACAGGATGTTATATGTTCATTCATGTAAGATTACTCTTGCTCAGTTACACGAGTGGGGCAAAATTGCAGTGATGACGAAATTCCTCTCCAAAGCTATAATGAAACTGAAGCACTACACGATCAAACAATCGAAAAAATACTACAATGCAATTGTTTAATATCTAAAAAATGGGTCAAAGAGATGTTTTGCCAAGTCATGCAAGGTTACTCTGCGTATTTAATGCGCATCGTCAGTGTCAGCAAAATCCAAAAGCGATGGCCACATGTCTCCCTTGTCGTCCGGTGTATGTCCTTTGTGGAACTGAAACGTGCGATAAGGCCTTGCCACCAAACGCCTTGTTCCACCTGTAGACTAGCCTGCGTAGCTGGCGGAATTGTATTTGCGCGCGTAGTTTTGGCGGCAAAGCCGCGAGCAGCGAGCGCCGAAGGCGCGAGAAGACGAGCGCCGAAGTCGCGAGAAAATTCCGCCTGCCGGATAACTTGGCTTTTTTGAATGCCGCCCACTTTTAGCACTTCGTTAAGACTAATTATAACCAGCCAATCAGAGTAAGGGTGTAATGCGAAACCCACATGTATCAATTACCTGTTTGCCCGCGAACTAGCCTGCGTGGCCGGCGGGATCGTTCGCGCGCGAGAAGTTTTGGCTTGGTAGAGGTGTTTTGGTGGAATCAACAAAACAAACTAAAAAAAAAAAAAAAGGGGGGGGGTTTGTTTGTAAACCCGGTAAAGCCTGGAGTTTACGGGAAAAACTCACAAATATATGAAAAATTGAAAATGCAACTACAGTTTTTCCAGGAACATACATTCCTTAAATTTGTTGAGTATATAGAAAAAGTCGCCCAGCCCCACACACGTTACCTGTTCATTCAGCGCGTGCACTTTAACATTCATTGAGTATCCACAAGGATCTTTTGTAAAATTTTCAACAACATTCAGCATAAAAATAGTGGCATGATAAAATGCTTATTGACTGAGTAAGGTCGGCCCTGACGGAAAATTATTATTGGCTATTGGTCCACAATTTTCTCGTCAGACAATAAATGCATGGAAGACATAGAACCTCGGTGCTAATTTTCTGATTTCCTTTCAGAGCCAGTCGCCCGGGGGAAAATTCACGCAGCACTGCGTATGCTCAGTTCGCAGCACTCTCACATACAATGACAAAAAATTACTATTTAAATTAGACACACGGTTTATTTACAACCAATATACCGCAGCGAATTACATACACATAGTGTAATGTAAGCTTAATTTGAGACACGTGATCCAGAGTCATAAGGTACAACGCGGAATGAGTCATTTCTTTACATAATCTACGTGCGAGAAAATTATTTAAGAAATGAAAAAAACTATTTACAAGTAAAATTCATCGGAGAGTTGTAAGCAGATTCACCAGGTGAAGCCCAGCCGTTTCATGCTTTCGGCCGGATTGCCGTAAATCTTGGTATGGGATCCCTGTACTGTCCCACTGGAGTAATTAGGAAGCTGCACGCCCGTGCCATCACACACAAGATAGCTTGGTCTAAGCCCCTGTTTGCCTTCAAATTTGGGGCCTCTACCCCCACCGGGCCCTTCTTGGGCGGCCTTGATAAGTGGGTATGGATTACGCCCGTGTTCTTTGGCCTCGGAAATGACCTTGGTGGCGTACTCTTGGAACTGAACCTCTTCAGCCCTGAGCAAGGCTTCGTTGCGTTTGTCCAGGTCTAGTTCTGCTACTCTGTGTTGGTGCTTCTGGTCCTTTAATTCACCCTGTGAATGGCATACATGTACGCAAAAAGGTTACGTTAAGATACATTCGTGCGACATCCGTCCCACAAGGAGCGAACTTAAAGCATGAGGCTACTAGGAGTATTACCCCCCCCCCCCGGGCAAAGGGGTGGGATCATAGCCCATTGTAGGATTTTTACTGCCAACATTCCTAATAGTTTCCCGGTTTCCTAGGCACTGTTGATCAAGACAGCGTTGAGCTTCCTAATCTTAGCGTCAAGTGTGCATTTAGTTTGATTGCATAACGACGTGGAGTCCTATAAAATCGTTTTGTCCATTGTTCATAAACTATAACTTACAATTACTAATCAGCACTGGAAACGCTTTCGACTGGAGAAACAGAAACCTTGGTTAATTAACTTTTAAACTCGAGTTGGCGATAGTCGGCTGTTTTAACCCTTTAAACCCCGACAGTGATCAGCATCAAATTTCTCCTAAATATATTTGTGTATCAAAGCACATACCGGTCATGAGAATTAAGGAATTGACCACTGAAGATGAATTGCCTTGATGTTTAAATAAGTTCTCCCAATTAGCAATCAACAAAATATGAGGAAACTAGTAAGGAGAATTTGTATAACGATGCTGGGGCTTAAAGGGTTAAAAACAACGGAGCCGAGCTGGTGGGTGTAAAGAGACAATGTGAAGAAATGATTATTGACTAAAGAAATAACAGGCCTAAACTGTCCATATTCAGGTCGAAAGTCCGACTCGCTAAGGACTCGACTACCGCACCCTTGCAGAATAAAAAGAACTGATGACAAGACTACGCTTGGTTGTAGCATTGGAGAGAGAACAAGAAGGGAGCAGAGCATTTCGCCCTTATACATTCCTAGAGAGAAACCCTAAATCATGGAATGTGATTATTGCAGTGTCACCGAAAAAATGAAAGTCACCGAGCAGGACTTTCGACGTGGCGCTGTTTTGTTTATGTATGTTGTGTAAGGTGGTTCTAATTTTGGAGTCTGTGGATGAAATCCTGGAGATGTCCACTAAAATGAAATCTTGTGAGCAGAACTTTCTTGTGGTGCTGTTTATTCAACTGTTAAGGTACGTGAGGTTTGAACTTAGCCCTTTAAGCCCCAATAGTGATTAGCATGAAATTTCTCCTGATCCTATCAGTTCATTATAACATGTACAGGTTACGAGAATCAAGGAAATGATCACCAAAGACAAATTGTCTTGATGATTAAACAAGTTCTCCAACAACAAGTTCTCTTCAACAAAATTTATGGAGACCAGTAAGGAGAATTTTGTATAATAAAGCTGGGGCTTGAAGGGTTAAGGAAAGTCTGGAAATAATACTTATGTCTCTGGGAAAGAAAGAACATAATAATTTGGAAGAAAAACGATTATAATACATGTACTTTCCCCAAAGTACTTACAATTTGTTGTGCTTGGAACTCTTTCAGTTTCTTGGATTCGGCCAGCTTTAATGATCTTTTCTCTTCTTGTTTCTTATGGTACTAAAAAACAAAAATAGTTGAAGTGTTTGCCTCTTAGCTGAGTTGAGAAATTTAATTTTTAAAATAAACTACCATTCATTATCTTCGCTTCAAAACAGGAATTATCCTCAATGGAATGTGCGATATGTTATTACTAGGTTCTCAATGAAGTTCCTTATTTCAATGTTCTTTTACTTTATAACAACATTCTGCTTCGATAACCGATGGAAGGACTTCAAAATAAAAAAGCTAAAATAAATAAATAAATAATGGCAAAAACTCCACCCAAGGTAGGGAAATGGAATACTTAAATGTAACGCTACCGGTAAAATGATTTTCTCTCAACTTTGTTTAGTTTTATGAGATCTTTTCTGGCCACTTTGACTCGTTTCAAAATCACTCTTGTTTGAGTTTGAATAAAGGGCCCTTAAAATTGACATTCCTGGGGCTCATTTCTGGAAACTTCTGCTAACTTAGTAGGCCTGATAAGTACTTTAAATCAAATCCTTTTTTAAAAGATTGTTGGTAATTGTTACTGCAAACTTCCCAATATGTTTCACAAAATTATAGACTTTAAATACTAGCTTTCAAAATAATTTTCTTCAATTGAAGAAAACTTTGTAAAGGAAGTAGTTTTTGGGCCCACCAAGTTAGCCGGAGTCTTGAGAAATGGGCCCCCAGTCTGGAGACCACAATTGCTGGATAAAATCATTTCATTCTCAGTGACATTGTTCCACATACCAGTTTATCGGATTCGACTCTCATACGAAGTATTTCATGATCTCTCTTTGCTTCTTCCGTTGCTAGGCGGTCATTTTCCTTCATCTGCAATGCAAAATTATTCACTGCTTAGAAGGGAAAAAGGAAAAAGTGCTACGAAAAAAAACCAACGAGGTTGGTTGGAAGGAAGAAATTAACTCATGGAGACATTACCGTGATTTTAACTTCCGAGTCTGTGGATAAAATCCTACGGTGTGACCATTCAAAAGAAACCTTGTCAGCAGTACTTTCACATGGTACTATTTATTTTAAAGTTTTTTACGAAATGAAATTTGAGATTTGTCTTGAATTTTGCGTTTAGGCACCTTGGGAGTGAAAGGGTTAACGAAGAGATAAATGAAGAACGAAAATAATTAAACGAGATAAGGTAAAGCACCGACAAAACAAAACAAAACAAAGAGGGAGAGAAACTTGCAGAAGGCAAGGAAAGGAAAGTCGGGTACTTGGAAGAAGGGAGGGAGGGAGGGCAGACAAAAGAAACATAAACTTTGGTTACTCCCTTACCATGTGGATCCTCTGATCATGAATTTCCTTTTGGATCTTCATGTCTGACTCATACTTTTCTCTTTCTTCGGCCTATAAACAAAAAGATGAATAAAGAGAACAACAGAAATTATTCCATTTCTCGCCCCAAGAAAACAGCCAGAAAACAGTACAAGGCGTCAAAGGTTTATGGCACAGCTGGCAAGCATGTGATCATACTATAGAGAGAGATCGACTAACCAACCAGGAAGCCCACTCACAGTCGACAGGGAGGAGAGATCCCTAGGTCCCCAAGATTCTTACAGTAGAGCTGGGAGGCCAAAGAGTTGTTCTGCTTGGATCCTGGACAAAAAGACTGATTCTGGCTAAACAGAGCCCTGGAGCCCTGCCAATTTTAAGCCAAACCCTTAGATAGCTCTTAAGCCTAAACCCCCTTGGGACACTGAACTCAAGCGATAAAATGAACTCAGTTGGTTTATTTGATAATTGGATAGTCCAGTTAGGGGTGGTAATGAATGTCTCACCTCGCGTTTTCTTTCCCTCTCTGCCACAGCCTTAGCTATCCTGTCATCTTCATCATCGACTTGTTGCTGTTTTTGGTTTGCTAGCTTCTTTCTCATTTGCTCAGTGTGTTCCTGGAATGCACTGTCAACAGAGAGCAATTGACATTTTACAACCATGCCAAAAGGGGCTCTCATCTATCTCATCCCTATACAGTTGACTCCCTGTAACTCTGACCCTGGGTAACTCAAATCTCCCGCAAAATCGGAGTGAATGTTTTTTCGCTTCAGATCATTTTCTTTACAATTTACCCTCAATAATTTGAACTCACAATAACTCGAACCTTTTTTTATTTTCCTTGGAGGTCCAAGTTACCAGGAGTCAGCTATAATTTGATGACAGTTTATATCACTTTATATCGTTAAAACTATATATATGGAGGATGTTTGAAGACACAAAGACAAACCAGAGGAAAAAAATCGTGGACACTTACTTGAACAGTTCTGTTTCCTTTTCTTTTCGCATCTTTGCCATTTTCTGCAAACCAAGGCAAAAAATTTTTCATAACATTAATTTTATGTATACTTCAGACACTTCAGAGCGATGTTTGTTTTAAGTTGCAAGCATTTGTGCCATACTGTTTGTTTGTAACTGGTAAGGTATCTAACTATCACCCATCTTATATCCTCAGTTACTACATGTATTTTAGTGCCAATGTTATGAACCCAAACATTGTTGACCCCTGGAAACAAAAGGGAAAAACTACTATTGCTGTAACTAAGTAAATAAAATTATAAGATAGTATTATTGTTGTAACCAATTTTAAGCAGTGTGCTGGAAGTAAGTTGTGTACTCTATGCATTAAGTAGAGTATAATGTGTCCAAAAAAACTTAGGCCAACAAATTCAACTACTCTTCAATCCATAACTCTACCTTCTTAGCTTGAGCAAACTGTCTGATTTCCTCCTCTTCCTCTTCAATTTTCTTCTGCTCCAATTTTCGTCTTTCCTGAACACCAGAAGAGGAAAAGAATACATTTGAAGTTAGCAAATGATAAACACAGGAAACACTTAGTGAAGTTCTGTTT
Organism: Siderastrea siderea; assembly: GCA_964030785.1. NCBI lineage: Eukaryota > Metazoa > Cnidaria > Anthozoa > Scleractinia > Rhizangiidae > Siderastrea > Siderastrea siderea. The sequence continues at coordinate 33,029,509 of OZ034971.1, forward strand.
CTACTAGAAATTGCTGTTGTTTTTCTAACGATTCAAATCAATATGACATACGTCTCTATCAGCAAGCTGCCTCTGGTGTTCCTCCATAATGGCTTGTTTATCCTTGAGAAAAAAGATACATGTAACTAGACCGTCAAACAAACAAACAAACAAACACAAACAAACAAACAACAAACAAACAAACTGTAGCCAGTTTACCATGGTATAGTCTTGTTTTATTTGTTGTTACACAAAGAAATCATGGACTCTAAAGTGTGGCTACCATATAGATGTAGTGCGCCGCCACTGAACCTGAGGTGCTTTACATGTGCTCTTCTGCTTGTGGGTATGCCAAACAAAATTATTTTGGTTTTGGTTGAAATTTACTATCGTCTATTATGGACGAGGAAATCTAATTGGCTCCATTATTTTCACTGTTTGTCACAGGTGGCTGATAGCAAATGACTGTGCTTGTTATGATCTTGGAGAAAAATAATTTTCTTCTTTTTGTTTCTAAACATTTCCAAAAGATTTATTACATCCATTTGTACACAGGTAGCATTTTTCAGAAGAGTTTTCATTTGGTTTTAACACTTTACTCTTTTGGCCCAAGGCTGAGTACTTGACATACATTTTAGTAGAGGCTCGATTCAATGCTCAGAAAACAGGCAAATGTATTAACAAACCTTTCTTCTTTGTTCTTCAATGGTTTTTTTGGCAGCTTCATACATGTCCACTTGTTGCTTTATGTTTTTTCCTTCCTCCACGTCCTCTTGCTGTGCTTTCTTGGCTACTTCCTTATGATCAAGAATTCTAGATAAGAGACAAATAATAAATTCAACTCTCTTCAATTGTGATTTTAACTCTTTTTTGAAAGAAACCTTTCAAGAATTTTTTGGGAAAGTGTATGTGTGAGGCTAACACCCCCCCTCCTTTCTCTCAGCTCCCTTGGCTCTGGCACTCGATGCAATTGAGGGAAGAGGTACAATCAAGAGCTAAACTTCTGGCTTAAGGAAACATCACGACGAAGTTCAGGACTTGAACCAGCAACTTTCACTTAAGAACTGTAAGACCACATTAATAAAGATAACAAATTGTACTTACTGGAGGGTCTGGAAATCTGACACAGCTTTTCTCTCATTGTACCTTCGCAGTGCTCTTTTCTGATCCTCCATGATAGCCTCCTCACGTTGCTAGAGAAAAAAGTGTTACCATCAATGAAAGGGAACAATTACACTTGGACCACCAACATAACTTTGTCTTTCTTACTGAATATTACAAGGTAACATTCTGTCAGGTGTGTCAAATTTTCAACTAAATTGTACAAGGCTGGACCATGCATTCCCCCCCCCCCCCCTACTCTGGGTACATGTATAACATGTATGTATAACATGTTATAAATTTGTCTGGTAACAAAATTCTTTTCAAAGAGGGAATCATTACCCTTTGCTGAAGTCTGAGAAGGTGTTCTTCTCTAATCTTGTCTGCATCTAATTTGCTGTTCTTCATTTCAATCTGGGCATCTCTCTCCTTAAGAACCTCCGTTAGAAGCAAAGCACCCTGAAAACAAGTAGAAATGTTATTATTAATTACTGAGATGATTTATGTACGTGGAACTACTGTAATGGATAGTGTAGTATTCCACGTACATGTATCATGGAAAGACATTACAAGGTTTTATTTTTTGGTACATGAAGGGGACATTATCCTTTAATTCTTAATCACTGTGAATTACTATCCAGAACACCCAAGATCTGCTCCTATCTGGCCTGGAAGCTTAATTGGTGAAGCATTGGTGATCAAAATCACTTTCATTATTCTGTGCTTACTGAATAATAGGGGTAGCGAATATTCTTTCAAAAAAATTAGGTGCCCCCAAAATTTTTAGACGAATTGTAAGCGTCTTACAGTCTCGTTTTTTCGAGTGATTCTGCATCTAGGAGTCACGACTTTTTCGGCAAACCAGTCTAGGGGTCTTGAGTTTTTGCCCAAGCCATCTTTGGGTCTCAATAGTTTTGCAAAGCTATTTCCAAGTCTTGCCTTTTTAGAGGGGGGTGATAAAACGAATGTTGAAGTTCTGATGTGCTTCAGTAATATCAGTAGATAAACGACAAAAACTCAATTTGTAATCTTCAAGAAACAAGTTTATGCTAAAAAGTGTTTGGCTGCATTTAGAAAACTCTGAAAGCTCAGTCTAGCATTCTAAAAATTGAAGAGGTCTCGGGCTCGCACAAGAAAAATGATCATCTCGCTGTCTTGCAAAGTCTCAAATTTACCATTTGTCATCCCTAATAATGTGTGATACTGATCAACTTACATGGAATGTCTTGACTCTGTCAGTCTGGTAATACTGAAGGGTTTTTGCTCGCTCAATAGCCTCCTTCCTCTTCTGTGCTTGGTGCTTAGCTTCTTCTTGGTCAATTTTAACTCTTTCCTCCTAGAATTGTAAAGGAGAATGGTTTCATGATTGTACACACTGATTGTGTTTCCTCTAAAGGCAAAACTTGCAGGTTGTCAAACATGTAATAGCAACATGTTGTAGGGTAAGTTGCACAAAAACTCCAACAAACTCTGTAGGCAAGGTCTTCCTAACAATCTTTTACTACATTCTTTTTGCGACATGGATCATGGTCCACTGCAGATCCAGCAACATATTTTTTCAGATCCTACCTGCCCCTAAATGGCAAAATTTGTGTTTTGCACAATACAGTGTGGTAAAAAAGTTGTTTTGTGTAACAGCAGCTAAAAATGACCAAACAGAGCAATTACGTATTGTTGCAGACCCCACCCCACCACTCCAATGACCTTTCATGGATATTTTCTGGGACTGCACAACACACGAATAATTTCTAACCTCTTCTTTCTCCTCTCTTATTTTTCGAGCTTGTAGTTTCTTCAGTCTTTGTCCCTGCAAAAGCAAACGACACATGCACATGTCAATTCCTGTTGATACTGTTACCAATCATACCAGTCTATCGACTGACTAACCCTCAATGTATACAATGTATATGGACCATTAAAGGCTTCGAACTAGTTTCCTGCGTAAGTATGTCGTGCATAACATTTCTCCAACAGTTTGCTGGTACTCAAATAAAATTTTAATAAATTAAATAAATGTGCATTTGCACTGGCATGGTCACAGAGTAGCTGTTCATCCACTGTTTCCAGAACAAATTGGAATATTTTAGAAATGTTAGTTTTGTAGAGATATGAAAACCAGAGAACAACCCTCAGACCAAGGACGAGAAACAACAACAAATTTAGCATAAAAAGACACCCAACCGGGGTATTTTTTGGAACCACACATTGTCTCCCATCACAGCATCTTTCACTAAAATCCTCACCCTGTTCTGTCTGGGAAAAAGTTCAGCGGTATGAGTAACATGTTACAGGAGCAAATTTTGCATCTGGGAAGCAAGAAAATGCATTTGAATCAAGTCAAAGATATTTCTGCTTCATGGAGGCAAATGGTGCTTCGAGGACATGTTTGCTAGTTGAGCCAAACCGTCAGTAGACAGTTATAAGCTTAACACTTGACTCAAGTTCACAATTCACCTGTTCTGAGCCGATGTGCGCGGCTCTGACCCTCAATGCTGCCCAAAACAGTATTGGTTGTTGCAAGCCCATTGTTATCAACAACATGGAAAAACAAAGTGAGAACTATTCTAACAAACGTGACGAAGATGGTACGTAATGTTGATACTCACGACTTTGCAATAAGCTTATCTGTTCTCGACTTCTTGTCCATCTGATTTGAATCGTCCTACACTACACACATCACTTTTACAGTACACAACACTGAAGAAAATGAATGAAAGGAAGAAAAACTGCTATGTATCAAACCTCTATGGTGTTTTCCCAGTGTTTAACTTTTTCTTTCGAGAGAGTGTGAAGTTCTTCTCTTTCTCTCATCTTCGCCTGCAATCGCATTTTCTCTTCATTGTAACCTGAAAGACTGTTCTGAATTCGCCTCCACGCAACGGGCTGAAGAACAGTTACCTATGATGAGACCATTGCACCATGGTTATTTAGGTAAAGAAATCTAAACATATTGTTGAGCAAGAATAAAAACTGAGCTACAGAATCACACTATAATAAGGAACCTGTGTCAATTTAGCTTACCTCTCGCGGATCAACCCCTTGAGGAACAACACTGAGAACATTTCCGCCCAATTCTACATAGGGAAAAGGAAGAAAAACTGTTGATCTCCAGAAATCGCTTATAAAATAACCGCCAAGTGGAAGAAATTACCTCTTGTTTGCCCCTCTCTACGTCCATGCAAGATTCGCGACGCCATCTTGGTTGATTTACTTTCTCGGTTTGCACTCGTGTTGCCTTTGTTTCTAAGGCAACCACGGGTCAACAATGAAGGACTGGGTCGAGATTGGGTCATTTCTCAAGCTCGAGCGTGCAGAGGGAAGACTGGGGATAAAGTTCTCGCGATTTTTGGCAAATGGGTCCAGTGCCGGGTCCAGTTTAGACTACAAGCAGTCTCTCTTTCCGCTCGGATAGTCGAAGAAAAAGAACAAGCGAGCTGAGAGCGAGCGCGAAATTGCCTGCCGTGAAACGTGACGTGCGTGTCGAGCCGCCAGTGTAGTGAGGCCACAAGTGAACTAATTCGGTTTCCAAGAAACTACCCTTGAATTTGATAAGTGTGCCGATACCAGTTTTTCAAAAAGATACAATGCCAGGCGATATTTTATATATCGATTCGCTGTATCGATACTATGACGTCGCAACCATGCATGAATCATGTTGTGACGTCGTCAAAGCAGTTTCCAGACTTATAAATCCCCATGCACGCGAGCAAATTTTCTTTGAAAAATTTTCCATGTAAAACTGGCGTGCCAGTTTTCATTTTTCATATGAAAACTTGACAAATTTTCTCATCTAAGCGATGAAATAACAGTTATGATAATGAGCTGCAATACAAAGGTCGATTGTAAGGCACCAGCACATACACAAACAGGTAATAAAGTGGATTTTCACCAATCATCTCTTCATTTCCACTGGCGCTTAGGATCAGGGAATAATAGGAAAATAGGGAAATGGGATGGTTTTTGTGGCGGTCCGAACACATTTTCGCAACGTTGCTAATCCTTGTTAGGCATTTTCTTCCTTGTCATGGAAACGAGCAATTTTCTTGGCACTGTTGTCTTCCTTTCCACAAACCCTTATCCATGTAGCATTCTTTAGAGGCTCCGGCTGAAGTCGCTTGGTTTTTCGATCAAAAACGATTTTCGTTGGTAGGTATTTAGCCCCTAACACACCATTTCTGAAAAAAAGGTAATTAAAATAACCAAACCAATTACTGAAAAAAAGACATGATGAGAACTTTGTATGATGGCCGGAGTTTTTTGGTGAACACAGAACACTGATAAAAATCAAGTGCCCGCCATAACAATAATTGAAAGTTAAACGTCTATAGAATCATTGCTTAACCTTCAGTATAGTGTAGAGGAGTGCTTACGCCTAAATACTATCGATCAGTACTTAACCTCAAATGCTGCAGATGAGTGTTTAACCCTAAACACTATTTATATTCGGCGTTGGGTAAAACACCCATGTCATTTTCATGAGATCTTATCATAATGACAGCAAATTAACTGTCCTCCCACCCAATTCTCAGCAGTTATCCTCTCTCCTGATGACTTTAGTTAGCTCTTTATAACACTCTTCAACTCTGGTCAAACTCGCCAGTTCTCGTTAACTCTGGCCACGTCTCACCCATTTTCGTGAACTATCGTCTCCTCTCGACAACCCCCGTCAACTCTCTCAAAAAAGCCACGAATACTGAGGCAGCACGAGCATGTTCTGACCCTTCACCTCATTTTACTCACTGAATAGAGTTAAATGGTGACTCGTGAAAAAATTGCAAATTTTAGCTTCAAAACCTTTTGACGAGCCGTTGATTTCTGCCCGCTAGTACTAAAGACCTGTACTAAGGAAAGGAACATTGCGTTTCTGGTACAGCTGACTACTTTATGACAAATTTCAATAGCAGCTGAAATAGTACGCCTCTCAAAAACTCCCTGCGTCCGACAAAAATTGTGACCCAGTGGATTCACGAAACACTCACAGAGCCAAATCCATGCCCAGACTTTTCATAGTTTCTGAACTGGGAAAAGCAAAGAGAGCCTTTTAAAGTTTTATCAGATTTTAATACGAACTTCTTCCACACAGAAATAAGCCAAATGGTGGTACGTAGTTCTATTATTATTTTTAATTTCAGAGGTAGAATTGAGCTTTTTTTTTCAAGGCAAATCTAAACGAAAGATTCTCGCCTATCGATATGTACCTGGGTATAGTTACTTTCAGCATTCGAGTCATTTCAAGTTTTTGCTGTTTCCAAGAACGAAGTATACGTATGAATCTATATTGGTTTTATCAGGCTTCATGACAAATTTGTCATACACACTCTGAAAGTAAACAAAAAGAAGTGTTAAGTGGTTGGAATAGTAAAGGTTTCAGGGGATTGGGAAAATATCGTGTTGTTCCCGATTTTTAAGCTGAGTGCAATGCCCGACTGCTGTGTGTGGAGACAAAGGGTTTGCTATCATGATACGTAAAAAGACGTTTTTTACTTCTGAAAGTTGTGGAGGAGCAATGCAGTTTGGCGATTTGGTAAAAACTCTCACCAGGCCCCGTAACTCCTCCTCCCCAGTTCAACCTTCTACCGGGGTTCTGAAAAGCATGTTAAAAATGGCTTATTTCTCAGAGATCCATTATTTGTTACATCATACTATACGTTACTGGTGCACCCGAGGGTCGGTTCGGGTAGAACAAAACGTTTCCCAAACTGTACGCTACGAACTTGTTGTCATGGAAACAATGTGGCTGCCCCACGTGTGGATGAGCTCCAATGATCAGTTGTACACCAAGAGACATCAGATGTTTGCTTTTATGAAGCTGGTAGGGAAGTGGTAGTCTGTGACGTTCTTCCCCAAAGTGCATGAGGACAACAATGATGTCAACTTTGGCCTTTGAAAAGCAGTAAAAATCCCGAAGTTATGCGGTCAGTTGTCAATTCTTATACGTTATAAATCATTTCACTTAATTCTTCATAATCTACTTGATCCAATTTTGACTTCTACATTGACCTAGCAGTTTTAAAAACATATAATAATATCCAGATCAGTGCAAGGAAACATACGGTCTGAGTGCAGAGTTTCATGAAACAAATGGTGTCATCTTGATTTGGAAAACTGCAAAAAAAAAAAAAAACAAAACAAAAAAAAGAGAGAGAGAGAGAGAGAGAGAGAGAGAGAGAGAGAGAGAAAGAAAAAGGGGTAAGGAAGGGTTCATTGAATCAAACATTTTGGTGGCTAAACGGTGACTAAATAAAATCACACGGTCCTTGGCTAGCATTGTGGTGAGGCGCCTGCTGTTGGACTTTCACTGATAATTCATTTCGTGACTCTTACTTGAATTTTTAACCTGGGTCTCAAAGGAGTAAGTGACCGCTGACCAAATGACGACACATGTTCGCGGGCCAACATTTCAAGATGCAGGTGGTTGGGAGTCAACCATTTGAATACAACTGATGAGGACGTTTGGTGACACTTACGTTAAGTGACTGCGTAGTTCTTAAGTGAGTAGGTAACTGCTGACCAGATTACGTCATATTTGCGTGTGTCAACATTTAAAAAAAAAATGAATGCAATTCTTTATGCAGATGGCCTATATCACGCAAGGTGGTTTTCAATAGGGCACTGTAAAATAAAACAAGGCAAAATTTCACTTAAAATACTAAAATGCTAATATTTAAATATTAAGGAAATTAATATTTCAATATTAACATTTCAAGATGTGGGGCTGGAGAGGCATCTAGTTGAATATCTTTGATGGTGACACTTCGTGACACTTTTACACGAAAGATGAAGGGTCGTCGTCGTTCTTTGTTGTACGGTCACGACCATCAAAATCAACTCACAGGGATATCCCAGAAGGGGTGATATGCTCCTGACGTACACATTTCACGAGTCTGGGTATTCGCTCTTGGGAGCCAAAGGCCCGCACAGGAGCTCCGCCATTAAGACTATAGCTAAATTGAGTGAATATTACGGAGATTGATCCTTTCCCAAAAAGGCGCATAGACGCCAGACAGGGGACGGCAATCAGCTCGAAGTTAAGCTCATATTAAATTTGATGCACCCCATCAATGTTACTCGCAGGATACGTCTGCCTAAACTTACTTGTGAACTTAAGTATTTTTGTTACGTCATTTAACATAAAACTTTTTCAAGTTGTTCACGTGACTAGTGGCAATGTCATCCGTATAACTGGCAGGACCGGAATTGTACAGCATTCTCATTTCGGTGCAGTTTCTATCCTTAGATGGGATGTCACAATTACCCAGAAATCCAATCTTTAGTCCTTTTGTTTCTAGGATTAAAGGTTTCTTGCAAAAAGAACAAATAGAGAGAATAATTAAAAACGGATAAAGTAAAACCAAGAGATTCGAACCTGCTTACTGTTTACATCAACAAGCCTGTTAGCAATGTTTGTGTTAATAGCAAAAAAAAAAAAGGAAAAAAAAAAGAATATTACCTGGGAAGAGTCCCACTTTCCATGACTAGCACAGAAGTATTGCAGTTTATTCCTGTCTTTCTGAGAACCTCGATTGTAAATTGGACACCTTCAGAGCCAAAATCGTTCATATGATTGTTGGCAAGTGTGACCGCATCAAATCCTGCAAAACTAGCGATGAAAAACAGTTACCACTCAAATGGATATAAACACGATAGCATAACCGTTCTCCAGCCAAACAACAACTATAAGGGTAACACCATCAATTTGATCATTGGACTGGCCATCAAACACAACATGGCTCTTCCTAGTGGCAAAGACAAGTAAATAGGCCATTTCCGTGTTGCCTCTGGCCTCTTTTTCAAAACGAGGCTAAGTGCGAAGTCTTTGATATGAAAGTAACTTTTATTTCTCGTTCAAATAAAACTCGTTTTCACATTTTTGCACTTGGCCTCGATTTGAAAGTGAGGGTTTTTGGCACTCGGAAATGGCCTATTCTTTACTTGTGTTTGCTACTAGGAAGAGCCATTTTGTGTTTGATGGCAAGAATACAAGGGTAATTTTGGTAATTGTTTTGTCTATGGGCACGAAATGAGGGCGACGGCAAATTTACCGCCAAGGTTATCTTTGGTTTTCGCACCTCTTGAAGCGACCTGCAGTTTCTCCACTCTTCACTAGATAAGATTTTAGGTCATTTGTGGTGAGGGGTACGCGAGGGAGGCTTCACAGGACAAAACGCTTTGAGTTTTGCATCCCCTAACTTAGAAACAGTTTCCTCGTAATTCACTGTGATCCATTACGCAATACATAACGAACGTGTCCCAGTTTAATGAAAATCCCCGTTTAAGACTGAAAAAAGTTAAATCGGTTTCTATTTTTGAGACAAGAGACCCTAAACACAGCACACTGTACCCAGCAGCAAGTTTCCGTTATGGCTAAATGAGAAAGTGTCCTTCCAAAAGTACACCACAAAGGTTTGCCGTAGAATCCTATTTTGTACTTTGTAGAGCTGTCATTTTGCCTTAATGCTGGAGCGGCCTTCGGACTTGCGTCCAGTATAACTAATTTCCTTCCTTTGTGTTTGAAGCGATAGAGATCTTTGCTTACAAAGGGAGACTCCAAATTCGCCACTGAAATGTCAGCTTCTCTAATATATGGTGCCACGTCACTAAAAGAATCATTACATGTGTTATAGCCATGTTCCACGTAATATTTTACCGGACCGGAAAAGGAAATGTCATCAACAAACAGCAAAGTCACTTGTTTTGCAAAAAAAAAGTATGATTGCTGATCATAAATATAAAGAAGGAGCCAGTGTTGGGCGGAGGAATGGGGGGTGAGGGTAGGGAATATGCCACCTGTATGTGTTTCGTGAAATGTTCAATGCAGGTTTTCCTTCGTGATCTTGGACAGAGGGATGACTGTTGTTGAGGGTTTCCGTGTGTTGTCAACCTCAGCTAGAATTAAAGATAGCATTTTCCCATCATGTTGAAGAATCGGTGTCCTTGCTTAAAGCAATATGTTTAATCAGAGTATAGCTAACTGTCGTGGGTCGTGGGTCGTGGGTGGAAGTCGTGGGTCGTGGGTGTGGGTAAAATCGTGGGTGTGGGTAAAAGTCGTGGGTAGCAAAAAAGACATTTTTAAAAAATTCAGAACAAAAATTTGTGACAAAATAGTTCGTGTGTGGCTAGTCTGAGGCAGAGTTTCGTCCCGGCCAAGGGAAACTTTAGAGGCCTTTATACTTAACAAGCTTAAATAGCTTACAGCTGGCTTATACACTGCAAGTTTTTTCAGTGAAAGTCTAATTGAACATTCGCTTTGTGTACTCTGCGAACAAGAATTGGTACGATTGTAAGACCAGGGATGAGAGAGAGGAAGAAAGGCAACGTCCATACCTTTGCGTAGCAACACAACCTGTGTGTCTAGCTCTTCTCCTCCGTAATATCAAGTTTAAGCGGTTTAAGGCTAATATCTTTCACCTGCACATGTAGTGCCCACTCTTTTCGCTCTTCAGTCTAGGCTAGCGCTAGGCGAGCGCTTTATTTTTTGTGTCTGGTCGACATGTTACAGGCAAGAGTAGCGCCGCTAGCAGCTATATTCTTTGTTTTAAACAGGAGCTTTATTCATTCCCAAAATAAAAGCATCATTACCCCCCACCGCCCCCCCCCCCCCCCACCCCCAATCCTGAATGGAACTTGTCTATGTAAACTGTTCGGAAATTAGTGGTAGGCAACGAAACACATAAAAAACATTAATTATCTTTGAACATCTAAAGGAAGATGTAACCTTAGTTTGCGGATAGAAATCAACCCACGGCTACGATTTTTTAAAGACGCGCGGAAACAATTTGAAAACGTTAGCCTAACTTTTTCAAGTTGTAATCCGTTTCCATCCGAGCCATCCGCAGCCAAAGATGCATGTTTACAGTTTCAGTGCTCTGATGTAGCAATTGTTTAAAAAAATGGACCATTATTTTTAGGTTTCCTACGACACAAATATGTATCTTGGCTTTTATTTTGGGAATGAATAAAGCTGCTGTTTAAAACAAAGAATATAGCTGCTAGCGGCGCTACTCTTGCCTGTAACATGTCGACCAGACACAAAAAATAAAGCGCTCGCCTAGCGATAGCCTAGACTGAAGAGCAAAAAGAGTGGGCACTACATGTGCAGGTGAAAGATATTAGCCTTAAACCGCTTAAACTTGACTTTACGGAGGAGAAGAGCTAGACACACAGGTTGTGTTGCCACGCAAAGGTATGGACGTTACCTTTCTTCTTCTCTCTCATCCCTGGTCTTACAATCGTACCAATTCTTGTTCGCAGAGTACACAAAGCGAATGTTCAATTAGACTTTCACTGAAAAAACTTGCAGTGTATAAGCCAGCTGTAAGCTATTTAAGTTTGTTAAGTATAAAGGCCTCTAAAGTGTCCCTTGGTCGGGACGAAACTCTGCCTCAGACTAGCCACACACGAACTATTTTGTCACAAATTTTTGTTCTGAATTTTTTAAAAATGTCTTTTTTGCTACCCACGACTTTTACCCACACCCACGACTTTACCCACACCCACGACCCACGACTTCCACCCACGACCCACGACCCACGACAGTTAGCTATACTCGTTTAATCAAACTGCCAATCACACATCTGTAAATCCGATCCATGGTTGAGCTTTGCTGTAGTTGCCATAAAAAGGCAATTATTCTAGTTTGATGTCAAATTGTACGAGTAGGCTGATGGTGTTGCGATGGGGTCCTCGCTGGGGTTCTCCATGGTCAGCGTTTTCATGTGCTCTACGAAATGCTTCTTTACGAGAGAACTTATCCCGACGCTCAACACTCAGTCAGATTCAATCCGCCCGAAACTATTTATTTAGAACAATAGCTGCAACTTTGACCTTGTATTTGTACGCAAATATCCGCAATAGGCCATTTTACAGTTGTGTGCTTAGTGACCTGGCCTTTGAGTGGCAGTGAGGCTGGAGTTGACCTTGTTTTGAGAAAGAACCTCCCTTGTTATTCTGATGCTAACTAGTTTGTATTTACATATGAAAAGCAGGCTCACTTCCACTCAAAGGCCAGGTCACTAAGCAAACAACTGTAAAATAAACTATTACTAAGATGCCTGAGATTTGCTGACAATGATGTCATGGAGACGTCGAAATGTTGTTCCCTTTTTATGTCGATTATTTTCCTTCTAAAGTAAGATGAATAAAATGAAATAAACATAACATAACATAACATAACATAACATAACATAACATAACATAACATAACATAACATAACATAACATAACATAACATAACTTAACATAACATAACATAACATAACATAACATAACATTTTCGGGCACTGTTTTTCTTTTTGTCCAAAATCTCCTCACGGCCGCGTTCGATGTCAATCAGAAGAGTCATCTAAGGCTAAAACAAACATTTATTTAACTCTCTTAGTTATTGAGGACGCCTACAAGACGTAATATATAATAATGGTTGTCAGATAATCAGATAAGAGGATCTTACCGTTAATTGCAGTGACCATCGGATATGATATTGAAATTAGGAGATAAATAAAGCAATTTGCTGTAAACTTCATTCCCGTTTACCTGCTTCACAATTTGTTTACATAGATAGAAAAAAGGACAAAAAAGCCAACTTTTCAAAGCAAAGCGACCAGGCTGCTGAGGAAAAGTTATACGGACATCGTTTCAAACTAAGCGAAAAAAAAATTCAGTGCAAAATGGTTCAAATGTTTATTATAGACTTTGCAGTGTTTGAAGAGCATTACGTTGTTTGAAGAAAAACAGTAGATCCACATGAAGTCCCAACACCTTTCAACAATGAGCGACTTTGCTTATTTTAAACCTATATTTCATTTGTAAAAAAGGTGATAAAGACAGTAAATTGTAAATTACTCTGGGCGGTTTATAGCGAAGAAACCGTTAAGGTGATACCCTGACAATAAAAGTTGACGAAAAAAGTTTCGAAACGTTTTCTTTTTGTTCCATTAGAATACAATGTTTCAAACCTGCACTAAGAAGAATTCTAGCGACTCAGTCTAAAAAATTCAGGGTAGAATTGTAGAATTCGAACCTGGTGTACAGGGTAACACGGAAAGCCGTAAAAATCTAGAACAATAATTCATTTTTCAAACTGGCGCACTTAATCCCCAAGGTATCAAGGAAAGCTTTTCATTCAATTAGTTTATTCTATTTTTCCGTTGCCATGTTTTTTTTTACCAATAGCGTAGCTCCATTGTTCTCCATATATACCAAGAGCAACACACAATTCCTTAATTTGCTCTGACAAAGGGCTTATGCTCGAAACATAAGCTCTCAATTTCTCTACTGTGGCCAATTTACCTTATCAAATCAGTTCACTTCCCCACCAACGCAACACCATAGTTTCTTTACAAACTAACCCCCTTATTTGACAGAAAGACGGCTGCCTTTCTCTATTTGTTATAAGCAAACATATCATCCCATGAAGGAGTGGACATAAATCTTAAATGTATCAGAGTTGTTACTATTATTTTTTAAAATTCTTTCGATTGGTGAGGGAAGCTTATCAGTACAGTCCATTTTCCATGATTTTTGAAACTGTGCTTGATTTTTTTTGACATCACAGCCGCGACAAGTGTTGCACTTGAATTTGCTAGAGAACAAATAAGTTAAATATAAGCAGAGTTTCTCTACGCCTTTTGCTCGTCATTATGTGTATAATTTCAGTTGAACCTGAAATTCACAAAAAGGTCATCAAATTCACTGATCCGTACAATCTATTTTCAGTTCGTTATATTCTTTGCAACCCGACTGTACTGTACTGCATATCTGGCACCTTCAAATCAAACACGGTATTCAAAAATTTTAATTGAGTCGCATGTTAATCCGTTTGGCAGGACCTTAAAATAGCTCGTGTTGTGCGCAAGAAAAGCATAAATATGAATGACAAAAAGAGAGATGAAATTCGGACATATTTCGGTGATTGAAATACCTCTTCCAACTTCATTTAAGCATAAGAAGGAACTTGTATCTGTAGCAGTTAAATAAGACCGTGTCAGTTAAAGAAAACGTTTGCAACCGAGGCTAAACGTTAATTTAACTTTGTATATTTAGGGAGCCTATAGGAAATGCACGGAAAGATTTTGCTACTAAAAATACGAATGAGGTAAGTAGACCCCATAGGAGGGTGCTAATGGGGGTACCCAATTGTCAGTTAACTACTAATTTTTCGGCCAAATGTCAGTTAACTACTAATTTTTCGGCCAATTGTCAGTTAACTACTAATTGTAGCTAGCTATTAACTTTCCTTTTCTTACATCGAAAATTATAGCATCATAACCAGAAGTTTTCCTCACTTCAGTACGTCTATCATCCTTAGGGGTGGACCTTGTTCAATCAATAAATAAATTACAACTTCTAGACATGAAAATAATTGTAAAAAAAAACAAAACAATCAAGTCAGAAATCTTACTCATAATGAAAGAGAAAGACAGTCCGAACTATTGAGACAGATGAGAAAGTTGTTTTTGTTTAGTTGTTTAGTCTGCCCAGAGGGTCTGTCATTCTGATCCGTAATCAATTGTTGACGTGATCTAAATCAGGTCAAACGAGGTCAACCCACGTTCGCGTGCTGGACAGTCAATTATCTAATCGGATAAGCTTCAAGTCAAACGCACCGAGACCAAACTTTACCGCTTGGTGTAAAATTTCCATAAAATCTGTCAAATGTTTACATGCTATGTCCATTGAATTGCGTTTCGCCAAGTCAAACGGCGCGCGACCTCTGTGTCGTTCGAATGTCGACCCATTATCGTCATCTCGATAAAAACTTAGAATAACTTATTCTACGTTGTTATCGAGATGTCGATAGCCTGCGTGGCAGGCGCGGAAAGGGAAGGGAAAAGGGGTTGAAATTTTTCGCCAGCGCGAACAACGAGCGCGGAGCGCGAGGGGAATAAAGAGGGCGCGCCCACTACCAGGCCATTGTTTCAGGCGTATTTACTTTTGCCAAAATCGTGATTGGTCAGAATGACTTGTATTCCTTTTTAACAATCAAACGGGATAAAGATTGAGACCCTGTGAAATGCAACGCTTGCGCAGTTAACCAGAAAATTGTGACTGCATGGTTTAGTGGAAATTCGCTGATTTCTACGGAGCCGCTCCTTAGAATTTCATGAAATTTGGTAGAACAATAGTTCAGAACACGCATAACTCGCCTGTACACAAAAATTGAAATCCGACAGAGGACATGTTCAGAAAACGTTGAAATGCAAAACACAAAATTACAGAAGATCTCTCCGTAAAAATTTCACCAGACCAGTGTCAATAGGGCGGTATTTTTCTGAGTTTCCGAGAGACAAATGATGGAAAAAAATCTAACCACTGGATTTTCTGAAAATAAATCAAACCCATTATTTAATGCTGGTTTATTATCAAGTATGTTGCAATGGCAACGGTACTTAGTCCAATAAAACAGATCAAAATACAATCTTTTTTAGCTGATTTTGCATCGTGCCAATTTTGGCCTCCCACTTGCCAGTGGCTTGAAAATAACGACGAATAACGTATAGGTACAAGAAAACTGTGTTCGGCCACCGTAAGTACTCGAAATTTGTGTTTCTCAATTTACATTCAACATAGTTATAATAAAATTATGAATATATGAAATTCATATAATTATTTGAACCGCGGAATGAAGAAATAAATGTAAAGAAGATCCTCGCAGTTATTATTCTTTACATTTATTTCTTCATTCCGCAGTTCAAATATATGAATTTCATATATTCATAATTTCATCTTCATCTTTCCCGGGTATATTACGAACCAATTTAATGACCAGCTCCCAGTTGGCTTGTTAGCTCAATTGGTTAGAGCGCTGCACCGGTATCGCAGAGGTCAGGGTTCGAATCCCGGCAAGCCTGATTTTTTCAGGCTTTCTTTTCGCAACTGCATAAGTTGCGTTAATAACTGCGAGGATCTTCTTTACATTTATAGTTATAATATGGGGCTGGAAGGTCTGCATGACTCAGCTTTTGAGAGGTGCTACACTACTGACCACGCCACTCAAAGCCATCACGGAGATCAAGGTCCAATTACGCTCCCTCGTGGCTGGCACTTTTGCATCGGAAGTGACTCAAATGACAGTGAATACCGTTACCAGATCATGCAGCGTGACAGGTAAATGTCACGAAATAGCCTCGCCGTTAAGAAAATCCTTGTTGCTTTTAAAACATCAACAATCGTATTCAATATAACTAATAAAATGTCAGTTAACTGTTGACTTTTAATTTATCAGTTAACTTCTAATTTTTTGGCCAAATATCAGTTAACTACTATTTTTTTGGCCAATTGTCAGTTAACTACTAACCCCATTAGCACCCTCCCATAGGCCTCCGGTACCCGAGACCATTGCCCTGTGCGAGCTAACTTTTCACCTATTTCTTTGACAAGTTCAAAGAACCATCTACACGAGGATCACCAACTCATCTCGGCGAGGCGAGACAACTTGGGGGGCGAATTGTCTCGCCTCGGCAGGTAGGATAACCGTGGCAGGCGGGACAACTTTTTCTCATATAAACAATGGTTCGCTTACCCGGGACGATTTTTACGTTCCGCGTATTACGTATAAAAACGTCTGGTTTTTGGTTTAAAAACGACTAATTCAGGAAAATGTATATCGAAATCCAGTTGTTGCCTGCAAACAACAAAAGAAACAAACGGTAGTTTAAAAAATGTCTTAAATATTAATTATTTAGCTTTTATCCAATTTTAGTAATATTTGAATGGCAGAACAGGTTTTTAGACAAAACAATAGAACCACAAAAATACTGTGCCTTTTAATAACACTCGAACTCTAAAGGGGCCTCTCTTATTCGATAAAGACCTTGTCACAGTTAACGACGCCATTATTGATGGTTCAGTGGCAAGAAATTCAGGCGAGGCTATCAATTTCCACACTTTTCCTTGGAAACTTTTTGTGGGTCAGCAGCTCATCTGTTAAGTCTGAGGAGGTGCGGCCGTTGGACCAAAAAAGATTCCTGTGTGCTTAAAAGTGAGAAATTTTGTTATCTCCAAGGAAAATTTCTAGTTTGTTAGTTATCCGAACAAAATATAAGATCAAACGTCCGAAGTAAAAATTTAAACTAATGTGTGGAATTATTACAAAAGCTACTGGGCGCTTTTAACCTTGGCTACATTAGATACTCCTTGAACCCAGTGAAAGTTTTTACCTAGTATCTCAAACTTGCAATTCATAACTGGTTTTCTAATCGAATTTCTAAGGAGAATTCTCGACATCAGATTCCATACAAACACTGATATTTTTGACATGTTTGCCTGCGGTGAAAAAGTTTTATTTGGACAGCACTTTTCTGTGAAAATATTCTTGTGCCGTACAGAACTACTAAATCATAGACAGCTGTAAGAATCTCATTTCCCTGAAGGATTTTTAAAATTAGATGAAAACTTTATGAAATTTTGTACTTCAAAAGAACCATTCTCGACCCCATGACAGAGGAAGAGAACAGTTTAGGGGTAGGAGTCTAAATTCAAACTTCCAAACTACCTTTTGTTGAAACTGAATCAAAATGCAGCCTTTTGGGAGAGAATAGAAAGAAGAAAAAAAATAGCAAGAAATTCTAGTGACGGACCAAAATTAAAAAGGATCGCTTGGGACTCGAAAAACTAGCATCCCAAAACGATTGCTGGTACTGCATATTAGCAATTTCAAGGTGGAGAAACCAACAAACAGAAAACAAGAAGAAGCTTATCATCAAAGAGGAAGTATAGGTAAGCAAATTTATTGACATGTGACATTTAGCGTCAGAAGTTGTTAAACACCACGAGAAATCTACTTGGTTCATCCTGGCTTTAGTTTTATTCCTTGCAACTTTTTTGACATTGCTTGTCTTCTTTTCCACAAACTCTAATCCATTTCGCGTTCTTTAGAGGTTCAGGGTGAATTCGCTTGGTTTTGTGATCAAAAGCAATTTTCAAGGGTAGATATTTTGCTCCCAGGACGCCATTTCTGCAGAAGAGAGTTAAGAGAGACGCTCTTTAGTAAACATTTTGACCCCAGTGGTCTCAGTAACCTGTCTGGAGTAAACCCACGTCACCGTCGGTTCTTCAAAGCCTTGAGCTTTGAACCAGTTCATGCGTTTACTGAAGTTGGTCTGAAAACGATGCATAAAATGTTCCGACAAACCGAATTTCGCTCCGATAAAAATTGTTGATGACAGTTACTCCGTTTTTTAACATATACTCAACGTAGAAAACTTAAACGTTATCAGAAACGGCATTTAGTTTGGTGGTTTAAGTGAATCTTCCACATTTTCTTTACTTTTCTTCGCAAAATAATGGGGTCACTGCGCACGTGTCATGCATTTGATCCCTGTGTAGATCGTTTGGCTTAGAGAAGACAGCGGTCAGCGGATGTTTGATTGGTAGGTCGGTGGTACAAGTTCATCATTCCCCTCTGCAGAAGATATCGGGAATCTGGGCACTTTAATTTCTGAAAATCGTTTGAGTGGAAAAAAATTACGTTGAAAAAACAAAAGGCGCTTGATGCCGCCAAATTGGATCCAGTATCCTAGATTTCTCAATAAGGTACGAAGACCGTCAGTTGTAAAAGTTACGACCCGGCGTAAAGACTCATTAGGAGATCAAAATATCAGAATTTCAAAAGGATAAATAATATGGTTGCCAAGTCAGAACGTTTAGCAGCTTTCGTTTTGATTCCAAGAAAGCTTCGAATACTTGAGATCAGCGTGTACACTTTCTGCCCCCTTCAACTCCTCCCCCCTTCGTCAACAGACTGAATAGGGTTAAGTGGTCACAACACATGAATCATATCGTCGACACCTTTTTACAAGGTCGGTTTTTCTGTCGTTGATTTCCGCTCCCTGGCACCAAAGCCATGTACCTAGCAAAGGAACATTGCGTTTGTGGTACAGCTCTCTCTCTTTTGTAAAAACTTTTATCAAGTAGGTGAATTACTGAGCCTCGATTTTGAAAAAAAACCTGCGTCTGGCAAAAAATCCAAGCCTACGTATTTCCCGAAACTCTCATGGAGCCGAATTAATGCCCAGATTCCCCACAGTTCGTGGACTGGGGAATGGCTTCCACACTGTGACTTCCACACAGAAATACTCCGAATGTAAGGACCTGGTTTTTTCAATATAATTGGTAAAATTAAGATTTTTTTCAAGACAAATCGAAACAAAAGTGTCTCGCCAATTAATATGTACCTTGATATAGCTACTTTTAGAATCCGGGTCATTTTCAAATTTTCGCTGTTTCCAAGAACGAAGTATTCGTATGTATCTATACGGGTTTTATCAGGTTTCATCCCCAATCGGCCATACACAAACTGAAAATAATAATAATAAAAAAGAAATGTTAGAACGTTCAGATATTAAAGCAACCTCGTTGCCAAGGCTTTTTTCTCGTAGATTGTTCGCAGTCTACAAGGGGTCTCTGTTGGAGCCAAAAAAAAAAAAAAAATTTAAAGTGTTAAAATGTGGAAAAGCCCTGGGGAAGGGGCTTGATAGGAAAGCTGATAGAAGATTAACAAAGGGTCATTTATGTCCAGTTTTTAAAGTGAGTGCAACGTCCGACTCCTGAGTCGGGAGACAAAGAGATTTTAAAAGGCAAAGACGTTTTTCACTTCTGTAAGTTGTGGAGGACCAACGCGATTTGGCAATTTGGTAGTGTAAAAACTCCGGGTTACCACTGCCCCATTATCACCAACCCCCTATCACACCTCTTCTCCTACTAGTTCACCGGGATGCTAAAAAAGTGCCGGCTTATTCGTCATTGACCCACTCATAGTTATATCATACTGTACATTACCGGGGCACTTCCGCTGTCGGGTCGATTCGGGTAGAACAAAAAGTTCCCCAAACTGTACGCTACGAGCTTGTTGTCATGGAAACAATGTGGTTGCAGTACGTGTGGATGAGCTCCAATGATCAGTTGTACACCAAGAGACATCAGATGTTTGCTTATATGAAGCTGGTAGGGAAGTGGTCGTCTGTGACGTTCTTGTCCAAAGTGCAAAAGGACAACAATGATGTCAACTTTGGCCTTTGAAAAATAGTAAAATTCCAGGCGTTAGAATTGAGGTATTTGTGAATTTACATCATAACGCCATTAATTCATTACAGGTACCAGTTTCCCCATGTCAATATCTAATCTACCAACGAACAACTGAACTTGTTCAGTGGGTGGTTGGGATGCGTCTATTTCAATACAACAGTTGGGGACACTTGGTAACCTTTACATGATGTGGCTGTCTTAAAAGCGTAGGTAACTGTTGACCAGATTAAGTCCTATTTCCGTTCGTTAACGTTTCAAGATGTGGGGCTGGAAAGGCGTCTATTGGAATATCTTTGATGGAGGATGAAGTGTCGTTGTGGTCGTTGACGTAGGGTCGTGACCACCAAAATCGGCTCCCCGCGAGGGAGCTCCGCTATAAAGACCAAACTGGGTGAATGTTAGGTAGATGGATCCTTTCCTAAAAAAGCGCACTAGACGCCAGACAGGGGATGCAAATAAGCTCGAAGTTACAAATGGGGAATTCGTCTGTAGTTGAAGCTCATCGATAAATCTTAGTGCACCCTGCGATGTTGCTTGCAGTGTAGGGGCATCTTAACTCACTTGTGAACTTTAGGAATTTGTTACATCATTTAACTCGAACCTTTTTTAAGTTGTTGACGTCTCTAGTGGCAATGTCATCAGTATAAATGGCAGGACCGGAGTTGTACAGCATTCTCATTTCGGTACAGTTTTTGTTCTTAGATGGGATGTCACAGTAACCGAGAAATCCGATCTTTATTCCTTTTGCTTCCAGGATAAGAGGTTTCTATATAAGAAACACAAAGAGAGAAAAATTACAAATGGATAAAGTAAAACGAAGAAAAACTCCAAGAGATTCGAAGCTGCTTACCGTTTACCAAGCCTGTTATAAATGTTGATGTTAACAGTATCTGCCAAAGGACGGATAAGAGACATTCTAGGCATACCTGTCATGTCATGCTATCATACAGATTTCAGTATTGAACTAAAGGAAAAAATAATAATTACCTGGGAAGAGTCCCACTTTCCATAGCTAGCACCGAAGTATTTTATTCCTGTCTTTTTAAGAACATCAATAGTAAATTTGACACCTCTAGAGCCAAAATCGTTCATATGATTGTTGGCAATTGTGACCGCATCAAACCCTGCAAAACTGGAAAGACAAAATAGTTACCACTCAAATAGATATGAACACGATGGCATAACCGCGCTCCAGAAAAACAAGAGGATAAGGGTAATCTTGGTAATTGTTTTGTTTAGGGAAAGAATTGAAAGCAACGGTAATTTTATCACCAACGCTATCTCCGGTTTCCGTTTCTCTTGAAAGTGGCTTGCAGCATAGCTACTCTTACTTACGTAATGATCTTATGTCATCTTGTGGAGAAG
Source organism: Siderastrea siderea (assembly GCA_964030785.1). Taxonomy (NCBI): domain Eukaryota; kingdom Metazoa; phylum Cnidaria; class Anthozoa; order Scleractinia; family Rhizangiidae; genus Siderastrea; species Siderastrea siderea. The sequence continues at coordinate 33,050,974 of OZ034971.1, forward strand.
GTACTCAACGGAGGTTTCAGTAAGACAAAACGGTTTAATTTTTAAGTACTCTTTAAGCCCCGGCTAAACGATCAAACATTTTCGTCCAACACGGTGTTTGTCACACAAAACTTTCGGTGGCTAAACGGGCAAACAGTGTTTGATCAAACATCGGACAATGGAAAGCAATTTAAATGCAAAGTTGAGAGAGGCGGTTAAACAGTAAAACATGTTCGTTCAACACGATGTTGGACGAAAATGTTTGATCGTTTAGTCGGGGCTTTAAGGCAGATTTCCTGGTAACAGTGTGATCCATTGCGCATTACTGAATGTTCTACAAAGTGTATGAAAATCGGTCCGTGGGTAGCCCTTTTAGACATTCATTTATTGTTAGCTTGTCCTTGTTTAAAGAACAGCCCTGTTCGGTTACTGTTTTCGACACCTTCACCTTCATGCCATGTGGCAAGTAAAGGGACACGGGACCTTAAACACAGTACACTATACCGTTTATACCCAGCAGCAAGTCCCCTTTATGGCTAAATATGTAAGTGCTTAAGTGTCCCTTGAGAACGGTCATCACCTATTACCACGAATGTTGCCATAGAATCTTATCTTGTAGAGGTGTCATTTTACCTTAATGCTGGGGCGGCATTTGGACTTGCATCCAGTATGACTGACTTCCTTCCGTCGTATTTGTAGCGATAGACATCTTTGCTTACAAAGGGAGATTCCAAATTCGCCACCGAGATGTCAGCTTCTCTAATGTGTGACGCCACGTCATTAAAAGAATCATTATATGTGTGATAGCCATGTTCCACATAATATTTTACCGGACCGGAAAATGCAATATCACCAACAAACAGCAAGGTCACTTGTTCTATACAAAGAGTAAAAGGAGGCTCCTTGATTATAAATCCAATGGAACGTGTATGTGTTAAATGAAGTAGACTACGAGTATCCTCTCCGCTCAGGGATAGGGACATGCGAGCGAGCGCGATAGCATGCCGAGAGGAGACTTCTCGGGAGCGTGTTGAGCCAGTTCACCACACACGCGGCTCTGCATGTACGTCATATTAATACACGGCAGGCGATTTTCCCGCCCCATGTTTTTTTCTCGCTCGCTTGCGTGTTCTTTCCGCTTCATTATTCTTGAGCGGAAACAGAATCTCTTTCGTAGTCTATAAATGATTAGCTCGACTGTCTTTCTGGTTCTCTGGCAGTTAAAGAGCCAGTGTCACCCAAGGTGCTTTGCGCGGTTGTGTTTTTGTTTTGAAGTTTGGCTGGCGCGTTTGCCGGACGTTTGGCAAATTATGCCCTTCTGCAACGGCCTTTCAGCAAGCTGATATTTACAGTAGTAGCCTCTGAAAATAGTAATATCTTCATCGCTAGATGTTACCGGAGAAAACAAATCTAGATCTGACTTTGTAGCCAACGCGTATGGAGCTTTTATAACAACCGATCGATCGATCGATCTCGATGCACATAAAAGCAGAGTAGCCACTTCCACTCGATATAAAAATAAGACAAAAACAAGTAGTAAGAATATTGTCGCCTTCATAGCTAGATGTCACTGGAGAAAACTATTCGAGATCTGACTTTGCATTCAATGCGTATACATGGATCTATTACAGCCCGATCGATTACTTGCGCGATCGATCGTATCGACCGATGTCGATGGACGCAAAACCAGAATAGCCACTTACACTTTTTGTAAAAATAAAACATAAAGAGACAGTGAACACAAAGAATAATTAAGCAAAACAGCACAAGCTCATTACCATAAGCATTATTTTGGAGCAAGCCCGTAGCTACTGTTATTTTGTGGTAAATCAACGTTCCTTCTGTTTTCATTCGGCAACGAATGTAGCACTATTTCGGCAAACACAGTGTCAGTACTATTGCTGAAACCCGTAGGTGTTTTTCCTTCCCTCCGCTACTGATACACGGACTCCTTCAGCCGTACAACTTTGGTACAGCCCGGAAGACTCGGCCTTCGCCTCAACTTTCCTAAACCCTACGGGGCATTCAATTTAAAGATCTCCTTCTCCACCGCAAAAACACTATAGAATTCGGAAATATACAACGAAATCGATACGGCGACACTTAAATGTGAAGTCAAAATTCACACTAGTGCTTTCGGATCGCTAACGGCAGCGATGGAAGAAGATACAAATCAGACTTCACGACAATCAAGACAATGGCGTATTTTTCATATATGAAAACTGTACCTAGGCGCGCAAAGCACTTTGGGTGACACTGGCTCTTTAAGGAGACTCGAAAGGGTTTTTAGCCACGCGCGCGTAGCCTCAACATGACCTAACTAGAATGCATGCGTCGGCTGAGTGGATCCAAATTTCTGTTATAAGTCGAGCGCGCAAAATACCGAAAGTTAAAATGCCGCGTAAAATCGTGCAAACTGGAAATAAAACGTGCACAAAACATATGTTTTTATCTCGAAATTTTGCTCGGTGACCCATCCTGATTTTTTGCATACATGTAACATTAAGTGTGCCAATTTAAATAGAAGAGTTTGGAGGAAAGTTATTCAGTGGCATTTTTCGTAATTAGAAAAAAATGACTTTTTCGATACAACTTAAGTTCTACTGAATAACGTTTTGTCATACCGTCGGAAAATTTAAAGAACTTAGGGAGCTTTCCAAAAAATGCAATTAAAAGAGTAGGTAACCGACTTCGTCTTTCAGATAATTGGCAAAAACTGAAATTTGGAGGGTTTTTTTCTGGACGTTTAGTGTTGTCATGGTAACGGCTATGATATCAAAACCAGCCTTAAAAAATGCCCGACACAAGAATTGTCAAGATATTCATGATTTACCCACATGGTCAGAAATACTTGTTTGTAATCTAACCTAAGTCGGTAAATTATGATCGTCCGGTTGAGTGTAGTCCTGAGAAGGACTGTTTGTGGTGACATTGATTGACGTTTCGACAACGTGAGCGGAAGTCGTAATCAGAGTCAAAAGAGTCACTTGACTCTGATGATGACTTCCGCTCAGGTTGTCGAAACATCAATCAATGTCACCACAAACAGTCCTTCTCAGGACTACACTCACCCGGACGATCATAATTTATCGACTTATGATGTGACTCCTGGGTTCAAACCATTTACAATTCAAATTAACTTTAACACATGAAGGTCTATTTACTGAAGGTCTGTTTTCTTGAATAATAACTTCAATTCTGTTGGTGAAAACCAGATTAACTAAGTTTGGTTTTGAGTCAAAACACGAATTTTAAGGATAAATATGGCTAGAACCTAGTAGAATGATAGGAAGCTGGACTGTTTCCTTTGTTCCCACCTAATAAAAAGGCTTGTCGTGAAACTTAAACTTAGTGTAATTATTACTATTATTTTTTGATAATTTTCATTGGCGTTGAAGACTAATCTCAAACTGATCATTACAGGTGCAGAATAAGTCAGAATAGATTCCCAAGTCGAGATTTGGCGTCCTATTTACCCAAACTGGAGAGCAACTGGTTTGCTCAAATAAATAGTAAACAAGCAGTACACTGAGGAAGCCTACGTATCACCAAAAAATGGAAACCTGTTTCCTACCGCCATTTGTAGTAACTGCCGGATAAGATGTTAAAATCGGGAGATATATGATGCAATTCAGTGTGAAAAAAGTTCCCATTCTCTCGCTGTCGAAGTGTTACCTCTTATAAGAAAAAATGACTTTAGGCCACTGCGCTGCTAGTCTTAACTAAAGTATTGACTTTAATATTAATTAAGTAGCCGTTTTCCACTTTTAGTAATATTTGAATGGCAGAACAGGCTTTTAGACAAAACAATAGAACCACAAAAGCACGGTGTCTTTTAATAACACAAATAGTCTGTCTTAGTAACACAAATAGGCCGAAATGTTAGCCGCCTCCTCCCCCAACCTGCTCCCCTTGTGTGTAAGGTGTTGAGCCAGCTCACTACACAAGCGGATCATCATCGTGCTCGCTGGTGTTTTCCCCCTTTGTTGTGTTCTTTCCACTCCACTGCCCCTGAGAGGAAAAGAGACACGGCTCTTTCACAGTCTAAACATGAGATTTGCTCGACTGTCTCCCTGGTTCTCTGGTAGTTAACATTAACTTTAACATGCGAAGGTTTATTTAGTGAAGGTCTGTTTTCTTAGATAATAGTATTCTTAGATAATGGCTTCAATTCTGTTGTTGAAAACCAGATAAACTAAATTGTTTTTTAGTCAGAAGCGATTTTTAAGGGTATACAAAGCTAGCACCTGGTACAACATTTTGGGAAATAAAATTAAAATAGAGCTAAACAAGAAAAGCCCCGGAGCATTAGACCCCGCCGTTGTTCCCCCTTCCCTGCAGGGTGCAAAATATATTACGGTCATTCACTGGATACGAGCCCAAGCGTAGTAAATGAAGTTGGTGATTTATCGTACCTGACGTGTTTGATACCATTCCCCCCCCCAAGGTCTTCTCCGCACCCTTCTCCCTGCGATAAATGTGAATCCCTGATAAATAAATCTATACGAAGTATGACTTTCCCCAGGGGCATTAGACCCCGCTGTTGTTCTCCCTCCCCTCATGGTGCAAATGTAATATTTAACAATTATTCTACGAGGGCGCGCTAGATATCGAATGATAGATAACCAACGAGGCGCGTAGCGCCGAGTTGGTTATAATCATTTGATGTCCAGAAAGCCCGAGTAGAATAATTGTTTTATTAAAAACTTAACCACTATGAAAAAAACTAAAAAAAAACAAAAAAAACAAGAAAGAACGGAAAAAATGAGAAAAGAAATTTAGACGGAACAAGAATCGATCACATGACTGAACGAAAAAGGCGCCACAACCTTGCGAAGTGTTGCAGCGTTTCATTGCAAAGCTGAATGGATCAATGAAAACTGCTCGAGAGGAAACAAAGTAGCACAAGTTTTGGAAAAAAATCGTCTAATTATTGGCTCTGAAATATGGTACGTGTTTGATTTTTTCCTGAAACATTGTTGTAATCATCGTTCAACGCGGATTGAAGCTGTACAGTTCCACCATATTAGCTGCTGGAGTTGAAACTGAACAAGTTTGTAGTCTGTTCGCACAACGGAGCCATCGTGTGCGTGTTTGATCGAACTGAAGACAGAACAAATTCGAACTTGAAGAGGTAATTTCTATGCAGCTCAGAAGCAAGATTACTGTAGCGAGGAACATGAGAATTCACCATCATAGTTTGTTAAACGCAAAGCGCAAAATGCAGTTGTTCTCGGTTTAGAGGTTGCGGACGGAATGGTAAAAACAACTTTCAAACAACTGGAAAAGCGACTCAACTCCGTTTACGTGGCATCCGATTTCTATCTGAGCATTTGAACCTGTTGGAGCACAGAGCTACAACGAGTGCAGGTAAACCAGTGTCAATTTTGCGTGTTAAAGCCTCCCAAAAAATCCGGCCCTTCCTTCCTTCTTGGTAGTTTGCAGCTATATTTTTTTAGCGGAGCCTGCGGGCAAAGTGCGCCAGCGGAGCTTTATTGCTAAGCCAATTTGGTGAACAATTTGGTAATCTATCGATCCGACAAATTTTGGTTGTGACATCAGCGTACCTCCTCACAGACTCTACGGGAGGGGGACGGAAGTCCCAAGGCAACCCGACCGGGGGTGGAGAATGCCATCTTTTCTTGGCGGGAAATAGCGCGGTGGTTTTGGGAACCGCGTTTTTCTTGGAGGGAAATCGCATGACCATCGTCGCTTTTGAAAAGGAGGTTTCTTCAGAAAGCTTAAGTTTAATTAGTAAAACGATTGTTCGACAGTACTGTAGTTTTAAACTTGAGAAAAAACATTTAATATCTGTAAATGGAATGAAAAAGTTCAAAAGAATACTGGTAGAAGGCGAAAACTTCAAGTTACGAAAGCTGCCTTCATAGGACTTCATCGCTTTGTTTTCTTCACGGCGGAGAGCTTGCCTTGTTCTGAAACACAACCGAGTAAGTGAAGTTTTTAAAGGGTTTAAGGTGCATGATTTGGAGTATTTATTACGGTCAAAGTTATTACATTTTGAAATGGAAATTTAATTTATGTCATTAGAAATGTGTCATTTACTTTTGACTTCAAAAATTATCAGAAAACGAGCTCAGATTTCTGACAGATATAGTCTTGGAGTATTTTGCCATGCTGGAAGTGTAACGCGAATTGCATTTAAGTATAAACTTATGGGTTTTCGCATAAACTTTTTCAAAAATGATTTCTCCGTTTATTATTTTGTGTTTGTTTATTCATAACAGTAGGTCAAAGCACAGTCGCAAGGCAACTGCATAAGCATCACTTACGGCGAATAATTGCTTTCAAGTTAACTGTCGGGTCGGTTTGTGCAATTGTCGATTTTCTTGTCCTAGAAGTTTTCAATAGCACTAATTTTTTAAGCGAAGCAGTTGTCGGTTTAAGACTATTTTATCCCAAAAGCTTCCGAAAAAAAAAGTTTTTTACGTTCCTCAAAGCGCCTAACTTTATATAGGCTTACTTCATATCGGCAAAACTTATGCCATAATTTTAAGCGTGTTTGGTGTTTGCTTGTTGTCAATCTTGATGGTATAAATTTTTTACCAGACTAATAGTGGCAGTTCATGTTATTTGTTAACTGAACATCCAAACGCGATGAAGATAACCCATTTACTTCAGAATAATTCGTTTACTTTGTTTTTGTTGTACATGAGCGCCGTTGCAAGTTCATTCAAGCCAAAAGCCAATAATCCAAGGAGATTTGAAGAGCCTTGACAGTTAATGACAGGAGCTCATATAGGCGCTCCATAAAATCGTTTCGGGAAGAGGGTGGCCTCGGGTATCCGAGACCATATTAAAAAAACCCATATAAATGGAGCCTAAATCAGGTAAACACAATACGAGAAACTGTCTCTTACCATTGTCTGTAGCAACCGCCGGACAAGATGTTAAAATCAGGAGAAAAATTACGCAGTTCGGTGTGAAATAAATTCCCATTCTCTCGCTGTATAAATGTTATTTCATATCTGAAAGATGACTTTTAACTGCGTTGTTAGTCTTATTCTTGAAATTTGTTTCAACTTTTCCGTGAAAACAAATAAATCCAGTTGTTGCTTGAAAACAACAAAAGCAACAAACGGTGGTTTAAAAAAACGTCTTTAATATTAATTACGTAGTCTTTATCCCATTTCAGTAATATCTGAAGGGCAGAACAGGTTTTCAGACAAACAATAGAACCACAAAAATACTGTGTTTTTCAATAACACTCGAACTCTGGAGGGGGTTCTCTGGTTCGAAATACATCTTGTCACGGTAAACGATGCCAATGTTGATTGTTAGCAAAAAACTCGAGGCAAGGTTACCACTTCCCAAACTTTTCCTTGCAATTTTTGTTTGCGATATAGGAGTTCATCCGTTATTTCTGAGGATTCGCGGCCTTTGGACCAAAAAGCTCAGCGGGTAACTGACCAGTTTGAGTAGAAAAATAAATAAAATATCACTGGCTTAAGCACAGGTTGATAATTGAAGCAGAACCAATAAAACACTTCAATAAATATTGGCCTTGTTGACAAACGCGAGTATAGGCCTCTTCACGTTAAGAACGGTAAACGGTAAACGTGAAAAATGGCGTCAAACTGACATGATCACGCGTTTTTTTTTGCCGTTCGCGTTTGCCGTAAACGTGATGCTTAATCTCTCTAATATTTATGTTCTTTATAGTCGTGACCTGTTCTTTAATCACTAAGGGCCAGTCTTAGTACAAATTGCAGTTTTTTGCCATGATCGGTGTTGTATAAGACATTGAAACAAACAATCATTTAATTTTATGAGAATTCTTGACGTCGGATTTGATACAAACACTGTTATTTCTGACGTGTCTCCCTGCCGTGAAGAAGTCCCTAAGAAAGCATGTCAGATAGAGCTATTTAGAGCAAACTGTAATAATCACATTTCGGTCAATGATTTTCAAAATTAAGTAATAAACTTATGAAATTTGCAAGTTGTAAGACTGGCACAGCATAACATTTAATTTGATGCCATCATCAGTAAAATTCGGAACTGTATATTTTATCATGTTACAGACTACGATTGGAAGCTACAAACTGGGGATTTGCCTGGAAGAAATAGCACGTATTCACCTTTCAAAATACAACTAGTTTATTGGGGACAAAAGCAGCGATTTCTCAGATTTCGCGCTTGAACTTTTTTTATTGTATGGAATTGGTAACCTCTCCCCCCCGCTCGTTAAACTGTTCTTGAACGAAGCCATTGCTAAGCCTTGTTCCCAGTCGTCCTCGGGGCGTAATCAAACGAAACATCACCGGAAAAGCTCACCAGAAAAACTTGCCTGTCGCGCTCTGCCTCAAGCTTCCCACTGTCACTCGATAGGGCATAAAGGCCTTGGTACGAGGCTGGCCATTGCTTTAACATATTTAAGCAAGTAGACGTTAATACGACAGCTGATTTTAGCGATTCGCCAGAAAGGCGATGAATTAGTTAAAATGAATTGTTGTAAAAATAGCAGTTTTTGAAGGGAAGGAGATGTTATTAGACAAAATAATAATACCGATGAAGTTCTACCGCTCTTGAACAATGATCAATTTTTTTATATCAGTGCCCCTTTCAATGTGACTGAACAATAGAACTCTGAACTCTGGCCTAAATCGCTAAGTGAATGAAAACGAAAAGAACTAACGCTTTATTTTAATGACTTCAAAAGGTCACGTTCGTGGGTGCGATTGGTGGATTTTGATTTATTTTGACTGTAATTATAACTTACAGAGTTAAAAGTGCAACAACCTTTCACTTTCTCAACACGTTTCGTAGCACGCGAGTAACACTGTTTTCACCCTCGTGGTTTTCTTTGGTGCGCGACTTTCTGTTTGTGTTTCCCTTACGATTTTATGCATTCTGCTTTTCCTTCAAGCACTTTGATACTTTATTTGTGTACCTGAGAAGTTCTCCCTCGAGACTGTTCTATTGCGGTGAGATTTCTTGACGCACTGCTAAAATACCAAAGACAGCGCCATTTGCGCACCCATATGAGCGTAGTCATATTACTACCACGGACGTAGAGTTGAAGAGAGTCTCAACTGCTCAGATTCGATCTCGTACCCAGAGTCCACTGGCTTTTTGGTCAGCGGGTGGTCACCAGTAGAGACTCTGAGATAAGGGAATTTTGTATCCCACAAATCGTGGGCTTCCGGTTTTAGTGCGCATACTTAAAGGAGAAGGTCACTCCACAAACCGTATATTTTTTGTACTCACTAATATACAGATCACACTGAGTTGAGTTACTGACCGTTGCTTGAGCTTCCCCAGTGCATCCGATCCCAGTGAAATTCCTCTCCAAAGAAGCAAAAAATTCACCAGCAGGCGCCACCATTTTGGATAGCGCATAGGAGCCTGGCCGCATATTCGTGACGCATATTCGTGACCCGGGGGGGGGGGGGGACTCCCATATGAAAGTGACGGGGATGCTCGTCGGAAAATTAGAATTAAACCCCTAAAGGAGACCAATCTGGGCGTGGCTCAGGCGTTATTTGACCCCTAAACGAGACCATGTTAAAACAGACAACCCAAATAAGAAGCTTCAGTGATTTTGAATGCGCTAAAGATTGACGATAAAGATTGACGTCGTTTGTTTTTTTCATATAGATATTTCTTTACGCACACCCTAAGCGATACCTGAATTGGTAAAAATATTGGCTTTCCTTCCTAAAAACCCTAAGCGAGACCAAAATCTGCAATTTACAACCCTAAGCGAGACGACGAGCATCCCCGTCACTTTCATATGGGAGTACCCCCCCGGGATTCGTGATGAGTTTGAAATATTTGGAAGTCATTTTAAGGTGACGTTTTCCTTGGCGTTGCCGTCGTGGTTGCTTAAGCTCCCTTTTCAGTTCACAACGGCACCGCGGAAAAGAAATGAGAGCAGCCGAAAAGCTATGCACTTGAAATTGGCCAGCTGCGTTTGAGCTTCGCGCCAATTTCGATTTGGACAAATTGACGTCACGAATATGCGGCCAGGCTCCTATGCACTATCCAAAATGGCGGCGCCCGATGATGAATTTTTTGCTTCTTTGGAAAGGCATTTCACTGGGAGGGGATACACTATGAAAGCTCAAACAACGGTCGGTAACTCAACTCAATTCATCACCAGGCGCCACCATTTTGGATAGCGCATAGGAGCCTGGTCACATATTCGTGACGCATATTCGTGATGAGTTTGAAATATTTGGAAGTCATTTTTAAAGTGACGTTTTCCTTGGCGTTGCCGTCGTGGTTGCTTAAGCTCCCTTTTCAGTTCACAACGGCACCGCGGAAAAGAAATGAGAGCAGCCGAAAAGCTATGCACTTGAAATTGGCCAGCTGTGTTTGAGCTTCGCGCCAATTTCGATTTGGACAAATTGACGTCACGAATATGCGGCCAGGCTCCTATGCATATCCAAAATGGCGACGCCCGATGATGAATTTTTTGCTTCTTTGGAGAGGCATTTCACTGGGAGCGGATGCACTTTGAAAGCTCAAACAACGGTCGGTAACTCAACTCAATTCATCATCAGGCGCCACCATTTTGGATAGCGCATAGGAGCCTGGTCACATATTCGTGACGCATATTCGTGATGAGTTTGAAATATTTGGAAGTCATTTTTAAAGTGACGTTTTCCTTGGCGTTGCCGTCGTGGTTGCTTAAGCTCCCTTTTCAGTTCACAACGGCACCACGGAAAAGAAATGAGAGCAGCCGAAAAGCTATGCACTTGAAATTGGCCAGCTGCGTTTGAGCTTCGCGCCAATTTCAATTTGGACAAATTGACGTCACGAATATGCGGGCCAGGCTCCTATGCACTATCCAAAATGGCGGCGCCCGATGATGAATTTTTTGTTTCTTTGGAGAGGCATTTCACTGGGATCGGATGCACTTTGGAAGCTAAAACAACGGTCGGTAACTCAACTCAGTGTGGTCTGTTTATTATTGAGTACAAAAAATGACGGTTTGTGGAGTGACCTTCTCCTTCAAGTTCAAAACGGAAGTCAAATGTCGTAAACTGGCAGCCATGCGATCCGTGCACAGTTTATCCTTACACGATTGAAGACACTTGAAATTTTTGAACAAGAAGTATGCTTATATATTTTGTGCGTTTGTATGTAACGAAATGTTTTAAGCGTGTAATCAGAGGCTTAGATTTGGTTATATTATTTTGTTCAGATTGTTACTGATGTGTATCGCCCACTGTATGAAAGTTTGGTTTGAAGTTAATTGTTAGAATAAAAAATTGTCCAGTTTCCATCAACATCTTCTGCAAAGTAAGTGCCTAACTTTATGAACCTCAAGTATGACAGTTTCAATGTGCCACAATTTTATCGATCGTGATTGGTGAAACCACAGAGAAACCAGTAAAGTCAGTTCTAATAAATGTTTCTTTTTTGTGTGGGTAACATTGTATGACATTGAATTTAGCACAACTCAACTCATGTATGTTATATGTTTTGGAGGTGCCACAATTTTATCGATCGTGATTGGTGAAACCACAGAGAAACCAGTAAAGTCAGTTCTAATAAATGTTTCTTTTTTGTGTGGGTAACATTGTATGACATTGAATTTAGCACACCTCAACTCATGTATGTTATATGTTTTGGAGGTATTATATTAGAGATTTTAAAAACGTATGACCGAACATCACTGCATCCAAAATATTCAGTGATCTTGAATGCTAGTTGTGCTTTAATTTATATTTGTTAACTGCTCTTGAAATCTTGTGATTGCATGGAAACTGGTTGACGGGCCTGCCAGAGTAAATGAAACATTTCAATGATGTGCACAGTATGGCAATGCAAAAACTGCATTTTCTAATTTATTTAACTGTCAACTTCAGCATCCCAGTTTTTTTCAGGGTCCTGAAGATTAAAATGAGAAATATGGTATGGCTCATTTGCAAACACTTCTTTTCCCTAGCCTTTTCCAGGTTCTCAGATAGTAGGGATGACAAAAATTAGAAAGGTACTCCAAAAATAAGTTGATCAGGATTTGTAGAAAAGGGGCGCTCTTTCTTTATTCGGTTTTCCTTCTATCTTGGAGTCTGGAACAGGGTATCTTTGCTCCTGTGACTCTGTCTCTTCCTAGCAGGTCTTTGATCAAAGGTAGCTGATGACCCTTCAGTACCTGTGATTCATGTAGAGCCACCTGGGCAGTGTAGGCATTAGCTAGGTGGCAGTGGGGCATCAATCACTTTTGTCAGAATTAAAAACTGAGTCAGGTAGCCAACACCCATGACTTCAACTCTGTTTTGACTGCGAGAGAATGCTTGGTGAATATGTCGTTTGAGTACTGGTGTTACAATTATTGCTCATTGGCACCATAATTATTTTTCAGTGAATGATTACACAAGTTTGAAGGCAGGGGAAGTACTCCAACAGCACTCTACTAAACAACATCAACACAATGTGACCCTTGCCCTGATCATAACTCTCTGACAACAAATAATTGGTGTAATCTATTTCCTTGAAATACTGGCCTTGTGTCATATTAACTTCAAATTTCGACTTAAAACCTTGTCAAAAATAGTGAATTTGAGTGATCCAGTGCATATCAGAATGTTTGTAGCCATTGTTAATGATTTTGTTAGGATTCTGGAGACAACGTTGTTAAACTTTCTTTTTGACATGATCCTCTAAGCTGTCACCTAGATCATTTAGCACTGATGGTTTAGCACGTCATGGGACTGAACCAAACCAAGAGAACTGCACTGATCAAAGGTCTGAAACATGTATACGGTACAAATTTTAGTGAAACTGTGTGGTTTCCAGAAAATGTCCATTAACCTCCCATACCTTTAGACTTAACTAAACTGCTATTCTCACTGCATAATTAATTAGCTCATGGCAGAAGTTTTCATTATGTGTTCAAATTCTCCTGTTTCCGCGCATGCTTGTTGCGGTGTTGATGCTTTGCGGCCTTAGAATATATATTTCGTCGCCCCGCTTGAAACGTGGTCATTTTAACCGTACTCCGGGACGACGGCCAACTTTTGCGATAATCGTTTCGCAGTCAACCGCCACCAGCGTATAGATGGCAGACCATGGTCTTCCCCCTCCGCCTACTCCCGTCGCTGCTCCGACCGTGGAACATGCTGCTGTTGAGCCCCCGCCAGCCGTCGAAGAACCGCCAGCTATCGAACCAGCTGTCGCACGGCAACCTGATCCGCCGCCGGCACCAGTTTTAGAGGCAGACCCGGCCCCGGCTGTTGGAACCGTAGAAGAGGTAATTTTCCTAGCAATATTGTTGTCTTTAGCCAGGTTTTGCGTTGTTATCGTGTTTTACCCGCTTGCCTGTAGCGTTAGTGCCTGCGTTTGTCTCCGGTTCACTAATATTTTCCTTCTCGGTTCTTTGGTTTTGGGTTTGCCTCGGTAAACCTGTGATTTGTTTTCTTTGTTTTGGAGCTATTGTTTTCATGCTCTGTATTGTTTTAGGGCCTTTGTTTACTGCGTTTTTTTTTCGTGTCTCTGTGGCCCTCTGTTTTAGTTTTAGCTCCCGCAATTAAGGCTTTCTTACCCTGTCCGGGTAAATTTATGTATTTTTGTTCACTCTTGTTGTTCAGCTTTACACGTTGGATTAATTGTCGCTTGGGTTGTTTTTTAACTTGCTTTAGTTTCTTTTGCGTGCGTTCTCCACCGGTTAAGGCGACTTGTTGTTGCGTGGCGATTTTTGCGGCATACCACCGGTTTAGGGAACTCGTTGTTGCGTGGACGTTACTGTGGTATTCCACCAGTGAAGGCAACGTGTTGTTGCATGGCTATTATTGTGTATTCCGCTGGTGAAGGCGACTTGTTGTCACGGCACTGTCTTGCGCATACCGCCGGTGAAGGCAATATGTTATTGTTGCGTGACTGTTTTTTGCTTATACCACTGGTGAAGGCAACGCATCGTTGTGTAACTATTTGCGTATACCACCGGTGAAGGCAACGTGTTGTTGCGTAGCTGTTTTGCGTTTTCCACTGGCGAAGGCAACGTGTTATTGCGTGGCTGTTTTTGCGTGTACCACTGGTGAAGGCAACGTGTTGTTGCGTGATTGTTTTGCGTGTACCACCGGTGAAGGCAACGTGTTGTTGCGTTACTGTTTGAGCATACCGCTGGTGAAGGCAACGTGTTGTTGCGTGACTGTTTTGCGTACACCACTGGTAAGGGCAACACGTTGTTGCATGACTGTTTTTGCGTATACCACTGGTGGAGGTAATGTGTTTTTGTGATATGCCGTTTATAGGAAGGCATTACGTTTTGTGAGATATTGTTCATAACGAATAAATTAGAGTTTAAAGTCATATTTATTTAGGTTGTTTGTTTTGTCATAGGCCGCTGCTCGTATTAAGGTACTTGAGGATAAGATCAAGTCGTTGGAGCGGCTGAAGACTTTAGAAAGTTCAGAGTCGGCTCTCGCAGCCTTGCGTCGACATATCAGTCACCCTACCGCGATGTTCGACAAATATGAGGCTCTTGATCTGCTACAGTCTCTGGTTCGCTTAGCAAGAAACGAAAGCCACAAGAAAGCGGACAAGTATGCAGCTGCTCTTGACGAAATCAGGGCCAGGACGGACGCCTTGGACCACTCTCAGCTACAGCACCTTTTTCTCGGGTTATCGGGGGATTCTGTTCGCACTGTCGCCAAGGAGACCACTACCATTTTGAAGGGCGTTGGCAAAGCTCCTCCTCCGTCCTCTGGCTATGGCTCTGTTGCGCGCAGACCGTCTCCTTACCCGCCTCAGCAAAACATTCAGTGCTTGCGATGTTTAAAGTGGGGCATGTTGCCTGTTCGTGCCGTAATAACCATATTAGACGTCAGAATGGTCGGGGACGAGCCGGACGTTTCTAGTTCCTAGTCCTGGCCTTTGAGATAATTTGTGTTGTATTTTTTCCAATAAATTGTTATATTCCCTGGCCTTGTTTGTTTCATTCTGTTTTCTCATCCTCCCGCATCCGCTTTCTTCGCTGACCTTGGGGGGACCTGTTCTGTGTCTCAATTTCGGACCTAGTTCGGAGCTCGGGGTCAACGAAGGGGTTGGTTCGCTGCTTGTTTCCTTTTTGGTTTTCACACGGATATTTTTCCTTTGTTCGCAGTTTAGGGTCCTTCTTCTTTCCATGCCAGAGTTGTTGCAGTTGCCGCAAATTCAACAAAGGGTGATATTCCTCTATGTGATATTAGGCAGGGGCCCTCCCCTTTCGTTGGCCACCTCCCTTCACCAAGTATGGTCGCGGCCTGTCCCAGTCAAGCTTCGTTAAACCAGCTTCGATTCCTCGATCCTCAGTATTTCAGAGCGGGTGAAATCCACGGCCACTTGTCAGTGTGGGAGCGCTTATTGAACGGGCATAGCTCCTCTCAGGTGGACCTTATGGAAATTATTAAGGAGGGCGTTAGGATTGATCGGTTTTTCAAGCCCTGCAAAGGAAACTTTAAAGGTTCCTCATATGATTCGCTGCTCCCTCCTCCCATGCGACTTGACAACGCCAAGGTTTGCGAACAGTTCCGGGATTTTATCACTGATACCATCGTCGATTGGGTAAACGCCGGGGTAATCGCGGTTTGGGGCAGGGTTGGCGAAGTAACTTCCCCCCATTTGGTCCTTTCCCTCACTTTGGAACCTTCCAAGCCTCGTTTATGCCACGATGAACGATTTTTGAATCTTTGGATTAAAGACCTCCCCTTTAAGCTTGACCACCTCCCAGACTTGCCCAGGTATGTTCTTCCTGGCCATTTTCAAACGTCATTTGATGATAAGAATGGCTATCAGCATGTGCTCCTCCATCCTTCATCGCGAACCTTTTTTGGCTTGGAATGGAATGGCGTTTATTTCGTGTTTTGCACTCTCCCGTTTGGATGGAAGGCGAGTGCTTACATATATCACAATCTCGGTCTTGCCGTTACGAGTACAGCACGTTCGTTTGGGGTTCCAGTGTCTCAGTACATAGACGATCGTCAAGTTGGCCAACTCTATCGGGCGCCAGCCGATTCCACTCTACCCCCTAACAGAGTTCTCGTTGAGGCTGCCGCCTACATTTTATGCTATCTTCTCATAGAGGCAGGTTACTTCATAGCTATCGCTAAATCGCAGTGTGTCCCTTCTATTGTGATTCGTTTCCTTGGCTTTCTTTGCGATTCCTTTCGCCAGGCTTTCATTCTTCCGCCTGATAAGAGGCTAAAGTTCAAGATACTCAGGGAGGAGATTTTATCTCCCTGGTGTGTTGGTGTTAAAACCCCTCAGAGATTCGCGGGAAAAGTTATCTCGTTTAGTTTGGCCATTCCTGGTTGCAAACTCTATCTCCCAGCTCTGCCGCTCCTCCAAGCCTTATGTTCGTATTGAGGGAAACCTTCGTACAGAGGTTTTATGCTGGCGTTTTCTCACTGAATGGGTGGATTGTTTCCCTTGGCGCTCTGAGCATCACGTAACAGTTTCACTCTTTTCTGACGCCTCGACACGTGCCTGGGGTGCGGTCCTGTCTCGAGACGGACGGAAGTTGGTCTCCAGAGATTACTGGCCCTCTGATCCTTCTACAGATGTCAATTTTTTGGAGTCAAGAGCTTTGTTAAATGCTCTTATTTCCTTTAAAGGGAAGTTGTCAAATTGCCGCATTGACGTCCATATTGATAACAAAGTCCTCAAGTCTGCATTGGACGACGACGGTTGCAAGAATTCCGCAGTCAACGAGGTTGTCAAAGAGATTTACCGTTGTAGTCGTGACCAGAACCTTAGCATTCAAACTTTCTACGTGCCTTCGAAGTATAATCCCGCTGACGAGCCTTCGCGGAAGTATTCAGATTTGGACTGTATGCTTTCTCTTGAGGCTTGGCTATATTTGGAACGTTTGTTCGGTCCTCATTCATTCGATTTAATGTCCTTGGACAGTAACTGTCAAAAGGATAACAACGGCAATCCTCTGCCTCACTACACGCCCTGGGCCACCCCTGGATCCGCTGGGGTAAACGTTTTTGCTAATCCCCTACCGGCTGGACGCAATATTTACGTTTTTCCACCTTTTGTTCTTCTTGGACCTCTTCTTCGCTACGTTGTCGACCAAGAATTTCATGGCACATTCACATTCATTGTTCCGGATATCCGTCCAAGACCATTCGGGTGGGCGACCATCCAGGCCTTCTCAGTAGATCGATTTCTTTTGAGCAAGAAGGGTTCGAGTTCGGTCCTGCTTTTCCCTTCCCAGCATTCTCAGGAATGGCTCCCTCGTCCTCTGCAATGGGACCTCTGGGCGTTCCGGTGTGTCTGCTAGTCAAAATATTTTTGCCTTACAGTGCTTTTGATCCCTAGGTTCCAAGACCTTGGAAAGCTGCCCGACGATGTCCCGCTTGTCTATACCCTAATGACGTTGACGCCAACTTTTGTCAGGTTCGCGGACATGCCTTAAAGAATTTGTTGTGCCTACCAAGGCTGTAGACCATGCAGAGATTGCTAAACGTTTCCAAGAGTTTACGGACGTGTTCGAAGGCAAGCCCTACCAGCGGCAGAAGTCCGCCCTTGAGCTACAACTTTTGGATTTCCTAGCTACTTTATCTCCCCCGAAAGACGTTTCTTCATGCTCTTCGGGCGATATTATTAAACTCTTGATTAGCAAGGACAAGTCGGGAAAGACTGTGTTACATAGTCAATCGTGTTCTAAAGTCGATTGTAATTGTCCGACCCGTTTGGCTGCAGGGTCGGTAGACTCTTTGTTAGGAAAGTTGAGGGCCATTTTTAACAATCTTGACCGTTTGCACGACTCCAATCCTGTAGCGCACACCAGGGTCAGAGAATACCTTAAATTTGTTTGGGAGGAGCAGGCAGGTAAAGCGATAGTGCCTTCGTAGGCAGTTCCTTTGTTTTTTGTTGCGTTTTCTAAGCTAATAAGTTTTCTTAGGCTTTCTATAGAGGCCAGCGCTCACCTTCCCGTTGTTAATAAGTATATCTTAGTAAGGGATGCCACCTTTTTCGTTGTCGATTTTTTTTACCGGGGATTGCGCTTCGGATCTCGGCCGCCTTTTGGCGAGTCAAGTGTTTAGGCTTAAAGACCGAAAGGGGTTCTTAATTAAGTTTACACTTACTGAAACTTTTCGGGGTGATACATCTTGTCCATTTGTCTTAGAACCCTTTAAGGGGAATGAGGACTGTCCTGTTTCATGGATTGAATATTATTTATCTGTTTGCCAGTTGCTTTCTATTGGATTAGCTGGCAGGTACTTGTTTAGAACTACTGACCGTCGTAAGGTTGTAAGCTCAAGGCCTTTTCTTGATTCTGCGGTTAATAACCGTCTGCGCAAACACCTCACAGAGGCAAAGATAGATTGTGGGGAGACCCCCCACAGCTTTAGGCTTGGCCTTTCAAATACCCTTAATATGATGGGTTGCTCTCCAGATGAGATCTCTCGCTACGTAGGATGGAGGAACGGCGATATGGTTAACCATTACACTAAAATGTCCACTGTAGCTGTGACTCCTCTCGGGTACCGAATGCCCTGACCAGACTCCGATTTCTCACCCTAGCAACCTCCAGTGTATCTTCTAGTTATGGGTTAGTCATGTTTTTCATGTAACACTATAGGGCTGGTGCTTCGGCTAGCCTAGAGTAGTGATAGTCATAGGCGAGGATAGCGATTGTTTGTTAAGAGGCATCTGAGTAATGGGAGGGAATAAAGAGTGGTGCGCCTAACTTGGCTTTTGTTGCGGCGATTCTTTAGGGCGTTGGAAGTTTTGATCGTTTAGGTCGTAATGGTGAGGGCAGGAGCGAACTCTTCGTTTAACTTAATCTTATGCGATGAGATAATGAGTATGCAGTGAGGATATTATACTATTCCCTCAGCAGTCGCGAACTCTTCCCATAACTTAATCTTATGCGATGAGGTAATGAGTATGATGTGAGGATATTATACTATTTCCAAAGGGGTGGGGGAGTCCAACCAAAAACCTTCCTTGGGAGGGGTATGGATATTTCCTGGATCCCCAAAATTATTCTATGATGTAGATGTTGAAAAGTTTTGTAGTAATAGTTTTAATTCAAAAGAAATTCTAGGGAAAATAATCAGAACTACAGAAAAATAGGAGATTGCCATGCCATTACAAAAATGTTATTACAAGAAATCATTTATATTCAGATTTGTTTTCCAGTGGTTGCATATTTAAGGCTATAGCTGAGAAGTGATATGGACATTTTTTCAATTATAATTTTGAAGCTCTACTTTCAGTTAAAGGTTCGTAAAAATACTCACTTCAAATTGATTGTCTTGGTCACATATTATTTTCACATCTTAATGATAAACAACATAACTTTGCATGAAATGGAAAAGATCAGTTTTGGTTCATGTTTTTCATCAATATGCGAGATACATTAACCTTACTATTAAGGTGTCCATTTCCAAGGATAAAGGCCATGACATATTGGATAGGGCTGAGCTCCCTTCCACATCTCCATATGCCACACACATTGGGGTAATTTGATCTTTCTTCTCTTTGTCAACTATACTGTGGCAAGGAAATCAAGGAATGCAGGAGCTCTCTTCTTCATCTCCTCAATTGTATGTTCTATACTGACCCATGTGAAGTTCAGTTAATGCTACTCGGGTCTCTCTAGGACTTGGTTACATACTGTCACTGTCCTTTTACATCAAATAACAGACAACTATTTAATAATAACACATTTAAATCTTGACAATATTGGACATATTGGACTGGGAAGAATAGTTCAAGTTAAGAAAAATTTAAAACTTTTGTTTTGTAATAAAATTGATAAAAATATCTTTGTAATATCTTTGTCGTCGCAGGCACTTTCTAGAGGCTTCGGAAGATTGGTTAAGAACAGAGAGACTGTCGTTCTTGCTATGTGCGCGTTTTCCATTTTCCTCCGTTCTAGGGCAGGCTAGAAACTGAAGGGGAAACTGCTATTTGCGAGGGGCTTCCTTGTAATTAGACTTTCAGTCGTTCTACGTAAAGCTACTTTTCCCTTTCTTTGTTATTGCAGATATTGTTGAGTGTCAACCTTTTCAATTATTCCCTTCACTTGATAACAAATTAGAGTTGATGCAAACCTGTATAAAAACATCAATGTCGTCTTCCTTCGAGGATGCTAACAGTTTCAGCCAGATTCGAACGGCCTCGGCAATGACCTTTTATCGAAGCTGCTTGCATTTCCACGGTGTTTCACCGCCAAATGACGGCATTACATAGCAACTTCCCGCACAAAGACGACTATGGCCGTATGGCGAAACTTTAAAATTTATTCAGATCGGTGCCCCTCTGAAATATTTACTACCAAACTTTCATATATGCCTTTAGTGACTAAGTTGGTCGCAGGCTTCCTGTTTTGTTATCTAGGTTTCCGGTTGACCATTCCTTTGTTTTATGATCAGCCAGCGACCACCCGCTGACCAAAACGCCAGTGGACTCTGGGTACGGAATCGGCTCAGATTCAAAATTAGCACGAGCTTCCCATTTCGAAGGAATACGTTAGGTTTGTAAATTCAACAAAAAAGTGACAATTCGGGTCTTAACCACTTGGTATATGCTACACGTTGAGCCCCCCCGCTTCCGATCAGATATGACCTCGAGATCAAAGTCTTAAAAATGCGACACCTAAGTTGTAACGGCTCAATTCAGTCACCATTTAAAAATCCTCCAAACTAAACCCACTAAAAAAACACAGGATTGAAGAAGCAAAATTGGTGAAAAGACCGAGAGAAGGTGCCGCGTACAAAGACGTGAAGTAGGAGTCGCGCAGGCCTTCCAACCCCATTTTATAACTGTGATGTCCACGATTGAATATGCGTACGTTCACTGGACTGCAGCATAAATCTCAGTGAACCGCGAATGATTACGGTGGCGTTCGAATTCGTCCAGAATATTTAAACAGCTTTGCAGTTAAGAGATTGGAGATTTCAAAGGTCTTTCAAGGAGTATAATATACGTTGATAACATTTCTAAGCCCCAGATAAAAGGTTTTATTGCGTACATACCTTGTAAATCGCGGGTCGGCAGGTCCAGAAGGTTGACAAAGATGCTTGGTAACCATGTGTTGATTCCATGCTTTCTCGGTCAAATCCGACCAAGGGAGTCCATGATCGTCGTCAACGTCAAATTCCCCCAACCCTAGCCATCACGCAAGTTAAAAAAACCCCATAAAATCACACCCTCATCCATCTCTCCCTACTCCCAACATTTTATTTTCCCCCTCCTCCCCACATTTTCGTCCCGATTTCTCCCTCCTCCCTTCTTTTTTGGCCATTTCTCCCTCCTCCCTATTCCGTTCCTCCCTCCTCTTTTAGGCAATCTGTTGGGTGCTATAAGCAGATGCAAGAGTTCTGTAACGGAATTGAGCGCTCCTGGAGCGAATTCTTTCTAAAGCAGTCGAGCACTCTTCACCGATTACGGATAAAATGGACGGAGGAAAAATACAACTATTAAATTGCAGGCATTCAACGAAAATCTGATATGTAGACTTCTCTGAATTTATATCAACAGCATGTCTGTGACTGCTGTTAAGTATTCTAATATTTTGTTTCAAAGTGTAGAAACTTTCAAACTAAGTTTCTGTTTAAACTTCCTCAAAACGTATTAACTTTTTTGTGAGAAAGGTTGGGAGAAGAAGAAGAAGGAGAATAAGAAAAAGAAGAAGAAGAAGAAGAAGAAGAAGAAGAAGAAGAAGAAGACGGTAACCATTGCTACCGTTCATAACGGAATGGTAACTATTTCACTTTTTAACGCCAAGTGGTTTACACAAAACATCCTAGGACAAGTCGAGATACAAAATGATTTAACCGAAAACAGTCGCTAAAATTTTTTTTACAAGGAACCGGCATTTTTCCTTTTCTTGGAAAAACTGACATCTAAAAGAGATTCCTGATATTGCTTATTAGCACTTTCGAGCAGAGAAACACGGACAGATGGCAAGAAGAAGCTTATGGACTTTCGCGGTAATTGTTTCTGCGCATCCTTACTGCGCACACAATTCACGTAGCGATTTCATACCCCGTAGTGCATTGAGCGCGCGCGCTGTTGAAGAAATGTAGAGATATATAGGGCCTAATCATTCAAACAATTTTCACTATGCCCATATATGGTCAGGAAGCCCTCAATATCTGTCATCCGTACATGATAGATATCCAGCGATATACGTAGATGACCATATTTGGAAGTGCACTGCAGATCTTTTTTTCACGGCTTGTTTAGGCGGCCATTCTGAAAAGCAAGGCAGTTTTAGCAGTGTTCTCCGGAAATTTTAACACCGTGAAAGAAACTTTCCGCGACGAAATGCTCTCAAAAAGTCAACAAGTATTTGCTTCAGCTTACAAGGATATCCAGAGGTTGATTTTACATTGTACTTAATTACTTATTACTTGTTTTATTTTACTTTTGTCTTCTTTTATGTACAACCTAGTCAAAGCAATTTAATTTTTTGTAACTACTCAGCTCGTTTAGTTTATTTCTTTTCTGAGTAGTTTTTTTTTGCCTATTTCAGTTAATTTAGTTTATAGTGTAATTTTTCTATTTAATTTGGCAAAAATAAAATGGTTGTTGTTGTTGTTTTTATTTGGAATTTTCATAGTGAGAACTCAACCGAGAAAATGCTGAAGATTTTAATTCAAAGGAAGAGGACTTATTCTCGGTAAGGTAGCAATATTTTTTTTACTTTGTCTCCTCATTTCTAAACATGAGTTTGTAAATGAACCTTTTTAAGTGAACGATAGTAAACTTCGATCTCTTGAAGTTTTGCTTTGGTGTTTATTATGTGTTGCTAGCTTTTAGCGTTTTTATCATAGAACTATGATTTTTCTTCTTCCGAAAATGGAAGTCGATAAGAATTTGTTGAATAATAAAATAATGATCCTGCTCAATCTTGCGGAATATCCCCTGTTTTAGCTAACTCGGCCTACGGCCTCGTCGGCTAAGTATCAGATGATATTCCGCGTGATTTCGCAGGATAATTGTTAAATATATCTATGCACGGGTTTAACTTGCTTAAATGTTTGGTGACCCCAGATTTTCTTTTGATAGATCACTTTCTTTATCTATTATCTACGTTTTACAAAAATTGAAGAAATTCTGTGTTGTAGAAGTTTAATTTTTTTCAAAATTTCTGCCCACACAGCATCGAATTCCGCTATTATTTTAGCTGCACAGTGCTGGCAAAAGCCCATCTTAATGATTGAGTTTAAACAAACCTACTTAAATAAAGTTTGAGTAAAAAAGTGGGTCTATAGCGAATCATTTTAAATATTCCGGCTAACTACCACTGAGGCTACGTCGAGTTACGAGGACTGATTGAAAAATTGGGGTAGTTTTTTTCCACGCGCTTTTTTTCCGAAACGAACTCGGTGACGCCCCATTTTTTTTGCATTTCTGACAAAGGTAAGATTATCTGACTGAAAAAAAAGTACAAAAAAAAATGTGTTGTAGAAGACTTTCGCGCAAACGTCCTTAAGTTAGAATTAAAAAAGGAAGTGACGTTAAGCAAATTTATTGAAATCTGGTAACAGAAGTCGTTAAACACCACCAGAAATCCATTTGGTTCATCCTTGTTTTAGTTTTATTACTTGCAACTTTTTTGACACTGCTTGTCTTCCTTTCCACAAACACTAATCCATTTCGCGTTCTTTGTAGGTTCAGGGTGAAGTCGCTTGGTTTTGTGATCAAAAGCAATTTTCAAGGGTAGATATTTTGCTCCCAGGACGCCATTCCTAAAAAAGAAAATTAGAAACCGCTCTTTAGTAAACATTTTGAACCCAGCAGTCTCAGTAGTCCGTCAGGAGTAAACGTTCCTTCACAGTGATCAAACAAAAAAACCCAGTCACCTCCAGTTTTTCAAAGCCTTGAGCTTTGAACCAGTTCAAACGTTTATTGAAGATGGTACGAAAAAGATGCACAAATTGTCCCAACTTGTACGGTGACAGTTACTTCATTTCTGCACATATATAAAGTTTATAGAAACGGCCATAAGTTTTGGGGTTAAAGTGAATCTTCCACATATTTTTCTGTACTTTTCTTTCCAAAGTTATTCCGGGCACTGCGCGCGTGACGTACATTTGACGGGTGTGAAGAACGTACGGTTTAAAGTAGACAGCGGTCAGCGGGTGTCTGATCAGTAGCTCGTTGGTTAAGTCTTGTATCAGTCTTCATGTTAAAACTTCTCTCTACATTATCTCTACGCAGGTACTGGTATTAATGGCTATTGGTTAAAGGGGCATAGTCATGCTTTTTTAGTTCCCTTTAAAAATAAAAAATGTGTCCTCACATCAATGAATGCCCACAAATAATGGTCTAGTTTTGTTACCAAAGACTATATTACTTCACTGAAACTATTTTCTGTCGTCTGTTGCTACAGATGGCACGGATGGAAATGGATTGCAATTTGAAAAAATTAGGCTAAACTTTTCAAATTCTTTCAGCGTGTTGACATTAAATCGATATTAAATGGTCATGGTTTGTTTTCTCTTCATGAAATTAAGTTAATATGTTCCTTTAAATGTTCAAACACAATGTTGGGCATGGATAAAGTTAGCTTAACCGATAATTTTAGCACAGTTTTGACCAGAAATCTGTGAAATCCTCGTGACCATGCCCCTTTAACCCTCAAGGAAGTAACAAAACGCTGGGGCAAACGTGTATTGGAATAATGATATTCCTTGGCGCTTCAAGTCACAGAAAACGAGTCTAAATATGAAGATATTTTTTCTGCGCATGACTTACGGTGGGAACAGTTCTACCTTCTCCCGAGAAAGGCAACTCTTGATTCCAAAACAAGAGAATTTCAGTATAAACTGCTGCACAGAATTATTTGCACAAATAAGATTCTTCATAAAATGGGCTTGGTACCGTCACCTATGTGTTCCTTTTGTGGAAAAACGGAGGAATCCCTCGAGCATTTGTTTATTTATTGCGATACTTCAAAACATTTCTGGTCGTCAGTGACTGAGTGGTTAAATGAGGTTGGTTCTGATGTTAGGTATCTGAGCACTTTTGACATCACGTTTGGTCTCACTAGCAAAGACAGTCTATTATTAAATCAATTCTCAATTTTTGTAAACATCTTTTGTTTGTAGATAAGCATTCTGTAATGCATTGTTGCTTTCTGTAATATATTTGTGTTTTTAATGTAGGCCTGCCTTGTACCTTGTACTTTGTTTGTGATTATCAATAAAGTTTTTGGTATTAAAAAACAAAAAACAAACAAACAAAAAAAATCACAGAACATTTTGCATTGGAGGCCACCTGAGACCCAAATGTCACTTAATTACCTATTCGACCCTGGAGAAAAAATCTTCAAAGTCAGACAACGAAAGTTATGGAGCGAGTTAAGGTGGCCCTCGGCTATTTATTTGGCATGGAGGCTCCATTCTGTAGATCGAATTTTCGGCAAGTAAGTGTTAACTGATTTCAGCAGTTTTTGGTATTCTAATCCACAAAGCTCTACCAGCGCTATTTGAATACCTATTCCTTTCAGAAAACCGCTAATATTTCCTTAAAACGGCAATAAATTAAGCTCAATAGGTTCCCAAGACTTCTCTTAAAGGTTTATCTTGTTTGCCCTCAAAGTTAAAGCTTTGTTTGTAGACTTTGAACTAGATATTCTTTGTTTAGAGTACCAAAAATTACTCAATTCGGTTGCCGAAAGTACGATTTTCAAAATGACGTCTCCTGCTCAAAAATAGCCGCGGGCCAGCTTACACCTTATTTCCGTCCCGCCATCCTAACTTTGGGTACTTACTGTATTGTGTGCAAAAAGGCGCCAGCAAGTAACATTTGCTTTCAAGTGGCTCACTTACCGTTGCGATGGTAACTGAGACGGGGAATGGCATGATTTTGCTTCATTCCTTACTGAATATGATTATCCCTAGATAGTATTCACCTTGAAATAGTGACTTTAAGCATCTGGGTTGAATACAACTCTTCCATGTGCCCATAAGCAAAGTGTTCGTAAGCTTCTATCAGAGGTTTGTCAGGTTTCATGCCCAGTCTCCCATACACATTCTGTTCAACAAAAAGAAAGGAAGAATTAGGATGATCACAGCCCAATGTTTTAAAAGTGTCAATTCATTGAGAATTCACAGCGTGAATTTCTTGAATTCAGCGTGAATTTCTTATTGGCAGAACTTAAGATATTGTATATTGATTTGTGCTTTAGATATCAAGAATTAGGATGATCACAGCCCAATGTTTTGAAAGTGTCAATTCATTGAGAATTCACAGCTTGAATTTCTTGAATTCAGCGTGAATTTCTTATTGGCAGAACTTAAGATATTGTATATTGATTTGTGCTTTAGATATCAAGAATTAGGATGATCACAGCCCAATGTTTTGAAAGTGTCAATTCATTGAGAATTAACAGCATGGATTTCTTGAATTCAGCGTGAATTTCTTATTGGCAGAACTCAGGATATTGTACATTGCTTTAGATATCAAAACGCTGGGTGACGTAATATTAACAATCTGAACTAAACTGGAAGTAGTAAATAATAAGAAAATTTTTAAGTCTCTTATCTTTCAATATCATTTAAAAATTGCTCCAGCGAGAAATTTTCTTTGAAGAGTGAAAGGTCTAACTAGAAACATCCAAGCAAGCGAGAATTCATTTCTCCTGCCTCATCGCCAAAGCTGTGATTGGTTTATGGAACTTTTCTCACGAATATGCTTAACTTGATATAAATTTGGAAAATCGTTGAAATGCTCCCCTTTAAAATAAAATAAAATAATATCCGAGTTCAATTTAAGTCTTAAAATACATGTGTTGTTCGAGAGCTAGAAGAATAAAATAAGACATCGGTGGCCTTATTTGAGCTCCTTTTCTTTTAGAACAACATTGCAGAGAAATCCAACTTGGAAATTTCAAATCTGCACTGAATTATTTAAGTGAAAAAAGCTACTTTACCGGACTATTTCCTCCCACCACACGCATGGGGGGAAACAAGAAATTCCCCAAACTATAGGCTACAAGTGTTTTATTCTTCAAACAATGCGGTTCCAATACGTGTGGATGCGAACCAATGATTACTTGCACACCAAGGGACACGAGATGTTTCCTTATACGAAGCTGGTATGGAAGTGGTCTGGGGAGAAGTTCTTGACCCCAGTGGATGAATACGACTATGATGTCGACTTTGGCCTTTGAGAATAAAAACTTAACGTTAGTGTTCTATCCAGTAAGGAAATTGTCCATCAGCAGAGCTCTCTTCTTATAACTTGACCTAAAAAGTCTGTTTGTTTGTGTTCAATTACCGCACTCTTAACTGAAATCCCAAGTACTTTTAATAATTCACACACCCTCAGTAGAAAGCAGTTTCGGAATTCCCTATTTTGTTTATGAATGTTATGGTCGACTTTGCTTCCCGTTAGATAACTCTTCTTCTAATCATATATTTGCCTGCTTCTTTTCGAGCATTTCTGAATTTTTTTAAATTTTATTGCTTTCTCAATTCTTAAAACAATCTCTTTTCAATTAAAATGTGAACCTTTAGTTTTTCCACGTCTCTTGTGGCAATATCATCTCGATAAACAGCAGGGCCACTGTTGTACATCTTTCTCATTACAGTGCAGTTTGGCTGATCAGGAACATGGTCACAGTATCCAAGAAATCCAATTCTTATTCCATTGGTTTCCATAATAAGAGGTTCCTGTAACACAAAGAAAAACAACACTTATTATAGCACCCTCTTCCCTCATGGGCTATCCATATTTAAGAATGTTAACATTAACATGTCTTTAATCATGTCTTTCTTATTAGAGTGGCAACTATTCTAAGGGGCGGTTTGTAATTAAACGACAGGCTAAGTTAATAGATAAAAAACAAAACTGCCAAACTACTTTTTGGGGGCTCCTTTTTTGTTTTCTCTGTTCCTGCGTTATGTGCATGGCTCAATAAGACATGCGATTCTACCGGCGACTGCATAATAAGTTGTAACATCAGCGTTTTTGGAAGGGTCCGTTTTCGGCGTCTACACCAAAACGACAAACCTCCGATTACAAAAAAAGTCTCCTCTTTGAACAGCGTTTTCGAAAGCCTCCATTTTCGATCGTTTTAGTGTGCATGTTCGGCAAAAACGCATTGCAAAATGTGCATTTTCAAACAGAAACGCATTTGTGTGGACGAGGCCTCAGTCGAATGGTCCACTTTGCGATTTCAGAGACTCGAAAGATAAAAGTAGGTTGTAATACTCAAGATTTGACGAGGAAATGAATGATCTACCTTTTACCTCCATTCCACAAAGCAAAAGCGAAAAAAGTTTCTAAACATTATAATTTAGCCATACTTTTCATTTCACTGAGGCTACAGCACCTGAGATGTGTTGTATCTTCCATAACTGATACCAAAATATTTCATTCCGGTTTTCTTGAGCACTTTCACAGTAAAGTTGGCGCCTTCAGAACCAAAGTCGTTGAAGTGATTGTTGGCGACTGTAACCGCATCAAAGCCTGCGAAACTAGATAGAGATAAGGAGGTCACAAAACGTGTGGCACTAAGGCATTGATCACGGTGCGAGAAGCGTCTAATTCCTTGTAATGCTATTATTACTTGATCAAAATTAAAAGTCAGGTGATTAAAGGACGTGATCACCAAAAATGAAATGTCTTGATGTTTAATCAAATTCTTCCAATGAGTAGCATAAATGAAGAATAGTGAGCAGAAAAAGCTTTTCGATATTGGGGCGTAAAAGGATAAGAAGGAAAGCCTAATTCACTGAAATTAGGTTGCACTGTAATCACAGTGAAGGAAAACTCTTAAGTAACAATTGAGTGTCCCCTGAATAGCAGACAAAATGTCAATTTGTTAGCACTCACGAAATCCTTTTAAATTTCTTTCCAAAATTCATACGTACCTATGCTTTTGCTGTTTATAAAATCCTTGCACCTACCTGAGCTAGTAATATGAAGGCTAAATAGGCGCATCCCGGTAAATTGTTCTCTTTATTTCTAGTTTTTAAGTAGGTATATCAAATAAGCTCATTTTACGGTTTTCTATTTTGGTAGGCTTTGCCGCAATGGAACTAAGGCTATAGTAGCCTTTTTTCCTTCTGCTTTTTTTCGAGTAGCCCCACAGCTCTTAACAACCTCTAATTTTATTGGACCTTGGTATCACGCAGCTCTATTGTTTTCGGGGCTAGGGTCCATTGTTTTGTTGTTTGGTATATTGTTTTCTCAGCAAATCAGAGAAGACCTTGTAAGAGCTGCGACATCGCCCTTTTTTTCATGATTATCAAAAAGGTAAATTTAAAATGCCAAAATACCCTAACACATTTTTAAGAAAAAGTTTACAATGTATTGGATTGTCTTCCGACGTGTTCTTCAAAGCGATGAAAAACAGCTAGATAAAAAAATCTTACTCGATCTTTATATTTTGACCAGCAAGCATTCTGAAGGAAAATGAGAGGAAAAGTAATCGAAGAAATTGTTGTTGAGTGGTAATGAATTGAAACAGAGTATCGTGCTCACATCTCGTCCCACCCCATGCCATCCCATGCCATATCCTATGCCGTCAAATACCATCCCATGTCATCCCATGGCATTCCATGTTATGCCATGCCATGCCATCCCATGCCATGCCTTTCCATCCCATCACATGCCGTCCCATGCCATCCCACCCATGCCATCCCACCCATGCCATCCCATGCCATGCCATGCCATGCCATGCCATCCCATGCCATGCCATTCCATCCCATCCCATGCCGTTCCATGCCACTCCACCCATGCAATCCCATCCCATATCCCATCCCATCCCATCCAATGCCATCCCAACCCATCCCATGCCGTCCCATGCTATCCCACCCATGCCATCCCATGCCATTCCACCATGCCATGCTAAGTCATTCCTTCCCATCCCATCCCATCCCATTCCATCCCATCCCATCTCATCCAATCCCATTTCATTCCATCCCATCCCATCCCGTCCTGTCCCGTCACGTCACATGCCATCTCGTCCCGTCCCATCCCATCCCCTTCCCACCCATTCCATCCCTTCTCATACCATACCATGCCATGCCATGCCAGTCCATGCCATTCCACACCATACCATACTAAAAAGCACCATGACCAAGCACGCAACTGTAAAATTGGTTCTTGCCGTACTATATTACGTTAACATTAGAGACAATTTTACCTTAATGCTGGAGCAGACTGCGGACTAGAATCCAAGATAGTTGTCCTCTTTCCTTTGTACTTGTAGCGGTAAATATTTCCGCTGACAAATGGAGACTCCAAATTCGCCACTGAAATGTCAGCCTCTCTGATGTAAGATGCCACATCATTGAACGAGTCATTGTATGTGTAATGATTCTTTTCCACGTAATATTTTACCGGGCCGGCAAAGGAAATATCGCCCACAAAGAGCAGTGTGGCATGTTCTAAAATAAATAAAGTTGTGGAGTACATTAATTTAATTTTTTGTTGGAAATGGTGTATTTTGAGATTGTTTTCATTTCGGGGTTTTGCACAGATTTTATTATGGCAGAAACAACAGATTTCAACGGTTGAAAAGAAAACATTTCCTTTTAACTGAACATTCCATTAAGAGGAAAGTGATGGAAATAAATCAAGATGAAAGAAGTATAAGAGCGTTATTAGATCACAATACAAGGACTGTTTCTTTTACCAAATTCGTTATTTAACCCATTAAGCCCTGACAGTGACGAAAATGAAATTTCTTTTACATCATCACTGCCTGTTCAAACATTCAGATGAAGAGAATAAAGGAAACAATCACCAAGGAAAAGATGTTTTGATATTTAGACAAATTCTCCTTACTAGTTCCATACGAAACGTATGGAGAACAGTATGGAGAATATAAAGGGCTTAAAGGGTTAAAATTAATGATTAATGTTAAAGTTGACCGTTAATGTTTAGCTTAACGTAAACAAGCATGTTTACATTACATGCCGTATGAAGGTAATCTCAAACATTAGTTCAGACAATTTCGCATGATTTTCGCAACTGTGATTGATTTTTTTTATTTGACAGCTGTGACAAGGTTTGCATTGGAACTCGCTACAGGACAATGACTTGGGGGGTATTTACATGATAAAGTACGACTTTCATTTCGGTATGAGTGCATCCCGCTTCCCTGTTGTGGCTTTGTATTCGTTTACATGACATCCGTTTAAATTCTTATATCGGTGCAAGTCAAACCGGTGC
The DNA here is from genome assembly GCA_964030785.1 of Siderastrea siderea. NCBI lineage: Eukaryota > Metazoa > Cnidaria > Anthozoa > Scleractinia > Rhizangiidae > Siderastrea > Siderastrea siderea. Next base: position 33,082,060 of record OZ034971.1, read on the forward strand.
AAATTCACACCGGTTGCTATATCTGATCGAGATTCTTATTCCGGTGCAAAAAACGCACACTGCATGGTATCATGGAAACGCAGTATGGCTGTTCGTTTTACATCCCTTTTAATTTTAACCTTTTTGTTCCGAAATAGAACTTACACCACCATAAAAACAGTTTATGTCAACGCGATACCAAGTTTTTTGTCTCGTACCTGATCAAATGTCGCACTGATATCACGTAAACACCCTCTCAAGAATAATCAGTTTGAGAATTCCCCTACACCTTTTGCTCGTCATTACGCGAATAATATCAACATGTCGGGTCACATGTGAATCCCTTTGTCTGGCACTCAAAAACGTGACTCACAAATAACCAAAAAAAGATGAAATTCAGACATATTTCAGTGATTGAAAATATCCTTCCTATTTTTATTTTAGCACAGCAAGAAACTTGCACCTTTAGCAGTTAATTTAGACGGCGTCAGCTGAACAAAACGTTTGCAAAAATGAACAGGCTCAATTGAACATTGTTTACCATTTACCTTATTGGTACTTAATTTCGCGGGTCTTTAATATTGTGTTTTTCCCGATTGTACAAAAAATCTCGAAATTAAAGACCCGCGAATAAAAATCCTCGCGAAATTTAAACACGCGAAATTTAATACCCATATAGAAAATTCAAATCACAGATAAAAATGATTAACAGGTAATAACAGCAACATATACAGGATAGGTATCGTCAAAAATTATTACTTGGTTTTACTGGTCAGTTACATTTTGTATCTTCTGTTGTGAAATAACGTTAATTTGCAAAGATTTTACATAATGGTGTAGAGAATATAGCTATCATCTTCATCTGAATCGCTAGATTCGTACAAATCCCTTAGAATATCTTTCGTGCAGTCGTCAAAATTGCCATTAATTGGTTCCAGTTTATCAAGAAATTTTATAAAGTTCAGACTTTTTGAAAAATAAAATGAAGTTGAGAACGCTTGAATCGCGAAATTTAATACCCTTTTTCCATATTTGCCTATTGGAAATGCGAAAATAAAACCCGGCGAAATACTGTCTCGCCAAAATCGCGGAATTAAGTACCCGCGAAATTAAGTACCAATAAGGTACTTCAAAATTCTGGAAATTCCGGTTGGAATGTAAATGGAGAGTTGCTTTTGCTTTCCCAGAACGGAAAATTCCGGAATTTCTTGAAAGGCAGTCCAAAATTCCTGGACAGAATTTCCTGACTAAAAAGTTTACTGCTTTCTACCAGTTTCAGGTCTTCCGCCAACTTTGCCGACCTGAATGCGTGGTTTATGCAAGGCCACTCAGTTTATTTCCAGGCCGAGCAAATCCAAAAATGAAATGCGTCAAATTTTTAACAGAGATTTCTAAATGGAGATTTGGCGTCTCATTTACTCAAACAGTGATCAACCGGTTTGCTCAAGTGAATAGTAAACAACCAGTACACTGAGGGAGCCTACAGATAATAAGAGAACGGAGACTTGTTTCTTACCGCCATTTGTAGCAACCGCCGGATAAAATGTTAAAATCAGGAGATATATCATGTAATTCAGTATGAAAAAAATCCCCATTCTCTCGCTGTAGATGTGTTATCTGTGATAAGAAAATTACACCACTGCGCTGCCAGTCTACCTGACAGTCTAAAATATTGACTTTAATATTAATTACGTAACCGTTATCCACTCTTAGTAATATTTGAATGGCAGAACAGGCTTTTAGACACAACAATAGAACCACAAAAGTACGGTGTCTTTTAATAACACAAATAGCCTGTCTTAGTAACACAAATAGGCTGAAATGTCATCCGCCTCCTCCCCCAACCTGCTCCCCTTGTGTGTAAGGTGTTGAGCCAGCTCACTACACAAGCGGATCATCAACGCGCTCGCTGTTGTTTTTCCCTGTTCGCTTGCTTGTTCTTTCCCGCTCAACTATGCATTCTTGACCTAAATGCATGGTTTATATTTGGCCACTCAGTTTAGTTCCAGGCTTACAGAGTAAATTCCGGCAAGCGGAAGGCGTCAAATCTCCAACAGAAATTTCCAATTGGAGATTTGGCGTCCTATTTACCCAAACTGGAGATCAACCGGTTTGCTCAAGTAAACAACGAGTACACCGAGGGAGCCTACAGATGTAAATGTTATAGTTTAATATTAACCTGAACATGAAGGTCTATTTACTGAGTGTTGAATAATAGCTTCAATGTGGTCGAAAACATCAGATAAACTAATTTTTAATTAAAAACGACTTTTCAGGTTATTTGTAAAAATAGCACTTTTATGTTCTAGTTATATATTAATATATGCCCAGAAGGCCGAAACAGTACTGTCTGCAGTTATATATATATATATATATATATATATATATATATATATATATATATATATATATATATATATATATGTAGAAATGAGGAGCTGGATTATTTGGTCCAAGACATTTAATTGCTACTCAGAGTTTCATGCTTCTTCCGAAACAATCATCAGGCAACTGCCAGAAAAAACGGTTACAATCAGAGATATTTCAAAAATACAGAACAATACACACTAGGTGTGGCGCGTGGCGCGTCAAGCGGGATTTTATCGCTAATTAAGTGATGACATTTTTCAGCAGGAATTTCCTAGAATGTCTACAGCACGATGTTAGCTCGTTTCTGTTATTGAGTGTTAACATTTCAGGTTTGCAAATTATATATATATAACATGTAGATCTCATATTAAAAATATATACAAGATATATATCAAAAACTCTGATAATAAAATTAAATATGACATAAGACAACTTCGGACAATGTTAAAATAAAAATTAATTTAACTTTCTTAATATATAGAAATGGTACTCAGATGATCCGATAAGGGAATCTTACTGTTATTTGCAGTAACCGTCGGAAATGATATTGAAATCAGCTGAAAGCTATTCATAGTGAGCTGAATGGGGAGTACACCAGTTCGGCAAAATCGTCCAGAGATCGAACCTGGTCCATGTCCCCCCAAAACTCCAACCTGTTCGTGATTAGGGGCGAACAATATTTACAGGCACATGTGCAGGACCATTTCCATGGTGTCAACGACATAGCCGACATGGTGTCAACGACATAGCCAGGAGGACATGTGAAATAGGACATCCTATTTCTTGATGACGAATAAGCCGGTAACATTAACTGAACAGCTTAGAAAATTTTATTGTGTACGTGAGAGTGCTATGAATTGAGCAATCGCCTACCAAACCATAAACAAACAACATACGCATTTCAATGATCGGTAACTTAATCGCCAATAAATTAACCAGATCTTCACGATAAATCCAAAAGAAAAAACTCCTACATCTCACAATCACAAGGAATTTGTACTCAAATTATTCCCAGGTATGAGGAAGCCCTCCTGCATATCCCTCTACCAAAATGAATGCAGAATTTTCCTAAACCACATAACATCACATTTTTTGCAATGCCGCTATTGTACCTATTTCCCCATGCCTGGGAACTACGTTTGGTCCACATTGCCTTTAATCAAAGGCTCGCCTGTGCCAACTCGTGAACGCAAATACGAAATAAAACTTTGCGTTGTAATCAGGCGTGCGTTTCTCGAACGCCGTAAGCTTCTCGGGTTGATTTCGGGCACAATCAGAATTCAAACTGCATTAACCGTTGCTAGGTTTCTTTTCTATGTTTCCAATTTTTTTTATCCTAAAGACATGTTGTAATAACACCTATGTAGGATGAAAATGATGCTCCTCCTTTGAGGCGTCTGAACCGGTGTGCAGCGAGTGTTTTTTTTTGTCTCCAAAATAGGCAATATAAAAATTATGAGTGTGAGGAGTCTTTTCTTCTTCTCCCCTTTCTTCCCTTCCCTCTCCTTTTTCTTCTGTGTGGTTTTGGAGCCATCTTTTCAAAATTCCAGCTAGAGGATGAAACGTTCATACTTTTACAAACGGCTTTTCTCGGCCTTTTAATTCTTATAAGACTAGTGATTTCAGTCGGTTGGTGCGGCGTGTTTTACGACCGCCTCGTCGTGTGTCCAGAAACTGCTCCTTCTTGGAGATAAAAAAAAAATTGCCTTTTATTGTGACTTCATTTCATTGCGAGTGTGAGGTATAAAGCCGACGGCTCGTATTGTTGCAAGTTTGCTGTGACTCGTGCTGACCATGGCGATAGTGTTTGTGTTTGAAATTCTGAGACTTGTAAACGTATTTTTCTGAGTCGAAAATAACATGGACCGCTTCCAGGTCGAACGACCGTGTGTAACGAAGAAATAATTGGCTATAGAGTGTTTTCAAGTGACGTCACGGCGGCCGTATTGGTTTACTAAAAACAATGAAACGGCGGCCATAATGGTGTACTGAACCAATCCTGTGGGAGTCTTTTCTTATGTAAACACTTTCTTTTGTTTCAATAATTAACATAGCCGCTGGTCACGTGAGTAAAAACGCTCTATGAAACTGTCAGTACTCGGTCACCGTTCTGACAAAAGTGCAATCTTACACTTTACTACCCTTCCCTAAGGGCAAAAACCATCCAGATTTTGGGTGCCACGTGACCAGGGTCCTTTCTCGAATAAGAGATACGACCCTGGGAACGAGGTGTTGGGAGTGAGTGGTGACCACTGTAAGGTGGACTTTGATAAATTGTTTAGATAACACTGTTACTGTCAGGGCCGTAGCCAGTATGAGGCAAACCGAGGCACTTGCCACAGTCATTTTTTTCATTTTCTCAGTCATTTCTTTCGTTTCGCACCCTAAATACCCAGGAAGAGAATTGAACCATGGACATTACCTCAGTCATAATTTTAACAATGGAGGATGCCTCAGTCATCATTTTTTTCTGGCTACGGCCCTGCCTGTGTGCAAACTGGTGCAAACCGTTTTAAACTGCGTTGTTTCAATGACTTTCGAACACAGTGAGTGGATATTCTGGGTTGTCTTCCTCGCCATGTAATTAAGGGAATTCACAACTATTTCCTTTTATCGCATGGCAACTTTTAAAAAAGTTGTCAGTAATATCACACTGTTCCTTCGTGCAAACTGGTTTAAACTGCGTTGTTTGATAGACTTTCGAACACAGTGAGTGGATATTCTGAGTTGTTTTCCTTGCCATTTAATTAAGGGAATTCACAACTATTTCCTTTTATCGCATGGCCACTTTTAAAAAAGTTGTCACGGTGTTTCAGAATCCTCCAAACATAAAGCTTAGAAGCTTTTTTTCGAAAGGTTCTTTTATTTTATCTCAGCAACCGGATCATTTTACAACGAAGTTTCTCCTCTATATCTGGATGTCAATGACATACATAGTTGCTGCGAATAAAGGTGAGGATTGTTAACTTCTTTAATTTCAGTTCTTTTTCAGATAAACATTTATCAATTAACTATCTGTTGTTCAGTGGTGTGACATTTTCAAATCCAAATCTTACTCAATCATGTTTCGTTCGTTCTCTTTCGCGGCATTTATCGTTTTACTGCGTGAACTCGCTAATAAACGACAAATCTCATCACTCGAAATGCAGCCTAGTTTTCTCATACATCACCGCTTAAAACAACAAAAACATCTCCAACAACAATCGAAAACACAGCGAAGAGACTCTCTTGGGAATGCCGAACATCACACGAACGACACCGAATCCACACGACTTAGTCACGGAAATAACGACAGGAATGTGCCTCGTGTTCCCATAATCCTTTGGTTGATGTCGTAACCACGAGATTAGAAAGGAAACAATTGCAGTGGTCAAGTCTACTCATGACAAGAGGATGCACCAGTACCTCAGTGGAATCCTTAGACAGGTATTTTCTAATACGACTTTTGTTGTGTATGTAGTAGAATGCTGCACTACCATACGTAATTAAGTGATATGATCTCTCATACTGAGCATACACTTATAATAAATTCTTAGCAGTTGCGATCGGTGATATTTCTGCATTTGCAACTTTGATATGGTTTCTGACTTTGATGCAGTCGGCATTTCAGACTTTGTTTGATGTCAAAAATTGGCTTTTTTTGACCTTGCATTCCATGCAAAACGAAGCCACGCAATTTTTGGCGCCGAAAACAAAGACGTTTTTGGAAAACAATTTCACCCACCTTCGCGTTATCTTGAATACTTCGCCCCCAGGGCAAACAGGGAAACCATTACTCCAAATAATAAAAACAAGAACATCGATAAATCTTCAGAAGGAGCCTTTTCTTACTTAGAATACATTTCTGATGAAAAATGATTACTTAAGGAAAAAAAAAATGGCCGGAAACTGGGTTGGCCGATAACTGGCAAACAACCAAATAAAAAAAATCAGTTTATGAACACCGGACGGCGATTCACTGGCCAGACTCCGCTTCTTCCTCATTTACTAAACCACATGGTTGTCAATTTTATAATAAGCTATAATTGACAGTCTCTATTCGTTAGTTTGGAAGTCGAATTGTGAAAACACATACATTTATAAGCTAACACTTACTTTTGAACAAATTTGACGGACAAGTCTTGGGAGAATACCTGCATCTATTGCAAGAGTCATGACGAGGGTTCGAGAGGGCTGCGCGGCCAGTTGTCGCATTTTCCAATAAAAAGAATTCGTGTGCTCTGTGGAAACAAAAAAACACAGAGATGTAGTGACTCAGTTGCCCATTTATTTTTTCATTATTATTATTTTTCATTATTATTATTCTGAGGATTTTATTCTTGTACTTTTCTGTGAAGTCAAACTAGCGGGAAATAATACAATAATTACCATGAAGTTCTGTCTCTGACATTATTGTTCCTCGATAGATTTTGTACTTACAACTCTGTCTATCCTTTTTCCTTTGTGTTCATGAACTTGTTGTTTCTTAGTCTTTACTTGGTTTTCCCGATCCTTGTCTATCTGACTAATTTTGCCTATGAGCGCCCTTTTTAAAACCTCGTGGGTTTTTACCTTTTAAACGACTTTTCCTGTCTCTTGGGGTTAATTGAGTCCCAGTCCTAATCCAGCATAGGGTGCAAAATACTCTGATTACGTGACCATGCGGTTAAATACGGAACAGTGACACTAACACCGTATATCATGCGTGCAGTCCTGGACATATCATTATACCACGACCGAAAGCTTTATTGTTTATAGCGGTAATTATTCACACGCGACCCTTTAAACGAAACCTTCTAGAAGAAAAGTTGAGTTGTAGCTGATGTCGTACATCTCCGCCTCCTGCTCTAGTTTTGTTGTAATGTTATTGAGCACTTGGTTGCCCCGTCTCAAGCACATTAAAATCCTGAGTGTTCGAAACTTGTGGTTACGGTTACAGAATACACTTTCATTGGTTTCCTAGCAACAGCTTTTATCATAGCAACGGTAATGGTCAGCCCCTCATTTTAAATAACGTCGACTATCTCGAAATCTAGTCAGACATTTTATGACGAAACTTGAAGTATTTGAACTACTCAACCTACACAACTTGTATGCGAAATCAGAGAAACATCTGTAAAACCGTTTTCAAGTAAATCATGAATCATTTTTACGGGCTTATTTTGGTCATTCCTGTAATTTCTCCAATATTTCAAGAAAAATAAAACTTAACACCTCTTTTTAGTTCAAAGATCTTTTATGGTAGGAAACATTCTTAGTGTACATTGAGCTTCCTAGGAGGCTGCGATTTTAAGATATTTATATTTAAAAACTGCTAAAATGAACCACAAATCGGTCAAAAAGTTCGTAATTTGCGTAAATAGAAATATTTCTAAACTGCCCTTACAGATCTCTGTTTTAAATTGATGCCCTTAGAATAGAAATTATTTTTGATGTTCGAGAAAATTTTAGTGTCAAGAATAATTTCTGGCATGAGATAAGAAGTGTCTGACTAGATTTCGAGATAGTCGACATTATTTAAAACGAGGAGCTGTCCATGACTGTTGCTATGGTGACAGCTGTTTCAAGGAAAACAATATGGCGGAAAAAGTTTTGGTCAAATGTCGAAAAGACGATGTAGTATCAAGGAAATCGAAGTTTGCCTTCTATGCGAAATTTTGATTTCGAAAGATACACTCCAAGGCCAAAAATGGTTAACTAAGTTCGGTTTCACAGTTTAAGACCGCTCCTTTTTTTCGTCTCTACGTTCCCACAAATTTCAGTTAAAGCGCCCTAAATTTTGCTCTTAACAGGTCCCCTCGTTTAAGGAGGAGAGTCTCAATCGGGTGGTGGCTTTTACGATTAACGGGTAAAATTTTGGCTTTCTTATGGGGCGATGATTTAATCAGTCTTTCCGTTAGGTTAACAGAAATCTTAAAAATTGATTTCCATCGTTTCAATAGGTTAAAATTCTAACGACTAAACTTTTGCTCGTTTTACGGCTAACGGTTGACCCCATTGAGACCCTCCTACAGGTGACTAGTCACTGCAACAAGTCCCTGCGACTAGTCTCCTCGTGCGTGCCGACCTTTAAATTCGAAGGATAGGAATATTAAATCCCTCTGTATTTACTGAGCAATCACTAGTCAAACGTGCCCTAGACAAGAAGGATAATCTTTATTATATTTTTTAAAACTAACCTGGGGTGCAGGGGATTTTTTGACGAGATCCTGTTTGTCAGTGAGAATTAAACATAAGCCGCAGAGATCACATGACAAAAAAATCGTTTTTGAATGTCTTCCTGTCGATGAAATGCTGTCACGAATAGAACAGGATTTCGACGAATTCCCCGATTCTGACTCAAGGATTGATATCTACTAAAACCACATTTTGTTCTGGACCTCATTGCTCTGAGGGTCGCGTGTGAGTGGTCACCAGCTTTAAGATCGATCAGTATATCAAACTGTACCTGTGTTCTGCAAACCGGTTTAAAATGCGTTCGGGTTCATTGACTTTCGAACACAGTGAGTGGATATTTTGAGCTTTTTTCCTCGTCATCAAGGGGACTCAACACTATTTCCTTTTATCGTCTTGCCGTGACTTGTAAAAAAAGTACTCAAGGTGTTTTTAAATAAGAAACACATAAAACTTTACGCTTTTATTTTAAAAGGATCCTTTATTTTATCTCAGCAACTGGGTCATTTTACAATGAAGATTCTCTCTATTATCTTGATGTCAGTGACATACGCGGTTGCTGCGAATAAAGGTAAGGATTACTAACTTCTTCAATTTTTTTTCCAGATAAACATTTATCAATTTAATATCCTTTGTTCAGTGGTGCGACATTTTAAAATCTAAATCTCACTTGATCATGTTTCATTCGTTCGTTTTCGCGACAGTTGGTCGTGTTAGCGTAAACGCCGTATTGATTAAAGAGGAAGTATCCGCCCCTGACAGATGTTTCGTACTCGAAACGGGTCTTTGCACGGACAAACACGGACAAAATCAAACGAGTTACCACCTAAAATCGTCGTGTGTTGGCAGTTACAAATTGTCCGTCCGAAAGGGATAACCTGTCTATACTGGTGTGAAAAACAGGAGACAACGGTCATATGGCGTGATTGATATTGTCTAGAGCCATAAAGGTCGTAGGGGGAGACAAGGGATGGGTCTGGGATATCTTATAAAGCCCCATTTACACGTGCAAAAAATCGGCACGGCAGCCCGGAATTTTGGCATGGTGCCCAAACTATTTTGCCACGGCACTCCTAATTTTCAACATGGCGATTTTTTTGCGCGACGCTGCCCAATACGGAATATATTTTCTTCCAACTAGCCGTCAATATAATGCAGAATTGCCGTCTCAAAATCGCAATTAGTTTATAATATTTAGAAACATCAGAACAACTTCCAATAGTCTCACTTCCATGAAAGAGTGCGTCAAAGCGAGGCTAAATCAACAACTAAATAAATGGCGTGCTTTGCGGCGGTCAAAAGGACTCTCGCTTGAGAGTATCTGGTGCAGACAAGGACCGAAACACAGCGACTGGTTAAATTTCATTTCAAAAGCTTATTCTTGGGGTTTTGAGTGAAGTTTAGAAAACGAACAAAAGCTAATTAAAAGTTCTAAGGCTCAGTGCTTGGGCAGTTTGTAGCCTTTCAACAGTTCATGAGGCAAGAACGTCATGCTAGCCCACATATAAGGCACTAATAACATTACAATCCTATATGAATATATACACCAACTGATTAACGCACCTACCTCCACTAACACACACTTTCCTTCACTTGTACTCACTTTCCTTCATTTGTACTTACTTTCCTTCATTTGTACTCACTTCCCTTCACTTGCACTCACTTACCTTCACATTAGTGCCTTATATGTGGGCTAGCATGACGTTCTTGCCCTATATGTGGGCTACCATGACGTTCTGGCCGTTCATGAGGAGTCATTTACTACAAAATGGGCCTTATGCATGGTTACGTCACTTGCCCAACATTCACCACGAAGTCTCGTTTGGACTAAATTATTCTCATCCTCTGGCACGTTGCACGTGGATATTCTTTTCATGCTTTGGGATTTTGTTCGCGGTGAAATATACAAGTTTCTACTCTGAAAGCGAGGCATGGTGGTGAAATTATCTAGTCTGACATAAACACGGATAAGGGCTATTGGACAAGAAAAAGAATGTGATTGCTTGTTACTAATTGGGAGCTTAAGCATACAGGACGGCACCAGCTAACCAGAACGTCACAAAACAAAAGCTTTAATTAGCAAAACAAGGACTCTGCAGGTCCGTTATACTTTTTGGCAGACTTCTTTACCGTTCCATGCACAACGTGAAATGAAAGAGAAACAGTGTTAGATCACAGCGAACAGCGATGTGTGCTTAGGATATTTTTGTCAGGATCGGAGCATATCGTGATTATACTTGTGTTGATTGTGAAGCAAACACAGTCGTTTCTGGATTTGATTACATAATAATCTTGTATGGTGCAATGCTTGATTTTGCTGATACGACTGAAAATGGAATCCTGTGTTGGAACATTCAATTCGTCTTGTGCGTCTTCTGTTCATTGGCGATCTGATTGTTATTTATATAAGAGATGTACATAGAAAGGATTTAAACAAGAGAAAACAAGAAACACGAATAGAATAATTTGTGCTATTAAGAGGAGATCCGGGAAAAGGTATTATAATATTATACTTTGATGTAATACGAAGAGGCTTGTTGAGAGTGGCAAGCGACGATTATCCACGGAAGAGTATAACAAACGTTTATGGAAACTGAAATGTTAAGGTAGCGTCTGGATATCAAGAAGTCTACAGTACTCAAAAAGTGCACTGGCAAGTTCTTTCAAGAAGTGCTCAACGTACGTAGATTTACTCACCCTGTTAAAAACAATACAGCATAATTATATTTAATTTTTGATTCAATGTTTTCCTAGGAAAGATAATGAATGGGTTATTAGAGCTGCGTTTAGCTGGTCTTCGGTGGTAGGCTTGGATAAATTCTGCTCGTAAAATGGCTTATTCTGCCTGCCGGCAGTGCTCGTAAAAATCGCTTATTCTGCTCGAATTCTGCTCGGTACTTTCGGTATTTTCGCAAATCTAGAACGGAGCCTAGGCCTAAGCCCTAAAAACTAATTAGATATTCATTATGTGTAGCAAAATTGTAATTCATCTTACTTTATGTCACTACTATTAGACGAAACAGTGAATTTTTTATTAGCATGTCACAAAAAGGAACATCAAATAAATGCATAAAAGAGTAAAGACTGTGTAACCTGTAAAGACAGGAAATTTTCAACGTATCCAACATAAGGTATTTTCCATTTGTTTTTTATTTAGTTTTAAATTTTTCTTACATCTGTTATGCATATCATTAGTGCTGCTGATTTTCCCTTATTCTGCTCAAATTCTGCGCGAAAATACCTTATTATGCCGGCAGAATGCTCGCCTCAAAAATCGCTTATTATGCTCGAATTCTACCGGCAGAATTTATCCAAGCCTATTCGGTGGTGTAGGCTGACAATGTGGTTTTTGGTTGCAGAGTCCTTAAATTTATCTATTCGTCTAGAATCGAATGAAATCTATGCTCCATTGACTCTTGTAAAACCTGTTATCCTTCTGCTATTTACATCAGTCATCTAGACAAAATTCATAACGTTTCTAAGACGGCTATGCTTCTAGTAAATGTAGACCAAAAGAAGATACTTTCAATTATCAGCCCAACAATAGATACGTGAGATGATAACACGAGATTTGTTTTAAAAAAATCGTGACAAGAGAGCTTGACGACCGAAAGGCAGTTATAGGATCAGATCAGACTTCATTATGGATTAACGAAGAGAAATAATAATTAATAATAATAATAATAATAATAATAATAATAATAATAATAATTAAAATTTATATAGCGCCTATCCAGTTCTGCTCTAGGCGCTTCACAAAAGGTTAAGAATAAATTAAAATGCTAAATTAATGTATAAACAAGAGAAACGTATTAGTGTAATAAAATACAAAACTCTCCTTGCAGGAAAAGATTTAAAACATTTATGTATAAAAAACTTACAAACAACCAAGCAAAAAAGCATCAACAACCACGAGATTTCCGGTCCGTGGCGGTCCGGTACTATTTTTGCCGTTTATCTTTCCATAGGCTTCTTCTCCCCAGCTCGATATATGCTGATTATATACCTTTCAATACAGCAATCGTTCCTTTCAAACACTAGAAGAATATCTAAAAAGGTGTTTTAAAAAAACACAGAGCTGTCATAGCCTGAGAAAACAGCCGACGTTTCACGAGGTCGCCACTTGAGCCCTCGCAAAACGACGTCTGGGTAACGAGGGCAGAAATTCCATACTGATGACGTGTCTCTACCCAGATCTTAGTAGTGCTTCTGATTGGTTGAAAGAAAATTCCAACCAATCAGAAGCACTATTTTGGTTTGCACGTGACGTCATAAAATTCTAAAATCAAAACTTGCTATAGGCCTGCTAAATTTTTATCGTTACCCTGTGTAAGAGCAACTAAATATATATTTTCGCACGTTTCCAGCTCGGTATCATCCGGTGTGTTTAATTAAAATACAGCATCTTGAATTTTCGAAATTGCCGCCCAGTATGTGACATCTGGCAAGATGTCGCCCGTGACAAAGCCGTCTCGTTTGAAAGAAAAGGACTTCTCTTATTATAGGTGGTGTTTTTGATAGAGGTGTTATTGTTTATGTATGCTAGCTCACGAGGAAAAAGTAATCGCTCTCATAGCAAAAGTGAGTTCGAGATGTTTTCATTGATTTCTGGCCGCCATGTTGGTGTCCCTCGAAAGGACACCAATATGGCGTCTGCATACTGAGCTCCATAAGTTTCCGTCGAACGTTTCGGCAAAAAACTCAAGAACGGTGTACTGCACAGTTCTGAGACTTGGAGAAGCTGTTTATTTATTAATCTTTTGTAACATTTAAAATTGTTAGCTTCTGTTATTGAATGGTTTGGAATTTATTTTTTGATGACGTGACAGTGAAAACCGGCAATACTAGGAGCCTCCCTCTCTGTCCTTTATGGCTCTTGATATTGTAACACTCAAAGTATTCAACTTTCCTCTTTTCTGTCTTTGAGATGATTTGTTAGTGTAGTCTGGTGTGGTTAGTTTTAACATCCGCTTGAGCAACATATACCCATTGTATTATTTTTCACACAAATTTCCAAAAACAATGAAATGCGATTACCCGCTTTCTGGGATCAGTCGGCTTTCTCAGATCTCAAGGGAAATATATTTTGCCTTGCCTTGCCTTATTTTTGCATTTTAAATGATAAATGATTGTTCCTCTATATAATGCCCTGAGATAACGGAAACTGCTTTTGCGATTGTCCGGCAGAGAGTAGAGTTCGGACCACCATTGCATTTGCGTTTTTCTTTAAGAAGTTCTAAAGTGTCATCCTACGAATCGGGAACCTCCTTTCCTCCATGATGCTACAGAAATAGCTTAAACTAACAATTCATTCGTTTATCAGATTAACAAATTGACGTCAGTTTTTTATGCGTCTGTCCTCTTATTGATGATAAATTTTGTCATAACATTGTCAAAGTGTTGTAGACCACGAGCCGCAGGCGTCAATTTGACGTCAATTTGTTTTTTACCATAACAAAAGCCAAAACTGATTTTCAAACGAAGGAAAGAAATGCAAGAGTCAATGGAAGCTGCGACTGCCGCAGAATCTGAATTTCGTCGCTGTAATTCGGAGAATCAAAGGCTCGTAAATTAAAGCCTTAGTAAGAATAGGCAAAAAATACAAGGAAAAATTCGAATTGCTCAACTAACCTTTAATTCAGTGAAGACTGTTCCAAAATAATCCGCTAAAAAACGGTTCAGTTTAATTTCATCGACAACACAAATTCCCGTTCACCGCCGATTTTCAGGTCTGAATCCTCAATAAACATCCTCATCCTTTCGCTCTAAGGTTGCAATGGTCTCTTCAGTTTTAACCTATAAATTTTAGATGATTTTCCTCATTGAAGACTACTAGATTTGTGGTACAATTCTCGCCTCATAAGAATGCAGCGCTGAAAAGTTTGACAAAATTTTTGCTCATTGCGTCAGCTTTACGTGTTTCATGCCTCTGTACTCTTATCAACAATAAAAATTAGCCAATCAGCGCGCGAGAATTCGCTCATTGCCATTTCAGTTGTTTCACCGTGCAAACAGATATCCGAGGAAAGGAAAATTAAACTGCGAAACTAATTGTTCTTTTTTATCGTAGAATGTGGAGTAATCTTGCACCTCATTGGAATGATAAACACGTGTTAGACGAATTCATTGAACGGCTTTTTTGTTATTTTTGAAATGATATTTGTGTTTTGTTTTTGTTATTTTTGAAAGGAAACTTAAAATATTTTTGTGACCCGCGCAGTTTTTCGTGACCCGCGCAATTTACCCGCGACCCGCGACCCACGTAGATTCGATACTCCCCACCGAGACTAACGTTTTTACACTACATTCGCATGATTGGAGACTTCGGGAATTAAAATAAAAACATGTTTTAAAAGTTTTCAATTACCACAGGAACACAAATAAATTAGTCCATGATTATGTTTTATTTGTAAAAATACAAATCGAAAATATCGCAGCAAGCAAATTACCGTTAAATATTTCACAGTCCGCTATGTCGCATTTGCCGGGCGATTGCCATTTTAAAACGAACCCTTAAGTGTTTTGCACATTGGTGGCTAGTAAGCGTTAACGTAAAACACCGCCCGAAGGAAAGTTTTAACCAATATAATCGACACAGGTGAACCCCTATTAAGTGGCCACCCCCTATTAGGCGGCCAGTTGTGTTGTCAAAGTCGCAATGAGGGTCGAATGAGGGTTCTCCTATTGTTTTTTATCTCTGTTAAGCGGCCGACCCTATTAAACGGCTACTATCCACTTCTCCGGGGGTGGCCGCTTAATCGGGGTTCAACTGTATTTTATCTTACTTCACAACTGTTTCGTACGGAAGGGCTACAGTTTTGTAAATCGTTAAACAAAAAACTGTTCGGTTTTCAAGTCTCAGAGACCTTAGATTTAGCTTTGTTTGGGTTCCACGAAGGACCCACCACGATCCGATATCTTTGCTTTGGACATTGCACAGGATATTGAAATTTACCACCAATTAAACACAAAAGATAACAAGCCAATTATTGTTAGTTTATTAGCCACACAGTAGAGTCAAATTTACACCGTTCGAGGGCCAGGCTCAAAGATATAAAAGTGTTAAACATATTTCCAGGACTGGGTTATTCTGCCAGCGTAGAATCGAAGAGGATCTTCTTGAATGAAAACTTAACGCGCATTTTCAACGTGTTTTTCACTTTCAGAGCAATTGACTTTGCTGTTTGTTGGTGACATTTCCTTTTCCGGTCCAGTGAAATATTATGTGGAACGTGGCTATCATACATATAATGACTCTTTTAATAATGTGGCTCCATATATTAGAGAAGCTGACATTTCTGTGGCGAATTTGGAGTCTCCCTTTATAAGCAAAGATGTTAATCGCTTCAAGCACAAAGGGAGGAAGTTAGTCATATTAAATGCAAGTCCAAACGCCGCCCCGGCACTAAGGTAAGCTTGACTAAAATAGTACCTTAGGGCAAACCTGCGTAGTAGCGGGCGAAGGACTTTCGGGTGTACGCTTTCTCATTTAGCTGATACGGGGACTTGTTGCTGGGTATAGTGTGCTGTATTTATTGCCTCCTGTCTTGAGAATGGTAACCGATTTTTTATATCGAAATAGTCAAGCTATTTCGTCTTTAAAGGGCCTTTTTAAGGGCTTTTATTCATTTACTTTGTAGAACAATCTGTAATGTGCAATGAAACAAACAAAAAAAAAAACAAAAAACAAAACAAAACAAAAAATTTTGTCTTGCTGAAACCTTCGTCTAGAGTGGTAACTATTTTGTCTTTCCAGTTTTGCAGGATTTGATGCAGTCACACTTGCCAACAATCATATGAACGATTTTGGCTCTGAAGGTGTCCAATTTACTATCGAAGTTCTTAAAAAGGCGGGAATAAAATACTTCGGTGCTAGCTATGGAAAGTGGGACTCTTCCCAGGTAATTTGTTTGCCTAGTGCAGTATACTTGGGAAACTCTAGGGAAATCCCCAAAACCTAACGTAAAATGGCATGCAAAGTATGTCTGAACTTTACTCCGATAATGATTTCCGCTCATGTTGTCGAAATGCGTCAATGTCATCAGAAACGGTCCTAACCTCAGGACTACACTTACCCGCATACTACACCGACTTATGGTATGTGTGGTATGGAAGATGCTATTAAAGGGGCAGTCTCATGGCGATTTTCCTATCTTCTTTGTCACAAGTTTGATTAACTTATATCAAAGTAGCTTGCTCATACATGAATTGCTTTTAGACCACAAGGGGACAATATTAAATGAATTTTCAAAAGAAAAAAAAGCCAAAATTAGTTTATAATTATTTTATCTGAGACATAAGGCAGAAACTTGAAAAATTTTGCCAGAAGTTTTCAAGTCGCACGCCATTTCCATCCTGGCCATCCCTCTCCAGACATACTTATTATAGTTTCCATATACTGGAATACCCATTTTAATACTACTGGACCATTATTTTTAGGCTTCCATAGATAAAAATGTGTCTTTTGGCTTTTCACAGTGATACTAAAAATTGATGAGACTGCCCCTTTAACATGAAACATCCCTGTTCATCATCAGACTCAGTGATGTGAACAGTTAGCAGCTTCCACATTCTTGTTGTCAATTATCAGTTTTAAAGTATTCTCTTTTTCTGTTCCTTAAATAGAAACCTCTAATTCTGGAAGCAAAAGGAACGAAGATCGGATTTCTCGGTTATTGCGACTTCCTATCTGTGAAACAGAAAAACTGCACCCAAATGAGAATGCTGTACAACTCTGGTCCTGCCATTAATACGGATGACATTGCCACTAGAGACGTCAACAACTTAAGAAAGGTTTACTTTAAATGATGTAATAAAAATACTTAAGTTTAGGTACGCTTACACTGCGGAAAACATTGATAGGGTGCACTAAGTTTTGTATGACTGGTTTCTACTTTAATTGAAGAGGAACTCCACATTGTTAACTTCGAGCTGGTTGGCATCCACATACGACTCAATAGAGCCATTTAAAGACGCTACCCTTGAACTTGTCTCCGCCATGTTGTTCACTAGTGAGTTTTCGTCGTTTGCACTTGTGATTGGACGAACGAGGTTTTTTTCACTACTGAGTTTTGATCGTTCCCGTCGCTAATGTATTCTATGTATCATTTGTACACAAACGTTTTTTTTCGTGAGGAAATCTCAGTATCTATAATATAAAACCTAACACCCACTTTTGGAAAAAATTTTGACGGACAAGGCTTGCTGCAATACTTACACCTACTACACGAGTTATGACGAGTGTTGCACGGCTCGTCGCATTTTCTAAACAACAAAGGGACTCATGTCCTTTTGTTGGAAACAAATAACGCAAAAATTTATTTACCTGGTTGTTCACTTATTTTTTTTCATTACTGTTAAATACTCACCGTTTTGAAACTTGAGACAGATTATCCGTGGGAGAGAGTGTGTCACACAGGTACCGGTCGTGAAAATGGGACGGTGGTAATTTTCGAGAGACTTCTGGTTTTTATCCATAACTTTTTTTTGAATGATGAATATATGAATTTCATATATTTGAACTGCGGGATGAAGAATTAAATGTAAATGAGACCATCGCAGTTATAGACGTAACTTTTGCAGTTGCGAAAAGAAAGCCTGAGAAAATTCAGGCATGTAAGGCATTCTAACCCTTGACCTCTGTGATACCGGTGCAGCGCTCTAACCAGTTGATCAAACAAGCCAACTGGAAGCAATTCTTTAAAAGTGTGAAGATGGAATGATGAATATATGAATTTTATATATTTGAACTGCGGGACGAAGAATTAAATGACATGACGATAGACATTATAATCTTAAAACAATCTAACGATTGTACTAACAGTTTCGTGTCCACCAACCAGAACAACGGAAAGCACCATAATTATATCACACCTCAATCGAAAGCTTTTATCGCTTAAGGTCAGTATAGGGTAACTGGTTGAAACTGTGTTGGTTCATTAACTTTCGAAAACGTTGAGTGTATATTTTGAATTGTTTTCCTCGTCATTAAGGGAACTACTTCCTTTTATAATTTGGCACTTGTGAAAAAGCTGTCAGGGTGTTTTCAAATCACACAAACAAAGCTTACAAGATTTTGTTTTGAAAGGTTCCTTTATTTTCTCTCAGCGACAGTGATCATCTCACAATGAAGATTGTATTTCATATCTTGATGTCAATGACATACGCAGTTACTGCGAATAAAGGTGAGGATTATTAATTTCTTTAAACTTTTTCAAATAAACATGTATCGATTTAGTTTCCATTGTTCTTCGATGTGAAATGTTCAACTCTAAACCTCACTTGATAATGTTTCGCCCGTTCGGTTTCTTCGACTTTCTGAAGTTCCACAACAAATTTCCAGGGCGATCTTTGTCGATTTTAGTGTAAAAACGGTATTGATTACGTGGAAGTATCCACTTCTGACAGATATTTCGTCCCCATAATACCGTATTTGTACGAGTGTACGAGTCATTTCATGAAATTCTAAGTTATCGCCCATAGTCAAAATTGCAGCTAAAATTTAATGTTCGCTGCAAAAAACTCTCAATTATAGCGTGTTTTTGTAAATCTGTTTCGGGCATAAAAGTAATTTAGATTTTACAAATTTCTTTGTTAATCAGTACAAGAAGACTTAGGAAAACAACACATGTTATTTGAAGTTTCATGTCTAGTTCTGTTTTGATATGCGAACCGATCAAATTTTGGGAAAATTGCGTCTCACCGGAAGGGGATTTTGAGCTCAACTCGGGCAAAACGGTTTCTCTCAAATTTTCACGAAAGGAAGCCGTATTTGAAAAACTAACTACAACCCGTTTAGTTTCTCACTAGGGCCTATCTATGAGCAAAATATGAGGAAAATCGATTTTTCCACTTGTGCCACTGCTAGGTCGGTATTTGTGGAAAGTCGCTCTTAATTTGTTGCCACTGAAACTAAAAGTACACTTAAGAAGGATGCAATATCTTTTGGATACTGGATACCTGGAAGCTGAAGATAAATTAACGCAATTCAAAAGCATTCTAATTTCCAAGCAAGCAAAGAAAATGAAGATGGGGCCTTCAGAATTCTCATAGGGCGAGCAATGACCCAAAAACTCCAAAGGACTTGTTTCTGAAGATGTGTCCAAAGCGGATGTGGATCACACTGATGAAGAATTATCGACCCATGATCATCATTGCGAACTATGACATATGATTTAACTTTTAATTTAGCAAACAGTTTATATTCATTTCTATATAATCATTTCCACTAAAGTTCTCGTAGCTCAGTGGTTAGAGCATCCTACTAGTGTACGGAAGGTCGTGGGTCCAAGTCCAATCTGGAACTCAGAATATTTTTTCTGAGTTTCCTCTCTCCACACATCATTCTATTTTCATTTCAACGTTTTAACTTGCTATTTAATATTGACATGAAAATATATCTGACAAATTTGAAGATGATACATGATACATAACTTTTCAAGGTATTTTTTATGTCGAAGAGAATAAATACATAGATTTCGATACATACCAAATGTTACAGTTTATATCAATTTAGATAACTAACGTTAATTGTATTAAAATTTCCATAAAAGTTGCTGTTTACTTGGTTAATTCAAGAACCAGAAAATTCTATTGATGTTTAAGTTTAATTAATAAAGGGCTCACTTAATTTTTGGCTAATATATTGCTTTTTTGTTCGAGAACCCTCTTGACAGGAAATTATTTTCGGATCCTCCCTTTTAATACCTCAAAGGTTTCGGACACCCCCCATTTTCTAATCAGCCCCCCCCCTCCCAACAATTTTTTTTTGTGAATGCTCCGTAATCAGCGCTTACAAAGTATTTGTCTTTCCTCTTTTCTGTCTTTTTGTGGAGTCTTATTCCGGTCAGGATGGCAGTAAAGAAATTGCGAGTTTAGTTGTGTGTTTCACGTATGTTTTCACTGCCGTTCTGTTGTCTACCACGTTCGTCTTAATGGCCTGACCTGGTCTAACCATATCTCAGCAGCAATTGGTTTGAGGTTAAAAAGATGTTCAGTCATGACTGTTAGGGCCGTTACTACAAATAACGGTAAGATCCCCTCATCTAATTATCCGATTAAGATTTCTACATATTACATGATCCGTATTTTCAGTTTTTTTCACCGGACTTTTTGCAGGCGGCCTCAGTAACTGAGAAAAGTAAACAATGTTCGTTTGAGCCTGAGATAACTTTTCTGATTCAGTTTTAATGAAATCGGATGTAAATGTGAGGCGTTTTCGGGTAGAAAGTAAAAGGATGTCCGAAATTGCCTTGTGATATTCATTTTGGTTTATTTTTAAAATTGGTTTATTAGGTGCGAGATATTTACTCTTAATAATCGCTTTTGAATAAAAAACCAATTTAGTTTCTCTGATTTTCATCGCCCGAAGCCGAACACTCAGTAACTAGACCCATATGTTAATATTCAAGTAAAAACCAAGTAACCGCCACAGAGCCAGGAAGGAAGACAAAACTCATCTGCACCTCAAATGACTGTATTGAAAGATTCATTTAACACATACGCGTTCCATATTCCCCCGTCCCCCGTTCGATTTACGGTCAACTACCTCTTTTTTTGCTCTGTAGGACAAGTGACTCTGCTATTTGTTGGAGATGTTGGATTTTCTGGTCCGGTAAAATATTACGTGGAACACGCTTATCATATATACAACGACTCTTTTAACGACGTGGCACCATATATTAGAGAAGCTGACATTTCGGTGGCGAATTTGGAATCTCCCTTTGTAAGCAAAGGTGTCTATCGCTACAAATACAAAGGAAGAAAGGAAGTCATACTAGATGCAAGTGCAAACGCCGCCACAGCGCTAAGGTTGGCCCGCGATTACATAGAAATTTTTAGCCCGGCTAGCCGGGATCCAGGCATCACCTATTACATTAAGGGGGGCTAGACCGGTTTGGATCAAGGAGCTTGGCCCATCTGTTACACACACCAAAAGTGGGTCAACACCTCCTCGTCGCTTAATTTCGCTTCTGAGCAAAATGGCTCATCAGAAGGTCGAAATTTTCCTTTTTACGTAACACATAAGGGTTTACCGGACCATAAAACTACATAAAACTAATAATAATACACCAAAATAATGGATTAGTGAAAGTATAATCACTCGATTCATTCTCTTTGATGTACTCATCTTTTCACACGACAGCTTCTACTATTTAGCCACGGTCGGGCTGGGTCGCTTTATGCATTATTACCGCTGAGCTGATCAGTCATCTCGGCCAGCCCGGCTCAGGTAAACGGCCCTTTAGACAAAGCAATCACTGAAGTTACCCTCATGTCCTTGTTTGTCAGGTTGTCAGTTATACCACTGTGAGTATGTCTACTGCTGTGGTAATTCTAACTATTTTCTCTTCCCAGTTTTGCAGGGTTTGATGCAATCACACTTGCCAACAATCACATGAACGATTTTGGCTCTAAAGGTGTCCAATTTACTTTGGAAGTTCTTAAAAAGATAAGAATGAAATACTTCGGTGTTAGTTACGGAAAGTGGGACTCTTCCCAGGTAGGTTTTTTGTGCCTAGCTCAACATATCTAAGAAAACTCTAGCAAAGCCACCAAAATCTAAGGTAACTGTGGCATGCCAAGTATGCCTGGAATGTCTGGTATGACGTTTGTGTCTATTATGCGTGGTAAGGCAGACACCATTTTACCTGTTAACACGAAACATTTCTGTTCACATCATCACGGCTTGTTGACTTGAACAGTTAGCAGTTTGGAGTCTCTTGGTTTAAAAGACAATTTATAATTCTCTCTTTTTGTTCCTTATATAGAAACCTCTAATCCTGGAAGCAAAAGGAATAAAAATCGGATTTCTCGGTTATTGTGACATCCCATCTGTGAGTAAAAACTGCACAGAAATGAGAATGCTGTACAACGCCGGTCCTGCCATTTATACGGATGACATTGCCACTAGAGACGTCAAAAACGTAAAAAGGTTTACCTCTACTGAAAGTATACTTAAGTTTAGGCACACTTATTCTGCGGGTAACATTTATAGGGTGCACTAAGTTTTGTATGAGCTTCGACTATTACTTTAGACAAACTCCTCATTTGTAAGCTCGACCTGGTTGGCATCCACATACAATCTAAGTCACTAGTGTGATAAATCATACAGGTCACAAGAATGAATGACCACTTGATTATCACTTGAGATCAATGTGTGATGTTTGATCAAATTCTCTCTATTTGTATAAAACGAAGTGTACAGAGGCTTAAACGGCTAAGCCTTTTGATTGTAACCACCTTTCTTTCTTTCTTTCTTTCCTTCTCTTTCTTATGTATCACTTGTAGGGCACTTCGATATTGCTGATCCTTGCAGTATGTAGGACGCGTGTCGCCACCTAGTAAATATGACCTATGCTCGACACTAGTCTCCCAGTAGCTCAGTGGTTACAGCGTCTAACCGGTGCACGGAAGGTCATGGGTTCGATTCCCGTCGGGGACTCAGATTTTTTCACTTTTTCCCACGCTCGCTACATGTTGAATATTCCATGTTTTTTTAACCTCCATTTTCTTTGGCAGCTTTCAAAATCAAAATGTTGATGTTATGATACCATCGCTTTCCTAGAAAATTGAGTTTAAAGATATGTTTTACTACAATGCTTTGCATATTACTATCAATTTAGGGGAACGATCATCAACAACAACAACAACAACAAGCTTTATTTGCATGACTATAACAAAGTATTACAGTATTGCAAAAGCCACTGAAATTTAATTATTAATTATTTAATTATTTAATTATTAATACTCTGAGAGTATTCTACGTGATGCAGTTAAATGTGTGTGTTCATTGGCACCATGTGACTGCGCGATGCAGTCGTTGTGTCAGCCCACAACTGACCTTCGCTCAGCACAAAAGATCTCCTAGCTCAGTGGTTAGAGCATCCCACTGGTGTACGGAAGGTCGTGGGTTCAAATCCCATCTGGAACTCAGAATAATTTTTTCTGAGTTTCCTCTCTCCACACATCATTCTATTTTCAATTAGGGACTGTACAATAATAACCTGGAGAGGGGGCGTTGGGAAATGGGTTAAATAAGGCTCAAAATTAAGTCGCACCCCCCCTCTCACTAAGCGAAAATTAACTGTAACCTCCCTCACCTACTGATAATATTAAGGTCAAGCCCCCTCCCCTGCTTCCTTTCCGCATTGGTTCCCTTACACCTAATTTACGTGTTGGATGTCTTTCTCAGGCACAAAAGTACTTCAAATGACTATTCAACTTTGAAGTTGTGTTATCTCCACACGAGTTATTAAATTCTTCATCTTTCAGAACATCTCTGGCAGCATTTCCACTTGCGTGGCTGAGAACTCGTTTAGTTAAATCAGCCTTACTTCCGCTTATCTTGAGACCATGTTGTTTCAAATACATTGTTAGCTAGTTGTTCGTAAGCGCTTCCACATCTTTTTTCATTTTTCCAAGAAATATTAGATGGGAGAGCGTTCCTTTCTCTTACTCTTTTTTTCGCCTTTGCATCCAAGAACTCAAGTTGCTCTACATGACTTTTACACGCAGTCTCGTCCACGTTGTACTGGGAACAGAACTCTTGCAAAGACCTTTCTTCAGAGGAGTACAATTTTCCCCCGTTGGACAATTTCTTTATCTGGACACTCGGGAGGAGTTCATTAGTGTACTTTGCAAAGTAATCAAACTGTTTATATTTACATAGTTCAATTTATTGCTATTAAAGTCAACAGCTAGGTTTTCCATTCTCTTTAATTATAGAGAGAGTTGACCGACGACTAGATAGAATTAAACGCGAGGACAATTGCCGAGAATTGAGGAAAATAGATTGGCCGTCATTATAAGAGGAGCAGGGTTTTTTGCCGAATGCGGAACGCTGGGTATAGTTGCATTTAGGGTTAAACAACCATCTAAAGTATTTAGGCCTAAGCAGTTCAATAAACAATGATGGGTAAGCACTGATTCTACAGACGGTAAACTTTCAATTGATTTCGTGTGGATTCTTCGTTCGGCATTATGTGTTCTGCGAAAAACCTTTACCTTCACAATGCTTTCTTTTAATTTATTGATTGAATTATATTTTTTTTTCAGAAATGGTGTTTTAGGTGCTAAATATCTGCCCATAAAACTTGCCTTTGATCCAAATACCAAGCAACTTCATCCAGAGCCTGTAAAGAACACCAAATGGATAAGCGTTTGTGGAGAGGAGGACAAACAGTGCCAAAAAAATTGCACGTTTTCATAAAAAGAAAAAGGGGTTCTTCACGAACTAGCAACATTGAGATATGGAAATTTTATCAAACCATCTGGTGCTGAATACATCCAGTTTGTTGGTAAATCTTCCAAATATATGCCTTTCACTGTGTGGGATGGAAGGGAAATAACGAATAAACGGGTTACAATAGGAAAAGAATATTTGCTAGTTCTACAGTGGGTTTCTATGAAATAGCAGCGAACATTTAACGATGGTGAAAATGAAATATTATTTTCACCAGTGCATTCCATAAGAAAACCCGGATAAATGACCATATTATCCCGTAAGCAAAAACTTCAAGGGGAACATTGCTCTATCAAAATATTGTGATGGTTTTAAGTACCGCACATTGCACCTCAAAATGGCTTGAAACGTAATGTTGAATTCGCTTGGCCACTTCGTTCAACATCGCACAACAAAGTTGAATTTGACGATATTAAATGATGTTAAATCGGTACGTCCGGAGGCTAACTCCATATGAATACCTTAGCAATCGATTGTGTATTTGACACTATGGAAAGAAAGCGAAAACTTCTCCAACTCCACTCTTTTTGACGCCTACGGCCTCGCTGAGTTTGACATCACTGAGTTTGTATCACTTAAGTTATTTATAGGTCCTAGTATTTTTAGTATAGTTATTTCTTTACGTATTGTACTGCGCTTTTGATCATTTTATGTAAAAAGCGCATTAGGAGCAAATAAATTATTATTATTATTATTATTATTATTATTATTGACTGAAAGTGATTCCTCGATTCGCAGTCAGATTAAAGACGTTCCACACTAGCTGGTACCATGTGCCGTTATAATGGTGAAATTTCCTCAGTGACTTTTTTAGAACTTCATGTGGTTTTATTGTGTCTGAGGCAACCTGTTCTGCCCTTCAAATACTGCTTTTTTGCGACAATTGATTTCAGCGAAGTGAACGACATTCTAGCAAATCGCTAAACTTAGTTGTCGTATTGATTTCTGCTTTCTTAAGATTAGACTATTTAAAAGCAGAATGTTAATTCAATAACAGCTTGACAAGTGGATGCGAGTTACATATTTTACACCCTTTTTTTAAGGAAAAACATTTCAAAACATTTACAAGTAAACACACACACAACTAAAACGCTGCACCATTTACATTATTACACACGTATTAGCGATAATAGTGGCTTCCAAAATGACTTAAATTTCTTTTCTTCACCTTTAGAGTACGATATTGATCTTTCTACTATTACTTTTTCTTTTACAAGCTCAAGAAAGAGAGAAATATTTGGAGATTTGTGCACTAACTTTTGTAGAAAAGCATGTCTTTTGGCCAGAAGTATAAAGATATGGGAGCTGAAAATCTCAGGATTGTAACCATATATGATTCCTAATTCGTCAAAAGAATAATTCTCGTTATTTTGATTGTTCCACCAAAGTAGCACTGAATTCCAGAAGTCTTGTATGTTGGGGCAGTTAACTAACAAGTGCGGCAGCGATTCTATTTCGTTGCAAGATTTGCAACGAGGAAATTCTGAGATCTTCATTTTATGCAGCAAATTCCCATATGGTAATATATTGTGAATAATTTTATACTGAAATATGCTTAGTTTCGTTTCACGTGTTATTTGGAATGGTAGTTTGTAAATTGCATTAATCTTTGTCTCATCAACGCCTAACCTGCGTAGCCTAGAGCTAGCTAAGGGTTCTTTAAACTTCCTTTGAGTAAGCACATTTCGTGCGCGTTTACACGTAAGTTCTCGAGCAGTATACATTATCTGTTTATCCTTACTGTTATTCGTAACCTTAGCTGACTCTAAAGCGTGCTTCCACTTGCTAGGTATTGCAGCTATTAACCTCCAAAGGTTGGTAAATGGCGTGTTAAGGCCCGTTTTTCTGCGTAACATAACATATGAGAGAAAACTGCCACTCTCGTCTAGTAAGTCTTTAATTCTGAGAATCCCAGCGGCATGCCAGTCTCTCCAATATAAAGATTTGCCCGCACTAGTGATGTTTTTGTTGTTCAATTAATGACCTCTCTAATATTATGCTGATCTTGAAAGTTAGATTCTAGCCCCTGGATTTCTGCCCACGTTTTCAAAATATCAATGTAAAAAACTGGCATGTTGTTGAGCTCTAAGAGTTTTAAATCGGAATTACAATCAAAAATCAGAACACCTCCGACTTTTTCCAAATAAAAGGATGGAATTTTCATCCAATCCTCATTAACACCGTCTTTCATTCTCATTACCCAGGCGCTTAACAGTGATTTTGTAATAATTTCGTATTCTGGCAGATCCAATCCTCCTTTTTCTTTTGGTCCAATCAGAGTATCCCTTTTTATTTTCGGTTTCTTGCCGTTCCAAACAAACTCCGCGTCCTGTGCATGTTTACTGCCGTGGCAAAAATAAATTTTGGAGCCCCATTTGTTGCTCCAGATTTTTTCTTGGTCGGGAGAGCTGTACGTTTCTTGCAGGAAAATGACGGAGGCCCTCTTATTATGTAATTGTCTAAAAATAGCTCTTGTCTTCCTAGAAGCATTTAGACCCCTTACATTAAGTGTGATAAAACTCAGTTTGCGCATCACAGATACTCAATTTTCAAATTTACACACTTTTTTGCAATCTTTTAGCGAGGCAGAAATTCAACCACAAATTGCTGTCTTTGTCCTCAAAAAGATTTTCCATTTTAGAAGGTGAATACGTTTCCTCTCTTCCTGCCAAATTTTCAGTTTGTAGGTTGCAATCGTGATCAGTTGCCCCATATTTCCGAATTTCAACCGCGCCGCACGTTCTGCGGTGTCTGTATTCTGCCGTTCAAAATTTAATAAATTCTTCAATTAATTTGGAAAATCTTCAAGGAAAGTGTGATTCTCACAACTTTCTTTCAGTAGTTTGATATGGCACGAGGAATCTTTCAACAGAAATATGCTTTCCAAACACTTTTTCTCTGCAGGCAAACACGCCAGAAATTGTAGTGTTTATATGGATTCTAATGTCAAAGTTGCGTAACTTTTCCATACGGTCGTCTTATGCAGGGTTCAATTCTACCTGTTACCATCCCCCTCCGGGCACACCCCCGGGGATTTGCAATTTTTTTCTTACTTGGCGGTCTATTCCCCACCCAGGGGCAAGCAGAAAGAGACAATCCCCACCCCCGGGACTCCTCATCGACCACAAATACATTGTTTTGTGTTCAAAATTGATTTCCGTAGAATAGGACAACCAGATGTTTTGACAAGAACTTAAACGGTTTTCTAGAGTTTACTGAACGAAGGATATTACATAGCATTAAAAAACATGGACACTACATTGAAAAAGAAAACTGAAGAAAAAAGTCTAACCGCACTGGCATTCGGCTGGCGAGTAAAGAAATGTTCTTCACCGCGTGTTTTATTCTAAATATAGCACATGCCCAAAAGAGGTCCGGTGAGAAAATTGATGACAGCATTTTAAAGGAGTTTTTCATAGCTTGTTTCACAAGAACACTGGACTGAGATCTCTGTTTAATATAAAGCCGTGCATCTGTTTCATACAAATACGCTGAAGAAATATTTCTATGTTTGTGATGAACGCCATCCGTTCGAGTACGCATCAAATGCACCTTCGTTTAACAATTTATAATAAACGTGCCTTTGAATACAGATTTTAGTTTCAAGATATTATTCTTCTCCAACCAGTCTGCTACAAATTCTAGAGATTTTCCCTGGAAATAGGCAGTCTTCTCTACGCGGTCCGGCGCCATTGTGTCAACTGAGAAGTGATAAGCTAGTGACGTGCTTCACAAGAAAAACGAGAAGTTATTTTCGAATTGCCCCGCCCCCCTCCCCCCGGGACAAAACCGTTTCAAACAATTCCCAACCCCCGGGCCCGAAGGGCTGGACTTGTCCCGGGGGTTGCCCGGGGGGGATGGTAACAGGTAAAATTGAACCATGCATTAAGATTTTTCTTGCTAAAGATCACTTTGTCTATTTTATGGGCAAAATTCACATGGCCAGTCGACCGGAGGACATTTTCCATGGATCGTACAGCAAAATTACTCACCTTTAACCACACAGGAATATTTGTTTTGGTCCAATGATCGCGTTTATTCAGCCTCGCCTCAGTCGTCGTTTACCATGACTTGGCCACCGGAACCGGAAATGAGAAGCGAAGGACTTTTGAGAAAGTTCATCGTTCACCGTGAAGAAGGTCTTCTTCAAACCAGAGAGCCCCCTGAAGAGTTTGCGTGTTATTTGAAGACATGGTATTTTTTGTGGTTCTATTGTTTTGTCTAAAAACCTGTTCTGCCAATTTAAATATTACCAACGGCTACTTAATTAATAATTAAGTCAACTTTTTGTTTATGAAAAGAGGTCAATTTGCCGTTCCCTCTGGATCGATTTGCTAACGAAACTAAAAAAAGGGGACTAACAGCCAAGCGTCTAAAAGTCCTTTTGCGCATATAATAAAACGTTTATACATCAGGAGAATGGGAATTTATTTCACACTGAGTTGCATGATTTATCTCCTGATTTTAACGTATTGTCCGGCGGTTACGCCAGATAACGGTAAGAAACACAATTTCTCGTATTCTGTTTATTTGAATTTTTTAGTTGCAAAATGTTTTCGTAAATTCTTGTATAGGCTCCCTTAATTGATGTTCATTTTGAGCCTGGTTCATTTTCCAAACGCTTTCTTCAACTGACGCATATCATTTAGCTGCAAGTTCCTTCTTATGCTAAAATAAAAATACAATGGATGCTTTCTATTAAGCGAAGTATGTCTAACTTTCCTTTCTATTTTGATAGGTCTATGTGTTATTTATTAACAAATGAAAGGGGCTGTACCACGGGGAATTTGCTTCCATCCTGGCCATCCTTGCCAACGACACTTATTAACCCTATTTAGCCTGGGCGGGGGGGGGGGGGGGAGGGGGCACATTGTGCCCGCGCTGACTTTAACGAAATATAACTTTTTAACGGCAAGAGGAATAATCACCAAATCTCGTGCTTGTTCCTTAAAAATTATCACAGAACATTTTTGTGTTTCAATGACATGTCTAGGATTATTGACGTTTCCATAGAAACTGTCTACACAGGAGTGTGTATTTGGACTATTTTCTGTCTTTTTTCAGTCCTTTTTTTTCAGTTTTTCCCCTTCGTTTGATAATCCTTTACTTTCTGTGCCTGTTTTGATTAAGTGTGCTTCATAGAACAAATTCATATATTTTTCGATGTCGTCATCGTCAACTGTAGGACTGCACGCTCGGGATTCAAGATGGCGGCCTCAAACTTCAAAATGGCTGGTTTGTGACGTCATTGTGAGGTCATAACATGTCAAAACTGACACATCACAAACCCAATCTGTTAAGCTAATGACGTGATAAAAACCTGCCAAGTTTCATCACAAAAGCATTAATACTTTTGGAGATTTATGGGGGGAGGGCACTTTGTACCCCCCCTCAGGTTCAGGAGCTCACAAAAATCCCAGGCAAAATAGGGTTAATAGTTCTACTGAATTAGTATGATGACTGAACAAGAAATGGACCATTATGTTTAGGTTTTCATGTCTCTATTAGCTTTTTAAAGTATTACAAACGCAAGCAAAATGCCCGTGATACTGTTCCTTTAAGAAGGGGTCTCATGTGATCCGATTGTCCGGGGGCCGCGACGCTCAATTTAATTTTCAGTACTTTTCGTCATCATGGAAACAAGGCTAGCGTGTTAAAATGCACTTTTACATGCTTCATATTAACAAATATTTATTTCAAATACCTGAAAACATATCACACAGGTGAGCTGGTTAGACTGCAAAGCACTCAGGGTGTTTACAATATGGACACTTGAAAATCCCATGAACACTTTCTGATTTCAATGAGACGACTGTCACAAGCGATGAAATGAAATGCGAACATGTATAACTTCAAGTTTGTGTCGCAAAATTTAAACTAAAAGCGTGGTAAAAGAAAGAATCCTTGCATTGTGATCTAACAACGTCATTACACTGCTTCCCTATCGTCTTCATTTCCATTACTTTCCTCTTCACGAAATATGATCCAGTAAAAACGATTCCCGTTTATGCCTTGTTCTCAGTTTCGGGAATCATATTTATTTTTTCTCAAGCGTGGAAGTCTGTTGTTTCTAGCATAACAAAACCTTTGTAAAATCGCGAAATGAAAACACTCTCGAAATACACCATTTCCAAAATCGCAAAATTAAGTATCTAAACAAACGACAAAAAAAACGGAAATGTAACCAACGACATTATTTCTTTTAGAACATACCACTCTGCTCTTTGTGGGCGATATTTCCTTTGCCGGCCCGGTAAAATATTACGTGGAAAAAAATTATTACACATACAACGACTCATTCAATGATGTGGCATCTTACGTCAGAGAAGCTGACATTTCAGTGGCGAATTTAGAGTCTCCATTTGTCAGTGGAAATATTTACCGCTACAAGTACAAAGGAAAGAGAACAACTATCTTGGATTCTAGTCCGCAGTCTGCCCCAGCATTAAGGTAAAGTTATCTCTAGTTTTAACATATTATAAACAGCCCATTTAACAGTTGCGTCTTTAGCCTTATAGCCGTGTAGCCTTATAGCCTTATAGCCTTATGGTATTGTAATGTTGTGACCTGTGAGCAAAAGGTACCGCTCAAATTCAATTCGGCTCAAAAACAATTTGCTCGATTCGAATTTTTTTTGGAGAGCAGGACGGTTAATAACAAGAAAGACTACTCTAGCTCTGGTTCCATTCCTGCATAGGCAAGACCAGTACAATGAACTTATTTCAAACAACTCCCGGAAAACTCGAAATAAAGAAAGAACTCAGAGTGCTGCGCTTATTTAGGCGTCAGATGACTGGCATCGATAAATGCAAGGATTTTAAGACAACAAAAGACTAAGTACGTATGAATTTTCGCATTGACTCTAAAAAAGACAAGAAAGGTATTTCACAACGGTCTAAAACGTGGCATATTTTCTGTCATTAGAGGACACTCAATTGTTGGTTGAAAGTCATCCTTCGGATTAAAGTGCAACCACATATCAGTTGGTTAGACGTACCAACATTTCCTCTTTAACCTTTAAGCCCCAATATCAACATGCATATTCTCCTCACTGTTCTCCATATATTTGTTATGTTACTTGTTAAACATCAAGACATTTCATCTTTGGTCATTTCGTTTAATCTCATGACTTGTATGTTTCATCAAGTGATCACATTGTAAGGAGGCTTAACGGGTTGAATGAACCGTACTTAATACTTTAGACGCACATAGTTCTTGACCTTCTCACCTCTTCCTAGTTTCGCAGGCTTTGATGCAGTTACAGTCGCCAACAATCACTTCAACGACTTTGGTTCTGAAGGCGCCAACTTTACAATTAAACTGCTCAAAAAAACCGGAATGAAGTATTTTGGTATCAGTTATGGAAGATACATCTCAGGTGCTGTAACCTCAGTGAAATGTTTTTCCTTTAGCTTAATTTTGTTTTCAACGTCTTGCTCAATGCGTGTGAAGCATGGCTCAACAACAACAACATCAACAACAACAACAACAACAACAACAGCAACAAAAACCAACAAAATCGAAAACATCACCATCAAAAACAACAACAACAATAATATTTGCATTCCATACAGATGGGTCCTGTGCAAACTAATGCGTTGCTTGAAAACGCAAACGTTTTTAAGCGTGTTTGCCGACCGTCCACTTTATAAAACGATCGAAAACGGATACGTTTATCGATAAAGACGAAGGTTTTCATAAACGTTGTTTAACATGGAAACTTTTGAAAACGGAGGTTTATTGTTTTGGTATGTAAGCAGAGCGGAGCTTTCCGAAAACGTTGACGTCGCAAGTAATTATCCAGTCACCGGTAGTTTTGCGGGTGCCAATGAAACATGCGCAAAATACAGCAGGAAGGTGCGAATTCTTTTCGGTATCCGTTTTTAATTCCCTCGTGTCGACGTAGATCTTTTTATCCGTTTTCGAGAAACTAAAAACGGAGGTTTTCGAAAACTCGTTAATGATGCTTATACTTTTCTGAAGGTAGAGGCCAATTTTTTCTGAAGGTAGAGGCTGGTATCTGAACTTATATGGGGCACTAGATAACCCATGCGGGAAGAGGGTGCTATAATATGTGTTTTGCTATATGTTACAGAAACCACTTATCATGGAAAGCAATGGAATAAGAATTGGATTTCTTGGATACTGTGACCATGTTCCTGATCGGCCAAACTGTACTGTAATGAGAATGCTGTACGATAGTGGCCCTGCTATTTATCGAGATGATATTGCAACAAGAGACGTTAAAAACCTGAAAAAGGTAAATATCTTTATTCAAAAGGGATCATTTTAAGAATTTATAAGGCAACTTAAAATTTAACAAATTTCCCAACAGGAATACTCAAAAAGAAGAGTTAAATGAATTTTTCGCTATAAGTAACAAGATGATGAAGATCTTTCAGCTAGGGCTTCGTGCTGCAATTGAACACATTTAACAAGGAGAGAGCTCTGCTGATGGACGATTTGCTTACTGGATAAAAAACTAACGTTTAGTTTCTATTCTCAAAGGCCAACGTCGACATCATGGTCGTATTCATCCACTGGGGTCAAGAACTTCTCCCCAGACCACTTCCATACCAGCTTCGTATAAGGAAGCATCTCGTGTCCCTTGGTGTGCAAGTAATCATTGGTTCGCATCCACACGTACTGGAACCGCATTGTTTGAAGAATAAGACACTTGTAGCCTATAGTTTGGGGAATTTCTTGTTTCCTCCCATGCGTGTGGTGGGAGGCAATAGTCCGGTAAAGTAACTTTTTTCACTTAAATAATTCAGTGCAGATTTAAAATTTCCAAGTTGGATTTCTCTGCAATGTTGTTCTTAAAGAAAAGGAGCTCAAATAAGGCCAACTATGCCTTGTTTTATTCTTCCAGCTCTCGAACAACCCATGTATCTTAAGACTTAAATTAAACGCGGATATTATTTTATTTTAGAGGGAAGCATTTCAACGATTTTCCAAATGAATATCAAGTTAACCATATTCATGAGAAAATTTCCCTAAACCAACCACAGCTTTGGCAATGAGGCAGGGGAAATGAATTCTCGCTTGCTTGGATGTTTCTAGTGAGATCTTTCACTCTTCACAGAAAATGTCTTGCTGGAGCAATTTTTAAATGATATTGAATGATAAGGGACTTTAAAATTTTCTTATCATTTGCGACTTTAGTTCAGTTTGTTAATATTACGTCACCCAGCGTTTTGATATCTAAAGCACAAATCAATACACAATATCTTAAGTTCTGCCAATAAGAAATTCACGCTGAATTCAAGAAATTCACGCTGTGAATTCTCAATGAATTGACACTTTTAAAACATTGGGCTGTGATCATCCTAATTCTTCCTTTCTTTTTGTTGAACAGAATGTGTATGGGAGACTGGGCATGAAACCTGACAAACCTCTGATAGAAGCTTACGAACACTTCACTTATGGGCACATGGAAGAATTGTATTCAACCCGGATGCTTAAAGTCACTATTTCAAGGTGAATACTATCAAGGCATAATCATATTCAGTAAGGAATAAAGACAAATCATGCCATTCCCCGTCTCAGTTACCATCGCAACGGTAAGTGAGCCACTTGAAAGCAAATGTTTCTTGCAGGCGTCTTTTTGCACACAATACAGTAAGTACCCAACGCTAGGATGGCGGGACGGAAATAAGGCGTAAGATGGCCCGCGGCTATTTTTGAGCGGGAGACTTCATTTTGAAAATCCTATTTTCGGCAAGTAAGCGTTAACCGAATTCAGTAAATTTTGGTACTCTAAATAAGGAATGTCTAGTTCAAAGTCAACAAAGCTTTAACTTTGAGGGCAAACAAGGCAAACAATCAAAATATACAAGCGCTATTTGAAGACCTATTCCTTTCAAGAAAACGCAAATATTTCCATCAAACGACGATAGACTAAGCTCAATAGGTTCCAAGACTTCAAGGTCTACTGCGAGCAGGTTTCTACAAAAGCGGCTGGGTAGAAATTTCAGCACAATTAATTGAATCTGAAGATATTCAAGTTTGTTCGACTTGTAAAAAAACTAATGATTTGCTTTCCGTCAACTGAAAAAGCAAGCAATGTTATTCGCACTAAGACGGCCGAACGATTTTTTGCGTTCAAACAAACCAGTGTGCAGTACCAAAGGTTTCTATTACTATTTTTTGAATTGTTTTCACCATTTTGCGAAATAAGACATAAGCTTGATAAACAAAACCTACAAAGACAAAATCTTGAAAGTTTATACGCACAACATTTTCTCGCCAAGATTAACTGTAATATAAAATGCAACTGCAATATCAGATCGCTTATTTTAATTTTACTACGAAATTCCATGAAAGGACAAACAGGTAAAAAGGGAAAACAAGCCTTCAGGTATGAAAAAAGATATTCAGAATAGCACTTGCTGCCCTGGGAAAGCAAGATGCCTCGAGTACAACTTGACACTGTTTTGTCCAAATTTCTGCAAGTTTTTTAAACATTTCAAGAAAGCTATTGTAAATGTGGATTCGCTCAGTTAAAAAATTCTTACGAAGTCAATCCACAGTTAAATAAGTAATTTACCAACGGTTGAAGTGGAAGAAATACCTAAAAAATCGATCGTTGTCCTTGGAAATAAAAGGGACACTGACAATACGGTCTGTTCTCGAACAAGGATTTTTTGGCTTTAACTTTTCCAATTTCTTCTATAACCGCCGTCGAGTATTCTTCAGGTCTTTTCCTTGTAGCAACAAGCTTTTAAAAGAAATGTCTCCAAAAGACCTCATCCTAAGGATGCATGTAAAAGTACCGGTCTGAAAATCGACCGTACAAGAAGCCATCCCCTAAAAAGGTTTGTAACGCACCGAGTGCGAAACGATATAAAAAATAATTGAAATATTGCAAAATAAAGCTTCCTTACTTTTACATTGTTCTCTCTTGGTGTGTCCTGGTGGGTTAAAGGCAGGTTTGTCGCTTATGTCACTCGAGGTCCTCTCAATTATGCACATTATAGACGTGATGTGATCGAAGGCAGAGCAGAAAGCGCTTAAATGATAGTTATTAATACCAGCACCTGTGTAGAGAGAGAAATTGTAGAAAGAAGTCTCCTTTCTAAGGAGACAACATGAGAACTGATACATGACTTAAACCAACGAGCTACTGATCTGACGCCCGCTGATCGTCAACTGTCAACCTCAAACCGTACGTTCTTCACAGCGGTCAAAAACACGTCACGCGTGCACCGTGCCCGGAATGATTTGGGAAAGAAAAGTATAGAAAACTGTGGAAGATCCACTTTAACCCAAAAAGTTAAGGCCGTTTCTGAAAATTTTTAATTTTTTTTTACGTTGAGTATATGTGCAGGAATAAAGTAACAAGTAACATTTTGTGCATCGTCTTCATACCATCTTCAATGAACGTTTGAACTGGTTCAAAGCTCAAGGTTCTGAAAAATTGGAGGTGACGTGGGTTTTTTGGCGTTTGACCGCCGTCAAGGTACGTTTACTCCTGACGGACTACTGAGAAATGTTTACTAAAGAGCGTTTCCTAATTTTCTTTTTTTTTAGAAATGGCGTCCTGGGAGCAAAATATCTACTCTTGAAAATTGCTTTTGATCACAAAACCAAGCGACTTCACCCTAAACCTACAAAGAACGCGAAATGGATTAGTGTTTGTGGAAGGGAAGACAAGCATCGTCAAAAAAGTTGCAAGGAATAAAACTGAATTAGCTAAGACGAACCAAATGGATTTCGCGTGGTGATTAACGACTTCTGTCATCAGATTTCAATAAATTTGCCTACCTATATACTTCCTTTTTTTATGTTAACTTTGGCTTCTTCTTGTTTTCTGTTCGTTTGTTTCTCTGGCTCGAAAGTGCTAACAAGCAGTATCAGGAATCGTTTTTAGATGCCAGTTTTTCCACGGAAAGGAAAAATGTCGGTTCCATGGAAACATTTTGGTAGCGACTGTTTTTGGTTAAATCATTTTGTATCTCGACTTGTCCTAACATATTTTGTGCAAACACCACCCAGCATACCACATTATTATAAAGCTGAAACAGTTACCATTCCCCTAAGATCGGTGAAAATGGTTACCGTCTTCTTCTTCTTCTTCTTCTTCTTCTTCTTTTTCTTCTTCTTCTTCCCTGATGCGAGCCCCACCCTTTCTCACAAAAAGTTTATACGTTTTGAGGCAGTTAAAACAGAAAGTTAGATTGAAAGTTTCTACAGTTTGAAACAAAATGTTAGAATACTTAACAGCCAGTCACATACATGCTGTTGATATAAATTCAGAGAACTCTACATATCAGATATTCGTTGAATGCCTACTGTAATGTAATAGTTCTTTTTTCTCCGCCCATTTTATCCGTAATCGGTGAAGAGGCTCCACCGCTTCAGCCATGATTGTTGTAAGAATTCGCTCCAGGAGCGCTCAATTCCCTTACCGAACTCTTGCATCTGCTTATTGCACCCAACATATTGCCTAGTAAGTTAGATTGTGACGTGGAATGCAAGGCCAAAAAGTTACAGCATGTAGCATATACCAAATGGTTAAGACCCGAATTGTCACTTTTTTGTTGAATTTATATACCTTACTTATTTCTTTGAAATGTGGAACTCGTGCTAATTTTGAATCTGATTAGTTGAGACTCCCTTCAACTCTTCGTCCGTGGTAGTAATATGACTACGCTCATAGGGATGGTAACTGACGCTACCTTTGGTTGTTTAGCAGTGCGTCAAGGAATCTCACGGCACCCGAAGAGTCTCGAAGGAGAACTTCTCAGGTACACAAATAAAGTATTAAAGTGCTTTAAGAAACAGCAGAATGCATAAAATCATAAGGGAAACACCAACAGAAAGTCGCGCACCGAAGAAAACCCCGAGGGTGAAAACAGCGTTACTCGCGTGCTACGAAACGTGTTGAGAACTGAGTGAAAGGTGATTGCACTTTTAACTCTGCAAGTTATAATTACAGACAAAACAAATCAAAACACACCAATCGCAGCGCACAAACGTGACCTTTTGAAGACATTAAATTAAAGCGTTAGTTTTTCTCGTTTTGATTCACTTAGCGATTTACGCCAGAGTTCCGAGTTCTATTGTTCAGTTACATTGAAAGAGGCACTGATGTAAAAAATGGCTCATTGTTTAAGAGCGGTAGAACTTCACTGGTTTTATTGTTGCCCCTCAAAAACTGCTTTTTTTGCAACAATTTATTTTAGCTAATTCATCGCCTTTCTGGCGAATAGCTATTAGGTAATGGCCAGCCGCGTACCCAGGCCTTTATGCGCTATCGAGTGACGGTGGGAGGCTTGACACCGAGCGCAACAGGCAAATTTCTCCGATGAACTCGTCGGGTGATGTTACACTTTGATTACGCCCCGAGGACGACTGTACTGGCAACAAGGCTTAGGAATGTCTTCATTTAAAAACAGTTTAACGAATCAGACCACTTCCATACCAGCTTCGTATAAGGAAACATCTTATGTCACTTGGTGTGCAAGTTATCATTGGTTCGCATCCACACGTATTGGAACCGTATTGCATGAAGAATAAAACACTTGTAGCCTATAGTATGGGGAATTTCTTGTTTCCTCCCATGCGTGTGGTGGGAGGCAATAGTCCGGTAAAGTAACGTTCCTTTTATTATATGGCAAGCAATTCTCCAGTCTGAATCGAGTGTTCTGATTGGTTAGTTTTCGGTCGGGATTTTACAGTACGGACCATTACCATGGAAACGGTCCTTTTTGGATATTTTTTTCGCATTCCCGCTCCCGCAAAATTCAAACTACGAAAACGCAAGAAGATAAAAAAAGGAAAGGTTTGGAGCTGGTACAACACAAATGAACGAGGTAAACACGTCTGTTTAGAAAAAGCGCTCTTCGATTAACATTACCGACCTTTTGATAGAAGCAAAAGACTTGCCGGCAGTGAATCAAAAAGCATGGCCAACGTTCTTCAGTGACTTTGTGTGTTTATTGTCTTTGTACGGCTATAGACTGTAAGCTGTAAGGAGCCGAGTAAATCGGCCAAGACTTAAACAATAATTTTTAAAATTCAGCATTGACAAAAGAGTACGTTTCTCACAAGAAAAAAAAAAGGAAACCTGCAAAACAACTAGCAAACGGCTTTCATCGGCAACTGTAAATCGAAAGGAAACGATCACGTTCTTGTCTAGTTTAATATTGGCCATCGCTTCAGTCAACTTTCCACAAGAACAAATTAAAGCTACACGTACATGCATTAAAATAACAGTGTACCTTCATTCCTCAGCGAGATTTTTGCTGTTGTAGTGGACATCCTTGAAAATAATTTTAGCTTGTTCTCAAGTCTGCTCTTGCTGTACATGTAGCTCGCGCTAAAAACAACTTTGTCAAGTGCGACGAAAATTTGCTCTCAGCATCCACAAAGTTCTCCATGAAGCCACTGAAGCAAACAACTTTCAGTATTTGATGGAGAGATAATTTGCAGTGTCCTCTTTTTTAAGTTCGAGAATTCCTTTGTTCAGACTAACAGACTAACACGCTGCCACAATTTCTAGTTTGAGAAGCACGTT
The DNA here is from genome assembly GCA_964030785.1 of Siderastrea siderea. Taxonomy (NCBI): domain Eukaryota; kingdom Metazoa; phylum Cnidaria; class Anthozoa; order Scleractinia; family Rhizangiidae; genus Siderastrea; species Siderastrea siderea. The sequence continues at coordinate 33,121,326 of OZ034971.1, forward strand.
TGTGAGATTTTATCGCCGCCTTTTCATTATTCTTCTTTTTCCCTAGTTGTTTCCGCCCGTAACGGAGAAGTATTTTCCAATAAACTATCTTGTGTTGTAGAGGACGAGGAAAAACCATGCAAGTTTTTGCCGATCGACAGCAACGATCATCAAACTGATTCGAAAGCCAGTTAAAATCGCGGGCTTCTTTTCTTGACATCGCGCCGGAAATTGACTTGAATGAACTACCGGAAGTGTTGTTTCCTTAGAAAAATGATGCCATATAATAAACTACTTACTAACCTCACTTGCTCGGGACCGAACTGGGGAATATTGGCCGTCGGTCGTTTTTGTACGGACCTCGCTGCGCTCGGTCCGTACTGCACTACCTCGGGCCAATATTCCCCAGTACGGCCCTCGCGTTCTGTTAGTAAGAGGTTAATATCTGATTTTGCTTTAATATATCAGAATAGCCGTTGTTGGCGTCCTCAGCAAACCTTGTTAAACGAAAATGATTCAAACAAATCCAATCCCGTACTGAGTGATTATTCCAACTGTATAACAACTCAGGTATCTTAAGACTACAATTAAACTTCGCTAATAATAAGGCATAATTTTATTTTAGAGGAAGGAATTTAGATGCGTGTGTAAATGGATTTCAGGCTAACCATTTTTATACGAAAATTCCTCAAACCAAACCACCGTTGGATTTCCTTTGTGATGCGGTAAGGGGAGTGAATTGTCCGTTGGGATGTATGTGGCTCATTAGATATCAACCATTTTACTCTTCGCAGTGAATTTCTAAGGGCGATTTCTAAATGACATAAAAATCCTCTTATCGTTGACGACTTTCACTTTAAATTTGATTCTTTGTCGCTAAACGTTTTGATATCGAACCGATAATGCAATATACTTAGTTCTGCCCCCCGCTCCCCCTCTCCAAAAAAGAAATGTACGCAAAAAATAGGGTGTGATCATCTAAAGTTTTCCCCACCTTTGGTTCTACAGAATGTGTATGAGACACTGGGCAGAAAACCTGATAAACCGCTAATAGAAGCTTACGAGCACTTTACTTATGGACACATGGAGGAGTTGTATTCAACCCAGATGCTTAAAGTCACCTTTTCGAGGTGAATATTTATACCCAAGGATAATCTTATTCAAGGGGGAATAGGAAATATCACGCCCTTCCTCTTGTAAGTTACAATAGGGACAGTAAATGATCCACCCAACAAACATTTTGCAACCGACGCAAGAAACTCGCCACGGTTGCAGGCATAAATACCGGGGGTATTTATGCCAAGCTTAATATTCTTAATCAAAGTTGAACTTCTAGGTTTAATTTAAAAAGGGCGGTTGCTTTATCTAAAAAGAGGAAATCCATGTGTTTGTCCAGCTAACTGCAACAAAAATCCCAGATTTTCACGAGACAAAATTTAAATTTGTTATTTCAATCCGTTGCATAATCGTGCGCTATTCACCGAGCAGCAGCCCTTAGATTTAACGTACTGGTTGTCTGTGCATAACAGAGTCATCTAAAATAGCATACGCAGCTTCCCCTTTATAATAAATCTTATAACGTACATGCCAGGCGCCACGTTAGAAATCTGCGCTCCATAACAAAGCACCTCCCTACCCGGCGAATTCCTTTCCTTGCTCCTTCCCCGGGTTCCTTTATAGAAGAGAATGCAACGAATCGAACTTAGGGACAGTAAAAATACCTGTTGTGTGTCGTACTTCCCATAACTTACCCCAAAATATTTTATGCCTGTCTTCTTTAGCACTTCAACAGTAAAGTTGGCGCCTTTAGAGCCAAAGTCGTTAAAATGATTGTTGGCAAGTGTGACAGCATCAAATCCTGCAAATCTAGAAAGTGGAAATTGTTTACTAGTCCCTAAGATATACATGACCGATTATTTTTAGAAGAATAGCATTCCAGTTAAAATTTACCAAAAAAACAATTAAAATGCTATAAGTTGCTACTGCGATCAAGGAAACAACTTGCTGCAATTTGACTGCAAGTTGTTGCCGTAATATCAATATTCACAGACTCTAACATTCGTCTGTAAAAGCTGTAAAGTTTCAGATTACGAAACCAAGATGGATGGCGAGTCATGAGGGGGGATTAATTCACTATTTGGCCACTGAGAAAAAGGACAAAGGCTACTGTCTACATAGCAGACCTCCGGTTTCGGTACCGCTACAATTATTCCCTAAAACCTTTCAAAGGACGAAATAAAACTTTAATGTTTCTTAAACTATCTTAAAGATACGGTAAAGAATCGTTTTCCTTGTCTTTAAATTCATCTTAATTAGAATACATTAATTTTTTATGTCCTTGACCTTTAAGAAAATCACTTAAACCAATTAATGGAACATTTACGGGCCTTTTAAATTTTGCCATTAAACCCAGCCTGATCAATCGATGAAATCGATAATCGATAACAATCGATGACAATTGATAACAATTAATCGATTGATATCGGAAATCGATGACCAATCGATGGCCAAAGATTTGTGTTTTTTACTTGCCATCGATTATTATCGATTGTCATGGATTGTCATGGATTGTCATGGATTGGCATCGATTTCTATATTTTTTTAGGAGGTCAAAAGGGAATATTTTACAGAAGAAATACGGTGAAATGAAATTACATAACGATCACAAATTTGTCCACGGAGAACACGGCGGAGACACCGAGTAGAGCATCAGACAAGATCCATGCTACATTTTAATATTCCCGTGATTTATTCCTCATATCTTCCTTGACATCCGGCTTGACAATGCGAAGCAATCGGTTATCCTGGTTGTCAAAAGTTCCAAAATTTTCGTTGGCTCGTCTCTTCGGTAAAGTAATTTCTGCCCTCACGGGCACGTTTATCCCTCCCAGTCCAGGACGCCATAATGCTTCCTGTTATAGTGCTACCGAAATGAACAAATCTCCTGTCTTCTTCTGAGCAACGAATCGCTTGCCAACTTCAACAGAAAAAGAGCACTCGTGATAACTCTTAAATTCAACCCGCTGGATATTCAAAATAACCTAGTAGTCGATAGTAGTCAATAGTAGTCAATAGTAGTCGACGATCGATGGTAATCGATTGTAATCGATGACAATCGATAGTAATTAGAGGACTCGAGCTTGTGATTATCGATTGGTCATCGATTAACCGATAGCAATTAAGTAATTGTCATCGATTGTTATCGATTGATCGATTGGATTTCCGATGATCGATTGCCATCGATTGATCAGGCCGGGTATTAAAGGCTCAGAAAGGACTATTTTAAGAGCCGTTAAGTATTGAATTAAAGAATACGAAAGGCTTCTTTAAGATGATTTGAAACAGGAAACGTGAATTAAATGTTAAGAAAATTATCCCCTACGTATCATTAAGAAAAAATAAATAAAAGATAATGTAAAAAAAGCTTTAATTTTGTACGCTATATTTAATACAGAATTCCATGCATTTTGTGACCCATTGCCAATGCCAGGGCCCATACTTACAGATTGCTTTACCAAGTTAATGAGAATCGGTCTATAGGTAACATTTTTAGATATTCAGTTATGATTAACGTCTCCCAATTAAAAATCCCTGTTACACCGGTTACCATTTTCGAGACAGGGGATCCAAAATACAGCACTCTATACCAAGCGGCAAGTACCCGTTACGGCTAAGTAACAAAAGAAATAAGTATTAAAACTAAATCACTTTGTTTAGTTGTCGACGGTATTTAGCACAGAATGATAATTGGGGACATCACTAATATCGATTTGGAGTTTGGAAATGTTGGTTTTTGAGAAGAGGGGAAAGCCGGCGTACCCACAGAAAACCTCTCAGAGTAAAGACAACTCAACCCTCATATGACACTGGGTCCGGGAATCGAACTCAGGCCACATTAGTGGGAGGCGAGTGCTCTTACCGCTGCACCATCCCTGGCCCCCTCCGAGAGTCCAACGCCTGTTACCTAGCAGGTTGCTATATAGTCCTATTTTATAGAGGCGTCAATTTTACCTTAATGCTGCGGCGGCATTTGGACTTGCATCCAGTATGACTTCCTTTCGACCTGTGTATTTGTAGCGATTGACATCTTTGTTTATAAAGGGAATTCCAAATTCGCCACCGAGATGCCAGCTTCTCTAATATATGGTGCCACGTCATCAAATGTGTCATTGTATGTGTGATAGCCATGTTCCACGTAATATTTCACTGGACCGGAAAATGCAACATCACCAACAAACAGCAAAGTCACATGTTCTACAGAAAAGAGGTGGGGTGGTTGATCATAAATCCAAAGAACAAAAGAGTTGGGGGGAGAATATAGAACATGTATGCGTGAAATGAATTTTTCAGTGCAATTGTTTACAAACAGGTATACGTAAATGAAAGGAGTTTCTAAAGAAACTGTGATGTTGCGTCAGTGGGGAAGTGAAACACAAAAACTTGGATGTATAAGCTGAGTTAATAAGGTAAACTGGCCTCCATGAAGAAACTCAAAAGCTGGTGTTTACAGCGTTAGCCCTTCGACAGAGCGAATCAAGGGACTGTGGGTTGTGTTTGGTTTAAATGTAGAATGGTGCAGTTACGCTATCCGTGGGGATTAAGGGTGCCGATTTGAAAGATGAATGTTTGCTCTCAATTTTTACGGCTTTCTGTGTTGCCCTGTTGTAGGGAAAGACCATAGTCTGTCAAATGTCAGGGAGATTGAAGTGTCAAGCGACTGCTTTGCATGCGTCCTTGTCATTTCTTTCGACGTCTCGCAAAATTACAACAATAATGAAGCAATGCATTGTGGACTGGATAAGTTAAATAACTTCAAAGCAAAAGTTTTAAAACAAATCGATCTGGTTGCTGAAAGGGAAACTTATACTGAAATCCGGTATTTAAACAAAAACAAAAAAATTCTGGGCAAAATGGCTCAAATGTTAATTAGGTAACCATAAAGTCGGACTATTTAATGTTTGAAGAACATTGCAGGGTTTTAGACCAAACAATAGAACCACATGAAGTCCCAACACCTTTCGACAAATAGCGACTTTGCTTATTTGCAACCTAAATCACATTAGTGATAAAGGCGATAAAGATTGTAGTCGAATGTGTCTGAGTGCATTTTACAACGAAGAAACCGTTAAATAGCCAAAAGAGAGCAAGAAATTTTTCAAATTCCTGTGATCGAAAATATTTATGCATTTTCACTTTGGTACAGGCCCAGGAAGGAAATTACAGTCCTTCATTATAAGTGTGATGGCCAAGTTCCACTTACTGTTTCGCAGAACCGGAAAAAGTCAATATCGCGCGCCACAAACCGGCAAAGTTACCCGTTCTATAATGGGAAAATTCTTAGATTCTAAATTCTGACGCCGACTCTCGGATGGTTATTTAATTATCACTGAACAAACAGGTTTTTTTTCGTCAATTAGCAAATGTCTAGTGCATATAGCTAGTATATCTAGTGCAATGGCTAAAATCGTTTGTCGCCTTTGCAGGAGGAAAGTGGGTACAACGATGCGTCAAAGCGCCGAAACGTCCCCCGCAAAATTTATTCATAGTACCTAGAATCGCATAGCTAAAGGTAAACTCGCGGTCTGATTGGCTATTGAAGAGAGGGTATTTAGCTTGGAATTGCACTTGTGCATGAAGGGATAATTGCTGACGTGAGTCGCGAGCAAAAATTGTTGCTATCGTGAAAACAAAAATGCAACTCGTGCTAGGAAAAAACACCTTGGAAATGAACAAATTTACAGAAAATAAATGTCTGCCAAATTTTGAATTGAAATTGAAATTTTAGAAAATTTGAGGAAACCATTCACACTCAAAAGTACGAGAAAACGCATTGAAGAAAAAAACAAAATGGCAGAGGCGAGGGAAGAAAGCCAAACGAAAGTTTTTACCGAGGAAAACCAAACAAGAGCCGCGAAAGAAAACCCAACAGGTATCAATGCCGAAAAAAGTCAAGCATCTATTCCGGAAAAGCAAACCATTGTGACCCATACAGATGACGAACTGGTCTCTTTTAAGGACAATATGGTTTCAGAAAACACTAAAAAAAGTACAAGTACATCCGTACGCCGTTTGCAGTCTTGTTTCAAGGAAAAACATGGCAAACAAATTAATCTCGATGCAATTTCAAAGCAAGAAGCACCGCAGCTTCTCAAGCACTTCTTTCTAGAAATAAGGCAGCTCAGACGACCAAAGAAAACAAAGGCAAGGAATATGAACCAGGAACATTACAAACTTACCGCAATGGTTTACGAAGATACTTTCTGGAGCGTCCATGTCCACCGGCAGTAGACAACTTCGACCTCGAAAAATCTTCAGCCATTGAGTTCGAAGAAGTTTCAACGATGCTATCCATGAAGAAAAAGGATTTGAAGCAAAAAGGTCTTGGCAACAAACCAAATGCCGCTCAACCAGTTGAAGCAGAAGATATTGAAAAGATGTGGTCGTCAGGTGCAATCGGCCTTCAAAATCCTCGCTCTCTTCTCCATCTGGTATGGTGGAACAATATCACGCACTTAGGAATGAGAGGATTTAAAGAACAACATGACTGTTAACTAAGTGATTTCACCGTGACAGAGCAGTACATCGAATACAGAGAGCGACAAACCAAGAACCGCCAGGGAGACGAACCGACTGCCACAAAACGGGCGAGAAAGTATAACAACAAGATCTGGAGGACGGATGGGGGAGAGCGAGATCCGCACAGAGCATTTATCGAGTACGTTGGCCATCGTCCGAAGGGTGATAACGTTCCTGGAAATTTCTACCTGAGTCCAGTTGACAGTCCAAAATCCAATGTCTGGTACAAGATGGTTCCAATTGGTAGAAATACATTGACAAAGCAAATGCAGAGTACTGCGTCCATTGCCTCCCTGGACGGCAAATTCACAAATTCGAGTGGTCGCAAAACAGTCATCCAAGCGCTCCGTGATGATGTCGACCCACTGGAGATCTCAGAGCTGACTGGCCACGCCAATCCGGAATCCATATCCAGCTACAGCCATAATCCTCTGGAAAAACAGCGGCGAATGTCGAATAAGTTGGCCGGTTTCAACCCAAGCACGACAACTACCAACAGCGATTCAAGTCATGCTTTACGGGAGATTGTTCTCAACAGCTCAGTCCCGCCAAGCAACACAGCAGCTACTAGTAACCGTGACAGCAGTGCCAGTAGTTCTAGTTACCTGATGGCAGGGGCAGTTGGCGGGATGTTTACTGGAGTAACTTTTAATAATTCTCCAGTAAATATTTCCATAAACTTTCAGTCCAACATGACGCCAACAAGCGACTCGCTGCAATGAAAGAAAAACAGTTAAAATGGTGACTTTTAAGCTTTTTTGAGCTATTTTTCGTAAGAGTTTACTAAGATATTCCAGTCTTAATCATTATACTTTAATTGCAATTTTTTTATAACTGTAAAGCGCTTACCGGTTTTTTTGTAGATCTTGTTTTCACACCGGAACGCTTGAAATTTCCCTTTCGCTTGAGCATTTCAGTTGTTGATTGTCGGCGCCACATTTGCCAAGTTGTATGGTAGCAGGGAAATCCAAGGTATTCATTGAATGAAAGAATTTCTCCATAAAATCTTTTGTCTTAAATAACTCCGTATTTTTTACTTTCAATTTTTTTGCTGAAGATTGTAAAATGTGAGGCACTGCTTTCTCCACGAGTTTGAAATAAAAGTGATATTCATTCTAAAAGTATCTTGTTTCCTATTCGCTAGATCTTGACACCTGACTTTGAAAGGGTTTCCATTGTTTGCGCACTGGCGCGGCTCACAGAAATACAAAACGTTTAGTTTCGCCCAGTGATTTGGTGGCTTTAGCTATGCGATTCAAGAAAAATTCACTGCCTGACGAGTGAATTCCACGTTAAATTTCACTTGAAAAACCGATATCGCACTCATCGCTTCGCGATTCGTGTGATATCGGTTTTTCGCGTGAAATTTAACGTGGAATTCACTCGTCAGGCAGTGAATTTTTCTATAATATTAAATTTTTTTGTTACGAATTCAATGAGTCCATGAACCCAGCTGTCAACAACTGTATAACTCCAACTTGTTAGGACACATCTTTGATAAACCACAGATTTTCTTGTTATTATTATTCAACAATGTTGAGCTGGATGTGAATCCATTTGGCTGGACCATATGACCATCTACTGCGCACAAAATAACAAAAAAGTAAATGACCAAAAGAGAGATGCAATTAAGATATTTTGATGATTGAAAATATCTATTACATTTTCATTTTAGCATAGGAAAGAACTTGTACCTGTAGCAGCTAACTGGTACGCGTCAGCCAAAGAAAGCGTTTGCAATCGAGGATCAACATTAATTTAACTTCGAACATTGAGGGAGCCTACAGGAAATGAACGAAAACAACTAAAACACAGATAAAGTACTTAGAAAACTCAATCAGATAATCAGAAAACGGGAACCAGGCTTTCTTACTGTTATCTGTAGTAATCACCGGATAAGACGTTAAAATCAGGAGATAAATCATGCATTTCAAAGTGAAACAAATTCTCATTTTCCCTCCTGCTGTATAAATGCTATTTCATATGTGACCCTCCACGGGATTTTGGGGAAAAAGGTAACACACGGGCACGCTAAAATGACACACTAAACAACAGGCAGTGGGTGAAATGACACGCAGGCGTGCGAGGACTTTGTCAATTGGCACGCCTAATTAAAATTCTGCTTTTGGTTTTAACGTGCCCCGTGTTCAGTTGAACAAAGGATTGTCCCGAGTTCGTAAGAACAAAGAAACCGTGCAAAATGACACGTTAGCAAGCAAAATGGCGCACTAGCGAGTTCAGATCACTGCGCTCTTGGTCTCCCTTTGCAAGCGTTGTTTCAATTTTTTTGAACCAATCGATCCAGTTGCTTTCAGTGGGAACGGCAAATTGACCTCTTTTCAAAACACAAAAGCTCAGTAATTATAAATATTTGAATGGAAGAAAACCTTGGGCTGAACAGGTTTTAGACAAAACAATTGAACCACATGTTGCTCCAGCGCTATTCAAGGTTATTCAACTATAAGCCGGTTTGCATTGTTAAAACTGTGTCTTTCAATAACACTTAAACTCTAAAGGGGGCTCTATGGTTTGTCCATGGTGGTAGGTAAGAAATTTGAGGCGAGGCTACCAATTCTCATACTTCAGTTTTCCCTACAAATCTTTCCGCGAGATCGGAGTTCATCCGTTAGATATGAGGAGTCGTGGCCTTTGGACCAAAAGGGATTCCCGTGAGTAATTTTGCTCTCTCCTTGGCAAATTTTCAGTTTGTAGGTTGAAACTCTGTTGGGTTAGCCGATAAAATATACAAATCAAACGTCCGCAGAAAAAATTTGAAAACAAATGTAAGGACTTATTTCAAAAGCAACTCTGCGCTTTCAACCTTGGCTACATTCCTCAAACAGTGAAATCTTTCACCTAGTCATATCTTAAGTTCAGAATTCATAAACAGATTTCTAACTGAATTTTTAGGAGAACTTTTGACATCGGATCACCACGCAAATACTGTAATTTCTGACGTGCTTGCCTGCCGTGACATAGGAAGGTCTCCTGGAAAGCACGTTTCTGTGGAAAAATCCCTCGTGCCATATGGAACTATTTAGAGACAGCTGCAAGAATCACATTTCCCTCTAGCATTTTCAACATAAGATTTAAAAAATTCCTGACATTTTGCTCGTTTTAACAACTGAAATGGCTTTAAATTCGAAATTGCATATTTTATGGCATAATTCTGAACAGGAATGCAACCTACAAATTGGAAATTTGCCATGAAGAGAGAAATCGTAGTCACCTTTCAACTTGCGTAAATCTTTCAGGGCCAAAGTTAACGGTTTCTCAGACTTTGTAGTTAAACTCATACCTCGCCCAAAAAAAAAAATTACAAAAAAATTGAAAAAAATTGTGGAGTTGGTAGCCTAGCCTCGACTCGTTAAACTCATTTTGAATGAACACTTATTGCTTTTTAAAAATAGGCTAGCTTAAGCGAGTCTTAATACGACAGGAAGTCGCTGAGTTCGCTAAAACAAATTGTCATAAGAATTTCGTAGTATTTGAGTGCAGAACAGGTTCTTTTAACAAAACAATAAAACCACACTAAGGTCTGTCGCTTCTCAACAATGGGTGCACGTGAGTTTGTAGAACGATCCGCCTTTCAAAAAACACTTGACTAACGGTTGAGATTTTTACTGCGGTAAATTACCAAGCAGATGAAAACAATAAAAACTTTATTTTAACGACTTCAAAAAGCTAAAGCACATTAACCCATTGACTTCTGAGTATGTATCTATGATTAACATTGTAAAAAAGGCAGAATATTAAACAAAAAGCTTTTCTAGCCAAAAATGCTTTTAGAAAATTAAAAGTTAAAAAATAAAATTAAGGATGAAATGATTTAAAGGCTAGCATATTTATTGAAATCTGACATTTAGCGTCATAAAGTCGTTAAACGCCGCGAGAAATCCATTTGTATCACCCTGGGCTCGTTTTATTCCTTGCAACTTTTTAAACATTGTTTATCTTCCTTTCCGCAGACACTAATCCATTTCGCGTTCTTTAGAAGTCGCTTGTGCTCCCAGGACGCCATTTCTGAAGAAGAGAATTAAGAGAGAGGCTCTTTAATAAACATTTTGAACCCAGAAGTCTCAGTAATCCGTTTGGTCTGAACGTTCGATTTAGATGAGTTAACTCGTAGCTCGAGTCAGGAGTCAAGCTCGAGTCAACTTCAGAAAAATTTAATTTAAAAATAATCAATCTTTTGCTAATGATTCTTGTTCTAAAAAAACTGCGACAGGGTAGAAATAAACATTAACAGTCGTTCGTTGGCGTGTCATTTTGTTGTCGCACAGTGTTGGTAATGTTGGTGTGATCACCTAAAGTTTTCCCCACCTTTTGGTTCTACAGAATGTGTATGGGAGACTGGGCAGGAAACCTGATAAACCGCTGATAGAAGCTTACGAGCACTTTACTTTTAGACACATGGAGGAGTTGTATTCAACCCAGATGCTTAAAGTCACCATTTCGAGGTGAATAGTTATACCCAAGGATAATCTTATTCAGGAGGGAATAGAAAATATCACGCCCTTCCTCGTGTAAGTTACAACGAACGACTGTTGATGTTTATTTCTATCCTGTCGCAGTTTTTTTAGAACAAGAATCATTAGCAAAAGGTGATTATTTTTTAAATTAAATTTTTCTGAAGTTGACTCGAGCTTGACTCCTGACGCGAGCTACGAGTTAACTCATCTAAATCGAACGTTCAGGCCAGACAGATTACTGAGACTTCTGGGTTCAAAATGTTTATTAAAGAGCCTCTCTCTTAATTCTCTTCTTCAGAAATGGCGTCCTGGGAACAAAATATCTACCTTTGAAAATTGCTTTTGATCACAAAGCCAAGCAACTTCACCCTGAACCTCTAAAGAACGCCAAATGGATTAGTGTCTGCGGAAAGGAAGATAAACAATGTCAAAAAAGTTGCAAGGAATAAAACGAGCCCATGGTGATACAAATGGATTTTTCGCGGCGTTTAACGACTTTATGACGCATAATGTCAGATTTCAATAAATATGCTAGCCTTTATATTATTTCGTCTTTAATTTTAATCTTTGACTTTTAATTTTCTAAAAGCATTTTTGGCTGGAAAAGCTTTTTGTTGAATATTCTGTCTTTTTTACAATGTTAATCATAGATACATACTCAGAAGTCAATGGCCATGGGTTAATGTGCTTTAGCCTTTTGAAGTCGTTAAAATAAAGTTCTTATTGTTTTCACCTGGTTGGTAATTTACGGCAGTAAAAATCCCAACCATTAGTCAAGGGGTTTTTGAAAGGCGCATCGTTACACAAACTCACCCATTGTTGAAAGGCGACAGAGCTTCGCGTGGTTTATTCTTTCGTCAAAAAAACCTGTTCTGCACTCAAATACCATAAAAGTTTTGCGGTAATTTGTTTTAGCGAACTCAGCGACTTCCTGGTGAATCACTAAAATTAGTTGTCGTATTAATTAATACTCGCTTAAGCTAGCCTATTTTTAAAAAGCAATATGTGTTCATTCAAAACCAGTTTAACGAGTCGAGGCAAGGCTACCAACTCCACACATTTTTACAATTTTTTTGTAATTTTTTTTGGCAAGGTATGAGTTTAACTACAAAGTCTGACGAACCGTTAACTTCGGCCCCAAAAGATTTCCGCAAGTTGAAAGGTGACTAGGTTTTCTCTCTTCATGGCAAATTTCCAATTTGTAGGTTGAAATCGTGTTCAGAATTATTCCATAAAATATACAATTTCGAATTTTAAGCCTCCGCACATGCATTGATTTCAGTTGTTAAAAAGAGCAAAATTTCAGGAATTTTTAAAATCTTATATTGAAAATCGTAGAGTGAAATGTGATTCTCACAGCTGTCTCTAAATAGTTTCATATAGCATGAGGAATTTTTCCACAGAAACATGCTTTCCAGAAGACTTAGCTTTGTCACAGCAGGCAAGCACGTCAGAAATTACAGTATTTGTGTGGTGATCCGATGTCAAGAGTTCTTGTAAAATCTCAATTAGAAAACTATTTATGAATCCTGAAATGAAGATACTAGGTAAAAGATTTCACTGGCAAAGTTTGAGGAATGTAGCCAAGGTTGAAAGGGCCCAGTTGCTTTTGAAATAATTCCATATATTTGTTTTTAATTTTTTTCTGCAGACGTTTGATTTGTATATTTTATCGGCTAACCCAATAGAGTTTTAACCTACAAACTGAAAATTTGCCGAGGAGAGAGCAAAATTACCCACTGGTCCAAAGGCCGCGACTCCTCAGATCTAACGGGTGAATTCCTATCTCGCGGAAAAATTTGAAGGGAAAACTGAAATATGGGAATTGGTGGCCTCGCCTCAAATTTCTTACCTACCACCATCGACAAGGTCTATTTCGAATCAGAGAGCCCCCTTTAGAGTTTAAGTGTTATTGAAAGACACGGTTTTATCAACAGAAACCAGCTTATAGTTGAAAGACCTTGAAAGCGCTGGAACATCATGTGGCTCAATTGTTTTGTCTGAAACCTGTTCGGCCCAAGGTGTTCTTCCATTCAAATATTTAACTACTGAGCTTTTGTGTTTTGAAAAGAGGTCAATTTGCCGTTCCCACTGAAAACAACTGGGTCGATTAGCTTAAAAAGATTGAAACAACGCTTGCAAAAGGAGACCAAGAGCGCAGTGATCTGAACTCGCTAGTGTGCCATTTTGCCTGCTAGCGTGTCATTTTGCACGGTTTCTTTGTTCTTACGAACTTGGCACACTCCTTTGTTCGACTGAACACGGGGCTCGTTAAAAAATGCAGAATTTTAATTAGGCGTGACAATTGACAAACTGCTCGCACGCCTGCGTGTCATTTCACTTACTACCTATTGTTGAGCGTGTCATTTTAGCGTGCCCGTGCGTTACCTTTTTCCCCAAAATCCCGTGGAGGGTCACATATGAAATAGCATTTATACAGCAGGAAAAATGGGAATTTGTTTCACTTTGAAATGCATGATTTATCTCCTGATTTTAACATCTTATCCGGTGGTTACTACAGATAACGGTAAGAAAGCCTGGTTCCCGTTTTCTGATCATCTGATTGAGTTTTCTAAGTACTTTATCTGTGTTTTTTGTTGTTTTCGTGCATTTCCTGTAGGCTCCCTCAATGTTCAAAGTTAAATTACTGTTGATCCTCGATTGCAAACGCTTTCTTCGGCTGAAGCGTACCAGTTAGCTGCTACAGGTACAAGTTCTTTCCTGTGCTAAAATGAAATTGCAATAGATATTTTCAATCATCAAAACATCTTAATTGCATCTCTCTTGTAACAAAAAAAAATTGATATTAGGTACTATGAATAAATTTTGTGGGGGCCGTTTCGGCGCTTTGACGCATCGTTGTACCCTCTTTCCTCCTGCGACAAACGATTTTAGCCATTGCACTAGATATACTAGCTATATGCACTAGACATTTGCTAATTGACGAAAAAAAAACACCTGTTTGTTCAGTGATAACTAAATAAATATCAGAGAGTCGGGGTCAGAATTTAGAATCTAAGAATTTTCCCATTATAGAACGGGTAACTTTGCCGGTTTGTGGCGCGCGATATTGACTTTTTCCGGTTCTGCGAAACAGTAAGTGGAACTTGGCCATCACACTTATAATGAAGGACTGTAATTTCCTTGCTGGGCCTGTACCAAAGTCAAAATGCATAAATATTTTCGATCACAGGAATTTGAAAAATTTCTTGCTCTCTTTTGGCTATTTAACGGTTTCTTCGTTGTAAAATACACTCAGACACTTACATTCGACTACAATCTTTATCACCTTTATCACAAAATGTGATTTAGGTTTCAAATAAGCAAAGTCGCTATTTGTCGAGAGGTGTTGGGACTTCATGTGGTTCTATTGTTTGGTCTAAAACCTGGCAATGCTCTTCAAATATTACATAGTCTACTTTAAGGTTACTTAATTAACATTTGAGCCATTTTGCCCAGAATGTTTTTGCTTTTTGTTGAAATGCCGGATTTCAGTATAAGTTTCCCGTTCAGCAACCAGATCGATTTGTTTTAAAACTTTTGCTTTGAAGTTATTTAAGAGCGGATGTCTGTAAATATCGACCAATGGTGGGAAATATAAAAATTTTGAAAAATCCCAAAAAAATTCTGTAGACTTCCCTAGAACGGGTTGGAAAGTGAAATTTCAATGAAAAAATGGAAAAACAATGGTTTTGACATGAAATTTATCTCTTCATGCTAAATTCAAGCAAAAATCTGTTCCAACTGTCATATTTTCCAAAATTCTCAAATTGCCATACCCTGGGCATTAAAAAGTCCAGGCAGTGGGCCATTTTAAAAAATCTCATCTCCAGGGCATGAAAAAACTCGGCACATGCCCTGCAGCCCAAAAGTTTCAACTCTTGCCAAGGATGATATCGAGGCTGGTTCATGGAAACGAGGTTGAATTTCATGCCCGGCATGAAAATCTGAATTTCATGCAGGGCATGAAATCGGATGATATCGAGGCTACTGTACGGAAACGAGGTTGCATTTCATGCCCGGCATGAAAATATAAATTTCATACCCGTTTCATGCCCGGCATGAAATCGGGTGATATCGAGGCTACTGCACGGAAACGAGGTTGCATTTCATGCCCGGCATGAAAATCTAAATTTCATGCCGGGCATGAAATCGGTGGAAACCCAAATTCACGCCGGGCATGAAAATATCTTTTTGGCTGATTTCAAGCCTGGCCGGGCATGAATTTAGGTTTCAACCAGTTCCATCCGGGGCATGAAATTTAGTCCTTGCCTTATCTGCAGTTGAAAATTTGGACGTTTTCTGTCGGTAAGTTCATTAAATGGCGCTCGGATTGTGTCCTGCAATCTTCGGCTGGATCAGATTTTCAGTGACTGGTGATCTCATTGCAATCCTCTAAATCACTGAATAAACAAATTCTGTCGAGAAAATTTGTAACCTTTTATTTGCTAGGTTTTGTTCCTAAAGTTCACAGTATAATACTCTTTAGTCGACCATTCGGTCCCCTCCCCCCCCCCCGCCTTTATCAATTTTTGATTGCATTGGTATCAATAGCTTATGAAAACATTCTTAGAATTGACACTACCGGTAATGCACTTCTTTGATCACTAATGCTCGGCTCAGTTACTGAATCAACCACCACCCACCAACACACTCATTCGCACACTCACTGCACTCATGTTATGACAAAAGCTTCTGTGCGGACAACATTGACGCTGTCCTCCTATTCCATAACGTTGTATTGGGCTTGGACGTCTTCGACTGCAAAGTGAAGAGAGAGATATATTAAAGAGAAGAACAAATAGATGCACAGTTGACATAAGCCCAGGGTGAAGTATATACAGTCAAACCTCCCAGTGCGACCACCTCCCTTGACAGCGACCACCTAAATTCCCCCAGTCATTTCACTATAGCTGCCGCAAGCGACCACCTCCGTAAGTGTCCACTTTTAGGCGGTGAAATTTTCCATTGTTTTTAACTTCCGATAAGCAACAACTACAGCAGTGGGAACCATGGACTCCTTCCTTGAATTAGGGTTGTGTTTTCTTTTCACATTTGTGTTTTCGTTACTTTTAAAGACATACGCTGTATTAGGTATTTCCAGGAGCATATCTGGTATTTCATAAGGCAAACTGTTATCGTTTCAGTAATTATCCTGTCCGTATAATAACAGATAATAGCGACCTTCAGATCGGACCACGAGTACGAGATTGAGTACGACTTGAATTCCTTGTCGCGCGCTTTTGTAATCTGTCCTGTGAATATCGTTCACTTAGCATTCTCCTCCGCTGGTCAGCAACAGGGAGGAACGATGGCTTTGAGAACGTAACGTTTTTGAAATGTGAAAGTCGAACTCGTACTCAATCTCGTATACGTAGTCAGATCTGAAGGTCGCTAATAAATACCCGAGTGGTTCGAAATCCGAAAACTGGCTTTCGCGATGCCAATCCCAAATTTCCTTCCCGTGTTGAGCCAGCAAAGGCAGAAATCATACCCAGCGGTTCCTCCAGGGTTTCCTTTCTGGCAAAATTGCCAGCGAAGTCTTTTATATAGTCAGTGATTTTTTTGGTTTATTCTGTCCATGGTTTACAAAAACAGCAACGGAACTACTTTACAGGAAGCTACGGATTGTCACCACACCTTATTGCTTAAGCATTTTTTCGGTTGTTTTGGAATATTGCCGTTTTGACAGACAATCAGGTAAATGCCGAACGGTGGACTCAGATTTGATATTGATTTGTTCCTATTGTCATTCTTTAAAAAATCGTTTCAACTTACTTTTAAATGTCTTGAATTATGCAGCAGGTCCTGGTAGAATATCTTTACCGTCCGATTGCAAAGTCTGTGGGATTCATACATCTGCCATCCAGATTTGAACACATTTATTGCAAATCCTGTATATACAAAACAAATTAGAAGTAAGAAAATTTGCGTCCACGGAGCTAGAACGCTGATTAGAAACTTATTAGCTTACATATCGGTCATTTTGATGTGAACTCCGTAGTTGAAATTTCAATTGACGTTGCGTGAGAAACATACACAGCGGTAAAAACAATGTAAACAAACTTACCAGTTAGTTAAACGGGAGGGAAGGCTGAAAACGTCGAGTAACATTTCTTTGCGCCTGGGATGCATTCTTGTTTTGCTCTTTTGCTCACGAAATTTTTCACCTTGCTGACGACAAATTGCGTGTTCAAAAGCGAGAAAACGTCAGCGTATGAATTTGCATCAGCCGAAGAGACCCGAATATTCGAGCGTCAAAGTGTTTTAGTTTTAGTATATGACTTTGTCGGCAAGCAAAGCGGCCGAAGTGCTGTCGGAAAATGGGCGAATTTTTGTGGCGTATATTTGTGGCGTCACTTGCTTCATGTTCGCGTAATCACTTCTTTGACATTTTAGTCTCACCTTTCCAGCTGGTTCATCTTCGTTCTGCAGATACGCAAATGGTGTTATTGAGAAGCTATAACCTCCTGTGAGTGTCCGGTGGGGGTTTATTTCTCCGGTAAGTACATAATCTTAACACTTGCTCTTCTTCGTCTTCGCGGCGAAGACTGTTTTTTATTTCCATCAACAATGTGTACAAAACGTTTCCAAATAATGGTTATTATGGAAACGTTTATCTCTTTCTTTTCGTTTGATTGTTTGTTTTCTGTTGGTCACTAGTGTTGTAGTTAAACCAGCGATATTATGACACACGCAGCTGCATACTCAGCTTATTGGCTTTGGTTTCACTTTATACTTGCAGCTCATACTTAACAGGAATATGTTATTTCTCTGTTGTTTGCTTATGGTCGCTAACTTTGACCACCTGTTTTACACACAGTTTAAGCGAAAAACAGATTTTTTTAAGCTCAGGTAAATGTAAAGCATTTAAATGTAAAGCTCACTATGACTTTGCATCAAGCTGTGATATTAGTCAAACTCAAAGAATTTAGTTTTACTTAGCTCGTCAACAGACGTGACAAAGTTTTTTTCATGTTGGAAAGGCAACATCGTTTCAAATGGTTTTTGTTATTCATGATCACTGAAAACTGGATTGTGGTTAATAGAAAATCGGGAAATTTCAGGGAAGATTTTTGTCTGATGAGTGGCAACCTTGTTTTCCCAATCCTAAAATTCAGGTGACTATTATGTTTTTCGTCTCAGTGAAAGTGAAAATTATATTGCCTTAATCAGGTCATTCATTATTGTTTAACAAGAACAACCTAAAGAATTGTACCACATGATCAGACTAGCATAACTCTGTTGTGGGTTGCATTAATTATAGTTTAGTTTCACTTAAATATTTTTAGGTTTATTCAGGCCAGTACCTGGACTTAATGGCTAAAAAAGACCAGAACATTTGTCACTCCAAAAGGGAGAAGGGCCAGCAAAGAGGGTTATCAAGGAAAGGATAAATCATAGAACTGTAAGTAGATAAATTCTTTCATTTAGGTTGGAATACGCTTGAGGGGAGAGCTTACAATTTTAATTGGCAAGACATGGGGTGGAGATAGGTCAGAATGACAATTCCTTCTGTGTGACATCATCTGCTATTTCAAAGAAAATTGACACAAAATCTCTGCTTACTATGCATTGCTTTTACAACCTGTCCCTGTGGCAAAATAAATTTAATCAAACAATGGGAAGCATTATTTATTTTTAGTTACTTCAGGTATCCTGATCATAACCTAGGAGTGCTACAAACTCCCTTTTTGTGCACTATTTAACCCACTTATTTGCCCCAAGATCAACAGGCATGCATGTTCTCCTGACTGCTTGTTCTCCACACATCTAAGGTACTACTTGGGAGAATTTTGTTCAACATCAAGACTATGACTTTTATGTTTGATCAACGTTCTTTACTTTGCTTCTCACAAATATATGATGCCTGCAACAGGCCACAGACACTGAAAAATATGAAGTGGTCAATAGATTGCAAGAGTTGTTATGCAAGATGTTAGTATGTGTATTAATTTTACAATTGATACTAAGGTGATTCCATTCAGTTAACTCCTGGTGTGATAACACCAGGGAAGCCCTCTGTGTGTTATTGAGTGCTACCACAACAGTCATAACACAGTTGTCATTTATCCTGATGTTCAATTCCTTGTTTTCAGCTGAAGAAAGAATTCTTAGTGAAGTGGAAATTCTCCTGGGTGGAGACAAAAAACAGGACAAGCAAGAACACAGACATTGAAAAGGAAAATGGAAAAAGAATTTAGAGTAACTCCTTAAAGTGGATTAAGCAATTGGTGGAAAAAGTAGAAATATATTTATTGAATTTTTTTAAAAATTTTTTCCTATAATTAAAATGGGAACGAGGGCCCGGTTGTTCGAAAGCCGATTAGCGTTAACCTTGGGTTAAATTTTGTCCAGGCTTTCTGATTCTCTTGATGTTAAAAAGCGTTACTGCTGCTAACTTCATGTGGCAATTTAAAGTAGCCAGAGTCAAACTGTTAAGTGAAAATAATTTACTGGAATCCACCTTGCTTGAAACAACCAGGTCCTGACATAGTCTGTTTCCTGACCATGATGGTCTGTTTCCATCAGATGGTTTTTAATTGGGGGAAAGGGGATTTCTGGTGAAAATTAATTTCTGTGTTGGGGAGATCAAAGTGGTTAAATTTGGCCTTTTAAACATGTAATTTTACAAGAATGGTGCCATGTTATCACACTATACTTAGCCATTTTAACCTCACAGACAGTCATGATGTCCAAATTACACTGTTTGCAAAGGAGACTGACATGGAATATTTTCTCTTGGTCACATATCCCATCCTGCATGCAATGACCCAGTGAAAAATGTTTTCCCCTCATAGTCCTCCTTGGCATCCATCCACATGAGCAAAACCAAATCAACTGTCTTTACTACCTTCAAGGGTTCAGGGGAAACATTGATGCTTATTTGGAAGATTTGAAATTTATCACAGCATCTCTCTCCCCCCCCCCCCCCCATCACCACAGCCTGCCTCCAACTTCCCTGTTCCTTTCAATAAATAAGTCTATAGGGAGGATGTTACTTTTAAAATAGGGGCAATTGATTCCCAACTGGCCAGGGGGACAGAGGGTATCCCCCCTGTATAAGCTATATAGATATCTGCTACCCCAAGGGGTATGGCTTTTTGGTTTGAAAATGGGTATGGATTTTGACTGTTTTGGTCTGAAAGTCTGATTTGGGTACCAGATCTGAAAATGGGTATGGATTCAGAGGTTAGGGCTAAAAACATGTATTGGAAAGTTACACTGGAGAACTTGGCAGCACACCCCCACTAAAAATTCCTAGGAGTACCCCCATCCTCCTGGGATGTGAATAGTGAACTTAGAATAAATGCACTTAGCCTGCTGTTGATCAGTGTAAATTATACGATATTACATCTGTACTCACTGCCCTGTATGAAAAATGACTAGTTAATTCTTAACCATCAGAGGTTAAATAAGGAAACAGTAAAAAATTGGGAAATTGAGTTGTGTTGATTGTGCTGAGCTTGGGACCACTTTCCCCAGAAAGTGGATAGCAATAGATTGCCAGTAGACTACTAACTTCTTCTGGTATTGGTCATCGAGTTAAAGTAAAGGGCTCTTAATTATTCTGCTTTCTTATGAAAAGGTTGATAATCTTATTTTTATCGTTGAGGACACTCTAAGGAGACGTATGTGTAGGATATGGTATGTTGTATAAGCATTTCATTGGACCGCAACCAATCAACAATAAAGGATTTCTAACTACCCCTGTTGCATCCACGTTTTGACACTTTGAGTATTGTTAGTACTTGGGCCAGTAAAGGTTCTGGAAGAGACAATTTGTCAGTGTGGGGATGGGTGTTTGAAGAATTTCAGCTCATTTGTAGGAGTCACTCAAGGGTCATCTCATTGTTTACACTTTTGATAAACACTGGATTTTTTATAATCCTTCATTGTCAGCAATTTCTTTCGATTTAGATACGACGGTGGAGAAGGAAATGCCGTTTCAACCTGAATAGAAAACTGACTTTATACCCACTGAGTATGTCAATTCAAGATTTACTTAAAGACCAGGCAATTTTCAAGTTGGTTTTCATGCCCAGCATGTGGAGTCAATTTTCATACTGGCCATACAAAGTCGATTTTCATGCCGGGCATGAAAAGCCGATTTTCATGCCGGGCATGTAGAGCCAGATTTCATGCCGGGCATGAAATGTGGCTCGACCCGGGCCGAGAGAAGACTGGGCTGAGACGAGAACAAAAGTCATGCCGGGCATGAGATTTCGATTTTCATGCCGGGCATGAAAATCGAAATTTCATGCCCGGCATGAACTTTTTTCGTCTCAAACCCAGTCTTCTCCCGGTCGCTCGGTACGGATCGTCCCTGAGCAAAAGAACATCCCGGGCATGAACTTTTCCGAAACATGCTCTACCAAATTTTTTCCTCAATGAACTCCTCTTTAGTTTGCTTCCAACAGTTTTGGGTTTAGAGAGGCATGAAAAAATGCGTTACATGCCCAACTAGAGGGGATACCCGGTCGGAAGTAGTACATTTTCCCCTACATGCCATGATCCATGTAAAAAAGAGCCTTTGATTTTTAAGATCGTTGAAAATAATACCCACGAGGGCATTTCTTCATGCCTCTTATGTCTCAAAAGAGGTTTTCGTGGCTCAAGAGAGGTCGTTGATCATGTTTTGGCATTAAAATGGCCAAAAAGCATGCCTATACGATTAAAACTGTAAATTTTTAACTGAAATTTCACTTTCCAAGCCGTTCTAGGTATTCTATTAATGAAAATATAAATTTTAGTTTCATCGGATAAATATTTTGGCGATACGGCGGGTGTCATGTTTGGGCGCTTCACGGCCTCCGCCAGACCGCTTTTTCCGGGCCCAAGACAGGGCTACGAAAAGAGCTCGATTTGAATCTAATTCAAACATCATTCAACTCAAAGCTTCTTATCGTATTAAAGGGAATTTAACACACATCTTGAGTGGTCATGTGCTTGAATTGATTGCCACTAGAATATTTTACAGATTTTTAAATATTTACAAAATTTCGAGGATTTCACGCGAGCAAGATGTTGTCGAGATTCGAAGGCCTAAAATCACACCCGGTACCTACTTTTAAACAGCAAAAGACATTCCACATTAAAAAACAATCTCTAAGCTTTCAAAATATGGTTTTAAAACTTTGGGCAACACATGAAATGAATTTATGGGAACGCAAAATTCAGGGAGCACTTGAGTGAAATTTGATCTTTCTGACATGACAGTTTTGAGGTTCGGCGCGACTCAAACAAATGGTGTAGCCAAAATACCTTTAATTCAGGCAATCTCAAGTCCCACTGTGATACATACATGCTTCATAGACATTAGGTGTAAGATTTTATACCAATTGTCAGCCGAAAAGAACTCATATCTCGGCTTTGGGGTATTTGAACTTGCCTCGCTAATGTAAACATGTGGGTCAAGTTCTTATCACGACACAGCGAAGTGTTCAATATCTACACCAAATATCTATCCTATCTAGTATATAGTCACGTCCACAGTATGTTTGTTTGTACCTTGTGACCTTGTTTGTCTTCATTTCCGCATAAAACTGAGGTAAACTACAGCGAAATCCCCGCAAGCTCAACGTGCAACGAGTCTCGTGGAAGTGCTGTTACGTGAGTCGAGATTGCGTTACGTAACATGACACACAAGGAGACCAGTTACTTCAGGATTATTTCTGAGTTGTGAAAAAAATTCCATCTCTAATGTACATTTTGTAGGTATGCCATTGGAATGAGCTGGCAATCTCAAATTTTCATACTTTTGCAGTCAACCATCGCAGACTTGGGATCCCCGAACGTGCCAAACAGTATTCATTAGCGCTATGTAAATACTGTAACGTGTTCCTGTTTGTTGTTTGTTTTGTTCTCAATATTTGTCCCGATTTCTATCACATTGAGAAATACCCTAATGCGTTGTGCAATACTTTTGCAATACCCTGTTATACAAAGCACAAGTAAGAGCGTCCCGGTACAGTCTGATCTTGCGCTGGCGGCGTCAGTCTTGATAGCCCGGTCTCATTCTATAAACTAGCGCTGAAAATAAGTAAGCATCATTGCCAGCTAGTCTGCTCACAAATGTGCGACGATACAGAGTGTGAATATGGAGCGTTGGTTGGGGGCGAGTGTGGTTCAAGCACCAAATACCCGGACACAGCGTACGGTGCCCATCGGGGAGTACAACCGATCAATTGAGCGCCACTTTACAGACACCCTGCAAGCCATTTTTGCTAACTGGTTTAAACACTGAAGCAGAGCTGATATTAGCCAGGGCAGGTAAGTTTGAGACATATTTTATTTCTATTCTCATGTTAAGCTGCACTCTGGTGTTATGTATGCGCGCCCTGAGTTGCACCATCGTAGTCATAAGGTAGGTAAAAATAAAAAGATTCACCTATTTTCTCATAGGTTGATTTATTAATGAACGGGCGTTAAATGCGCGGTACGCTTTCTTGCAAGCTAGAACTAATGTATTACACTCTACATGCAATTTTCTTGCTCTCGGTCTGATTTTTTGGTATTGTACCACGTGATAAAGAAATCGGCAATTATAAAGCGTGCGCTGATTGGCTACGATGAGGGGATGTATTATGGAACATCCATGCCCGAGTCAAAGCACTAAGGAACGGACCAGGGGGGAAGGTGCAGTTTTGTTTTATTTTTGGGTTTTTCCTGGGGCAGCGTTTGTGCTTGATTGTTTGAGGTATTTTGTGCGATTTTTTATCGCTTTTGGCTCTTTTTGTCCGTGCACGAACTGTTTTCCTTGAAATTTAGGCTAGCACGATTTTTGGCCAGTTCTTAACAAAACTCGACAAAATGAGACTGAAAATACCCTCCATAGGATTCAAGGAAAATCTATGGAACGCCACAACTGTCTTATGATACTTTTTTCTATTATATTCGGTGCTTATTTCATTATATTCGGTGCTTATTCCATTATGTACGGTGCTCCTGTCTTTATATGCGGTGCTTTCTACTTTATATTCAGTGCTTTTTTCGTTATATGGGGTGCATATTTCATTATATTCGGTTCAAACGCCATTATATTCGGTATTTATTCCGTTATATTCGGTGCTAAAACCATTATATTCAATGCTATCTTCATTATATTCAGTGCTTATTTCATTATATTTGGTGGTTAATTTGTTCGGTGGCTTCTTCGTTATATCCGGTGCTAACACCATTGTATTCGGTGCTTACTTTGTTCGGTGCTTCCTTCGTTATGTTCGGTGCTTACTTTGTTCGGTGCTTACTTCATTATATTCGGTGCTTTCTTTGTTCAATGCTTTCTTCGTTATATTCGGTGCTTACATCATTATATTCGGTCCTCTCTTCAGTATGATCGTCACCAGTCTTCTTAAAGAATTCGGAGAAGGTCTGGGGAAGACTGGAAAACCCCAGAATGCAATTCTCCCCTTTCTTGCATCTCTTTGTCTTTTTCAGCGTGGAAAATGGAGGGCATTTTGAAAGAACTTAATCTTGAAACGCTCCTAACTAACTTCAGACGAGAAAGAATCGTTCCTGTGACAATTATGTCGATGAACGACGAGCAAATTGAGCGATTGGGAGTAACTGCGATTGGAGATCGTGTTAGATTGCGTGCAGCTTGCAGAGACTTCGAAGACAGCAGCGCCGGGGTTTCCAGTGACGGTGACCGAAGTGTGGCAACAACTAGCGCAAGGGGAAGACCTTCTGCTGAAGGAATCCGCGAGGAGCGAATGAGGCTTTTCAACCCCAGAGGCCCCAGATCTCAATCCAAAAACAGGAAAACTCCACAGGCACGAACATGGACCGTTCAGTTTGTCTGCTTAGCAGACAGATATCAATGCAAAATACCATCAGCCGTCGAGAAGCAAACCTTACATAAAGCCGGCCTAGGGGTTAAAAAAATCAAACTCCAGTTGGATGACGATGAACGCACTGTGCACCAGAGGCTTATTTCAAGTGACAAAGATGATGCAGGTGACGCGAAAGGATTTCCACATCTACGTGAAGGAGGCGGATTTGAAATGTTGCATTGTCTTCCTAATTGTCGGGACTTAACCCCTCTTAAGTGTTCTTGGGCTGCCAGGGAATTAAGATGCAACTTAGGAGGCCAGTCAAAGATCTATCTAAGACCAATTCAAAGAGATCTGTCCACCAAATCCCTTGTTCCACAAAATTCTTGCGAAGTGAAAGAGAAATGCATGAGCTGCAAGAAGGAATTCCCAATGAGTGAACTTCGCACGCATTCGTTTTACATGTGCACTGCTGGTCTTAATAGTGGTTCAGATTCGGAGGAGGAGAAAATCAAAGAAAGCCGCAGTTCGGAAAGTACAATCAGTGCCATCCCTGATGATGACTCTTTACAACTGGAAAGTACTCAAGTTGAAGAGGACCAGGATGTGACTCTTGCAGTTTCTGAACAACCCATTCCTGAAGAGACAAAGGATCCTATTGACACTGTCATTAGCTATTGTGAGGCAAACAACATTCAAAATCCTGTGGAGATTCTCCGTTGCATGCAAAAATACATAGTTACTGGTAGAGCCTTGGAACTTGAATCAGACAGCGAACTCTTAGAGGGAGAAACAAATTACATCAATGTGGATAGAACGAACTTACTAGAAACCACATTTGAAGAAGTAAGAGCACTTGAAAACCTTCGCTTGACTTTAGAGGTTTCATTCTATGGGGAGTTAAGAGGTTTGTTCTTTAAATGGTTTTTACGTTAGAGTTACAATGTTACCTTCCTCCTCTTTCTTACTAAAGTCGAAAGCTTTACCCTACAAAACCTAGTAATGATTGTAACCAAAGTTCTCCATGTAACATCATTTCTTGATCAGTCAAGATGAATTTTCTCGGTACATGTATTTACATCAGGTCTCCACACAATGGCTGCAAGAAATGTGTGGGGACAAAAAATTTTGATACTGGGGACCTACAATTGATGATCCCATCATTGCACCTCATTATGAGTCTGTGGAAATACTTTTCACAGCAAATAAAGTAGTGTCCTTTTTAATAATCCTTCTTTGGGTTTATTGTATTTACTACTTTTTACAGGTAGCCCGTGATTATGGAGGGCCACGAAGAGAATTCTTTCGTCTCATACTAGCAGAAATAAAAGAAAAGTACTTTGACAAAGGCTTGCGTGAACTTCTTGCAGATGATTACTATGTGGTTGGTGTGATTATGGGTAGGAAACAAATCTCAAGCTGTGTTATTGAGTTAACTTTCCAAACAGTGCTATCCACAGTACCCTAATCTTTGATATTTACGTATTTTGATCAGTCACTGGTACCTTCTAGAGAGGGGGGTCTTCGAAAACTTCTGTTACATAATTAATCTTACCTGGAAAATATACATTTTAGCCTTATAAGGTAAGCTACCAGTTCAGTCTGGGTCAGCAAAGGAAGCTGTTTCATAAACCTTAATACATTGTAGTTTTCTCAGAGATAACCCGCAGAATCAAGAACTGTACTTCACTATTTCCTCTGCCTAAACCGAGTTAACAGTTAGTTCTTGGATCTGGGATTATTTGAAATCAGTTGTTTCAGAAGAGAAGGCATACACACTTAAGTAAAAGTTATCATTTGTTTGCAGGTTTAAGCATTGTCCAGAATGGCAAGATTCCCCAGTTCTTTTCTGAAGATCAGTTGGATGAGATATTCCAGGGCAAATCAGCATCTCCAGCAGTTACTAACCTACAAAAAGGGTTGGCAGAATTAGGAGTCTATCAGGTACCTCTTTCATCTTTTGAATAAAAATGATTCTTCGGTTTTATGAGCAAATTATCCATTTCATTTTGACAGGTCTGCAAGAAATTGCCAATCTTTCGCCATATTTTCAGACCTAACACAGCAGCCACTCTAACCATCAAGAAATTGACAAACCTTTTGAATCCAATATTTTCTGAAGATGGATCAAACCGGAGACGTTATGAGGGAGTTGTGTATGGTGCATTTTGTAGGTACCTGCGAGAGGTAACAAGTACGTATATACACACACATCAAATGGCCAGTTATGACAGGCCTTTTTTCAAATTACCTTAAGCATCTTTTTCAAGGGAAGGATTGGTGCTCAACCTTTCAAAGACATATGAAAGGCTATGCACACCAAGCCTTGTCTTGAAAAAGAAGGTAAAGGTAGGTTGGAAATGGCCTATTGTGATTGTGGAGGGTGATTGCCATCATCTTAATCATATAACATTAATGGTAATAATATCTCTTGTATACCCAAACATGCAGTTTAGTGTTGCAACACATCACCACATCAAGAAAATAATTTAAACTTAATTGTGACTTCTCTTGAGGAAAGGTCTTTGAGCAGATGCAGGAATCTTCCATAAAAAGGGTCCATGTGGTATCTTTTTGTTGATACTTCAAATGCAGAAAAAAATATTGTACAGGCGTTGCAGAACTATTATTGAACTGCACCTGAGCAGGGGAGAATGTGCCACAACATATTAAAACCTAGATGCTATATTAGCTTTCACTTTCAGTATTGTTGCTTGAAGGTATAGTGAAGAAAAAATAGAAATAGTTCAGCTTTAGCAAATTTAAAAACATCAATGGGCATCCTAGTTAACTTGGTCCATGCTGTTTCTCCATTAGTCTGACTCCCTCTACCCCAGACATACCACACAGCAGCACAGTTCTTTGCATGTACAATGGGTTGAAGGGGTAGCTTTTTCCTTTTAAGTATGAATATTATTTATATTTTAGATTGAATCCTAATTTGTTTTTTGTTGCTTGTTTGAACAGGTGGAAGAAGAAAGGGAGTAACCCTAGCCCATATATTGTGGTTCACCACAGGGTCAGATCAAGAACCTCTCTTGGGATTTAAACTGCACCCCACACTGTTATTTACTGAAGTTGACAATTCATTCTTACCTTCGGCAAACACGTGCATAAATGCAATCACTTTGCCCACTCCATCACTTAACGTCTCTCTTCCATCTGACGAGAAGCTATTTGATTTATATGACTGTGCCTTTTTGAATGGCTACTTTGGTAACCATTAATTATTACTATCACTAATGGTGATAGCTGTACTCTTTGATCAAACTGTTGTTGTTAAGTTCTATTAAGTTTTCTAGAGGGAGGAGTTTATAGTACACTCATTTCAAGGAGTGAAGTGGCGTGGACCTCCTTTTTGATTGGCTCCTTTGATATTTAACCTGTTAAGATTACCACTGACTTGAGAAACTTGAAATAACAGTGTTGTTGTTCAGTCGCAAACGGAAAAGATCATGTAATGACAGGAATGGTTTAGTACAGCAGTGCTGTCAATGGGTGGGTAGTCCTCCTTTTTCAAAACAAGTATGCACATACAGTGATATCAGTTTGTTTTGTTTCTGCATGTTTCCCCATTTACAGCAAGAGGTAGTTATTACTTACTACAAATTTGTAGAAGATAAAAGGTATTCGACATTTGTGTTACAGCATGACTACTGTAAACAGAGTCACATACAAAAATTAAAACCATTCACATTGTTTTGATGGCACACATGCAAAGAGCTTCATCATTATTTCATTGAGTTGTAATGTTGCACCAAGCAGTTAGATTGGCTGGGATAAATCAAAGCTGGAATTAGTTATTTTTGCTGAGTGATTTTGCATGCATGTTCAGTGACAAGTATTTGTTAGATTACATCAACTAAACAAAGATAGAAACAGAACTTGACAGTGAAATAGAAAATGGTAAGATGCAGTGACTGTAAAATGTTAAAATGAATAGCCACAGAAAATGTGGCAATAAAGTTAAATTTTGAACAGTTGGAATAACTGTCTGTTGGAGGTTCACATTCTGAAAGTCAGTTATTATAATTTCCAAAGTGCCTAAAATAGGGTTCCTGGGGGGGGGGGGGGTGTATCAATTCAAAATTATCTGGACGCACATGGTAAAGAGTGTCCACATGTATCTGACATGAGTGGTTTGTGATATCAACTTTAATTCTGTATATTTTCAAATACATTCAATGTACATACAAAGTATAGGGTCTCCAGGGTTGTGGTGCTAAAAAATGCAAGGCCTTAACACAGAAAAATAGTAGATCTAGGCCTCCATCACTTTACTCTGGGGCTTCATCTAGCCAGAATGAGCATTTTTGTCTTGGATCTTAGTAGAGAAAGGCCTTAGGCTTCAAGCTCCAGGCTTCATGGCAAAGGTTTTTGTGGCGCTAGGTCTCCAGAGTCATCAACTACTCTCCATGCCCCACTCCCCCACTACCCTGAATGTACCTATTAGAGGATGTTATTTTCTAAGGGTTCTGTTACATTGAACTCTACCAACTGAAACTCCAAAACTAGCAAAAAATCTAAAAGCTGAGACTGAAAGGTAATAGTCCCATGAAAACACAACGAATATTACTTCTCTTCTCCTAACTATGGTCTGCACAGTACTTCATGAAGTAGTACATGGAAACAAAAATAATATTCCATGGAGGGGGGAGGACAAAGTTGGGTGGGCAAAATTCTTTGTTAGTATTACATAACTGCATGCAGATATCTTTGATGTGAGGAGGTGCGAGTATCTAAAAAAGAGGTAAAGAATTCCTCTTTCAACAGCTACTCTTAATACGGTAAAGAAAAAAAGTCCAGTTCTCAGGGATGGTGAACCCTTTAGGGGGAGCTAGAGTACTCTTTTTACAAAACAGGAAATCCCCTTCAATGTTATTGGAAAGTTTATGTTTTAGCACTGGACAGCTATTTACCCCCCCCCCCCCACTTGAAATAATAGTTGTTCAACCCCCCACTTTCAAATTCTGCTCCACTATCCCTGTCTCTATTTCTTGAAGTGATTCCTGTACATCCCTCTAACTAGCTACTGAATGTTTAACAATGTGAAGAGCTTTGAGATACAAATCGATTCCAAAGTTAGACGATGTCCATGCCGATGGAATTTCAATGTTTAGTTGCTGCCTGCAGTTGTCACTCAACTGAAATGAGGGAGGGTCAAATATTGGTCTACCAGACCCATCATCATCATCATCATTAATGAAGCCTTCGATGCCATAATGAGGAATAGCCTCACTTCTCAATTCTATTCCTACTGGGTTTTGAAGTTGACCTGCAACCCACATTCTAATGGGTGACGACTTTGTAGTTCGCATTCTGTGCTGGGACCAAGCCCTGCTCCAAATGTCTAGCTTTTCTTGGATTTTAACCAAGTAAACATGGTGGAGAGCAACCAAATGAAGATCATCCAAAGGGTCCAATATTCCCTCATCTTCCATGAAGTAGAATAACTGATAATAAAGTGCTAGAACACCCTGAAATACATCCTTCCATAACCTTTCGATCCGCTGGTTGTGAGTGCTCTTGCCTGTTATAGCACTTCCTCTATTTCGTCCCCTTCTTGATATCATGTAGTCAACAATACTGACATTCTCACGTCCCTGATCTGTTCGAATTCTGCTTGGTAAGCCAAATTCGTTTACTGCTTCTAAGAAACAAGCCAGAACTGTCGCTGCTTTGTTGTTATCTGTACACTGCAACATTACAGGTAGTCGGCTATAGCCATCAATTCCACCAACAACGATAAAGTTCCACCTCACAAGTTTATGGTTAGTGTCAATATGCCACAAATGGTTAGGGCCTTGGACATTATACACTCTTCGTTGCAAGCGGCCTTTCTTTCTTTCCCGTACTCCTTCCTGATCCACACGGTGGATGCTGTCCCGAAGTCGCATCCTTTGCACCTTAATGCCTCTTTCTTGAAGAAGAAACTTCATCATTCCTTCCCCACAAAAGGGGAAGTCCTTTGATAATTCTGTTATATGGTGATCAAGATCTTTATCAGAAATGTCACTGAAATCTAGAGAACTCAGTCCGTAGCTTTGCATTCTACGATAAATTGTACTCTCCGAAACGGACAACATAGAAGCAATTTCTTTGATCATAAAACCCTCTTCTAAATGATTCTCGAGTATTGACTTTGGGATGTCGAACTCTGGAGCTCCAGATCCTAGACGTTCCCTTTGTGGCTTCTGTTTGCCGTGGATGGCGCATTCCATTCGCAATTTCATCATGTCAGCTCGGTTATTTATACCCAACTGATTCATTTCAGAGACAGACAACAGTGAAACTAGATCGGGTGTAATCTTCTCGTTTTGGAATACTTCAATTAGATTGCCCAAGTTATGTCGTTTAAGAATAGAGGCCATAAGTTCTGTCTTGTCCGCCATTTTGTATATATCCGATTGAAAAAAGAGCGGGAAAGGGGAGAATTGCATTCTGGGGTTTTCCAGTCTTCCCCAGACCTTCTCCGAATTCTTTAAGAAGACTGGTGACGATCATAATGAAGAGAGGACCGAATATAATGATGTAAGCACCGAATATAACGAAGAAAGCATTGAACAAAGAAAGCACCGAATATAATGAAGTAAGCACCGAACAAAGTAAGCACCGAACATAACGAAGGAAGCACCGAACAAAGTAAGCACCGAATACAATGGTGTTAGCACCGGATATAACGAAGAAGCCACCGAACAAATTAACCACCAAATATAATGAAATAAGCACTGAATATAATGAAGATAGCATTGAATATAATGGTTTTAGCACCGAATATAACGGAATAAATACCGAATATAATGGCGTTTGAACCGAATATAATGAAATATGCACCCCATATAACGAAAAAAGCACTGAATATAAAGTAGAAAGCACCGCATATAAAGACAGGAGCACCGTACATAATGGAATAAGCACCGAATATAATGAAATAAGCACCGAATATAATAGAAAAAAGTATCATAAGACAGTTGTGGCGTTCCATAAAAATCCGTTACCCGACCCGGTTTTATGCGTTGTTCTAAACTTGAATTTGCATTGAATGCAAATTCAAGGTGGATGAGTGCCTGACCTCGGGGCAGATCCAGAGCTTCTTCTCCAGAACAGCCGTCAGACTTCGCCACGCTGTCGCCCCAGAAGACGACGACGAAGAAACGGATGACAACAGCCGAGCAGCAGAAGAGGAGGAGGCTTTCTCAGATGTGCGCAACACCATCCTGCTGCAATACGCACCAGTGCACCCCATAGTCTACGACACGTGGAACCTGTGTGCGCTGAGCTCGTTCAACAAACTCAGTAAGCTTACGGTAGCCCAGTTACGGGAGATTTACTCCCACTTCAATATGGAGGGTGAACCGTCTGGGCACAGGAAGAAGCCCTATCTGGATTTTATTTTGAACCTTGTAGGTGCCTGCTCTTGCGCATCCTCGAACCAGTAGAACCAGTGTAACACGAACTCTTGACGGAAGCAAAAGTGGTTCTTCTTGTTGGGAATTATTTTTTTGCGACTCTGAGGAAGTCGCCTTCTATTTGAAATTATAACATTCTTTTGAGTACAAACCCTTTTATTGCAGGCCAGGTGAACAGCATGTAGATGTTACAATTCAGTCAGTCAATCAATGGAGTACCTTCAGACGATCCTTTTTTTTTAAGCTTTTAACATCCAAATACTTGTAGTGTACCTACTGCAATTTCATCGTTTTATTTCTGAATGCTCTGTTTCTAATTTCATTTTGGTTCTGTAAATGAGCATTAACAAGATTTTTAATACATATTGAAGGCGATGTTTGTTTATACATTTGACAGTGGAGTCAATTTTTGCGGAGAAAATTTTTTGCGGGAACTGTTTTCCACGAGAACCTTTTTTCTGGATCGTCAAAGAACCCGCAAAAATTAGAACCCACAATTCGTAAAAATTAAGTGCCACACGGTATCCCAAGAAAAAAAGGAATCGGCCCCCAGTGAACGAGAAAATTTGAGTTTTCTGAGTTCAAGTTATCAGGGTTCTACTGTGATTTGCATTTTTTAAATCTAGAATTAATTTTTTTCTAAGAATTCCCTGTGGACGAAGTGGCCGTGTTGGCGGTCTTCCTGTGTTCGGTATCCCTGTGTGACATGTATTGTAACGCAAACTCGATTCATGTAACAGCACTTCCGCGAGACTCGTGGCACGTCGAGCGCGCGGAGATTTCGCTGTAGTTTGCCTCAGTTTTCGCAGAAATGAAGACAAACAAGGACACAAGGTACAAACAAACATATCGTAGACTTGACTGTATACTAGACAGAATAGATGTTTGGGTAGATTTTGAACACTTCGCTGTGTCGTGATAAGAAGTTGACCCACATGTTTACATTAGCGAGGCAAGTTCAAATACCTCAAAGCCGAGATATGAGTTCTTTTGGGATAAAAATTGCTGTAAAATGTTGCATCTAATGTCTAGGAAGCATGTATGTATCACTGTGGGACTTGTGATTACCTAAATTAAACGTATTTTGGCTGAAACATTTGTTTGAGTATTGATTTGTGTCGTGCCCAACCTCAAAACTGTCATGTCAGAAAGATCAAATTTCACTCAAGTGCTCCCTGAATTTCGCATTCCCATAAATTCATTTCATGTGTTGCCCAAAGTTTTAAAATCATATTTTGAAAGCTTAGAGATTGCTTTTTAATGTGGAATGTCTTTTGCTGTTTAAAAGTAGGTACCGGGTGTGATTTTAGGCCTTCGAATTTCGACAACATTTTGCTCGCGTGAAATCCTCGAAATTTTGTAAATATTTAAAAATCTGTAAAATATTCTAGTCGCAATCAATTCAAGCACATGCAGGGGTGGATCCAGAGTAGTTCAAGTGATTTCCAGAAATCACTCAAATGTTTCCAAACCTGCGTTTGTTATTTCAAAGGGTCTTTATTGTAGTTCAAGAAATCAATTATCCTCCTTTTTTTATTGTTTATTATGAAATAAAACAAAGAAAAAAGCGTCGCATCTCGTTATTCCGTCGATCACACAGCAAACCCAGCCCTTCGACGAGTCTCCGTTCGCACGGTTTCGTCCCTTTGTCGATACTTCCGAGAACAACCCGAAAAAATTCGTAGGCACGACCGGAGCAAGTTTGTACCCAGTGGGTGGGACTGAATGGTATATGGCTCTTGTCACAAATCACTCAAAACCCACTTTGATTGGCCAGAAACACTCACATTGTCTTGCGAACTACTCAAACTCGGTTGTAATTGGCTATTCAGACCGCAAACTACCGAGGAAACTACTGACAATCGCATATAAAGGGAAGTCTCTCCCTGGAAGTCCCTTCGTTTGTTCTTGTTGAGTTCCGATTAGAGTTCATCGTTAACTTGCTACGGAGGAAGACATGATTTTGATTTATAAACCATGGTTCGAGGCGAGCCAGTTTGTCGGAAGGAGGACTGTTCTCAGTACGATATTGGCTTGGTTTTCAAGGAAATCAGCTCATATTCGGACCAGGACAAGCTCAAGTTCATAGAGAATGTGTGGAAACCAGGTGAGCTATTTGACTTCCCAGTGTCAGTGGAATGTTCGAATTCTAACCGTCATTTTGTGTGGAGCTGGCTAAAAAGATTTCCCTGGCTAGCATACTCTAAATTTCTCGATGGTGAATTTTGTTTACCATGTGAATTAGAGTAAAATAGCAAGCTTTTTTTCCTGCAATTATTTTTAGTTCACAGTGAACGCAATTTGCATACTGTACTGCGGCCTCAAATAAATTGCGCGAGAACAAATCAAACTTTTTCCACGCACTTTATCCTTCGATCAAAACTAAAATAGTGAATGAAACTCACATTGAAATTCAAAGTCAATGACAACTTTAAAAGAATTTGTACAAAATAGTGAATGTCATCTGATCAAAGCGCATCAAATTTGCATAACGCGTGAAATCTGACCTTTTCAATGAACGTCGCATGGTATGTAACGCAACAATTTCACATGTGTCTCGATGATATCTGCTAATATAGGGGCTGAAAACCCTTTGCTGGGATCTATAGTATTGTATTCGAGCAAAACAATCGAAGAAAAGCCTACGATCGCTTTTGTGACCGATCTACTGGCAAGTGAACAGCTTTCAGCCGTCATGTTAGCAGAAGCATTTTATTGACCATGACCATTGAAATGTGTCTCCGGCGTGTTGATTGAGTTGAACGTGTCTCGTGTTTACGAGTGAATCATCGTCCTTAGATAAGTCGTTTTTGACGAGTTTTTCTTGAAGAGACTTAACTACACCAAACTGGAAGTTACTCTCCGGAAAACCCCCGTATGCCTTTGGAATTCCAGTCCAATGAACCCCCCCCCCCCATGTCCTCGGAATTCCAGTCGACGAAACCCCCCCTCCCCTTCGGAATTCCGAGAGTTGGGGCAAATCACTCATGTGAAATCCTGGATCCACCCCTGACATGACCACTCAAAATGTGTGTTAAATTCCCTTTAATACGATAAGAAGCTTTTTGAGTTGAATGATGTTTGAATTAGATTCAAATCAAGCTCTTTCCGTAGTCCGGTCTCGGGCCTAGAGTAGTATACCTAGAGTAGTCTACTGATTTCAATATGATATCTAATGGTTACTGCAGATAACGGTAAGATCACCTTATCTGATTATCTGATTAAGAAATCTACAGATTTTAAGACGGATTCCGCTCAACGTTCGAGCAATAAGTGCAAAAAATATTTACCAAAAAACTACTCATAGCACGGTAACATTTTAAATGCTATTTGAAACATCTCACTCTAGTTCACTTGCCCAAGTGACCCCGCGATGAAATTCTCAAGCATTCTCAAGAAAATTAATTTCAAATCTCGTAAAAGTATGCTAAAAACGGGCGCCATTTTGTTTTGAACTGACATGAAGCGTCTTTTTAATTGAAATATTGATAACTTCAAATCCAATTTTCTCTCGCGGGGTCAGCTTGGGAGCAAAAGTAACGATAAGTTCTTCTTATCTGTTCTCAAAATGTGACAGTGCTGTAAGTATTTTTTTGGTAACTTAATTTTTGCACTTACTGCTCGAACGTTGAGCGGAAATCGTCTTAAGATCCGTGTTACTTTTATCTCAAAAATTAACCTGCGATCAGGCTCTATTTTCGTTTCGCTCGGTGAAACATTCAGGCGGGACGGGCGAAACGAAAAATAGAGCCTGATACAATTCTTCTACGGAACGTCTGCCGCCCACTTTTTTTGATTGATTGACATTCAACAAAACAGCCAATCAAAATTTCTTCTGCTTGCGCGATCCTCGGTATGCAAATTTCCCATAACGGCAATTCGCAGAAAGTCACGTAAATGTCGGCAAAATAAGAAAATCATAGGCTACGATATATCTTCTAGGCACAAGTACTCAAATTTACACGATTGCTAACTTGAAGGTTCCGGTACTGTACATGGTTGCTCTGTCTGAGCTGAAACTGAATGAAAATTCAAAACACGACGAGGTTGTCATGTACCAAAATATGCTTGCATGCTTGAATCATTTCCCATTTCAGGTGGTATCCGTAAATATTCTCTTCCCATTTGTCACCGATTTTCTGCGTAAAAAACCTTGGGCAATTAAGAGAAATACCTTCAGTTTCATTCTTTAGAATAAAGATATAAATAAAACCGTTTATAAACAAAGGAGTATTTTGTAATTTAATTCGAGAAGTGATAAATATTTGAAATTAGCAGCGAATTTTATCTCTAAGCGCAAGCAGCAGCGAATTTTAAAACGAAGAACATTTATTATAAAACTAGTCAGATCCTTTGATGTCAATGTCAGAGATCAATAAAACGACATGAATGAATAAACTGAAAATCGTTATTGCGACTTGATTGCGGTTCTCGCCAAACATCAGTTTACCGTTAAGTTTACCGAATTATCGGTTGACTTGTTGATCATTCTTGGCGAAAGACACTTGCTCGTCTGCTGCTCGTTTTGTTTCGTAAAACGCGGAAACAGCCACTACTTTGTTCATGTTTTTAATATCAATACTAGTTGAAAGCCGTCAAATGAAAATTCCGCGACATGATGCGATAAAACGGAATACATACTTCACTGTTGCTGTACTTCTCTGCTCCAGGTGAGAGACAGCTTGCGTCAAACCGAACGCCATTCTCAGGAGAGAAAGAACTGGTGACAATTCTCCTAGAACGACGAGAATTTATTAGAGCAACAAATTTTACTTCGGCAGACTTGGCGGTTGTGAGCGAGTCTCGTTGACAATTTACTTCCGTTGACAGCTCTATTGTTAAAGGGCCAATCAGATTGCGAGATTCCCGCGGCCAAAATTTGGCCGCCGACACGAACTCTTGTGAGAGATTGTATCAGGCCCTATTTTAGCGAGCGACCAACATAAGAGAATATGAGAGCGATGCTAAAATTCGGCCTGATCGCAGGTTACTCAAAAATCAATCTAGTTTGTCTGATTTTATTAACTGAACAGTAGTATATCATGAATTAAATGAATACCACCTGATTCTCAGGGGTTTATTTTCGATTTTAAACCCCCCACCATAATAAACAAGCTCCCTTTTCTCGCTTGTTTATTATGTGGGGGGTTTAAAATTCGAAAATAAACCGCTGAGAATCAGGTAGTATTCATTTAATTCATGATATACTACTTAATAACCGAGATAAACCACCCAGCATAAAAAAAGAAGAAAAACGAGAGATAATTTACAAACATTTGAAGAATTACATATATTGAAAATAACACAATGGCAAGTTGTCGTCTTAGTCTCTTCACTATAAATCTATTTATTTGGTCTGCTTTTGGTTTGTTGAGCTGTTATGTTTATGGACCAACAGTTATTACTAACTTTCACACATTTTTAGTACTTATTGAAGCAAACACTCATCTGATGCTCCAATATCTTTTTTATACAGGATTGTTTATATTATCTGTGTCAGAAATAACGAAAATTGCACTGGGATCAGATCTCAACATTCGATCACCAATTAATATTGTTATTCAAGAAAAAAAATAAAACATCTGATATTATTTTTAAAATTTTTTCAATTATAGAATCACACACAAAAATTTTTTTTTTCAGTTAGAGAAATACACATCTTTGTTATACCCAAGTTGTAATGTCTGTGCTTAACATAAACATTGAAGAACTTTTGAAAGAACTTGATCCAGCAACGTTACAAGCTTTAGAGCAATTACTTGCAGAGGACGCTCCTGCTGTTCGAAAAACTATTCAGAATATATTGGATGAACCTATTTCTGAGAAAGTGGAGAAGAGTTTAGATAAACCTTTAATTCCTAAAACATTTCAACCGACCGCTCCTCCTCGTAGAAGGGGGAGAAAAACACAAGAAATTTTGAGGAATTTTGATCCAATTTCTCGAGAAAACATCCGAAATGTTACAAATTATCAGAATGAGATTCTTGATTTATATGATAATACCGAATATGAGGGAGAAGAGGTAAGAGGGCGCCGTTTCATTCGATGGCGCTTTATTCGAGGACTTGAAAGAGATCTTACACCTGATTTTATGACAAAAATACGAGAGAAAGTTAAAACATCTTTCTACGCTAGACATATTTTTTCATATCAGCTACGCAACATTGAAGACGATTCGTCAATTGTGATGTACACTAACATTGGCTCGCCTTGGTTTGAACGTTTTTCTGAGGCGGAGAAATGGTTGAGTGAGCGGGAGAAGGTACGCCTGGACCCTGACAACAAAAATAGACCGGACACGACATGGGTGTTTGAAAACCACTTCAATGTTGAGATAAAGGTTGTACTTGATCGTCAACCACTTTTAGGTACAGGTCTCTTACCAAAATGGCTGCGTGATTGTGCACGTGGGCGTGCGGGTCCAATGATTGCTCTTGATACTTACCAAGACAATTTATGTCTTTGTCGTTGTATTGCGGTACACCGAGGTTTAAGACCAGATCGGAGTACAACGGCAGCACGGGAACTTGCTAAGAGTTTCTTTAACCTCATAGCTACTCCACAAGATTGCCGGAAAACATGTTTAGATGAACTTGATGAGGTTGAAAAACATCTTAATAAAAAACAAATTTTCAAAGATTGGTTGGGTATTCGTGTATGTGAGCCTGAACGTATGGGGGATGGTGAAGTGGTATGGCATCTTAGAAGGAAACCACCAGCCAAGTTAACAAATATTTTGACAATTGGAATTTATGAAGGGCATGCTTTCATTATAAAAGATATTTCAAAGCTTGCAAAAATTTATGCATGTGTTCATTGCCGTTCAAGATTTACTCAAGCTTGCAATCTTCAACGGCATATCCAAACATGTGCGCAAGGGAAGACGGTGATTGAATGTCCGGCCGAAAAAGTTGAATTACCACAAACAGCTTTTGAGAAAGCTTTTCATCCAAAACATTCATCTTCTCCAGAATCTCTTCGCTGGCTTGAACAAGAAGCAGCACTTCGTAAAATTCACATTCACCACGCTGCCTGCGGACATGGAGGTGAAAGATGGGTTGAGCGTGCACCTGTAGACGGTTATAACCATGAAACAAAGACTGTTTTTCAATATCATGGATGTCATTGGCATGGATGTCGAAAATGTTACTCTCATGATCGAAATAGAATTATTACTCATCATGACCAAACAAGAGAAGATAGATTTAAAGCAACTGTTGAACGTACACAAAAGCTTCGAGCTGCTGGCTACCATGTAATCGAGGTATGGTCTTGTGAAGTAGGAGAAATAAATATAAAGTTACCAAAGACTCAAATACAAAGTTATCCATACGCTATATTATATGACTTTGAAGCATACGGAGATAAAAATCAGAGAAAGGAACCTACAGGCATGTTAACTATCGAAAACACACACGTTCCAATTTCTGTTAGCATAGGTGACACTTTAGAAAGAGAACCTACCCACATCTGTGAAAAAGATCCTGCGAATTTGGTTCATAAGTTTATGGAAGAACTTGAGAGGCGTGGGAAAAACATTCGGGACCAAGTAAGAGCAGCGTTCATACCTGAAGATATGAATATGCTTACAAAAGCACAGCGCCTCAAAATAGAAGAATGGTGTAATCAGGTGCCAGTTCTTGGTTTTAACTCCGGGCGATATGATTTGAATCTTATCAGAGAACATTTCGCGGAACGTTTATCTGATACAGCTGGTAAAGTAAGAGTTGCAAAAAATGGAAACAAAATTATGCTCATTTTGACTAAAAACTTTCGCTTTCTCGACATCATAAACTACTTAGGTCCGGGTACAAGTTATGAGAAATGGGTGAAAGCCTACGAATGCGAAACTATAAAATCGTGGTTTCCGTATGAATGGTTTGACACACCTGAAAAACTTGATTTTCGCGGACTTCCGAAATATGAGGATTGGTATTCGAAGCTGAAGGGTGGTTATGTTCTCACGCGGGGTGAATGGGATGGGTGCCAGCGTCTGTTCAAAGAAAAGGGAATGTGTACCTTCGCAGACTGGCTGCGTTACTACAATAATATCGATGTAGCTCTTGGCCTCGAGGCTCTGGAAAAGATGCGTGCTTTCTACACTGATAAAGGAATCGATATTTTGAAAGATGCTGTCAGTATCCCAGGTGTTAGTTTACACTACTTACTCCGCGGATGTTTTGAGAGGGGCGCGGATCTTTACAGCCCGTGCAAAGAAGCGTATGAGATGTTGAAAGAAGCTGTTGTCGGCGGCCCCAGCCTTGTTTTCACATGATACCATGAAGTTGGAATCACGAAGATAAGGTCTCATCGAATAGCGGAACCCCGTCTTTGCAAAAATATAGTGGGTTACGACGCCAATGCTTTGTATTTGTCAACCATGCTTAGAGACATGCCTTGTGGAAATGGAAGGGTCGTGAAATACAATAACGAAGCCGCCGCTCCCATACTAACACAAAGGCTCAAAGAAGAAAAATGGTTCGGATTTGCAGAAGTTGATATAAAGATCCCTGAGCACGTACACCCAAAGT
This sequence comes from Siderastrea siderea, assembly GCA_964030785.1. Classification (NCBI taxonomy): domain Eukaryota; kingdom Metazoa; phylum Cnidaria; class Anthozoa; order Scleractinia; family Rhizangiidae; genus Siderastrea; species Siderastrea siderea. The sequence goes on from OZ034971.1 coordinate 33,162,068, forward strand.
TTGAGGAAATGTGTCCGTTCTTCCACAACAAAGAGGTGCCAGTTGAAGCTGTTCCTCAACATATGCTTGACTACCTACAACGAACGAAGCGGAACCGCGGAGACGGAAAGAAGTTAGTGGGAGCATTGTCTGCAAAGAAGATATTATTATACGCTCCTCTACTTAGATGGTATCTTGAGCATGGAGCAGTGATCACAAATGTTTATCGAACGATTGACTATCAACCAACAAAAATATTCACATGGTTTGTAGAGCAAGTTACTGAAGCTCGTAGAACTGGAGATAAAGAAAAAAGCAAGGCGCTGCTGGCTGAGGTATTCAAACTGTTAGGAAATAGTGGGTACGGGAAGCTCATCGAAGCCTTGGAGCGGCAAACAAACACCATTTACACCAAAGACGAGAAGGTAGTCGACAGAGCCTTGCGAAGTGCATATTTCAGTGATCTTGACGAGATCGGGCAGGCGTATGAGCTGGAAAGCCGAAAGCCTCGGATCACAATCAGAAGACCATTTCAGGTAGGAATAGCTGTATATCAACTGGCTAAACTTCGAATGCTTGAATTCTATTATGACTTTCTTGACAGATATTTTGACAGAAGAGATTTCGAATTGATTCAGATGGACACAGACAGCAATTACATGGCAATCAGCGCAGAAAAGTTGGAAGACATTGTTAAACCAGAGCTGCAAACAGAATTTGAGGCAAAAAAGCAAGAGTGGTTAGCTTGGGACAAGTGGAGCACTCGGACCCCTGGGCTCTTTAAACTCGAATGTGAAGGCAGCAGAATGATTGCACTCTGCTCAAAATGTTATTTCGTCGACGAATCTGAGGGTAAAAAAAAGAAGTTCAGCACGAAAGGGGTGTCGAAGAAGCAAAACGAGATCACGTGGCAGCGTTTCAAGAAAGCTTTGGAAGGCAGCAAGGACATAGCAACTAATAGAGGTTTCAGGATGCGGGACGGGCAAATGGTCACTTACGAACAGCAGAAGCTGGGGTTGAGCGCTTACTACGACAAACGCTGGGTATTGGAAGACGGCATTCACACAGAACCGATTGAGTTTCATTGTTAGATTGCTGGTGGTAGTTGTGTATCTGGAGGGACAACCAAAAGCTCTTCGCGGACAAACCAGCGTTTTGGTTCGTCAAACAAATAATAGATAACCGGTGCGTCTGGTTTTATCATAATCTTTTCAATCTGATAAACATTCAAAGACCAGATTGGGTCGGTTGCTCTTCGCCGGCCACCTTCAAGTTCACCAGGTTGATAGAGATAGCGAACACTTAAACCGGAGGGGAGCTTTTTTTCGTTCACACCAACAGGTCTCAAATAAGGTGTTGAGGATTTGGATGGAACAGTTTTCTCTTTGATGGCATCAACAGGTTTTTGACCAGTCAGTCGAGTAACTTCTTTATTCAAAGCTAAAATAACAGCGGGCAGTCGGGCCACCCATTCAGTCGATCTTTTGTCTTCTGGGAGGCGCATTTCAACCCCATATTGGTGTCCAAACAGTCTTTCAGCCAGGGTGCGGTTGAATCTTTCAACGATAGCTTGATCACGGTGAATATCCACACGGCCGCGTCTAACCTCGACATTATGTTTCGAAAGAAGTTGGTTCATAGCACCCATAAACTCACGACCAGGATCGACTTGAAGCAGTTTCGGCCACTTTAAAGGACCACGACTATAAATCCGTTCCAGAGCAGCTGAAACTTCGTTAGCCTCTTTTGTGGTTAACGGTTCGGCCTCTTTGTATCGAGAGGCCACATCTACCACTGTGAGGGCATATTTAAGAGTTTTACGGGAGCGTGGTGGGCGATCGTGTGGGAGATACAGAAAATCGGCTTGGTGAACTTTGTTTGGAACAGGAACATCAAATTTCGGCCTTGGAATGTACCGTGGGGCTGGTAAATAAACCTGCCAAAGAGCTTGCTTTATCAACCAGTTTTGAGCCACATCTTCCGAGACTTTCGCTGCCTGGGCTAATTTTTTAATTGCTGCAAACCCTTTCCAATACCCTTGCGGGCTGTAATAAATTTTTGACAACCTATTGAAAATGCACGTGCGCATTGTATACCATACACAATAAAAAATGGACGAATCGTTTGGTTGTTTGCAAAATGAGAAAATTTCGACAAAAAAAATATTGCAAGAATTTTTGCAAAAAAGAAATGAATTATACTTATGCCTGCCAACAAAAAAAATTAATCGTTGTCCTTCATGCGAGGAGCAATTATTTTCTGTGGTGAATGAGTTCTGTCGTGCATGTCCAAAGTGTGGTAGAGTGTTTGAATATGATTATGATTATGATGATGAACAGTTACAAGAAGAAAATCGGGGAAGAATTTTTTTCATTGCGAACCCTACGACTAAATTTCATTTAAAAAATGTTTTTCGAAAATGGAACATTGACAAAATGTTTTCTTCGAGCGAGTTCAATTTTCTTGGTAACGTTATTGCTCAATTCAAGGGGATAACTGGCAAGTCAGTGAACTACCCCTGTTTTCTGTATAATTATTTTGAAATAGTACCTTCTGAATGCTGGCCCAACAAAAAAGAAATTATGGAATCTATTTCTCATCACCTTCCTAAAACCTTAGCAAGCAGGCGGCGCGCAAAACAGGAGTTTGAAAAGTGGTGGTTGAAAAACAATCAAGGTTCTTCATAAACATTTTCATATTTGCCTGTTTTCGGGTTTTTCACCAAACGCATGACAGTACCCTTTTTTGGATGAGTCCAAAATTTCTTGCTTGTGACACCAGTTGGACCTGTGAAAGCATTTTTCGCAATATCACCTGACCAATACCGATCGAATACATGTTTTGTGGAAGGAATCATTTTTTTTGTCAAAGTTTCAGCAAATTTCACTACTTCCAATGGTTTATCCAAAACACCAGTACCTTTTTGTTGTTTCAAACCCAACCCTAACTTTTGTTTAGCATTGATTGCATTTCTTGCAGCCGTATGACCCCACTGCCTTTGTTTGTAAGGAACTGCGTCAAGAGCCTTCACCATTTTTTTATCCGCTTTGTGTTTGCATTTTTTGAGATTTTCACCGTATTTTTTTCACGGTTGGAACAAACATCATAATCAACATCATGTTGCATAGCAATCGCATCTGTTGCACCTGTGTCGGTTTCTGATATATTTCCAAGATTTCTCCAGTTTCTGGATCGTATTTCACCTGCTTTTCAAGAGGATTGTATGGCCCTGTGAAATTATGTCCCGGCAATGTCCAACCTTTTTTGGTTTCGGAAATTTTCCTATTGCTGCATGTATATCAATACCACTGCCCTCCGCGTGGGAGGGCTCACCTAGTTTCTCGGCATAAAACGTGTTTCTGTTATTCCGCAACTAGCGCATTTTGCTTTTAAGAGTTTTCGATTGTTCTTTGTGATTACAACTTTTTCACTTCCCTGCACATTGGGCGTGTGCCGCTTTTCTTTCACACAGTACACTTCCATTGTATATATCTTATGAAAAATAATTTTTCACTATTTCCTCGTTTTGAAGTAAATCGTTGGAGAACATTTTCAAAATATCGGCAAAACTTGTTCCTTTATTTCTTTCGTTTAAAAAGAGAAGGCAGTAATAACCACATCTCACACTTTGTTCCCATTGAATTTGGTTATCATTTCTGAAAAAATGTGTCATCCCGTGCATTGACATTTCTTTTTCCCATTCCAAAGGTGTTGGAAGCCCAAATGAATCGAAATACTCGTAAGTACCTTTGTCTTTGGCAGGCCAACAACATACCCAGTGAGTTCCCAAACTTCCAAAATCATCCAAGTTTATAATACATGGAGAATGAAACAAGGGTTTTGTTTCGTTTCTGCTAAAAATACCTTTGATGGGGATTCGTAAAAAGTTGCACCATTTTCTCAGGTCAATTTTGGATAGAGGTTTATCTTCAAATGTCAGATTTTTTTTTTCAATTGATAATAATCGTCCCAAGTTCCAAAAAAAGGTGGAGATTGAATTTGCATTCCTTTACCTTTAGGAGGTGGAGGGAGGGGTGGTGCTCGTCGTTGTCGTGAGCGTGGTGGTGGTTGAGTTTGCATACCTTTTCCTATTATTTTTCGTACTAAATCAAGAGCCAAAGGTACATCGATAGACGCCAACATACCAAGGAAGCCACCATACTGTGCGCCACCTCCTTTTACTAAACCTTTTCCAACAAGATATTGTTCTGCCGCCTTTTTCTGAGTAGGAGTCATTCGCTGGACAAGTTTATAAAGCTCAATTTCCTTCGGCCCAAAACCCTTTCCGAATATCTTTTTCAGCACCTTTTCAGCGCCGAAACTCAAACCTGCACTTGCTAATGCTCCAAGGGCTGGCTTTATCAAAGGTCTTGCCAAACCTAGCATAGCAGAAAACAAACTTCCACCGCGCTGCGCAGTATTTTGAATCTGGGTCTGGCTTAATTTTATTTCCATTCCTTTACCTGCTGCTGAGGTTTTTTTTAGTCACGAGATTTGAGTAGTAGTGAGAAGGAGTTCGTCACCTCGCCCAATTTGGCCTGGTTTGACTCTCAGAGTGACAGCTGTCTTCGAAACATAAGCTTTTTGAAGTTTCTTTTTCTGACCATCAGTCAGTGCAATTTTATATGGATGATAAGTTGTGCTCATCGTGTGTATATTATATTCAGAATTTTTTGTCTAGACGACGACAAGCTCATTGCCAATTTGCTTCAACACAAATTCTTGTTCATTCAAAACCGCGGCGAAGATTATATAATCTTGAGCGTTAGCGGCTTCGTTCAGTCTGTAATGGAATTCGAACTTTTTGGGATCGTCTGTCAAACCTTCTTTGGAATTTCGCAGATCGAAGTAGACAACTGGGTATAACTTCTCAAAGTAGGAAAGCGGCAGCTGAACGCCGGTGTTATAGTCATTCTTTCTGTATCTCAAATTGATCAAATCATTCAAAATTCTTATTTTAAAGTCATAATCATATTCAAGCTCAGGATAAAATTCTGTGCCGTACTGAAGGCGGCAAGTGTCCAATCTTGCTGTGTCATCACCATCGATATCAAATGTGTCAAAAATGTAAGGGTTTTGTGTATAAGAATTTTGTCTCCGAGTTTGTCGAATAAATACAAAAACATGTTTGGGGTTTTTTACCCCGGGTGTAATTAACCACCTACCATTCGCATCCCTTCGGACGCTGCTCTGTGTCAAATTTTCTTGCAGGTATTTCCATTGGGTTGGCTTCAAGAAATTTTCATTGACCAGGGTTTGTCCTTTGCCAGTGAAATGTAATTGTGGCACCCACAACTCAAATTTGCGGACAACAATCCTTCGCTCTGTTCCATCGTTTTGCCAAATCATTTCTTCATCGTCTTGCAGACCAATTTCAAACTCAAAATGTATTGGTGGTATCAGCCTGTCGGAAAGACTTTCGAAGAAGGAGTATCTGTTCAAAGGGATAATGGTTTGAACTGTTTTGCCTCGGTCTGATAGAAGCGCCCTTGCCCGCATTCCAAGGTTCTTCACAGTGGCTTCTGCAACCACAGTGTCATTTGCATTGTCAAGATACCAAAAATGGTTTTTTGCCACACTTCTCGAAAAATCATCCGAAACGTCAAGCAGGTTTTTGATGAAAACAACCTTGTGAATATTATCCGCCTCGTATAATTTTTTTCCAGATGATCTGACGCTCAAATTGTTTATCAATGAGAAAGAACCGTTTATCGGAGCTGATCGAGTGTCAGCATCAATATTGGCTCCGTCTGCTGTAGCTTCCAAGTCGAAATCGACGCGGAAATAAGCGTTGTACCAGTCATAAAAATTGTCCCGGTCTTTCAAGGGAAATTTGTAGCCCGTCTTTTTTTGAGTTTGGGTATTCCCAGGGAAGGCGAGTGCAGTGTCCAAATCAACTCGAATGTATGTAGTCTTGTCGAGGTATGGTGGAGTTCTGAACATTTTGACAAGAGTTATATTAAGAGAAAAAAATTTCTTTTTTTAAATTTCATTTGCTAAAATTTGATTTAATTTTACAAGGGCGTCTGATTTTTTTGGTTTTCGGTTTTGCAAAATATTTGCAAGTTTATTTTTTGCATCCTGAGACAACGGTTTTTGTTTTTTTCGCTCTTGCAGTATTTTTCGTATTTGTTTCGAACCTTTTTCAACAGCAAGTTCACCAACTCTCTCACCCGCTTTTTCAGCGATTGTTTTTGTGGTTTTTTGGGTAGTTTTCTTTGCCACGTTCTTAACATTGTCTTTGAATACTTTACCGATGGTCATGAGGGTGTCACGGATCACACCCGACCCTTTGTGTTTATATCGATAACGTCCGGTGTTTTCGTCAAAAAAAATTTGCCCACTCGCTCGTATGATTCATGATTGTATATTTATACCAACAAAATCCTTACTCTTTTTCAATCATTAAGCTAATTGCAATGTCTGTCCCGTTGAGATTCAGGATATTGTTTTTTCCGTCTGTCACCCAAACCCTTATTTCATTAATAAAACTTTTATTAACAGGTTGCCACTCAAGTCGACGCGGCTCTTTTCGAAATGGATAGCTAACCCGAAGATCTGATGTTGAGAAACTGTATAACACATCGCTTGAAACATTGTTTGTTCGGCGTGAGATTAGATCGCAGTGCAAATATACCCAATCAACACCTCTTGTGATATTTGGAACTTCTCTTCCGACAACATCTCCACTCAAAGTACTTTTGCCATAACCAAGCAATTCACCAAAATTTCCTTGAGAAAAGTCAAGCTCATAATCGTTATGTATCAAAGTCACAACCCTATAAATTGACATATCGAAATATATTGTGAAAATGTACTTACTGTCTTTCTTTGTTGGATCTACTTTACCGGTGTGTTGCTGAATAAATGTGTTGATTCTTTGGTAATCATACATTCCATTCGGGAAAGTTAAGGTCTTCCACGCTTGTTCTGTTTTTTTCTTCCAGCGAATTTTGTTGTTGTCATAACGAGAATCGATGTTGTTCCATGAGTAACTCATTGTGATAAGTCTGTTTAGCGCAGCTTTATAGTTTCCTGGTCCCAATTCGGTCGGCAATTCGATCGGAGGATGAAACTTCACTGTAAAATCATGTGAAACATTCCGTTCTCCACCTCTTTCTAGTTTTGCGAGGCTCGAGTCAAGCAAAATATCAAAGCTCATTGTTTTATATAATCAGAAATAATTTTTTTCTTTTTCTTTTTATCGATTGTACCAAGTTCAACAAGTGAATCAAGCAGATATAATACCTGATTTTTTAGTTTTATTGAGCTGTTTCCTGCTTTCATCGATCCTAAACTCAAATGAAGTTGGTTGATCAATTTTTCAGCTTCATCATCAGTGATGCCACTTCCTTCGGTTTCCCAATCCTGTTTAGAAAAGTCATCTTCATCGTCAGAAAGTTCAAAAGCAGGTCTTCGGCTCATGACAGCTTTTTCCAAAGGGGTTGGAGTAGTTTCTCTTTTTTCGTGTGGGGGAGTGGACTTCAGTCTATACTTCCCCCCCTCTAACTGTTTCTCAAAAGTTGTTTTTGTAACCCCTCTTTTCGCATAAATTCCATCTCTTACTTTTTTGATTTCCTCTATTGAATAACCATATAATGGTCATTTTTTACTTTTTACTTTGTAATTGGGGTCATTTCCAAATTTCGTGATCAGTTGATTGACTGTTTGCAATAGGGTTGATTCATGGGAATATTCTTTTTTAACCGGTTCCGGCGCCCCCCCACTCTTTACGTGTGGATTGTTTTTCTTCCATCAGCGTTTGAGGTGGTGTTGGAAAATCATCATCATCATCATCAACAACTTCTTGATATGAGGGTGGTGGTGGTGATGGTGGTGTTGGTACATCCGGTCTGAATTCATCACCAAACGGGTTGATGTCGTCAAATTCATCCCTTGTGTAATCAGGACCTTCCTGCTCCTCTTCTTCTTCCTCTTCTTCCACAGTGGTGCTGCTCTTTTCATCAAGCCTTTTTGTAATTGGTTTAAAAAACTCTTCTCCTGAAAGCTGACCAAACTCTTTGTTTATTTTATCCATTTTAAATTTTTGGTGAATTTCTTCTGTTTGTTTATCCAACACCGTTTTTTCTTCAGCCAACTGACGCCATTTTTTTACTGACATATTTCCAGCGTGAATATATAGAAGCGAAAAAAATATGAAGTTCACATATTTATCATTTCCCTCAGTTTCTTCCAAGAGTGCTAACAAACAAGGTCATCCTTGTTTGCCAGATGATTTTTTCCTGATGCTAATTTGTGGACCTAGTAATTCTGGCAAAACAAACTTATTACTGAATATGATTTATAACTTATTGCTGTTTGATAAGATCTACCTCTTCTCAAAAAACCTGCACCAGTACCAATACCAGGGTTTTTTGAAGGACTTTGCTGAAAGAATCAACCCCATGGTCGGTTATGAGGTTATTGAGGCTTATGATGATGAAATCATTCCACTCGAAGAGCTTCCGGTGGACAACCAAAAAATTGTTGTTTTTGATGATCTTCTTTGTGAAAAAAACCAAAACAGCATCATAAATTATTTTATCAATGGGCGGCACAAAAACTGCTGCGTTATTTACCTCTCTCAAACCTTTTACAAGGTGCCAAAAGACATCCGTGTCAACTGCAGCCATCTTTGTATTTTCAGATTAGATCCAAAAGAAAACAAACGAATTGCAAACGAAATAGGTGTTGATCATAACACTTTAGATCGCGCCACCGATGAAAAATATTCTTTCCTGTACTATGACAAACCCAAAAAATCAATTAAAAAAAATTTTGATGAAGATATATAATGGGGTATATTAACAGTCAAATAGGTGGAACTAACCAAACGACGACTGAAAATGTGAAAGAGGGTCCTCCTGGTCCAGGGGGTCCTCCCGGTCCTGAGGGTCCTCCTGGGCCGAAGGGTGACAAAGGCCCAGCAGGACCACAAGGTCCTTATGGACCGAGGGGTGAAAAAGGTGCCACAGGACCACAAGGTCAGAAGGGGGCACAAGGACCACAGGGTTTAAAAGGCGACAAAGGTGATAAAGGCGATAAAGGTGATAAAGGTGATCCTGGACCTCAGGGTAGTGCCAGCGGTTCTGATAATATTGACATGCAAAATAAATACGATATTTTGCGATTAAAAAGCAACCCTTATCCTGTCCACGGTGATCTGACAAAGGTAATAAACTATCAGGACACGAGAAATATCTTTCTTTCAAAAAAGGAAGGCGGAAAAATGGAAGCAAACATTGATATGAACAATAATACAATCTACAACGTAAAAGACCCAGTACAGGCAGATCAAGCCACAAACAAAAAGTATGTCGATAATCAGCTTGTGAAAAAATTGGATAAAAACGTTAATATTGATATGAAAAATAATTCGATTATCAATCTTGATCTTCCATCAAACCAAAGAGACGCCGCATGTGTCGAGTTTGTTAACAACAGAATTGATGATATGACACAAAAAAGTTTCTCAAAGTTGATGGTACTAACAATATGACTGGAAACTTGAATTTAAATAACAATAAAATTATTAACTTACAAACCGATTACAAAGATTCGAAATCCGCAGTTAATGTTGATTTTATGCAAAATGAAATAACATCTATGAGAGATCTTGTCAGTCAAAAAATTCATGAATCTCATATCACTAACTCGGGACAAAAAAGGGACGCCTTCAGATACTTGATGGAAGACACTGATGCATCTTCGAGTGAAAATAATATCGAGGTTTTGGGCATCAGAGATTTTTCCGAATCTTCACATCAAATAAATAAAAAAGCTTACTCTCTCAAACTCCTGTTTGAAAAAGGCTCACCCAACCAGTACCAGTCACGCCTCGGTTTTAACTTATATAAATTTCCGGTCGGTTATTACACAATGGTCGTTGAATGGTTTCCTCCGGAAATGAATGGGGTAAGTGTAACCCCGCAAGCAACGACGCTTTCAATTTCTAATCATACAACCAAAATATTTGAGAAGTACACCAAAACAGTTATCCAATTTCACAGATGGGGTAGCTCACCTCCACAATCCTATATCTCGATCTGCACGGTAAGGTCAGTAATTCATCATTTTTAACAATTGGTCATTTAATTGTTTATGGTGTAAAAGAAACAATTTCAAACGTTGATCCAAGTGTCTCTGACACCGCTTTTGTTATTGATAATGGAAAAATGGTAATGGAAACAGATCTTTCTTTAAACAGTCATCGTTTGCGCGGTTCCGTTCATTACATAAATGGAATTTTAGATGCAACACAAGGTAAAAAAATTTTTTCGTTAAATGGTTGTAGTGAAATAATAATGAATCAGGATGATATAATAACAAATATAAAAATAATGCATGTAAGCAAAAAAAGAAAAAAATAAGATTTGCACCTATTTCTATTTCAATATTCTTTTTTCCAAAACAAAATATTAAAATAGATTCAGATGGTATAACATTTACTCCTGTAAAGAAAGTTTATCATTCAGCTGATATATCTAGAATACAGACAATTAATGTTAATCTTAAATTTGATTCTTGTTGTTCACTGTATATTGAACTGTCTTCATCAGGAATAAATGAACTCCTTCTAATGTTATTTGAAGATATAGTACCATAAACATTTTTTCAAATTATATAGCACAATGCGGAACATTTTCGAATTCAACCATATCGACCAAACACTTTCTAAAGAGAAAGTTAAAATTCTGAAAGATTTATATGCTTATTACCATAAGAAACATTATGGCTATGAAAAGTTGCACCGAGGTTTTCGAAGAAAAAATTTTGTTTGTAATCTTTCAGCTGGCAAGTTAATTATTAGTGCCGCAGTAGCCGGAGGAATTACATTGAACCCTATTGTCATAGCAACTTTAACTGGTGTTGGTCTTACTTTGAAAGCAGTGGCAAGCCTTAAGAAATACGATAAGAAAACAGAACAAGCAAATTTTGCCCGTATCGAATGCCAAAAAATCCTTGATGAGATTCGCTTTTACCTCAGAGGTGAAACTTTCGACGAAAAGTCCTTTCTTGATAGATTGAAAATGATAGATAATTTCGTTACTGATCATTGTATGGAAATTCCACTATCTATTTCTGAAAAGTACGATAAAAAATTCACTCCATTGTACATTTTCAAAGTAATTATATACGCTTTCAAAAATGATTGCAATTTTGCAAGTTATTTGCTATCACCTAGTTGAGCTTCTCACACCCCCCGAAATTTTGCAAATAAGATTCATTACTCGTGAATGTGTTTCAATAATATTGTTACTAACTCGTGACAAAGATGGCTACCCCATTTCAGGCCAAGATGTGGTTCCATAATACGACTTTTATCACTAAGTTGACAACTTCACCAACAGAGTACACAATAAAATTTTGACTGAAACGTTACAAAAATGCGACGCTTTTGATTGGCTACAAGCCCTGAGCTCCACGTGATATTACATAATCCAGTGTCAAGGTTAAACTAAAAATAAAAAAACACGTCAGACAAAGCGTGATAGCGCACGTGAGTGAGAGGCATTCCGAAAGGTGTCGGAAATTCTGAAGGGCGCGAGAAAAAAAAGTCAGACAGAAATCAGCGCCTTTCGGAATTTAAAAACACTTTTCGAATTTAACAGCACCTTTCGGAATTTCCGGAACCTTTCGGTATGTGTTGTGAAGAACACCCTATTAAACAAATGTATATTCAATATATCTTAACATGGATGTCTGTACAGATCAACCAGCGATCTCACAAGACTGGCTAACAAAGTATGTATTTATAAATCAACAAGAAATCTTACAAGACTGCCTAAAAGAATATGTATATTCAGATCAACAAGAGATCTCAGAAGAATGGCCAACTAAAGAAAGTTTTAAAAGAAGAGAAACTTTAAAATGGAGAAATATTTCAGATGATGTATACAAAATTAAAAAAGTTTCACACCGGGAAAGTAAATTTGGGATTTCAGCTATTTTAACTTTAAAAACAAAAAATGGAGATTAGTTTCTTGTATGGGCTCCTAAACGCCTTGCTGAAGATCTAGAAGATGATTCTTATCAATTTGTTTATAAAATAGGTCTCAAAACGTCTACTGACGGTAATGAATATTTTGATTATGAATTAATGTAATCTGTCTATGTATATTGATTTGTGTTTTCAAGCTTCGGTTGTTAAGGGGTTTTCCCTTCAATATTTGTACGAGAATATAAATTACGTTATTATCTGTGGGTTTCACCAGACCGCAAAGTCACGCACCGTAAACACAACTTAATGGTTGTGGTCCTCTTCCCATATATCAGTGCAATACTTAACTAGGGTTATATCATATATCGTGACAGAGATGGTTAGTTCAAGTAAGATTTCTTCGTGTTTATAACAAGGGTAACAACACCCTCCCTGACAACAGTGCATATAAGCTACACACACCAGAATATGGACAAGCCGCTCCATTTCAGGACAGTAAGGTTGTATTAAAAGCTCATTGTGAACCAAGTTCCAACCCAAAGCCTCTCGCTCTCTCAGTTTAATGATGAGAAAATGTTTGTAAATTATCTCACGTAGCTCAGGAGGTAGGTTTTGAATTGCTTCGATAACCTGACAGTTGTTGAATCCGGCAGCCATCGATATCAAATTTGACTCACAAATATTTAATCGATTATAAATTTTTTTTGTGTGTGTGTATTCGGTTATGTTTTCGTTTTAATTTTTTCTTCTTTTTTTATGCTGGGTGGTTTATTTCGGTTAAGTAGTATATCATGAATTAAATGAATACTACCTGATTCTCAGCGGTTTATTTTCGAATTTTAAATCTCCCACATAATAAACAAGCGAGCAAAGGGAGCTTGTTTATTATGGTGGTGGGTTTAAAATTCGAAAATAGACCGCTGAGAATCAGGTGGTATTCATTTAATTCATGATATACTACTTGAACTGAAGCTATAATGTCGTAAAAAAGGTGGTTACTGTTCATCGTGGTAAATACAGTTAAATAATAAAGTGTGTATCGTTTGTCTCACGATGTAGTCACTTGAGCTGTAGATCGCGACGTTTCGACTGCTTACTGCTAGTCTTCATCAGGCGGTGAGCTCGACTGGTTGCGCGTCACCATATGAATCACGATGGTCGGCTGTGATTGGTGCGTTTCGATCCTTGTTGTTTCGCTGTGAAGTTGTTTCCCGAGAGGTCCGATTTGAAGTTGTTCTCTCGGCGGTTCGCTGATGTACCGGTCTCCTGTTGTGTTTCTTGATCGTTGGTATCCACGCTTCAGGAATTTCAATTCCGTTGTCCCTATTGATGTTATAAGGGTGAAGTCTTATGTGGATAGCTTCCTTGACCCTACGGGTGTACCAGTGTGAGTCTCGATCAATAAACTTTACCTCGTTCTAAAGCGGGTGGTGGCCGGTCTTATTGGCGTGCTCAGAAACGGCGGAGGTCTGGGTACGGGCGAGTCGTATATCTCTGTCATGCTCTTTGATCCTTTCCTGCCTAGATCTTCCTGTTTCGCCAATGTAGACTTTTCCGCATTCACAGGGAATCCTGTAGACTACGCCGTCTTGTTTAGCCGGATCGACGGTGTCCTTTGGTCGCACTAAATGTGACCTAAGTGTCGTGTCGGACTTAAAGACGGCGCAAATACCTTGTTGTTGTAGGCAGCGGCGAAGAGGTTCTGACACTCCTTTGATATACGGCAAAACCGCGGTGGACTTAAACTCTGTCTCAGGCTCTACCCTGGGGGCTGCTTTTCTCGTCCTGGTGAGCTTCTGCGCGAAGGAGGAGGAATAACCGTTAGAAACAAGGCGACACAAGCAACCACCTAGGATCTATGGTTTACCTAAGATCCACAAGGCCAACATACCGTTAAGGCCTATTGTGTCCTGCGTAAACACCTTTGCATATGACTTATCTGCTTTCTTGGCTAACATCTTATCTCCCTTAACAGGCAATTCAGATTTCACGGTGACCAACTCAGCTCACTTCGCATCCATCATCAGCAGTGAGAGAGATTCAAGACAACGAGATCATGGTGTCCTTCGACGTAGAGTCACTATTCACCAACGTTCCAATTGAAGGTGCCGTACAAGCTGCGCGACGAAAGTTGGACAGCGATCACGGCCTTGCAGACCGCACAACGCTAACACCTGCTGAGATTGCGGACCTCTTGGATTTCGTATTAAGATCTACATACTTCCGGTATAACGGATCGATTTACGAACAACAAGAAGGTGCAGCTATGGGGAGCCCAGTTTCCGCGGTTATTGCTAACCTCTACATGGGGGCGTTTGAAGAACAAGCAGTAGAGTCCGCACCCTACAAGCCCAAGATCTGGAAGCGCTACGTTGACGACACCTTCACCATCCTTGATCGCGGTAATGTTGACAGCTTCTTACACCACCTCAACAGTCAGCAACCCACCATCCGCTTTACCATGGAAACCGAGAAAGGGAGTAAGATCGCCTTCCTCGACACGTCAGTTTCTAGAGAACCGGACGGCCGCCTTACCACCAGCGTCTACAGAAAACCAATAAGACCGGCCACCACCCGCCTTGGAACGAGGTAAAGTTTATTGATCGAGACTCACACTGGTACACCCGTAGGGTCAAGGAAGCTATCCACATAAGACTTCACCCTGATAACATCAATAGGGACAACGGAATTGAAATTCCTGAAGCGTGGATACCAACGATCAAGAAACACAACAGGAGACCGGTACATCAGCGAACCGTCGAGGGAACAACTTGAAATCGGACCTCTCGGGAAACAACTTCACAGAGGAACAACAAGGATCGAAACGCACCAATCACAGCCGACCATCGTGATTCATATGGTGACGCGCAACCAGTCGAGCTCATCGCCTGATGAAGACTAGCAGTAAGCAGTCGAAACGTCGCGATCTACAACTCAAGTGACTACATCGTGAGACAAACGACATACACTTTATTATTTAACTGAAACTGTAATATAACACTCATTAACTGTTAAAATAGACCTTCAGATGTCAATGTGAACTTTAACTGCCAGAAATTCATTGAGACAAAACTTTTGTACCGTAATAATTCGATTTAGCGCTCTCCTTCCAATAATAGCCCTTCTTCTAATAAGCGCTCCCCCTTGAGTGTTGTTTTGCTAATAAGCGCCTCCTTCCCTTATTGTGAAGGAGACATCGAAGACACTGACATAGAATAGACTAATTAAACAAGTGAATTATGGTCTTTTGTCCCATGTGAAATAAATAGTAAAGGCATTGACTTGGAATGGACAAGAGAATGCTTTTCTGACTATGCGAACCCGTAAAGTTAAAGTCGGTTGCGTCCGATTGTTATGTCAAAAAAGACGGCTTCTTTCAAAAAAGCGCCCTCCTTTGAGCTACCAAAAGTAAATTAGCGTCCCGCGCGCTAGGTCGAATCATTACGGTACCTGTTTGACAGATGCCGTTACCACGTTGTAATCTTGTAATAAACGGCAACATTAAGCGTTCTAATCTTTCTACAGAAGAAGGGCCGCACTTCGAAGACTTAAAGTAAACCTTTAAGTACGCGCGCAAACGGTGCAGCACTTGCCCTTCCATTCACAGCGCAAACAAAAGGACTTGAGTATATCTATTAAGATAACTGATCTCTTTACACGCATCTCCGCAAATGTCATCTATTGCATGACGTGCACCTTATGGAAGAGGATATACATTGGCGAAAGGGGAGAAGACTAGGCGACCGCTTCCGCGAACACCTGCGAGACGTCGAAAGAAATGACAAGGACCCATGCAAAGCAGTCGCTTGACACTTCAATCTCCCTGACACTTGACAGACTATGGTCTTTCCCTACATCAGGGCAACACAGAAAGCCGTAAAAATTGAGAGCAAACATTCATCTTTCAAATCGGCACCCTTAATCCCCACGGGATTACGTTGCCTGTTTTTGATCAATAGCGTAACTGCACCATTCTACATTTAAACCAGACACAACCCACAGTCCCTTGATTCGCTCTGACGAAGAGCTAACGCTGTAAACGCCAGCTTTTGAGTTTCTTCATGAAGGACAATTTATCTCATGAACTCAGCTGATACGTTCAAGTTTTTGTGTTTCACTTCCCCACTGACGCAACATCACAGTTTCTTTAGAAACTCCTTTTTTTTTCGTATACCTGTTTGTAAACAATTGCACTGAAACATTCATTTTACACATCCATGTTCCATATTCTCCCCCCAACTTTTTTGCTCTTTGGATTTATGATCAACCACCCCACCTCTTTTTTGTAGAACGTGTGACTTTGCTGTTTGTTGGTGATGTTGCATTTTCCGGTCCAGTGAAATATTACGTGGAACATGGCTATCACACATACAATGATTCTTTTAATGACGTGGCATCATACATTAGAGAAGGTGACATCTCGGTGGCGAATTTGGAAACTCCCTTTGTAAGCAAAGATGTCTATCGCTACAAATACAAAGGAAGAAAATCAGTCATACTGGATGCAAGTCCAAATGCCGCCCCAGCATTAAGGTAAAATGACAGCTCTACAAAATAATGTAATATTTCTTCCTGGGTATTGTTATTAATGATATGATAATAAGGGATGGAGAGTCGCTCTGACCCTCCACACGCCCGATAGCATACTTCCTCTGTTTAAGCGTCGATATTCATCCCCATGAACCCCCCATAACATAAGCCCTCCTTCCAATACGCAAACAAAGAAAGATACAAAGGCATCCAAGAACTTAAAAGACCCTAACACTTGATCTCTCGTTATTCTTTTGATTCCGGATTCAAAGTCAGAAAGCCTGAGAGAATCCCTTTAAGCAATCCAAGGACTTGTAAACTTTGCCTGTATCCGGGTGCAAATCTGCCAGCTTAGCATCAGCGCCTGCCGGGTTTACAACCTGCCTGAGTTTGATGTAATGCAGCGCCGTTCTACTATTCTTCCAACCAACATGGTCCATAATGTCGTTCATATCAACATCAGCCAGCGCTAGAGAGACTGCGGATCCGCTATGGAAGCCAAGAAGAGTGAATCGCTCGCTGGAAAGCTGACCGCGTAGTTCGGCAGAGTACAAATTTAATCGAGATTGGGCAGCTGCCGCCTCCAAACCGCGAGAAGAAATTTTACCTTCCTTGGACAGGGAACGGAAAAAAAAGCCCGAACCCAGGTCAACCGTTTAAGCTTCTCTGGCTCTCCTGCCAGAAGTCTCCCAGTACTCGATCACCCGATGAGAGATGGAGGACACCACCCTTGCCATGACCTGATGCGCCCGAAGAAACAGAAAGACGTAAGTGCTTTTCGTCTCTCCAAGGAACGCAGTCCTTCCACGAGTCCAAAAACCGCCAATGAATTATTTCCTCTCTGAGACCAGGTGACAAGAAGACTTGCCCATTGGAGCTAGCTGACGAAATGGCACGAGCCATCTCTCTAATGAACAGCTTAGCTGCAGGGATGGCTAGGGAAAGTGAAATACATGTCCCCTGAAAGCGCTGCAAAGTCTTAACATCCACAAATTTACGGCGAGCCAAGATCTCTTCTCGCAGTGAAACCCAAGAAATATTCTTTCGTTGCAGTACCAGAAACGACTGCCTCTGAGAGTCAACGACAAAACCCAGATACTCCAAAGAAGTGGTTGGGTGCAGCACAGACTTGCTTATCCCAATCGGGTAACCAAGCTCGACCAAAACAGACAGGACAACAAAAATAGAAGCCTGGGCCGCCTTGAAACTGAATTCCTCTAGCCTATCACGACCAAGGACCGGACTGGGTCAGCAGCTCACCGTTCAGGCGGTCGTCGATGTAAAGGGAACAAGGTATCCCTTGATCACGAAGGGAACTAGAAACCACCAGGCCAATAGAATGGTAGATAAATGGCAAGATTTTCCAACCAAACGGCAAAGTACGACACACGAACCAAAGGCCACCCCACTCGAAGCCAAAATACGCCTGCGAGTCCGGTGTCAGAAGGATGTGATCGTACCCTGACTTGTCATCACATTTAGTCATATAAGAACCTTGGTACACATATCTCGGAACATCAGTAATCTTGTCTAAAGAAAAAGGAGCATCTTTCATCGAGAGGTTCAAAAACCTTGCATCCACGCACAGGGTTTCGATGGTTCAACGGTCAGCGGTAGTATCAATTGTGGAAGGCTGACCATTCCCTCACGGGGTGATGTCGCAGCTCTTACAAGGTCTTCTCTGATTTGCTGAGAAAACAATACACCGAACAACAAAACAATGGACCCTAGCCCTGAAAACAATAGAGCTGCGTGATACCAAGGTCCAATGAAATTAGAGGTTGTTAAGAGCTGCGGGGCTACCGCCCTCACGACCCCAAACGCGAACGGCGCCGGAGGACACGCGTTTTAAAATTTCCTCACAGACAAAGTTCCTAAATTTGTCACAAGAACCATGGTTGGGGAAGCGTTTGGCGGGAGGCAGGTCCGAGCAGTATTGCGAGTTTTTATAGACTCCAGAGAAAGATTCACGAAATTCAAAGATGTCCACCTTGTTACGAATCCAATTGAGGAACTTCTCTTTCGCCGAATAACCACTTAAAATCACTTCCCACGCAGTAGGATTAGTATGAATGTCCCCAGCAACAAACGCGTTAGGATCTCTTAATCTTAGCAGTTCAATTTCCGGAACAATTCCAGACCGTAACACGTCCTCCCAGTCACCTGAGGATAGACTTTCTCCCTCCTGAACGGCCCATTAACATTAACTCACGACACGGTCTCTCTAGGACAAGTAGTCAAAGCTTGCATTCTAAAGCGATCAAACTGACTCTCACACAACTGCAATCTTCTTTTCTTTACCGGTCGGATCTACAACGAAGTGGCAGAGAGAAGAATGGAAAAACTTAGCACTAAAGGAATGAAAAAATGGGAGAATTGTAGCAGCAAGACCTGGGATCCTCGATCAGGAGGGAGCAACTGCACACGCCTTTAAACAGTACGTCTATCGACTACCGAGAAATGCGGTAGGACGACAGGAGTTACTCGCCCCAATCTAGAGGATGGAAAACCGATAATTCTTAATAGGGCCCATCTCCCAAGGGGATACGATTCTTATTTATGTTTTAAATAAAAAGACATTCAAAACAATTTGTCCCATTTTATATGTAGATTAGAAGTTCCTTTCTTTGGATCCCAAAGGAGTTTATTAAGACCCACCAAAGACACAGTCTAATCTTTATTAATGTACTCTCTTCAATACACATTGATTATCCTTACAAGAGATCACATGCAAAACTATTTGTTCTGGTCTTGTCCAGAGGAAAACGGCAGACTTCAAAAAGTGTCTGATTTCCTCTAAAGAAGAGTCTGCAGTAGCTTTTTGGGCGTTTTCCAATTTTTTGATGCGTCTCATCACCTCCTCAATATTACGCCCATCCTTAAAACAAAACAAGACCTTATTACGAATTCAGCACAAATACGCATATTTACCACATATACTCAATGACTGGAACACCCAAGAATTAATTGCGTTGAGTATGAACAAAATGAATAGTCCCAGGGGTGTTTCCGCATCACCAAAGCGAATCAAGAATGATAACATCATGCCTTGTTACGAAGCTCGCAACAAAAAACAAAAAATTCAAACATCCAAAAGAACCAACAAAATATTTGCGAAACCGAACACGCAAAAACCTGAAGAAGAGCCAAATTCCATACTCGGCCACCCAGGCAAAAATTAATGTCATTCTCGGCCACACAGGCAAAAGTTAAATTTCACTTTTTCGGCCACACAGGCAAAAACAAACTTCATTCTTAGCCACACAGGCAAGAGTTATACTTCATTCTCGGCCACACAGGCAAAAGTTAAACTTCATTCTCGGCCTCACAGGCAAAAGTTAAATTTCATTCTCGACCCCATAGGCAAAAGTTGAACTTCATTCTCCGCCCCACAGGCAAAAGTTAAACTTCATTCCCCGCCCCACAGGCAAAAGTTAAACTTCATTCTCGGCCCCATAGGCAAACGTTAAACTTCATTCTCGGCCCTACAGGCAAAAGTCAAACTTCATTCTCCACCACACAGGCAAGAGTTAAACTTCATTCTCGGCCATACAGGCAAAAGTTAAACTTCATTCTCCGCCACACAGGCAAAAGTTAAACTTCATTCTCAGCGACACAGGCAAAAGTTAAATCTCATTCTCGGCCACACAGGCAAACTTTAAATCTCATTCTCGGCCACACAGGCAAAAGTCAAACTTCATTCTCGGCCACACAGGCAAACTTTAAATCTCATTCTGCGCCACACAGGCAAAAGTTAAACTTCATTCTCCGCCACACAGGCAAAAGATAAACTTCATTCTTAGCCACACAGGCAAAAGTTAAATTTCATTCTCGGCCACACAGGCAAACTTTAAATTTCATACTCGGCCACACAGGCAAAAGTCAAACTTCAATCACGGCCACACAGGCAAAATTTTACATTGTACTTAATTACTTATTACCTGTCTTATTTTACTTTTGTCTTCTTTTATGTACAACCTAGTCAAAGCAATTTAATTTTTTTTGTAACTACTCAGCTCGTTTAGTTTATTTCTATTCTGGGTAGTTTTTTTGCCTATTTTAGTTAATTTAGTTTATAGTGTAATTTTTTCTATTTAATTTGGCAAAATAAAATGGTTGTTGTTGTTAATTCTCTGCCCCACAGGCAAACTGCGCAAATTGAATAACTGACGTTAGACGTTCAAAAAATATTTAAAACTGCCGGCAATCTATAAAACGATTCTTTATGCTCACAAACAAGCCACACAGGTATTGTTTCAGTAATTAAGTGCATACCCCACAGGCAAGTAGGCGTAGCCCAATCTCAAAATTACTTCGATATGAAACTTAAATGATTTCAAAACTTAAAAATTCAAAAGGAAACAGCACCAAGAAGGAAAAAACGCCTACACGAAAGTCCAATCCAGAAATATAGAGAAATAACGTCAAGAGGACATAGAGCTACCCACAAAAACGACCAAAATATACTCAAGAAATACTTCGTCAACTTGCGCTGGGACGTTGGCGGCTACTTGCTCAGGTGCATCTGGAACAGCCCCTGGAGCTGGCTGAACTACACAGCATCTTGAACGACTCGAGCAACTTCTCCAGCTTATGCCGGACGAGGATCTTGTTCATCAGCCATAAAGTGAGTCGGGTTTGAAGACAATCCAAGATGACCGACCTTGTCACGGACTCGAGTGAAGTAAATGGGTGGGGCATGCATTCTCTTTATATACTCATTATTACAATCCCCAGGGACCGTATTACCAATTCAAATGGACTTCGAATAGGATTCTATGCCAATCTTCCTCTCAGAGGGACACTTACTCACTTTCGTGTTTAAGGTCCCGTGTCCCCCTTATGTGCCACTTGGTATGAAGATAGAGGTCTCGAAAACGGTAACCGAACGGGACTTTTCTTTTAACTGGAACAAGTTAATCATAACTGAATGTCTAAAAGGCCGGGCTACCCATGGAGTGATTTTCGTACACTTTGTAGAGCATTCTGTACTGCGCAATGGATCACATTTTTACCAGGAAATCTGTCTTAAAGAGTATTTAAAATTAAACTGTTTTGTCTAACTGAAACGTCCGTCGAGTACTACCCTCTCCACAAGATGACTCGATATCATATTACGTCGGTAAGTGTAGCTATGCTGCAAGCTGCTCTCAAGAGAAACGGAAACCGGAGATAGCATTGGTGGTAAAATTGCCGTCGTCCTCAATTCTTACCCTAAACAAAACAATTACCGAGATTACCCTTATCCTCTTGTTTTTCTGGAGCACGGTTATGCCATTGTGTTCATATCTATTTGAGTGGTAGCTATTTTGCCTTTCCAGTTTTGCAGGGTTTGATGCGGTCACAATTGCCAACAACCATATGAACGATTTTGGCTCTAGAGGTGTCCAATTTACTATTGATGTTCTTAAAAAGACAGGAATAAAATACTTCGGTGCTACTTATGGAAAGTGGGACTCTTCCCAGGTAATTCTTTTTTTCCTTTAGTTCGATAGTGAAATCCGTTTGATAGCATGACATAGCAGGTATGCCTAGAAGATCTCTTATCCGTCCTTTGGCAGATACTGTTAACATCAACATTTATAACAGGCTTGGTAAACGGTAAGCAGCTTCGAATCTCTTGGAGTTCTTCTTGGTTTTACTTTATCCATTTGTAATTTTTCTCTCTTTCTGTTCCTAATGTAGAAACCTCTTATCCTGGAAGCAAAAGGAATAAAGATCGGATTTCTTGGTTATTGTGACACCCCATCTCAGAACAAAAACTGTACCGAAATGAGAATGCTGTACAACTCTGGACCTGCCATTTATACGGATGACATTGCCACTAGAGACGTCAACAACTTAAAAAAGGTTCGAGTTAAATGATGTAACAAATTCCTAAAGTTCACAAGTGAGTTAAGATGCTCTTATACTGCAAGCAACATTGCAGGGTGCACTAAAATTTCTATGATCTTCAACTACAGACGAATTCCCCATTTGTAACTTCGAGCTGATTGGCATCCCCTGTCTGGTGTCTAGCGCGCTTTTTAAGGAAAGGATCCATCTACCTAATATTCTTCAAAAAACGTTTGTAAACCGATCTGATTTTTTCTCTAAATTTTCGGTGACTTCTGTCCATCTTCATCAGAGCTTAAGTGAAAGTTCGTTGGTGCTCGCGCTTACAAGCTCGTGCGTTGTCGATGACGTCCCTGATTTTGAATTAACGGCATATAAGTGCGAGGGAACGCTTTCCTCTCGTTCACGGCGTCGCCGTCCATGGTGGAGTGCCACGATTCTAAGAAAAGCCTCTTTCCGTAGGTGGATATGCCGCGCTCGAGGATTTGGGCATCTCTCGAATGTATATCATGATCCGTCGTTTCAGCGTGTTGTTTAATTGCTGATTCTTTGTTGCTCGCGCGGCCTGCCGATCGCAATACCGCGGCCGATCGCGGCCTACCGATCGCAAATGTCTACTACCGATCGCAATACTGGTTCAAGTACCTAATATTCACCCAGTTTGGTCTTTATGGCGGAGCTCCCTCGCGGGCCTTCGGCTCATGAGAACCGATCCTCAGGCTCACGAGATGCGTAAATCCATGGGAACCGATTTCGATGGTCACGACCCATGTAAAAGCATCCCGAAATGTACCCATCAAAGATGTTCTAGTAGATGCCTTTCCAGCCCAACATCTTGAAACGTTAAAGTACGGAAATAGGACTTAATCTGGTCAACAGTTACCTACGCTTTTAAGAACTAGGCAGCCACACCATGTAAAGGTTTCCAAGTGTCCCCAACTGTTGTATTGAAATAGACGCATCCCAGCCACCCACTGAACAAGTTCAGTTGTTGGCTGCTAGATTAGATATTGACATGGGGAAACTGATACCTGTAATGAATTAGTTAATGGCGTTATGATGTAAATTCACAAATACCTCAATCTTAACGCCTGGAATTTTACTATTTTTCAAAGGCCAAAGTTCACATCATTGTTGTCCTTTTGCACTTTGGACAAGAACGTCACAGACGACCCCTTCCCTACCAGCTTCATATTAGCAAACATCTGATGTCTCTTGGCGTACAAGTGATCATTGGATCTCATCCACACGTGCTGCAGCCACATTGTTTCTATGAAAACAAGCTCGTAGCGTACAGTTTGGGGAACTTTTTGTTGTACCCGAATCAACCCAACAGCGGAAGTGCCCCGGTTATGTACAGTATGATATAACTATGAGTGGGTCTATGACAAATAAGCCACTTTTTTAGCATCCCGATGAACTAGTAGGAGGAGAGGTATGATAGGGGGTTGGTAATAATGGGGCAGTGGTAACCCGGAGTTTTTACACTACCAAATTGCCAAATCGCGTTGGTCCTGCACAACGTGCAGAAGTGAAAAACGTCTTTACATGTTAAAAACTCTTTGTCTCCCGACTCAGGAATCTGACGTTGCACTCAGTTTAAAAACTGTAAATAAATGACCCTTTGTTAATCTTCTATCAGCTTTACTATCAAGCCCCTTCCCCAGGGCTTTTCCACATTTTAACATTTTAACACTTTTTTTTTATTTTTTGCCACAACACAGACCCCTCTTAGACTGCTAACAATCTACAAGAAAAAAGCCTTGGGAACGAGGTTGCTTTAATATCTGAATGTTCTAACATTTCGTTTTGTTTATTTTCAGTTCGTGTATGGCCGATTGGGGATGAAACCTGATAAAAACCGTATAGATTCATACGAATACTTCGTTCTTGGAAACTGCGAAAATTTGAAAATGACCCGTATGCTGAAAGTTACTATATCAAGGTACATATTATTAGGCGAGATATTTTTGTTTCGATTTGTCTTGAAAAAAATCTTAATTCTACCAATTATATTGAAAAAAACCAGGTCCTTAAATTCGGAGTATTTCTGTGTGGAAGCCATTCCACAAACTGTGGGGAATCTGGACATTAATTCGGCTCCATGCGAGTTTCGGGAAATACGTGGGCTTGGATTTTTTTGCCAGGCGCAGGGTTTTTTCAAAATCGAGGCTGAGTAATTCACCTGCGTGTTAAAAGTTTTTACAAAAGAGAGAGAGCTGTACCACAAATGCAATGTTCCTTTGCTAGGTACATGGCTTTGGCGCCAGGGAGCGGAAATCAACGACAGGAAAACCGACCTTGTAAAAAGGTTTCGACGATATTATTCATGTCTTGTGTTAACTTAACCCTATTCAGTCTGTTGACGAGGGGGAGGGGGAGATGAACGAGGCAGAAAGTGTACACACTGATCTCAAGTATACGAAGCTTCCTTGGAATCAAAACGAAAGCTGCTAAACGTTCTGACTTGGCAACCATATTATTTAGCCTTTTGAAATTCTGATATTTTGATCTCCTAATGAGTCTTTACGCCGGGTCGTAACTTTTACAACTGACGGTCTTCGTACCTCATTGAGAAATCTAGGATACTGGATCCAATTTGGCGGCATCAAGGACCTTTTGTTTTTTCAACGTAATGTTTTTCCACTCAAACGATTTTCAGAAATTAAAGTGCACAGATTCCCGATATCTTCTACAGAGGGGAATGATGAACATGACTGAAACTTGTACCACCGACCTACCAAACAAACATCCGCTGACCGCTGTCTTCTCTAAGCCAAACGATCTACACAGGGATCAAATGCATGACGCGTGCGCAGTGCCCCCCCATAAATTTGGGAAGAAAAGTAAAGAAAATGTGAAAGATTCACTTAAACCACCAAACTAAATGCCGTTTCTGATAACGTTTAAGTTTTCTACGTTGAGTATATGATAAAAAACGGAGCAACTGT